>CM057453.1:1658307500-1658907500 GCA_016271365.2 Neoceratodus forsteri
GCTACTCAATTTTCTGGAGCGCCAGCACATTTTAGTGAAAGTAAGGGAATTGCAAGCCATTACTTGGGAAGGGAAACGGCTACGAATCACACAAGACCTTCCTTTGGAGACGAGGCAGCGGAGAGCCGCTTTCCACCCTATAGTGTCAAAGCTAATAGCTGCCAACATTAAATTCAGGATGGCTTATCCTGCTCGACTTCAAGTTTCAATTGATGGTAAATGGCATAGCTATGAAGCAGTGAGCCAGGCCCAGGAGGACCTGTCACGTCTGTTGCCAGATCTATTTAAAGTTTCATGAGCCATCATAGTTGTTGAATCCTGAGGTTCTACTATGTGCTCCCTTTTGGAAGGATGATTTGCTGTTTGGAGAGTTAAAATAATTATCCAACATTATCTCTGGTTCTGGAAAGCCCATCATACGTTTTTTTTTTACCTGCTGGTGGGAATCTCCTCTCTCTGGTGTCTCTCTTCTCGAGGGCAAGTTGGATCTTCGTGGGGAAGCATTCTTGGATGCTGTTTTTTTTTTTGCAAGTGGGACCAAAGGTTTCTATGGCCCTAGATGGGTGCTTTGAAGATGAGCCTGCATTTCTGGAGGACGATTGGATGTGATACACCAAGGCTTCGGTGTACCTTTGTTTTCAGTCCCAGTGGAGTCATTTTTTGTGGATTATAAGTTCCCTTACCAGTTGGTGACTGCTGATACTTTTCGTTTGGTTTTCTGTGCAGGGTCATGCAGGAAGCTAATATTTCCACTGGATCACCGTATTTTATCTCGAAGAAGATGGAAGAGTGGATGTGATACACCGAGGCTTCGGTGTACCTTTGTTTTCAGTCCCAGTAGTGTCCTTTTTTATGGATTATAAGTTCCCTTACCAGTTGGTGACTGCTGATACTTTTCATTTGGTTTTCTGTGCAGGGACATGCAGGAAGCTAAAATCTCTGCTGGATCACCGTATTTTACCTCGAAGAAGATGGAAGAGTGGGCCAGCAAGAGAATTCAGGACAATATTATTTATCAGTATTATTTTACCCATCCTTTGCCCTATTCTTCTGTGCTCTATATATTTTCCCTCCACCCTTCCACCTCCCCAGGAGCCTCCCTTCCCTCCCCCCTCCCCGTTTTCCTTTTCTTTTCTTTTCATCCTCTAGCTCTCCTGCCCTCCCCTCCCCCTTTTTTTTTTTTTCTTTCTTTCCCACAGCAGCAGAGCGGACTTCATGGCATAGAGGGGGGCGGGACGCTGGAATGAGGCCTGGGCATGTTTGGCCGTGCGTACTGGGGAATAGGGGGTTTGTACCTAGCCTACCTCATAGGATTTTTTATTATTTCACTCGGGATAGGAGTCCAATCAACATCATATATGGGTCATTTTGGGGGGGACTCCAAGGCTATGCGATGTCGGCCTATTTTTTTATTTCCAATTTTCTGTGGGGTAACGTTAATTTCCTTGATGTGGGAGATGGATGCTGGGGACTCTGGGATTTGACACTTAAGAGATATATCATCCATTCTACCCTTTTCAATGATTGGAGGCTGGGTCGGGATGTATATAGTTGGTTCTGGGTTAAACATAAAAGTACAAAGGTCTTATATATTTTCTCAGCCTGTTACAAGAGGGACCTACAGCTTTTTGGGGTATGGTAAGGGGGAATATTAGCCCTGAAATATTTCTGGGTTTCATTTTCTTATTTGGGGTATTGTGGGGGGTATGTTTTTTGAGGGATATTTTTGGGTTATTAAAGGGGGCCGTGGTGCATATATTGTCAGGTACCAGAGTATACTTATTAGTTCGACAGAGGTTCAATGGCAGTTAACAATATTAAATTTGTCACGTGGAATGTGAGAGGGGCCCGCAGCACATTAAAGAGAATGCAGATATTGAGACATCTGGAGTCCTTGCAAGCGAAGATTTCCTTTGTTCAGGAAACACACCTACTCCCACATGAGGTGGTAAATATGCGAAGAAGGGGCATTGGTCAGGTTTTCGCCTCTGGAGCCTCTTCTAAAGCAGGGGGTACAGCGATCCTCATCCATCGGTCAATCACCTTTCAATCCACCATGACAATCTCGGACCCTATGGGCAGATATATCTTAGTGAAGGGTATCCTGAACCATACAGAAGTTCTATTAGGGAGTATTTACGGTCCGGTAGGGGGAGACTCCTCCTTCCTTGCCAGTCTGATGGGGAAAGTGCAAGATTTCCTATCCCTCCCAATGATTCTTGGAGGTGATTGGAATATATCCCCCACGCAGGATTTAGACAGGTCCAATGCCACTCTTGCCCCCCTCTCAGCAGCCCAAAGGGCACTTGCGGACTTTATAGAAACTCTTGGTCTATGTGACCCATGGAGAACACTAAATCCAGTTGCCGGAATTTACATTTCACTCTTCTGTACATGATACATGGACTAGACTCGATTACATATTATGTAGTAATTCTCTTCTTAGGAATATAAATGGCAGGGTATAGATGCAAGAGTGGTTTGGATCATGCTCCAGTTTGGATGGTTACGCTATTGGATATTAACACTACTAGGAACCCGCTGTGGAGACTAAATAATCAACTTTTAAAAGAAGAATACATTAGTACTAGAATATCAGGGCTGATTCAATACTTTTATCTCGAAAATCAGAACTCTATAATTAGGGCAGACCAAGAGTGGTGTGCATTGAAGTGCTGTCTGAGAGGTGAATTTATTCGCCTAGCTTCCACTCGGAAAAAGAAAGTGGAAGCGAAAACACGATCCCTTCTCACCCAAATCAGAATGATAGAGCAATCTTTGTCTATGTCCTACAACGGATACACTGGAAACCCTTTTGTTTTAAGAAACCAGTATTCTACACTATTGCAAGAAAAGGCTGAACTACGCATATTGAGAACTTCTGCGAAATCGTAGAATGTGGGAAAAAGCTAGCCACCTGTTAGCTTTGAGACTAAGAGCTAGAAGCTTCAGGTGATCAATTCCATTGAAGATTTCAATGGGAGAGCCAAACTAATCCTCAGGATATACTTTCTGTTCTTAGATCCTATTTCTGTCACTTTATAACAAACCAGACCCTTCCCCCCCATCGACGAAACACTTAATTATCTCGCAACTCTTTCTCTACCGTCTTTAGATCAAGATCAGCAAGCGTTACTAATCTCTCCCATGTCTTCCCAGGAGATTTTAGCAGCTATAAAGGACTTGGCTCCGGATAAATCTCCAGGTCCGGACGGATTCTCTTCGAACTTTTATAAACTATTTGCTAAGGATTTAGTGCCCGGCCTACATCGTTTGTACCAATACTTATTGACCGGTAGTACTCAGGATCCCACCCTTCTGAAGCCCTTATTATTCTTCTTCTCAAGCCAGACAAACCCTCATATCTTCCTTCAAGCTATCATCCCATCTCTTTATTAAACTGTGATATTAAGATATTGGCCAAAATCCTTGCTAAAAGGATTGAGCAAGTATGGATGCCCTTAATCAGTTCGAACAGATCGGTTTTTGCAGGTAGGTCTCCGGTGGATCACCACAAAGCTGCAATATCTTTTAACTCGGCACAGACTTACATTCTCCGATGATTTTAGTTTCTCTTGGCGGAAAAGGCATTCGACAGGGTTGACTGGTCCTTTCTATGGGCTACACTACAAGTTATGGGTTTTCCCCACTATTTGTGACATGGATACAGAGCGTTATATACTTCCCCTACAGCAAGGCTGTATTGTAATGGCGTCATGTCAGATTCCTTTACACTTACCTCGGGTACAAGCAAGGCTACCCTTATCTCCTTTTTATTTAATTTGTATCTTGAACCTCTCCTAAGATCCTTAAATTCATCTCTATCAATATCAGGTATCCCTATGCTAAATACTGTGGCTAAAATCTCAGTTTTGCAGGCGACCTCTTCTACACCTGTCGGACCCTGTTTTGTCGTTGAGAGCGGCTCTAAGTCAGATTAAGGTTTTCAGTCGATATTCTGGCTATAAACTTAATGTTACTAAAACTGAAATTTTCCCTCTTAATCGTTTCACATATAAGGCAGACTTTCTTGAATTTAGGATGAAGTGGACTACACGTTCTATTAAATATCTGGGAATACATGTTTCTCTCAGTCCGGCATTGATGAGGAAACTGAATCTGGAAGATCTATGGCGAAATATTAAGCAAGATCTTTTGAGATGGTCTAAACTACCCTTATCGCTGTGGGGCAGGATTAACACAATTAAAATGAATGTGTTACCTAGACTCTTCTATCCCTTAAATATGTTAAACTTATGGATTCCCCAATCTTTTTTCAAGGATATTCATTCTGGAATAAGTTATTTTCTTTGGGACAATAAAGCTGTTAGAAAATCCTATAATTATCTCAGCCCAAAGAGTATGGAGGCTCCGGCTCCGAACTTCTTGTATTATTATTGGGCCTCGCACCTGAACAAATGTGGTAAATGGCTGTCGGCCACTGACTCCAATCCCCTAGTTTATAAACCATTATGGCTTCAAATGGAATTAGATCTTATGAAAGCTCATAATGTAGATCCAAACTCTCTTTTTACAGATCAGGCAAAAATGTCCCTTAGCCACTTCGCTCTTTACCTTTAGGTATCTCTCTCAAGTGGTATTTCAGGTTTTCAGACATCTTAGGATCTCTCATACAGAGGACTTTTCTCAACTATATGCTTAAACCCTAACCTCCATATGGGTAACTTCGGTGATATCTAGTAAGTGACTGCCATCTATCTCAGACTGTTGTGTAAAAGATTTCTATTCACCTAATTACATTCTGGATACTAAGGAAATTCTGGATAAATTTCAATGGTCGAACAAAGTAGCTTTTAAAGTATATCAATTCTGACATCTCTTGCTTACTAAATTTGGGAGAGACAAAAAAAGTTCACCCCTTCTCCAATTTTTCTCTCAGGTCACGGCAATTGTTAATCAACCACATAGTGTCTCGGGGTTATACAGCCTATTATATAAATTTCCTGGAATTTCACCCAACCCTTGTCCTAAGATTTGGAAAGACCTATATCCCGATGAAGGTGTTGAGTGGCAGTATATCTGGAAAAGTTTACACACATATCATACACAAGATAGATACAGACTTACACAATATTGTATCTTAAATGATCTTTATTACACCCCGATCAGACTGGCAAGGATGAAGGGCCACCTCAACTAAATGCCTCAGATGTGATAAAGAAGAGGGTTCCCGTTACACATTTTTGGTTTTGTTCTTCAGTATCTCCTCTCTGGGTTCAAATAGAGGCCTCACTTGACCCTCTATTGGGCTTGCAAGGGCTCTTCCCCCCCCCCAAGGTCTGCATCCTAGGTGATTACCTTGAAATACAAGTGAAGGAGAAGAGATATCACATGGCATTGATATCCATGGCAGTTAAAAAATTAGTCCTTAGACATTGGAAGGACCGTTCAGTACTAACTTATATGGAATGGTTGCATGAGATAACTTTTGCTCTTCGTGTGGAAAATCTCATAGCACAGGTAACCAAGAGTATCCTCCTTCAAAAGAAATGGGGCAAATTAGGCCTTGTTATTCAGGAGGCAATAGGAATCATGATGAGCTGCGGGCCCTCTCCATCTAATCTTTCCATATAACTATTAGTATTTAATATTTAACTTTTATCATACCCCTTGGTTTCCCTCCTATCTTATTTCCCTTTCCTTTGTTTGTTAATTCTATTTTTAACAAAGGGGATATGTTTCTTTGTTGAGAGTCTTTTATTATTGGTACCTGAGATTTTTAGTAAATGTATCATTTTGCACCACAGGGTGGGGGAGGGGGGAGGAGGGAGGGAGGGAGGTTTATTTGGTTATCCATTTTAATCCTTACTGTCAATGTACTCGATGCCTATTGTCTATGTTCCAACTTTTACTACTGTCTTCTGAAGTCTTAATGAAGATTTTGGCTAATGATATGATTATGACTTTGTTTTTTATGGCTAAACTTAATAAAACATATTGAATTAAAAAAAATATATATATTTTGACGCTTTTTAAAAGATTTCAGTATGTGTGCTCCTTAGTATTGTTTATGTTGTCTTTATAATACTTTGCTTTTGCTGCTTTCTATATTTTTTTGTGGATTTCATAAGTTTGTTTTAATTAATCCCAGTCCTTTTCATTTAAAATGGTTTTTTTTTTGCCTTTTTCCATACAGTTTTTTTTATTTGACTTTTTGTTATCCAAGGCCTGCTTTTTTTTTTCTTTCTTTCTTTAACTGTTTTAAATGGTGCAAGAATACTGCATACAGTATTCCAACAAATGTAGCAGTACATTTTTCTTCAGTGAATTGCTACTGAACTGACAGTATGCTAATCAGAGAAGGGCATTTTTAAGCTGTTTGTTGGGGGGATTGTGTTCTCTGAATTTTTATTTCCAATTATTTACCCAGGAGAGACACACTAAGCCGAAAACTTGTTTGCAGGTGCAACTTGGGAGCACAGTGAAGTTAAGTGACTTGCTGAGGGTCACACAGTATGCAATTGGGGGGCTGTGGAATTCAAACCCAGGTCTCCAGATTTGCAGATCAGCGCCTTAAACCACTGTGCTATACTGCCTCCCACAAATCAGCGTTTGCTGTATAAGTATAAAGATGAGTTTCTGAATCCATTGGATTGGAAGGATGGAGGAGGTAGGATGCCAGCAGTGGGATGGCTGAAGGAGGGTGCTTAGACCAACAAACCAACACCATTGGAGATGCACGAAGACCATCTGGCTACAGTCCACCTATAAGGTGCCTGTAGTTTTTTAACTTATAAGGGGAGCAGGAAAAAGTGTGCTTAGTGGTAGTGACCCTGGTGCTCAGAAAGGAGCTGCCAGCTCCAAGGGCTAAACAGACAAACGGTGCAGCATAACTAGTCACTTAAATCATAGGACCTGTCTGTGTAAGAAATAAGCAGCAAACTACAGTTTGCATAAAATAAAACTTTTTATTTTAGCTAAAAATTACACATATTTGAGACAGGAAGGTCCTGCCACTCTGAAAACAAGCCCTGGCACCTCATCCGCAGAGCTTATTAGGGGAACCCGAATGAAGCATTGGGGCTTGTTCACAGTGACAGGAGCCTTCTGTCTCAAATCTGTGCAACTTTAGCTGAAATAAAAAGATTGATTTTTCTGCAAGCCATAATTTGCTGCTTACTTTTAATGTAAAAGGTCATGCCACTTGTATTCTGCTCCATTTCTTCAGTAGATTGCTACCCAGCAGATGCAGAGGAGCAGACATCTTGAAAAGCAGATAAGGGCATTTTTAAACTGTTTGTTGTGGGTGGATTATGTACCCTGGAATTCATTATTTGCTGTAAAAGTATAAAGATGAGCTGCCGAGTCCATGGGGTTAGGACTGGGGAGGAGGGAGGAGGGAGGATGCCAGCAGTGGGAGGGCTGAGGGAGGCTGCTTAGACCAACAAGTCAGCACCATTGGAGGTACAGCAGAACCATGTGGCTGCAGTCTGCCTATAAGACAGCCATAGTTTTTTTTTTTTTCAATTTGAAAGGTCCTGCAGTTTGTAGTCTGCTTCCTTTCTTTAGGGTGTTGCTGCCAAGTGGATGCAGAGGACTGCACATCTTGCAAAACAAATAAGGCAATTTTTAAACTGTTTGTTGGGGGGAAATTGAGTTCTCTGAAATTGGTGTTTGCATTAGAATTATAAAGATGAACTGCTGAATCTATAGGGTTGGGACAGAGGAAGAGGGAGGATGCCAACAGTGGGAGGGCTGAGGGAGGGTACTTAGACCAACAAGCTGGTATCATTGGAGGTGCACCAGGACCTCATGGCTGTAGGCCACTATAGGGCATCTGTAGTCCATACAAATTTCCAAGAGGGCAAGCAAACCCTCATATGAGTGACCCCGAAGCATGAGTGCAATGAAGCAGGAGTGTGGTAACTGACTAAGGGGCATCCGGGAATGATAACAGGGTGTCTGCAGGAAGGACCACAGGTCACTCTGCTCAGTAAAGGGCAGATAGCATAGGGAAGACAGGTGAGGGAAGGGGGTATACCTAGTACAAAACTAGGGAAGACTCACAGAGGCTGAGAATAGAGGAGTCTGTGGTACTCCCTGTCTAGGGTAGACCTATGGGGGAAGGAAACAAGAGAGGTTGCAGCATTGCAGCTACACCCTATCCAGGGCCTACAGAGGAGTCAGAGGAGTCTGGGGTATTTCCTGTCTATGATAGGGCTACGGAGGTAGGAAACAGAGGGGTTGCAGCTGCACCCTATCTAGGGCATGCCTTAGGTAGTAAGAAACAGGATGGTTAGATGTGAGGAAACAGGAATGTTGCAGCTATACCCTATTAAGGATTGGCCTATGGAGACAAGAAACAGAAGGGGTTGCAGCTGCTCCCTATCCAGGGTAACCACACACAGGTAGGAACAGGTGGGGTACTCCCTATGTAGGACAGACCCACAAAGTGTGCAGTTGGGGGTGACTAATATGTAAGGAGGAAGAGCTGTTGCCTCATTGCTGCAATGGCTTCACAAGGGCTGGTTTAGAAAACATGTTGTGGGGAAGGAACACATATAGATGGCAGAAGGACAGGAGCAGGATGGTATGTTGTAGGGGGTGTGGGGCTGTAGTGCTCCTGGGAACATTGTGTGAGGCAGGTGGTTGCCCAGTGTTCAGGAGTTTGAAGCACTTGTTGGCGGAGGTGAGGTACTTTGGGTGGGAGTTTGGGAATCTAGTGAGGGTGGAGGAGCAGAGATTGGGACAGGTAGGAGGGGGGGTTGGGGGACTGTCCAGGTGACCAAAGCAGGCAGGCAAAGGTTGATTGAGAAGAGGTGGACCCAGATGTCATAGGCTCCTTTACCTCAGATAATGGGAAAATGAAGGGGGTGGAGAGTGGTAGGAGAAAGGGGGGAAGTGAAGAAGCAGGGAGAAAGCACGTGAACACCTACTATGGTGCCAGTGGGGAATAGATGCCTCCCACTGACTGGACAGTGAGGGAGACAACCAATATATGGAGAGGGGGTCAGTTCAGGGAAGAGAATTGAGGGAGGAGAGAATGGCTGAGGGAGTGGTCAGACAAAGGGGAAACTCAGGAGGTGGTTAGTGAGGATGGGGAAGCAAGGGACGTGGATGAGGAAGAAGAGTTGTAATCCTGGGTGACTCAATAGTAAAGAGAGTATGCTGAAAGGGGAAGGGAGAAATAGATAGAAGAAGGAAGGTGATGTGTTTACCTAGGATGATGGCAGAGCATGTGTGTCCAATGACTGGTCAGCTTGTGCAGGGGATGGGTGGGATATGTCATGTAATAATTAATCTAGCAACAAATGACCTAGCTGTAACAGAGGTGAAGGCAGAGCAGGAGAGATTTAGGGTGGTAGGTAGGATTTGTAAGGCAAGGCAAGGCAAATTTTAATTGTATAGTGCTCAATACAACAAGGGCTCTGAGTGCTTTACAAAGAGAAAACCAAACAACAGAAATAAAATACAAATTAAACCATCGCTGAGAGCAGATCATGTCAGATTAAAAGCTTGGTCAAATAAAAAAGTTTTCAGTGAGGCTTTAAAGGCCTCCACCATGCTAACTGATTGAATATAATAAGGGACTGAATTCCAAGTAATAGGGCTGCCACTCCAAAGGCTCTATCACCTGATGATCTAAGCATCGATGTGGGGACAACCAACAGACCAGCTTCAATATTGTAGAGAGGGCGGTCTGTTTGGTATGGAATCAGGAGCTCTTTTAAGGAGTCTGGTCCCAGACCATGTAGCGGGTCCCTAATGTTCTATGGCACTTTGTCCTGATTTCTGTGGCAGGGTTCCTAGGCTTCTGAAGCAGCATTTTCTGACTTTTGTGCCATAATTTATTCATTTCTGTGGTAGAATGCAGTCCTCTGATTTGCTAAAATATGATCTGATGTCATTGATGCCATCACCTGTTGAACATAAAGGAGGGGCTTCAGAATAAATGAGATGAAAAAGGGAGCCGAGCACTATGGGAATGTATGTGGGTTTGAATGAAAATTCACCAAGAACAAAGAATTCTATGACAGTATATATATTCTGCGGCATGATGCAAATTCTGCAGAAAATTCCAGTGCCGCATAAATGCAGAATTCCAGGGGCCTTGTAGGGCCTTATATGACAACAAGCTGATCTTGAAAGTGATGCATGAAGGCAAAGGCAGCCAGTGTATTGCATGCAGAACCAGTGTGATGTGGTCCCTCAGTGAAGAACACACCAACATCTGGGCTGCAGAATTCTGTGCTAGCTGCAGTTGACACATCAAATCTCCAAATAGCACTAGGTAGAGAGCGTTACAGTAATCAAATCTAGTGGTCATGAGAGCATGGATAATCATCTCATCACTAGGGCATCCTGAGCTAATTATGACTGGATCCTGGTGATTTTCTGGAGGTGAAAGAAGCCAAATCGGACAACAAAAGACACCTGTTGTTCAAATATCAGTCTGCCATCCAAAATTACCCTCAGAGCTCTAACTATACTAGATGCTATGAGGGGTTGAGCACCCAAAACAGGGACAGCCATATCCTCAACAACGGACAAGCCCTGGTGACCAGGTTTGATAACCATGACCTTTGTTTTGCCTGGACTGAGACATAACCAGTTAGAGGCCATTCAGTCATTTATCTCATCCAAGGAGTGGTTCAGCACCTTAGATGCAGATGTATCACCAGGGGCACAAGACAGGTACAACTGAGTATCATCTGCACAGCAGTGAAAACCCACATTGTACCATCTTATGATTTCCCCTAGCAGCAGCATATACATGGAGAATAAGATGGGGGTGAGGATCAAGCACTGAGGAACACTGCAGGACAACACAAATGGCTCCAAGGTAAATTTCCCCAGAGCCACCTGCTGCATCCTCCTGGTCAGATAGGAACCAAAACCAGTGCAGAACTGCTCCTGTGGTGCCCACATAGTTCCTCAAGTGATTAAACAACACCTCAGGATCCACTGTGTCAAATGCCAATGAAAGGTTCAAGAGCACCAACATTGTACATTGCCCTCGGTTCCTCTCTAGAAGGAGATCATGAGTCACCCTGACAAGAGCTGTCTCAGTGCTGTGCCAAGGTCAAAAACCAGATTTGAGAGGTTCAAAGATTGAAAGACACTCTAAGTGGTCTATCAGTTGCTCAACCACCACCTTGTCAATAACCTTCCCTAAAAAGGGGCGGTCAGAGGCTGGCCTATAGTTCACTAGAATATTAGGGTCAAGAGATGGCTTTTTTAGAAAGGACCTCACCAGAGCCCTTTTCAAGGCTGAAGGAAAGACATCCTTCCTCAAAGACTCATTCACGATCTCCACGAAAACTGGGCCTGGGAGCTCAGCATAGTCAATAATCAGCCATATTGGACCTAGGTCCAGTTCACAGTTGGTGGGATGCAAACTAAAGACAACAAAGAGGTCCTCAGCCTCAGACATCAGTCAAAACTCATCCCAAGCTGACAGATCTACGTCACCATTGGTTTGGTTACCCCTGGTCCAAGCCAGGAAATACTGGATCTTATGGCTGACACCTTGTCAGCAAAAAATATGCCTGAACTCCTCTCACCCATATGCGGAAATAGCTCCCATGGACTGTAGACAGGGATGATTAAACCATCTGTCCTCAGTACAAAAGAGCTGAGTTGTGCAATTCTTTGCTACAACAATAGACCGTGTTAGAAATTCTGCCTTTTTCAGGTCAATTATCCATTGATATTCAGCATCATGAAGTCAAAGCCAATCTGTCCTTAATAGATCCTGCTTTTGTCCAGGAATGCTCCAGTCTATACCCCTTAGTCTTCAGCCGCCACAGCTCAATACAGTACCACAATAAGCCATGTTGGGAGGTAAAGGGGTGAACATGAAAAAGTACAATAGAGACAGAGGCAGCCATGAGCACCATATTATAGCAATCCGAGGCCGAGTCTGGACTTTGTGCACAAGCTAGCACATACTTGAGCTATCGACTGCCTCCTGGAGTTTGCAAGGCTCCAACTTACAGTATATTTAGGACAGCACCAGATAGTCTCCACAGAGAGGGTAATAGAATAGGGGATCCCGCACTGGAATGCAACCACAAGATGATCTGACCAAGTGACTGGATCAACCTTGACCACAGTTATTTCAAGTCCCAGTGAGATGATCAGATCCAGTGTGTGATCATGTTGAGGTGTTTCAGAGGTAACTGCCTACATGATTCCCAGTGAAGACATCAACCAGAAGAGCTAATGTCCAAACTGGAAGGATTAATCATCAACCCAGGCATTGAAGTCCCCCAGTACCAATAACCTGTGGGCATCCAGTATCTGTTCAGTGATGAAATCTGCCAGCACCTGCATGTAGACATTTCCACTGCCCGGAGGTTGGTAGATGAGAATGATCCTGCCATTGATGCCTGAAACACATCTAGCCATCACAAGTTCAAAGGATCCAAATGTTCTCACTGGGAGTGCAGTGAGTCCTAGGGTGGATCTAAACAGATGGTCACCTGGCCACCTCTGTGATCAGAAAAGGGGAAAAAAACATATCTCACTACATCAGGGAGAAAAGAGACAAGATGGATCATACTGTAACACTTAAAACAGGGGAGGGATGGGTGGAAAATAGTGGGGACATGGCAGGGATAATAAATTAATACTTCTGCTCTGTGTTTACAAAAGAGATGGATGGCCTGGTACCACAAGATGGTGCTTAGATGAAAAGATCAGTGAGGAGAGAGTAAGGAAAGGACTATTGACCCTTAAGGTTGGTAAATCTCCAGGCATAGATGGTATCCATCCCAGGGTGCTGAGGTAACTAGTAGGGCAACTAGCAGGCCCTCAGGCAGACCTGTTCAATAGTTTGCTGGAGACGGCATTGTGCCACTGGAATGGAGAATGGCACACATGGTGCCACTCCAAAAGAATAGACCCAGAGATGACCCGGGCAACTACAGACTGGTCAACCTGGTCTTAATTCTGGGCAGTCTCGTGGAGGCAGTCCTTAAGGAAAGGCTGGTAGGTTTATTTGAGGAAAACAGTCTCCAGAATGGCAGAAAGCATTGGTTCATGACTGGGAGATCTTGGCAAATAAACCTGAATGATTAATTTGACTGGATGATAAGAACAGTGGACAAGAGCCAAGCAGTTGAGATCTTCTACTTGGACTTCATCAAGGCCTTTTTTGATCAAGTGTCTCACAGGAGATTGATTGGAAAACTGGAAGGGAAGCAACTCACTGGGTGGGTGGCGAACTGGCTGAAGGACAGAACCCAGAGGGTGGTGGTGGTGGTTGGTGATGGGAGGAGTTCTCAGTCTCTACTGAAGTCACCAGAGGGTCCCACAGGGCTCAGTGATTGGCCTGGTGTTGTTTAATATATTCATCAATGACTTTGGGAAATGGCATAAAGGGCAAGATCTGCCTGATTGCGAATAACACGTAGTTCTGTGAGAGGGTGGATATAGTGCAAAGGATATAGGATCTTAAGGAAGATCTGACCAAGCTCAGGTTCAATGCAAACAAGTACAAGGTCATGCACATGAGTGCCAGGAACCTGAGGAATTAGTATAGCCTGAGGTAGTCCTGGAAACCAAGTCTGAGGAAGAAAAAGACTTGGTGGTGATGATCACTAGTGACTTCCTCAGATCAGTGACCTGCATTCCGAGGGCTGTTCTGCCAGTGAGGAGCTTCTCCCCACCCAGACAACCAACAACTGTGGCTCCTGGCCAAAAAGATTAGCGGCCTGCATTTCGAGGGCCACTCAGCCCATGAGGAGCCTCCCCTCACCCGGACAACCAACAACTGTGGCTCCCGGCCGAAAAGATAATTTCTGCTGTGCTCACCTGCACTCTGGCATTTGGCGCCATCTTTGCTTGTCTGTTTCTCAGTGCTCCACACACATGACCCTCTGTGGGTTGGAGGACAGGACTGATTGTTTAATTGTACCAACTAATTTGTGCCTCCCTGTAATGTTTTGCATGCCTATATTGTGTGCTTTAAGAGCAGTTCTTACAGTGTTTTAGGAGCATTTTGGCAGTGTTATTTGAGCATTTACTCAGTGTTTTAGGAGGTTGAGCAGGGTGTCTGTATGAGCACAGAGTGCAGTCTCTGCTAGTGTTTAGCCCTAGTGGGAAGTTGAGTCATACTACTAATGCAGCCACTGTTTCTTCTACCTCTGTCCATGCACTGTAACCTGAGGACCCTCACCCTCCCCCTGGTCCCAGGCCACGCCACCTGCTCCAATCCCTCACCATATAACCCAACCCGGATCTCTCTGATTCTTCCTTAGATCAGTGGCCTGCATTCCGAGGGCCACTCAGCCCATGAAAAGCCTCCTACCACCCAGACAAACAACAGCTGTGGCTCCTGGCTATTACATTAACCCACCATTCCTCCCCAACCATCCCAGGATTGTTAACCAATCAGGTCATTTCCCCACTAGTTCTTCATACAGCTATCCCACCAGGTGGCACTGTTTATCTCTTGATACAATCTTTTCCACTCCTTTAGTATAATTTGCCCTTTTTGCTATTGCTTCCCACATATTTGTCCTGGTCAGCTCGACTGACTCGCTGTTCCTATAAATCCCTATCTCCTCTTTGTAACCTTCTCCTACTATTCCTCTTTCCCCCCACAGGTTTCAAACCCCTCCCTCTGAAGCTCTGTCCCACTTCTGGCTGTTGCTCTGTCCCCTATGTTATTCTGGCAGAGACAATTTATTCCAGCTGGAAGTTATCACTGAACCTTCACCTCTCCCCTGCCCTGCTTAGTGCTTTCCCACTATCTTCTATCTACGTAAAATGCCACTTGCTTGTTATAAGCTCCCTCCACTAGTGGCCTCCCTCAAGCTCCACTTTCTCTTGTACCTTAAACATCACAATGCTGCCTTTTACTTTATTCCTTCTACTTCTGCAGTCCCCCCTAGCTATACCTCCTCCCCCTGTGGCCCACACACCCTATCCCCCACCCTCTTTTCCCCTCCCGTAGGCCTTCTCCTCTCCGGCCCTTACACCTCGTCATTCCCAATCAATGTTGCCATCTACTCTTTACATTCCCTCACACTACCTCTAGAAGACTTTTGTCATTACCTTCTCTGCCCTCTTCTCCTCTCTTGCCCCTATTTTTCCACAAAGCGTATCTCCACTTCTCTTGTGAAACAGTTGAGGTGCCGCCGCAAACTTAAATCTATACCACTCATCACTAGATGGACCAGGACCCTAATTCTCCTTCTACTCCTCACTGGATCCATCCACCCAAACCCCAGACAAGGAACCTCTAACCCTCCACCCAACGTGGCATGCACTAATAAAAGGAACAACATCTCTATCGTCAACCTCAGCATTCAGAGCCTACAAGCAAAAAAAGATGCCTTCCAGGCCTGGGTCACCTGCAATAACTTTGATGTCATAGTATTATCTGAAACTTGGCTCTCACACAAAATCTCTGATGGGGAGATTGACCTCTGCAATTACACTTCTGTCAGAAAAGAATGTCCAATGAAAAAAAGAGGGGGGGTTGCATGTTCTTCATTTCAAACAAGCTCTCCTTTACTGAACACAGTCCCAATTCTGATTTCACCATGCTTGAAACCCTCTGCATCGACTTCCTTCTTGGACAAAGTAAAACTCTCATCCTCACTACCACCTACCTCTCACTGGACTCCCCTTCCCCCACTGACCTGGAGTCCCTGTTAACCCTTTAAGATTCACTCCCCCTCAACAGGGAGTGGATACTGCTCAGGGATTTTAACATAAATTGGGCCTCAAGCCAAGCTGATGCTGATAAATCCTGCATCACAGGCCATCGACTACACAAGCTGATCTCTACCCCCACTAAGACAAACTATAAGACAGGGACCCAATCATTAATCAACTTGATCATTGTTTTCAACCCCTCCCTTATCACCAATGCTGGCGTACTGCCAGACTGCCTAAGTGATCGCTGTGCCACTTTTTGTCTCTGGTCAGCCCAATTCCCTAAACCTCCCCACAAATTCATCTTCTCCAGATGACTGGACAATAACAGTATTGAGGACTAAACCGGTGCTTTCCACCTAGTTTACTGGTCTTTTACCACTGTCTCATGTGACTTTAATTCTATCAAAGACAAATGTTCCATTATTTTCAGCAGTGTCTGTGATAAATTTGCCTCTATCAAGAGAATTAGGTTCAGGGGACACATTAATGAATGGGTCTCCCTGGACATCACAAAAGTCATGAGGACAAGGGATAAGGCCTGGGCCCGATACTCCAAGCACAAGGACCCTGCCCAGCAGGGATCGACAAATTTCAAAATGGCATGCTAGTCCCGGACAACTGGCCTAGTCAAAAATGGTAGTCCCAGAGTTCTGAGTGGTAGTCCAGTACACTTATATGAAAGTTTTAACCCAACTTATGTAGAAATCAATTACATGGCGTGCCTGGGGTTGTACTGTTGTATTAGGATGGATGTAGATGTAGAAGAATTGTGTAAATCAGGAAAAACAATACTGAGTGACTCTCCATCCAATTCCTTTCTTTTCTGAATGTTAATACAGCAGGTCCAGGGTGGGACCGGTGTACCGTGTGTAGGGGTACCGTAACCGTACCACATTTTGGGATGCCAAAAAGAGGACACTTAGTTCCTCCCCTGATGAGCCCTCGTGCCAGACCCCGAGTAAACAGGTTTAAAGTCTCCACTGCCTTCACAGTTCATATACAAGGGGAGGTCCTACTCCTAGGTAGGAGAAAAGAGTAAAAAAAATATAAAAATAATAATAATACAACAGGATATTGAAGGTGCATGAAGAATATTTGGCAGCTGGAAAAGAGGACATGTCCTCGAAAAAGAGGACATCTGGTGACCCTAACTAACCATGTGTGCAGGCTGAAGTCTGTTTCAGAAGAGACTGGATAATTGTTTAAGAATTAGTGAAATGAAGCCAAGGCCATCAATCAACAAGCCATTCTGTGAACATAGCATGACTACTGCCATCAAGGGGTAGACTGACTAGATTGGGAGGACAGGAAGAAGATTATGATGGAGCACTACTAGGACTACTTGCATCAGGATCATCATCACTCATCAGGAGAAGAAACGGAAGCAGCAGTGGCACCACCAGCAGTAGATGTAGCAGCAGCAGCAGCATGCCCATAAACATGTCTAGTTCCTGGACCAGAGAGCAGCCAGTGGTTAATTGCAGGATCAGGATTAAATTCATGCAGTTCAGGACCTCCTACCGCTATCTGCAGGAGAGACTGTAGTGTGTCATCAGAAATCTGTGTCCGTATTTTTGATTTGATACGGTTCTGAATAGAAAAAACTCTTTCACACTTAGCAGTTGAGACATTCATAGTTATTAGTATTTTGACTAAGTCAAGAATAATGTGCCCAATCTGTGGTGCTTTTTCTTTTAGTAATTTTGCATAGACCTGCAAATAGGGCTTGTCAGCTGAAAATTTAAGCAGCATTTTAAATGCAGCATACTCAGACTTTATATGTTCCTGCTGCTCTTCTGTGAAAAAATCAAAGTATTCAACCAGGTTTGCCAGTTCACAGGTCCCAAACACCACTAGTTGGTCTCTTGGCAGATCAAACTGCTTGAAATCTAAACAGCTGAACCATTTGAGAGGCACCTCTGAGAAATTTTTAAACCTCTCATCTATGTATGTTATCACTGCATCTATTCAATACTGCAATTGTGTATCTCTTACAAAACTGACTTCTGATCAGGTGCCTCTGCATGGGAAAGAAACAGTCCTCTCCTCCTCCTCCCTTCTTGGACACACCATACTCCATCCATTTCTGTTCAGGTTTGTAGTGGCTAAGGAAAGCTGCCATGTATTTCCCTGGTGATGTTTTCAGCTCCGTAAGGTGGAGTAGGCAGGTCTCAACAAGTTGTGGAATTTCCAGTATTTCTATGTCATCTGTTTGAAACTGGAGTGACAGTTTTTTTAGTATTGGCAGAAAGTCTTGTAGTATATATAGGGATTTTACAAACTGCACACTCTGTACTTCTTTTAAGAGGGCCTTTGTTCTAGAACCTTCATCACCACCAGCAGAAGATGCATGTTCTAGGTGTTGAGCGACACTGGGTAGGTTCACCTGAACTGCATGAACTGACCGTGACCTACTGGCAAGCTATCTCACTTGTCTTATAGCACTAAAGTGAGCAAGATCAGTATTCATGACATTAGCAATTTCTTTTAGTTCTCTCATTATTTTGGTACTGTAATGATAAAACTTAAATATTCCCTTGAGAGTACTTTCAAGCTTTGACACAAATGTATTTTTTTTTACCACATCGAGAACTGCCAGTTCTAACTTATGGGCAACGCAGTGCATCGCAATTATTTGAGGACAGTGTTCCCGCAACTTTGCTATGGTTCCTCCTCTTTCGCCCATCATGACACTGGCCCCATCAAAATTTGCTGAAACAAGGAGTGGCCCTGGATTGTGAACATTTTGTAGGTTACTTAGGGGAAGATTTACTGACTCAAGTGCAGTCGTTATTGTGTGAAATACACCTTTTGCATGTGCATGTTTCAGTGGCACTGTTGGATAAGCACTGAATGCATCTGTTTTGAGTGTGGGTCAACAAACCGTATGAAAATATTTTCCCACTCAGTTATACTAGAATCTGTACTACCGTCAGCAAGAACTGTCACATATTTAACATCAGTAAGAGTCTGCATCTGGGTTTGGGATATAACTGCTGATATAGCACCACAGAAGTCCCTGGCTCGCTTATCATTGGTATAATTAGAACCAAGCGTTAGTCCAATATTTTTCCTGCAGTTCACAGAGCCACTCCATGTCCACGAAAGGGCACAGATTTTTGGCAATGGAATATGCTGTGTTGAACAGGCGTTGTATTTTGACCTTAGTGCCCTGATCCAACTGCGTAAATGCTTGATACAGTGGGGACTCAGTGATATCAAAATATGCCGCACGCTAACCACTGTGTGCAATATGTTGATTCATACACAGCAAATGTGGATTGAACTTGTCATGAGCATGTAATGACTCAATCTGAAAATTATTTGAGCCAGTGACAAAAATATTACATTTCTTTGAAAAGGCTGGTACTGCAATGGTTGGATATTTTTCGCACACAGTGCAATACATCAAGTTCTTTTTTTTTTTCATCATTTCTCAGCCAGTTATAAATAGTTAACCAATGCCTTTGAAACAATCTTGCACTTTTCTCCTGATCGTATTTCTTATCTTTATTAGGCCTCTCTGGCCTCTCATCCTGCTCATGGAGCACTAAAGTATGTTTTTAGCGAGTGGTTGTAAACTTTCAGTTAAGCCTTCATTGCTTAATTCAACACACTGATCAGCAGTTATATCTCCTGACACAGATATAGGCTCATCATTGTTATTACTCTTATCTGCACTAGACACAGAGGTGGATTGTGTTTCTGTTTCAGGTGGTGAATTGCTACTGATAGAGTCTGATGTCACTGCTGATACTCGTGAGGCTACTGACCAGAGAGAAAAAAAAGAGTCTGCTGTTTACTACTCCTACTCCTGTTCTGCATATTGTGGCACTTATTTTTTTCCCCAATGATAATAAAATATATTTTATTTTTCACTGTGTCTGTGTGAGTTTCTTTGGGTGCCCGGGGTTTGGTGGACTGGGTGGCTGGCAGACAGTGATGACACTGGGGGCCAGAAGGACACACACTAGTAGAAGAATGAGGTGCTTATTTGCCTTAGCCTTTTCAATAAATAAAGACGATGGATCTTTATATAGAATTGTCTTGAAACTTTCAGAGTTATGATTGTGCAAACTAAGGCAAGTCACTTAATCTGATTTGGCGGGGTATGCACACAAAACACTCAGATGTCACTGGACAAAGGCAGAGGAAGAAGCTGGAAAGGAATGGGGAGTGATGAGTCTAATAGGAAAAGCCCAGCAGGTTACAGGATCGGACGGTCACCGACCTGGTCCAGTTAGTAATAACAGCATATACGCACAGCATGTAACTTCCTAAGGCTGTGCCTATTGCTCCCTCAGATAGCTGACCCTGACAGTGACTGGCAGTTCTTTCAGTTTTTTTAATAATTCACTAGTCAGTCACACACTCACACAGCTTAGGGTGGCTACAAACTAAGGTCAAGTTCAAATGTGCTAGTACTCTTTTACAACTTTAAACAATGCAGAAAATAAATTTAAATAAGTCTCTTGAGGGAATTAGTGCAGTTTTGTAAGTACTGCTCTACTACAGACTTCTCCTTCACCAGTTACTGTGCAGTTATTACTGTTTTTACTTCTTTATTTATTAGGGCAACTAGCAAGTCCTCCCCTTCCCTTCCCTTATTAATAGGCTCACCTCACCACTGACTCCACAGCCTGGCCCTCAACCCAACACACAGCACAGACACAAGAAGAATTTAGCCCCAGACAGCAAACCCAGCCAGACAGACTGCGTGCAGTGCAAAGTAAAAAAAGTTGCTGCAGTACAAAGGGGCTGCCTCTAGTCTATACTGAACTCGTAATTTTGCTGTGCACTTTTACCAGCTTACAATCAATGCACTGTGTTTCTTTGGATCACTGCACTATTTCCTCCTTCCCTGTTTATTTTAGGTACCCCTCCTGAGTTCCTCTCAATAATGCTCCTTGTCCTTCAGTGGTCCCTTCTTAGGTCCACCCTTCAATTAAGTTGTGCTAAATACGGGAACAACAAAATGCACACTTCAGTTCTACCCCTTATTGACTTTTTGTGCTTTCTCTCGTTTTTTTTTTTTTTTTTTTTTTGCTTCTGAAAGGATCTTTTGCAGAACACTCAATCAACACAAACAGTTTAGTGAAATTACGGGAACAAAATGCACACTTCAGTTGAGTTCTACCCTTTATTGACTTTTTGTGTTTTCTCTCATTTTTTTTGGCTTCTGAAAGGATCTGCCTGGTGCAGAACACTCAACACAAACAGTTGAAACTAAGGCTGGCTTCGACAACGTTCTCCCTCTCCTCTCAGGCTCTCCAGTCCCTATTTTTTTATTTCTGTGAGCAGGAGCAAACAAACAGCTTCATTTCTGTCCGGCTTCCCCAATCCCCATCCCCTCCCCTCCCCCGCCACAGCGCACCCACCGACCTCACGCCAAGCAACCTCCCTCGCTAACTCGAACTCTCCCTGAGTCCCTGGCTTTTTTTTTTATTTTAAAAGTTGAGTGTGGACTGGACAGTAGTTAAATAAACAGGCAGCCAGGTAGTGCCAGGCTTTAAAAGACAACAGCCCCTCGGGACTAATCGACTTCTCTTCAAGTCTCCTGTCCACAAGACAACAACAAAGTTAACTGCTCTGGGAACAGCATGCACGTCCTTTCTCTATGAAGATGAGAGAAAGTGAGTGAGTGTGTCCCCAGATCGCTCCCGCCAAGTCTACGCGGGAGCCAAACTCAGCCAATGCACACCTTACCCTTCGGTGAGCCTCCATTGGATTTGCTGCCACACATGCCAGTCTCTCATGACTAGCTCCTCCTCTGTTCCGTCTTGGCCACTGGCAGCCGCTGCTTGTACATGCCGGGCGCTCCTGCACTGGTTCTACCCTCCTCCCGCTGCTGACCTGCCAATCTGCCATCATAGCACATGAGTGCTGCTCTGGGGGTCAGATGACCACCAGCACAGGACAGGACTACACCAGTATTGTGCGACATGTACCCTACTGGCAAAAGTTGGTATTGCAGGCATAATATTTTTTTTATTTTAATACTTGCCCATGGACAAGTGGCTATTTGCAACAGTGCTTGTCCCTGGCTGGAAAGTAATAGCCTGGGTCATTGGGCTATCATATTTGTTGAACCCTGCTGCCCAGCTCTCTCACTATAAAGCACTTAGAAACCAGTGCAAATCCACCATCAGAAAGGCCAAAATTATCTGCAAAATAAGTAACTAGGAGAATCAGCAAGCCCTCGACAACTCTGGGGGACCCTCAACTCCCAACTCAGGAAGAAAAAGAATGCGGAACCTATCATCCTTATCCCAAGGGGATAGGCAGATCTGTGACCCCAAGGAAGTGGCCAACATTTTCAGTTCCTTTTTCAATGACCTTGATAAATATAAACCATCTCCTCACCCCCACCCCCCCTTCTGACACTATCAAGATTATCTGGAGTATTTACACAGATACAAACCACGCATACACCACCACATATGACGCTGATGACCATGTAAATATAAAAAGCTCAATCTATGACATCATCATGACACATTTCAAATTACACCAAAAAAGAACATTCAGTGAATTAAAAAAAGCAAGTATAGGAAACAGACATGTTAAAATCCCAAACCTTGGATGAATGTTCTTTATTGGTGTAATTTGAAATGTGTCATGATGATGTCATAGACTGAGTATTATTTAATATGCTTAGTCACTTTCATGTCTTAGCTTTTGAGAAAGGGTCCAGTTGGGGACCAGACACGTGTTAAACAAGCAGAAATGTTGCCGTGTGCCTTTCATAGCTATTAAAGCTCTTTATATTTACACGGTTGTCAGCGTCATATGTGGTGGTATGTGCCTGGTTTGTATCAATGTAAATTCTTTCTTTAACCAGCGCACCACAGCCTAGTGTGAACTCTTTCCTCTGATGTGTATTTTCTGGAGTATCAATCCAAAACCCAGCAGAGGGGCAGACGGCGTTGACTATAAAATTCTGAAGCTCTCCATTATACCCCTTGCAGCCCCCCTTACAAGCACACTAAACCCCTCTCTCTCTCTCTCTCTCTCTCTCTCTCTCTCTATGCTCTGGCTATTTCCCCAGCACCTGGAAAACCACCACCATTAATCTGCTTTTCAAATCAGGATCCAGGAGTGTTGTAGAGAATTACCAACCTGTCTCTCTTCTCGCTCCCCTCTCCAAAATCATTGAAAACGTAGTTCATACACAGCTCATCACTTTCCTCGGGGATCATCACCTTCTTTCTGTAGCTCAGCATGGCTTTAGATCTGGTCACAGTACAGAAACAGCCCTGGTCAAGTTCACAAGTGATATTCACTAGGCTAATGACAAAGTCCAGTACACACACTCAGTTTTTGTGGACTTGACTAAGGCGTTCGGCCTGGTCAACCATAGTCTACTTCTGGACACCATCTTGGGCTTGCAAATCTCTGTGAACATTGTCAAATGGGTAGGAAGCTACCATTCCCTTAGATCCTAGAAGACTTCTCTAAGTGGGCACCTCTTGGAGGACTGCCAAATTCAATGTGGGGTCCCTCAGGGCTCCATTCTGGGCCCTCTGCTGTTCTCTCTTTTTATAAAAAAGCTCCCCAATAGCTGGCACTCCACTAAAATTGTCCTCTATGCAGATGATGCTGCACTTTACTGTAGAGACAACAACCTGGAATCAATGTTCACTAATCTGCAAGTTAATTTCAGCAAGCTTCACTTTTGGTTTTCTGCCAAAAGCTTGGTCCTTAGCTCCAAGAAGACTAAGTTTATGATTTTCTCTGGCCCTAAGAAAACTTTTAGTAGAAGTCTAACCCTCACAGACAATTTGCGGTATAACACTGAAAATGTGGATACATTTAAATACCTGGGACTGTTCCCTGATTATCCTCATCTGATGTACCACATACATATTGCAAACCTCATCAAAAAAATCCACTTGAAGCTAGGTTTCCTATTCAGGATCCGGAAGTTCTTGATACCCACCTCCAGATTTCCCTTGGCCTGCTCCTTGCTCCTACCCCTCCTGGAGTATGCTTCTGTAGTCTACTCGCCCCTTCCACTTCCCTCCTCTTCTCCAAACTCAAGACTTTTTATAATAACACCACTCATATCGTTACTGGCCTGCAGTGGTCTACTCACCACTGTTCTCTTTACAGCCCCCTAAACTAGCTCACCCTTAAAGGCAGGTTTCACTTTAAAATGCTCCCATTCTTACACAAGATAAACTCAAACTTATTGCCACCAAGCATTTCTTCCCTTTTCCCCAAATCGGCCCCTCAATGTTTTCTAGGGGTCCCCACGTCACATCCTTGACATCCCATTCTGCCACACCACACATGCTCAGCACTCCATCACTTATTTTTGCAGTTAAACTTTTTTATTAATTTTTCATTAGATATACAGACAAACCTCTTACAGTACAGCACAATGTGAGGATTTTTTTTTTTAAGAAATTGAGGCAGCATGTAATAAGAACATTGCTACAATAATACAAGGAGCTTTTGGTTTAAAATATAGTAAACAATACAGGTCATGTAATTAGCATATACTTGACATTTGTAGTGAACTTAAAGCAGATAGTATGATTAGATACGGTTTATATTAAAATGTTACATAATTATATATGATGCTGCAAAAGGGAAAAAAGTACATTCGTAAAAGGATTGTGGAGTAATAAAGAATGATTGAGAACAGAGTATAGGAAAGAAAAGATATATAAGAAAGTTAAGAAGAGAGAGAGGGAAACTATAAAAAAGGGGAAAAAGCGAGACTACAATGATGTATCAGTAAAAGGGGAAAATCCATATATATTAAGTCCATACATTGGTGTTGGAAGATTTAGTTGATTCCAAAAAATTAAAAAAGCCCTGCCAACAATTGTTATATAACGAGTCGGTCAGACAAGATATATGTCATACGGTCCAGAGAGGCATATTGCAATAGTTGGTTAATGATACCGGGAAGGGTAGGGATTATGTTGGATCTCCAATGCATGAGGATTGTGCATTTAACTTGAAGGAAGAGTATATTTAACCATCTGCTCTGCGAATATGAAATTTTATAAGAACGGTGATTAAAAATACCAAGAATGCAATGTTTAGGGTCTAGTGTAAAAGGTTGACCTACCACTTTCATTGCAAATCTGTGAGTACAGTGCCAAATCTTTTGTATGAGGGGACAGTGCCATAAGATATGCAATAAAGCCCCATTGGGGGAACTGCAGCGCCAGCAATTGTTATTGTTCAATAAACCCATTTTTTGTAATACAACAGGAGTTCTGTACCACAAATGAAGGATCTTGGTTTGAATGAGGGAACTGCTTTTATCATTAAAAGATTTGTGACAGGAGAGCCAAGATCTGGACCGTTGTGCATTGGTGATATTATATTGTAGCAAAGTACTCCATCTGTTTTTAGCATTGACAGAGTAGTCAGGAAGGATATCACAAATATCTTTGTAAACAGTGCTATTTAAATTGGATGTTGTTTTTATCCATTTAGAGATGTGCTTATCATACAGAGAATTGATAGAGAAGGGTGTGAGTAAGAGTTGCATGTGGTACTGAAGCTGTAGATATTTCCAAAATCCTGATGGGGAAGATTCCATATGCCTGTAGGTCGGTGTAAGATTTTAACTTTAATGACTTGGGTTCAAGTATATCCTGCAAAAAGAGAATACCCTTATTTTTCCAGGTACGACAAAAAATGGGGTGATTATCAAGAGATATATGGTGGTTACCCCAGATGGGGGTGTAAACTAAGGGTTTGGGGTTAGATTTAATATGCTTGTGAATGATTTTCCAATAGAATATAGAAGCAGCTATGGTAGGGTGAGACTTTAAAGATGAGGTAAGGGTGTTATAAAGGAAAGAAGTCGCCACATTACCAGGACATAAGGATGTTTCCATATTGACCCATAAAGGAGACTGGATGTTGGGTTTGTTAAACCATTTAATTGTTTGAGATGTACGGAAAGCCCATAAGTAGGCTTGGAACCAAGAGAGGCCAAAGCCACCTTTGACCAATGGGATCTAAGTTTATTACGACTAAATCTAGGTATTTGCTTCCCAAATGAAGCTGCCGATAATTTTGTCTATTTTGGTAAGAAAACTAGAGGGAAGTATCAAAGGGATATTGGAAAATAGGTATAATATTTTAGGAGTTATTGACATTTTAATGGCGGAAATTTTACCATTAAAAGAAAGTTTAAGTAGCTTCCATCTAGCAAGTGTTGTTTGGATACTGGTTAACAGAGGGGAAAGATTAGCATCCCATAATTTATTCAATGTCGGGGTGATCCGAATGCCAAGATAAGATATACCTTGGGGGGGCCCAACAAAAGCCTAATGAGTTGTTCATGAGAGGACTACAAAGGGTATTCAGTGGTAGCATTTCGGATTTGTTAAGGTTTAGAGCTAGTCTGGAGTGGGAGGTGAAGTCATTCAGTAGTTTAACTAAAGGTTGCCCAGAACTTTCGAGGTTTTCAAGTAAAATAAGGAGATCATCTGCATATGAGAGTGAAGTATAGTGAGAGTTACCAATAGTAATTCCTTTAATTGTACCGGATTGACATAGGGACACAGAAAGAGGTTCCATGGCAAGTATAAACAATGAAGGCGATAAGGGGCATCCTTGTCTGCTGCCTCTTGCTAAGTAAAACGAGGGAGACAAAATAGAGTTTGTGAGAACTCGAGCTGAAGGGGAGGTATACAATAATTGAATCCAAGCACAAAAACTATTTGTAAAGCCAAAATGAGATAGCACCTGATATAGATATTCCCAATTGAGAGAGTCAAATGCTTTCTCAAAGTCAATGGCTATTGCAGCTGCAGGGGTTTTAAGAGTTTTTTGCTTTGTGAATTAAATTGAGTAATGAGCGAAGATGATCGGAACTGTTTCTATTTTTGATAAATCCTGATTGAGAAGTATGGATGAGTTTAGTCATTAAAGATTCTAAGCGGAGAGTTAATAATTTGGCAAAGATTTTTCCATCAGTATTAAGAAGTGAGATCGGTCTATAGTTTGAAGGAAGTAAAGGGTCTTTGTCTTTTTTTGGTAAGACTGTTATGATGGCTTCGGTCATTGTGCATGGGAGTTTCATTATTAAGGTTGCTTCTTGGAATACATTGACTAATACAGGACAAAGAGTGTCAGATAGGGTTTTATAAAAATCAATAGGGAACCCATCACTGCCAGGTGCTTTACCATTTTTTAATGATGATAAAGCAGTTTGAATTTCCTGTAAAGTGACTGGTTTATCAAGCACAGCTTTGTCCTGAGGGGATAGGTGGGGTAGATTCAATTTTTCCAGAAAATGTTGTATTAGGTTGGATTTGTAGTATTAGGTTGCAGTATAGTTGATGGTAAAAGGATTGCATAATACGATTGATTGAAAGGTTGTCTGTGTGTGTCTGACCTGATGGTTCTTTTAGACCTGCTATATGTCTCTGCATCTGTTGAGTTTTTAGCTGGTAAGAGAGCAACTTTCCGCATTTATCCCCTTGTTCCCAATAACCGTGTTTAATCCTAAAAAGGGCAAGTTCAGCTTTCCTGGATATCAACTCGTTAATTTTAATTCTTAATTGTAGAAATTCCAGATGAAGCTGTGAATTATGATTGGGTTTATTTAATTTATAGTATTGGGTTTCTTTTTCTTTAAGGAATTTTTCTAAATTAGCTAATTGTTGTTCTCTTAATTTCTTTCTATAAGCTGCATAATAATATTTACCTCTAATAGTGGCTTTTAATGCTTCCCAGATAGTACCTTGAGACATATCTCGAGTATCGTTAATAGAAAGAAAATCTTGAATTTGGGTTTTAATCCAAGGAGTGAATTCAGAGTCTCTGAGTAAAATTGGGTCTAAACACCAAGATGGGGATTTAGAAGAAGGTGGACCCCAGAGTAAATGCAAACTGATAGGGGAATGATCAGATATAACAATAGGGAGAATCGATGTATCAATAATTTTTTCAGTAATGAGGAGAGAAGAGAACCAATAATCAATCCTACTATATGATTTATGTAAAGAGGAATAAAAGGTGTAATCTCGTTGTCTGGGATGATGTAGTCTCCAAATGTCAGAGAGACCTAAATCCTTCATAAGCATTGATAGAGCATTAATACTACGGGGGTGGGCATCATGTGATGAGTTACTTCTGTCTAAATATTCTTGTAGTGCTAAGTTAAAGTCACCACCAATAAGAATAGGTGAATTATTTTTATTATTGATCATAATTTGTTGGGATAGATTATGGAAGAAAATGGGTGAATCAAAGTTGGGTGCATATACATTCACAAACATAAGCGGACCTGCTGTGGTGTTTAATAGGGTTATAATCCACCTACCATCCGGTCTCTAATGATTTTATGGGGGGCCAATTAAGAGATTTATGTATTAAGATAGCAACCCCATGTTTTTTGGATGGAGAAGATGACGCATATACTTGACCGACCCAGTCCCTTTTAAGTCTGTCGACATCCTCTGATAAAAGTTTAGTTTCTTGTAAGAAAGCAATATGTGTTTTATGCTTTTTAAGATAGGTAAGTACTTGCTTAAGTTTACAAGGCGAGTTGAGTCCCTTGACATTCCATGAATGTAAGATTAGATCACTCATGGTACTAGGATATAAGGTAATTAGTTACAAATAGGAATGAGGGACTCAATACCATTAATTTGGAGGATGTCACAGATTCAAAAGGTAAATATATATAATAAACAAATGTATGCAGGGCCCTTAACTTGTATGGGTTCGAGATGATTGAGTATTTGTATTCATTTTGTCTCACAGAGGGAGAGTATAGAGATAAGAATATCAAGTAATTAAACATTAGAACCAACAAACGTTAGTATAAACTCAGTAACAAGAATATTAATTTGAAACTTTTATGAAATGCAGAGCAATAAGAGTAGGTAAATATATCAGGACTCTCACTCTACACTACTAGGCGTGTAGAGTAATTAGTGAATCTCAAGATACAGTTTACCCTATAATCTTAAGATACTAAACTTTATATAACAGTATATTAATGAAGTGTAATTGAGATTTGTGCTGAGGTAATTAAAGCATTACCCTGGAAAAAAACAAAACATCATTCTACCAAATAAAAGAGGATAATTATGTAATAGTGTTAAATTCCAAACATAATGAATTAGCTTGGACCTAGCAATAAGTCCAATATTAAATAAAGTATACCAACATGATGGCAGATAATGCTGAAACAGTGTGAGCCAGATAAAAGGATGCCCGATGTGTATTAATCCACATAAGCTAGGTTAGGGAATGCAGTATATACTATAGGTTCATAGTGCATCAGTGTATTGTGGAATCATTTTTAAAAGTTCCAATGATTTGGAAGAATATGGGATGAAGAATAATGTGAAAAGGAGGAAAAACTCAATGTATAGAAATACAATTGGAAGCATACTTTGGTGCAAAATCTGTGAGATATAATGGGAATGCACCTGATGCACTACATACCAAAAGTGATGCAAAATAAATATTAAATAAGTAAATGATTTTAGAGTATTTGTCTAATCATCCTCCACATTCCAAATGATAGGATTTATGTGGAAAAATGCTATAATAGTAGGGGTTAAGAGCACACTGATATGAAATACAGAACTCTGTATATGTATGTATGCGTCTGACCACATGGTGGCACCAAAGCTTATGAAAAATTAGAGTGTAAATAGCAATTATATATGCTAATGTCTGGCACCACACAAGGATTAATTAGAAGAGACCTTGCAAACATTGTAATATTTATTCTTTCTCTCATTTATTTTTTTTCTCCATTGAATACATTGAGAGTAACTCCTGCATGGATTAAATACCTCCAGTGTCAATTGGCTCACCCCCCACAGACAGATACAGGCTTCTCAGCAGCGATAGTGATTTACTGCATTTAAGTGCTCCAAACCTGTTGGGTGCGATAGAGACTGCACTTTGTGGTAAATGTACTGAAGGAATCGAGTGAGGTGGTGTGAAGAGGAGGGATTCTGGTGAGAAACTGCTATATCACATCTAATTATGGGCCATAGTATTTATTACAAAATTTTTTTTTTTTTAGTGGGAAAAGCCTCAGGTAGCCTTGCTCTTCGATTTTCTTCTCCTTTTCTTTTTGGGTGGTTCAGATGATTTAAAGGGAGAGCTGGACACAAGATCAGCCCAGGAAGAATCGGAAAGTCATTACCCATTGACAGCTTCTTCTGGTCTTGAGTAAAGGGTTGGATACAGTCTGTCTCAGATCCTCCGTAGATGAGTGCAGATCTTCTTGGAACAGATCTTCTTGGAGTGGGGAGAATTTGTTAGACAAGGTAAGAGTAGAAAACTGATGTGACGTCCACATGGGAAGCTGGAGAGGTGGAAATATTATTTAAACAGCAGGTATTATTATTTAGAGAAGAACCAGATGCTTTTTTTCTTGTATGCGTGCGGAGCTTCTGGCAGGAGCTACAGTGGCAGATATGATGGCTGCAGATTTCTCAGGGACCTGAAGGACAGTTTCACAAGGAAGGGCAAGACACTGTAATTGCTTGAAGTGCTTGTGCTGGAGTAGAGAGCAGGCTGCATTAGCATGCAAGGCAATGTAAGTGCAGGCTGTGTCCAATTCAGAAATTCAGAGAGAGATTCTGGGTACTGAAATCTCTGGTAGAATCATTCAAAAAAGCAGCATTGTTGCAGGGTACACGAGTGCAAACTTAATTCCATGCTGATGAAGGATTGTTTTAATGGGGTTGTAAGCTTTTCGTTTGTTAGATAATTCTTTAGAATAGTCTCTGAAAATTAGGATTCTGTTTTCTTGCCAAGTAAGTGCACCTAATTGCCTCACTTTTTGAAGAATCAGTTCAGTATGTGCGTGGTTTAGAAATCTGGCAATGATGGGCCTGGGTTTCTGGTTGGGTCCAGGCCTCGGATTTAAGGTGCAGTGAGATCTCTCGATGATTAGGTCTTGGCCGGCTGGTAATTTAAGCAAAGAAGGAAGTACATGAGTTAGAAGAGCACTGGTGTCTCCTAGTTCAACACCTTCAGGAAATCCGAGAAATCTAAGGTTGTTACGTCTGTTTCTATTTTCATTATCATCTATTTTGTCCTGAAGGTTCCTAATAACTCTGTCCTGCTCCCTGATGGTAGCCTGTAATGTGTTAATGGAATCTTCATTTTGAGATGCTTTAACATCAGTAGCGTGATTTTTTGATCAAGTGCCTGCATATTATTGATATTTTGTTGAGATGCAATTTTTAATACATTGATTTCACTTATTAGTTGCTGAAACATTGCCTCCACTCTATTAGAGAACTGTTATGTGGAGATTGGTCTGCCATTATTGTAGGCCTTAATAGAAATTGAAGTGTAGATAACTCGTTTAGTAATTATGAGGCAATAAAAATACTGTACCAGAGCTGTTCTGCGATGTACATATAGTAAGATCTCAGATGTTGGTGAAGGTAGGAAGTCTGGAATCTGTAGGATGGATGATGATATTTGGTGAATCCAGAGAGATGAAGAATCAAGCAGCCATCTTCGGCACAGCACCCTCTGGCTCCCACTCCACCACTTATAAGGGTCCAAAGCTTTACAACAAACTGCCCCCTTATTTTCACACCCGTAGCACCATCAGTACCTTCAACTTCAGTCTCAAGAACCACCTCCTTATATTAATAATTTGTGTAGCCTTGGTCAGCTGCCTCTCTGAAAGAAATAAGAATTATGATGAGTTTCCTCAGCTTATTGGCCAGTTGCCACATTCTTCTCCTCCCCATTTCCACTCCCTCACCCTTTCTTTTCCTACACCCTTATTTCCCCTGCTACCAATGCATTCCCCATTGGCCCCTTGTTCCTGCTTTGTTAGGGGTTGATTGTTAGTTTCCCAACAATGATGAGTCTCTGTATTTATGATTGCTACTGTATCTTCTGCCATGGCATTTCTCTTAATGATTATGTTCCACTGCAAGAAGTATTTACCATTGTATATATGTATTTATGTTTCTGATTCTGTCTTAATTTGTTAATTATTGTATAATTTGATGTTTTTGCAAATATCTTTTCAACTGGACATTTGTGAAAATGGGCATTTTTGTTCACATACTCTCCAGTATAAAATAAAATTGATTGATTGATTGACTTGAAGCATGCCTCATACTGCAGGAAGTTGGTGGTGAAAGCTAATAAAATGCTGGGCTACATTGCCAGGGGAATCACTAGCAAGCAGAAGGAGATCATATTGCTGCTATACAGATCACTGGTGCGGCTGCACTTGCAGCATATTGTCAAATACTGACAATCCTACCTATGAAAAGACATTAACCTGCTAGAGACAGTCCAGAGGTGGATGAAAAAATGATTAGGGGTCAGCAGGGCAAGGTATACAAAGAAAGACTGGAGGACCTCTACATGCACTCCCTGGAGGAGAGGAGGGAAAGGGGTTACATGAAAGAGACCTTCAAGTACCTGAAGGGCATCAACAAGGTGAATCAAATCAAATCAAGTCAAGCTTTATTTAACCAGTCATCAACACCATTGAGCAAGCTCATTTTCAAAGTCTTTCAGTCTTAGTGGAAGCAAACTAGTAGTAAGTAAGGCCTTATTTCTTAAGCATCCTTTCCTTGAGGCTCATGGCACTGTACAGGATATAGGAAAAATGAAATGGAATGATATATAAATATATTTTGTTGACTCTATTTATGCTCAAATACTGGCCCCTTAGATCTGTCTCCAGTGAGGTCTCTTGGCTCTACCTAATCCCTCCCAGCCTGAGATCTTCCATAATCTGATGTCTGTTTCCTGGGAGCACTCCTCCACATCCACCAACCACCCCGGCCCCTGGCTCTGAGCCCCCCGGGTTGGGACTGCCCAAACTCCTCCAGCGCTCTATCTAGAATCTAGAAGGGCAGCCAGGGAGTGCTGAAGACACAGAGTCCAGTCAGGACACATCCAGCTGAGGGTGTGGGGGTCATTCACTGGACCCACCTTCACCTGTCTGGGTGTCAGGTTCCTTTTTCCTGGTCCCGGAAAACTGGACGTGCAGTGATGTCCATTGCATATTGGGAGTGAGCCCACCCCCACCGCTAAATGTCCACTGACTCCTCCCTACCCTTCAACGTGGCTCTGCCAGCTGCAATGCCCCCATCCTCCACTGGGAGCCACAATAGTTGCACGGCTCACAACCCCCCCCCTCCCCAGGAGAGTGAAGCAGTCCTCCGGATGCTCAATCCTACTCCTCCCCAGCTGACCTCCAGTGACCCGCATCTGCTCCCAAACATGGGTCGACAGCATGGTGTGAGATGTGGCATCCAGCGCCTCAACCCACAGCTCCACAGGGACAGCTGCATGAAATGGAATTATAAATAGAATAAAAAGTATATCCAGTATAACATCAACAAAATATAGTATTTTAGTTAATAAGAGGAAGAAGATCATGGAATCCCAAATGCTTTTCTGAATTGATGGGCCTTCAGACCCAATTTAAAAGTTTCCACCAATGGGCCTCCCTCAAGAACCTTGGAAGTGAGTTCCAAAGAACCGGCACCACCACCTCGAAGGAACAATCTCCTGAAGTTTTAAGCTGGGTGTTGGTAACCGCTAGGAAGCCCTCTTTGACAAATGAAGAAAGCTCAGGGAACAGACAGAAGTCAGGAGGCCACACAGGTAGCCTGGACCCATTCCATATAGGGCCTTATAGATGAGTAAGCCCACCTTGAAGGAGATCCTCTACCTCATGGGCAGCCAGTGCAGATTGCACAGGACCGAGGTCATGTGACAGAACCTTAGAAGGCCCATCAGCAACCTGGTTGCTGCATTCTGCACCAGCTGCAGGTGATGCAGGACACCTCCACTGACCCCGAGATACAGAATGCTGCAGTAGTTGAGTCTGGATGCCCTGAAAGCATGCACCAGTGAGGGCAGATCATCTGGAGGATTATGGCTTTAATCTAGGTGATGTTCCTAAGATGTTAAAAACCTGTCTGAACAGGGATGGCACCTAAACCTCAAATTTCAATCCACTGTCCAGGATCACGCCCAGACTTTTCACCTTCACGGATGCCAAATGATGGGCCATAACAAGCATCAGGTCTGTTCTGGCCCTCGCAGCATCCACCTCCCTCCAGCAACCAGACTCAATCACCAGTACCTCTGATTTATCTGGATTAAGCTTCAGCCAGTTAGAGGACATCCAGTCCTGGATATTGGCCACTCATTTATTTAGTACCACCACTGCATCATGTGTCCCAGGAGCAAATGACATATACAGCTGGGTTTCATCTGCATAGAAGTGAAACTCCAACCTGTAATGTCTGATGATCTCACCCAGGGGCAGCTTGTACACTGCGAACAACATGGGCGAGAGGATTGAGCCTTGGAAAACTCCACAGAACAGGGGCTTCAGTGGGAAGGGAAGCTCCCCATCACCACTCTCTGTATCCTGCCTGTGAGAAAGGACTCAGACCAGCTGATGACAGTGCTGATGAGAGATAGAGGAGGAGGACAAGTACTGAGACCATTCCCCTCAAGCTCTACTCCCCTGAGTAGATCATTTTGCACCATGACCAATTCAGTTTTGGTACTGTGTCCAGGCCTAAGTCCGTTGGAGGGGCTTGTAGATGTCAAAGGCCGTGAAGTGTGCCTTGAGCTGCAGAGCCACTATTGTCTCAATAACTTTACCCAAGAAGGGAAGGTTAGACATAGGTCTATAAGTCTCCAAGATGTTGGGGTTGAGAGATGATTTTTCAAAAGGGGCTTCACCAGTGCCTCTTTCAAAGTTTTAGAGAATAGCCCCTTTGAAAGTGAACACCAGCCTATCTCGGCAAACACTGGGCCAACAGACTCTACACATCTCACCAGAAGATGGGCCCAAGTCCAGCTCACAGTGTGTGGGCCGCAGTTTCGAAATTACTGAACAGACCTCTCCCCCCGCCCACTGGTCTACACTTGCTCCAAGTAAGGGGAGTCCTCTCAGTGACAACCAATTCACCACTGCAGGGCTGAGACAGCACATTTCAGGAGATCACAGCCCTGATGGAGGACACTCTGTTAGAGAAGAACAAGGCAAACTCCTTGCACAGCTGCTAAAACTACTCTTACGTGGGTAAGAGGATTGAGCATATGATGGACTACTCTCTTCCTCAGGGGAGTGGGTGGGTGAGTATCCGGCACATGACTGACCTCTGGAGGAGACTGGAGGGAGCAGCTGCCTGAAATTAAGCTGTGGGGAGGCATGCCAGACATTGGTGGTTCAGTGCCATGACATCATTGCACACCACGCCTCTCACTGGGGATAAAGCATCCAAAAATGCTGGCACCATTCAGGACACTCTGCTGGTCCCACCTGTGGCACTCAGTTGATGACCAGGTTTAGTGTTTCATCAGCACTGGCCTGACCTCATGGCCCCATCCAGGGGTGAAAGCCAGGGAGGCATCCCAGTAAGGGGGGGTCTGCTGGGAACCTGGATTAGTATACAGTCAAGGAGCACCCAATCAGCAGCCCTGTCCTGGGGGGTAAGCCTATGAGGTTCATCACCTGAGGTATGTCCTCAGGGGCTGAGTAATGGGACCAGGGGAGCAGGGCCTGAGCCACTGGGAAATGGCCCCCAAAAAAAGAGAGCCAGCCAGTTCTCTTCAGGCTGTGATCTGTGCCAATGACACTCCAACCTTTGACCTCTGGTCTTCGTCTCCGTGAGCTCTTCATCAAACCAGAGAGATCTCAAGTGAGAGGACCTGGATAATATATGGATCAGCGTGACAGAATTCAGTGCTGAGGTGACAGCCCTATTATTGGCCATTACCACCTCATTTGAGATGGCCACATAGGCAGCACTCACTTCCTAGAGGTCCATTACCACCAATAGGACAAGGGGACACCACCTTAAGCTGATGAGGAAAATGTTCAGGGGAGAGAGAGATCAAAAGGCATTTCTTCATAGAGAGAGTGGTTGCAGTGTGAAATGGGTATACCAATGCGGCGATGCCACATCAACTCCCCCGTCACGAAGATCATCACAGCGACAGGATTTAAGCAAACTCCGCATGCTGCTGTGATGGTCTCTACAGTCCCCGAGACTGCCTCGCAGGGTGGACCGCCCCCCATCCAACTCCAACTCAGAGTTAGAATCCTGGAGACCGGGGGGTTGTGGGGGGTTTGGGTGGCAAAGCCCCCCTGATAGAAACACGGGGGCATCCCCTACACTGCAATGCTGACACTCAGCATTGAGGCTGTCACTGTTGGGAATGTCTCCAAGTTAGATGTCACAGCGGCATAGTAAAACCTGTGAAATGAACTCCTGGAGGAGGTGGTTTCCCATGAGATGGTGGATGACATCAAAAGGAGGTGGAGAAATGGTAAAGCAGATGGTCAGAGTTAATGGGGGTAGGCAAGAAGGGTGAGGTAGCAGTTGGGGAGGGGCAGAGCCCTTAGTAGCCACTGAGAGCTCAACAATCATTGATCCTTCTTCTGCTGGCATTATTTGTATGTTCTTATGTTAAATATTTTAATCAAGTAATTCCATTTTTCCTTACAGAAACATTTTATAAAATTATTTCTGTTATAATTTCTAAAACATATTTTCTTATATCGGGGAGGGGTGGGGGTGGGGACGGTGATGCAAATGTGTTCTCCTTATTTGAGTTCAAGAAACATTGTACTGTATTGTGATCTCCTAGGTTTAAGATCCTAACCTATTTATTAGTTACTTTTATAGATGGAGATTCAGTACCACTAGTCTCCTGTAGACAGAATCATAATGTAATGCTTTACATAACGGTGCCCTCATTTAAAAAAATATGCTCCTTACATACCAAGCAGGCATTTTATGCCATGCCTGTTGCCAACCACCAAGCAAGCAATAAGACACAACCGGGTGTGTGTTAGATAGTTCTAACACATGGCCAGGGGTATAGTAAGGCACAAGGCTGAAGGCTGAGTGCTGTCAGCCCCAGGCCATGCTTTAGAACCGTCTAATCCACACCCTGGAGTGCCTTACTGAGCTTATAAAATAGTACTTTTTGTAAATACATATGAAAATTAAAGAATGGGAGGTTTAAAATGATAAGAAAGACATTTTTCCTTAATTTTACATAAAATAGTTCCTCTGCCTGCATGTGCTTGATGGCTTTTTCGGACATTTGTCCTATTATGCCCCCCCATAGCAGTAGTTTTTCTGATCCCAATATTTTAGTTCTGTGTGTTCTCACCCCCAACCCCATAGGGCCATGTATTAGATTGGTTCATTTTAATGTTTTACTTATTTAGATCTGCATGATGGAGCATGATAGAGATGGGGCAAGACAGTCCAACAGATGTACTAGCGAGCTGCAAATGATTGCTCATGCAGGCGAGAGCTTTTTTTTTTATAATGAGTTTATTTAATTTTTTAACACTTATTTTGTACTTAATTTTTGGTTTGCATTCAGGAGCGCAATAGAGATCTGGCAGGAAAAGAGTGCGCATGCAGCAAATTACCAAGGAGAGGCATGAAAGAGTAATCATTCGGTAGGGAGCTCAGGTCACAAAGTGCAATTCTTGTACATTTGCTGGTATCAGTTAAAATTACAAGAGATTTCATAATAGTACAGAAAGAAATGAGGAAATGGTGCATTTTACAGAGAGGCAGATGATGAGTGAGTGGCAGCAGCAGGCGGGCAGGACGATGGCAGCAGAAGGGGTGGGTGGGATGCAGCCCATTATGGTATTCTGAAATTAATTACATTTTATTGTTTGAATGGAAGTTAGGGAAAGGGCTACAAAGCCGCAGCAGTTAGGACTCTAATGAAAAAACAATAAAACAAGTAAGTACTTAGATGAGGGTAACTCGGTGGACATAGCTTTCCTGGACTTTACAAAGGCATTTGATAAACTGCCTCACAAACAATTGGTAACCAGGCTGGAGTCAATAGGAATCCCAGCAAACATAGTGGCTATTACAGAGGAGACAGAGAGTGTGCATAAGAGGGGCACTTTCAGATTGGGCAGCAATGCCTAGTGGAGTGCCACAGGGGTCGGTGCTGAGGCCATGCCTATTTAGCATATATGTCTCCACACTGCAATATAATAATGAGAAGGTTTGGCTAACCAAATTTGCTGATGACTGTCGATTGGGGGTAAAAATAACAGATCAAGAAGATAGTAAAACACTTCAGAAAGCATTAGACTACATAAACAATTGGTGCACCACCTACCAACTATACCTAAACTACACCTAAACCCTGAAAAATGCACCATTGCACCATTATGCACCTTGGCCACAAAAATCAGCAAGCAAACTACCAGCTAGGAATCATTAACCTAAAAAAAAACAGAAGAAAGGGACCTGGGAATAACCATATCAAACAATCTAAAATTTGGCCCACATTGTAACAAAATCAGTAAAAAGGCAAATGGGGTTCTTAATTGTATTCTGAAACACATTGCTAGCAGGGGAAAATCAGTCATGATTACACTATATGGCTCACTCATACTGGAGTACGGGGCCCAGGTTTGGACACCATATCAAAGGAAGGACATGGTTAGACTGGAGAACGTACAAAGAAAGGCCACAAGACATATAAATGGGATGAAAGCAAAAGACTACCCCACAAGACTGAGAAGCTTAAATATGTTCACACTGGAATATAGGAGATTTAAGCAATAATGCCCGACAGGGTGTGTGTCGTGCTGAGATAACGTCACGCCTCAGGTGGTTGGGCACGAGGCCGCAGGCCGAGTGCGTCCAACAACTGAGGCGTGACGTTATCCCAAACGACACACACCCTGGAGGGCATTATTGCTATTATACAATGGCTCGTTGTTATACAGAATAAAACAAATCATGTTAAAGATGTTTTTGTGTGGAAAAATATTTTTGTTTTTTAAGAACAGATGAAACAATCAAGAATATGCTCACCATGCTCATGCTTATCAGCAGGTTCACAGTGAGGCTGAGACTAGACCCGTGATGTTGTACTGATTATCATCACGGGTCCAGCCCAAGACTGACCAATCAGAGTCCATGATTTGTTCTTGCCATTGTATAATAAGAGGTGACACGTACCTACTGTATAAATCCTTAACTGATCATGACCTGAGCGAGAGATTGGGGTTAACATTCACAAGAGTTCATGTGTTTCAGATCTCAGGTGAACACTGTAGCACATGGAAGCTAAAAATGTGGTTTAATCAGAGGGTGGTAGGTACAAGGAATAAGCTACCAAGTTCGGCAGTAGAAAGCTCATCTATGGATGTGTTTAAAATTCGTATTGGATGAGTTTTTCCACATTGTTTGATTACTAAGGCAAGCACTATGGATGAAAGTCCGCAAAAGCTCAGTATGACCTATGATACCTGTGAAAAAGAAAATACGTTAAAAAAAAAATATGGTAATAGGGTATGTGCCCCAGTAATGTCAAACTCTTTGTTTGTTTTTAAACTGAACCACAAGCCATGGCAGCAGAGCAGGAATGGGTGGGGGTCACGAGCAGGAGCTTGAGAGAGAAGCGACAGCTCGGTATGGGTATTAATTATTTTTCTCTGAGTAAAATTTAAACACAGAGATTATTTGTGGGGCTTACTTTTAGTTTACAGAGCATTTAAATGTGCACATTGTGGTGTTTGGTGGGCTGATTAATTGTTCTTTATTTGGATACACTTTTCCTCGCTAACATGTAAAAAGAAAATGGCATCTGTCTCATTTGTGAAAGTTCTAATGGCCCAATGATTTGGGGCATGTACTGTACTCAGGTTGGCAGGACTAGTTTTAGCTGTGCATTAGACACTTCTAACACATGTCTAACAACCAATCAAATTGCTCAAAATCCTTAGCCCATTTTATAAGACTGCAACATCATATAATGATGTACAACTGCCTCTTCTCATGCAGTGGCCTATGCATGTAGATTTAACAATATCCGTATCACCTATATCCTGCTATATTTGCAAAGACTAAGCTTAAAGAGCAACTCTGCCCTTTAGCATGTGTTTTCATAAATACGATGTTTCAGCTGTTACAATTTACCAGATAATACATTTTTATTTCATTATCAATGTTCCTTTTCAAGATTTACAGCACATTTTGGTAGTCTGCCTAAATGTCTGCATAGAAAACTTAAAAACATTTGCCTCTCTCCTGTTAACCTCTCAGTGCCTTTGTTTATGACATCATCATGCAAACCATGACAGCAGATTGTGATGTCACAAACAGCAATTGCGTGGTTAGCAGTGGAGAGTTAGATACAAATTTTGAAGGACTCAGTAAAATAATTGCTGCATTATCTACCATATTTAGAAGACCAACAGCAGGGAAAAGTAAAAAAAAAATAACAAAGAACTAGAAATCAATAAGGTTAAAACATATTTGGTAAAGCTTTTTATTATAATAGAGAGTTGCTCTTTAAATGCCATGTTTATGTAGTCATGCATTCATATTGTACATTGTTATCGCTCTCATCAAGCGCAATCTTTGGAGCATGCACAGAAATGGCACAAAATACCTGCTTGGTATGGGAGGAGCATAGTTTTTTATGAAGGTTCTGGTATGTAAAGTATTACATTAAGATTCTGCCTCCAGGGGGACTGGGGTACTTCAAAGCCAGCAGCAGAGTTTGGTTATACATACCATCTGTAAGAAGAAAACCTCTCCACAGATTGCTTTTAAGCAGTTTATTGAACTCCCAGCTGAATGCCACAACGACTACAGCACACCCTCAGCGGAAAGTATGTGTAGCCAGGCTCTGCAGCCTGTTTTGCATTTCCCTGGTACTGAAGCTCCATACCATCTGTTTCTTGAAGTAGCCTAGTGTGCCAAGATTTTCAGATTGTGGTTCTGAAGCCTTGATTTATGCAGCAGTTTCTGCTTTTGCTGTGCCAGTACTTTATAAAATTTCAGCCATTTTTTTATCAGAATGAGCTTGTCAGCTTAATGAGCTGTAGAACTTTGTTAGATTTCACATCTTGTATCCTGCCCAGTTGCCTATGCTTTTTGTGTTTTGTAGCTAAGAAATACTATAGCAATCTGTGCTATGAGTGACTGGAAATCAGTAGAGCTGTGTGGAATATAAAATTCCACCCATGGAATGCTTGTGGAATTACCATTCTGATTCTGTGGAATTTCACAGATTTTCATGAAAATTCCACAGAATTTTGCCAAATTTTAAATTTAAGTTATTTAACATCACTTTTCAAAGTATGTGTCTAATTAGCACCACATTTGAAACATGAACAGAACACAATGACCTACAAAGGTTTGCCAAACTTCAGTTTCACCGATTGAAAAGTGGTGGAGATGTGGGTAGTCAAATATTTAATCAAAATTAAATTTTCAGTTATTTTCAGATAATGTTAAAATTTCTTATCCAAATTTCTCCACAATGTCTAGATTTAAAGAAACACCCAACATGGGTATATACACCATGTTTTAAATCTCAAGCTTCAGTGGGAGCTGAGTTAGCCAAACATTTTGCCAAAATTTAGATTTCTGTAATTTTAGTATACTTTTGATAGTTTCCATTGAAATGTTATAACATTTTACGGGTATACAAGTTATCATTATGTTTATATATGTTCATAGTTTCAGATTTCTAGCTTCCATAGGACTGAGTTATAGCCTGCCAAACATGTTGCCAAAATTTGAATTTCAGTTATTTCCCTCTAATTTTAAAACAACATATCCAAATGTAACCAGAGTTGAAACACTTAAACTACTATACCACATGGTCATTTCTGAAAAAGTTCATATTTGCAGCTTTAAATAGGATTGAATCAAAAGTAGTCAAACTTTCACAATATTTAAAAATTAAATTTTGCAAGAATGTAAACTCCAAATTTAAGCCCCTGAAACTTTAAAACTAGAAAATGCAATGCCATGAAATTTGGCAGTTTCTTTGACCTTAAAAGAAGACTGTGCATGTCAATTTTATTAATTGCTTGCTGCCAGAAATTGCAAATTAATAGGGCTATGCTTGAGCAGAATAGTATTTCCCAAATACCATAAATAGTAGGCTTGTCGAATATTTGGATGGACATTTTGTATAGTCCACTATTCGGCCGCTATTCAGGATGTACTATTCGGTGGGTCAGATTTCAAAATCTTATAGAGCTTTCTTGGCCATTCGGAGACTGCTTTCGGAGCTCACAGCCAGGAACACCATTGTGATCTCCTCACTCTGAGTGTGTAGCATAGAGTTCAATATATAGAGAGACTAGAGTGTGGACTACAATGGCTCAGTTGAATCCACATGTCCACCATATTAGAGAAGGATTGAGGTGCCAGCAGAATAGCAGGGACCCTTCTTGAAACTTAGAGACTGGCACTAGCACACTGTTCTAACAGCAATCTGCTGATCCAGTTGGGTAAGAAGCACCATTGACAGCAGAGAAATGATGCAGCGCATGCACATTGTGGTGACAAAAACAAGATATGCTCATTTGTCCTTTGCTTACATAAGCTGTTTGTTACTCAGATGCTGTCAGAAAAGTGTGCTGGTGCCAGTATCTATGTCCTGCATTTACAGCACCATCATTTCTTGTAGTACCCTTTGAGACCTTTGTGACCATATAGAGATTGTCATTAACTCCAGATATTGACACAGTTATGGCCTGTTGAAGTTCCAGTGTTATCCTATGGGAATCATTATGTTTTATTACTTGCTTTTCTTAATGGCCACAATTATTTAAAGGTGTGGCATATGTTATTCCTGTAGTACCACTTGAAACCTTGGTGACCATATAGAGATTGTCACTTAACTCCAAGTATTGAAATAGTTAAGGCCTGCTGAAGTTCCAATGTTGTTCTATGGGAATTGTTATGTTTTATTACTTGCTTTTTTAAATGGCCACAATTCTTTAAGGGTGCAGCATATGTTATTCTTGTGGGATACCTTGAGACCTTTGTGACCATATAGAGATTGTCACTTAACTCCAAATATAAGGGTAATAGCCCTGAATCTCACCCAACTCATCCTTGAACCCACTCACCTGAACCATAAAACCCCAAATCACTCCCTATGAGACTGAGCACTCACCTCCCACTCCCACTGAGTAATTAAATCTGTTATCCTACGTGATGCCCTCAGTGACCATCACCCTATCTTCCTGGTAAGGAAGATTCATCAGCCCAAATCCCTGCACAAAACCCTGTTGCTTTGCTCCTTCAATTCTCTCAACTTTGATCCCCTCCTATGAGATCTTGTGCTCACCGACTGGTCCCCTATTATCTCCGCTCTCTCTTTCTCTGTTGACCATGCCCTCGCCTATTTAAAAAGATACATACCTTACAACCTGTAATATTTTTGCCCCCTCTAAGCATACTAGAGCACGTGGAAGCCAACTTCCTTGGATTATCCCAAACTTACTTGCCTGCCTCAGGGCTCATGACAAAGCGTGGAGGAAGCACAAGGCATCCCAACACCCTAATGATTACACAGTCTACTGCATGCTAAGAAATTCTTGCACTAAGGCTACCAGACAAGCTAAGTCTGAATACTTTGGATCAGCTTTCCACTTGAACATAAACACTCCTTCCAAATTTTAGAATGTGGTCCATGTCCTCATCTCCCTGCCTTATGTGCTAAAAATAAACAACTCCTTCATGTCTGACCCATGCCTAGTGGCTACTGAATTTAACTCATATTACACCTCATGTGCTACTGCCCTCCTCCAGTCCCTCCCCCTGCCCATTCCCAACCCATCATCCACCTCCCTCTTCGCACTCTTTCTTATCCCTCTTTAGGCCCCAAATCTTCTTCTGCCCTCCCTTCCTTCTCCTTTGCAGCAGTCACCCCTGATGAAACTCTAACTGCCCTTCTTACTCTTAATTCCATTAAAGGATCATCACCAGATGACCTTGATCAAAAGCTCCTATACTTCTCAGCCTCTGCTTTTGCCTACCCTCTCTCCTTAATCTCAAACCTTTCTTTTTAGACATTATCTGTCTCTTCCTCCTGGAAACATGCCATTTCCTCCCTCTTCCTAAGACCAGCAATTTTTCTTCCCCTGGCAACTACAGTACCACTCCATCTCCCTCCTCCCCACCCTCGTCAAGCTCCAAGAACACTTGGTTCCCTCCCAGCTTACCTCCTTTCTCTCTGACTCATCCTTCTTTACCCTGTTCCAATCTGTTTTTTGGAAAAATCACTCCACCACCACCTCCCTTCTCAGGCTCACTGACACCATCCTTACTGGGATGGATAAAGGCCTCATCATCTCAGCCATCTTTGTTGACCTTGCCAAGGCATTCAACACCATCTCCCATGCCCTTCATCTTGAATCCCTTTCCACAGTTGGCCCATCATCATCTGCCACTAACTGGTTCAGGGCTTAACTTACCGGCAGAACCCAATCAGTCAAGGTCCAGGACACCATCTCCCCCTCTTCTCATCTCCACAGGAGTCCCACAGGGCTCTGTGCTTGGCCCCATACTCTTCTCCATTTTCCTCAATGACCTCCATTAGTCTATTGCCCTTCTTCCTCTATCCACATGTATGCTGATGACACGGTCTTGTATGCTTCTGGCAAAAACCCAGCAGATGTAGCAACCTCCCTGCAGCACGACTTCCAGCAGGTCCAACTCTGGTTTGCCTCACACCAGCTCTTCCTAAACACCAAGAGGTCAGTCTCCATGACCTTTGGCACCAGGCAGAGACTCTCTAGACTCCCTGACCTTCCCTCTTTCCACACCCTGGATGGGACTATCCTGGAAGACACCTCCTCGTTCAGATACCTTGGGGTTTGGTTGGACCAACTTCTCTGGGCACATTGACACCATCCTCAAAAAACTGTGCCCTAAATTTGGTGCCTTATACAGGAACTGTAGTTGCATCCCTCCTATGGCTAGGCACAAACTTGTCCAGAAGATGATACTCCCCATTTTTGATTACTGTGATGTAGTCTATGGCGCTGCTCCCAAGTCCTCCCTGACCAGACTGGACACTCTCTTTAACTCCTTCTGTCACTTCATTCTTGATGCATTTTTGTGCATGCATCACTGTGATCTCTATCATATACTGTCCTTTCACCCATTTGCCAACAGGTGCCTCTCCCATTGTGCCAAACTTACCTTAAAATACCAGCTTGGGGAAGTCCCGCCTTACCTCACCTCATCCCACTCAACCCCATCCCTTCCCTCCCACTCCCTCAGATCCACTGACACTCGCACCCTGTTGGTCCCCTGCTGCTCCACTTTCATCACACAGTCCAGATTTGCTTATCGCTTTCCTAAGCTAGGAACTTCCTCCCCCCATAAATTCAACACTCCTCCTCATTGAACTCCCTTGCCTCTGCCTTACACAACTACCTCTCCTCTAGCTGTTCCTGTTTTAATCCTCCCTAACTCACCTCTATGCTATCCTGCTTATTCTGAGCCTGCTCCCTCTGCCACCCACTCCCAATCTATTCTCATTCTCTTACCACCACCTTTACCTGGATCAGCACTCTGGCAGGGTTCTCAATGTCCTGAATGGTCATTGTTCCAGGCTTGCCCCATCCTTCCTTTCCCTTCCATCATACCACCTCACTACAACCCCTCCTTCCTCTTTACTCCTCCCTTCCTCTTTACTTCCATCCTTGTCTGGTTCAACCCCTCTGGCAGGGTTCTCAGCACCCTGAAGGGTGCTAATCCAGGCTCGCCCCCATCCCTCTCTTCCCTCCCCTCATACCACTTCACTTCATCCCCTCCTCTTTACTCCACCCCCTCCCCATTACTTCAATACTTGTCTGGTTCAGCCCTCTGGCAGGGTTCTCAACATCCTGAAGGGGTGTTGCTTCAGATCCTATTCCTCCCTTCCCTCCCCCACACCACTTCATTTCACCCCTCCTCTCTTTTTCTTCACCTTTCCCCCACTTCCACTGCACTTATCTGCTACCTTTTGCCTATATTGCAATTATTCTAGTTGCATTTATGATGAACTGCATTACTTCTGATGAACAAATTGCTTTTCCTGTGTTGTTGCTTTCCAGCTCATTACTGCAGCTCATCGCACCGTCTGTATTGTTGTTTATCCAGCATGATGTACTCAACTGCTTGTATGCTGATTCTCTCTACTGTTTAATAACTGCATTCCATACCAACAATGTAACTTGTGTAGCTGTATTACCTCTGTGATCCCTTTTCACATGTACTCCCTACCCCCAGGTCATACCGTAAGACGTGCAACTTGTTGTTCAGTGTGCCTTTCTGGTGAAACATTTCAATAAATCAATCAATTTAAGGGTGCAGAATATATTATTCTTGAAGTACCCCTTGAGACCTTTGTGACCATATAGAAGTTGAAACTTAACTCCAAATATTGATAGAGTCATGGCCTGTTGAAGTTCCAGTGTTATCCTATGGGAATCATTATATTTTATTACTTGCTTTTTTTAATGGCCGCAATTACTTAAGGGTGCAACATATGTTATTCTTGTAGTACCCCTTGAGATCTTTGTGACCATATAGAAACCATCATCTCTGCATCCTCATCCTGAAGCACCTGCACAACAAGCCAGCCTCTGGCACCAGTGTACAAGCCAAAGTGCCATGACCTCTTCATCCTTGTCCTGAAGCACCTGCAGCACAAGTCAGCCTCTGGCACCAGTGTACAAGCCAAAGTGCCATGACCTCTTCATCCTCATCCTGAAGCACCTGAAGCACAAGTCAGCCTCTGGCACCAGTGTACAAGCCAAAATGCCGTGACCTCTGCATCCTCCTCCTGAAGCACCAGCAGCACAAGACAACCTCAGGCACCAGTGTACAAGTCAAACTGCTGTAACCTCAGCCAGCCCAGTGGTGCTGAGGGTTGAGGCGCTGGATGCCACACCTCACACTATGCAAGTGACCCGGGGTTGGAAGCAACCTAGGGGAGCTGGGGTTTGGTCAGAAAGAAGGAGGGCTGAGCATCCCAGGGACTGCTCTCCTCCTCCAGGGAGGGTAGGAGGGAAGACTGCAGATGCACTGGCTCCTGGTGGTGGCTGGGGGTCTGTGCATGTCACGGTCAGCTGTGGGGTTGATGCGGGCTGATGTTGGATGAGCCAGGTGCGGACATGTGTACAGAACATCCTTGGTGTCATTGCATGCCTGCACCATGGGGGGGAGAAACCACATGCAAGAAAAACCCTTCACATGCATGTGAAGGTGGTCCACTGGCATCACAGGAGACACACCCTAGTCAGCTCTCCTGGTGCTCACCTGGTCTTCCACGGTGAGCGAGGTAAGTCCCAACCTTGATGTGGCTGGGGGGGGTAGGGCATAGGGATTGAGCTCTGGCTGTGGCTGGGGTAGGGGCCAAAAGTGACAGCTGGATGGGAGGGGGGAACCATAGGTACAACCCCTCTTCCAGCTGAGGAGAAATAAATAATATAACAAAAAAAAATAAGTGCTGTAACCTCTGCATCTCCTCCTGAAGCACCAGCAGCACAAGACAACCTCTGGCACCATTGTGCAAGCCAATGTGCCATGACTTCTCCTCCTCCTCCTCCTCCTCCCGAAGACTTTTTAATGACTTCTGTAGCAAATCTCTAATAAGGCAACTTTCCTGACCAAATACCAAATACTGAATACTGAATAACAAATATCTGAGACATGAGTACCGAATATTCGGCCGAATATTCTGGAAAAGGTATTTGCACAGCTCTACAAAATGATATCAGTACTTAAAGTCAAACCCACAAGTTTTTGTGAAAATTGTAGAATTTTATGAAAAATTTCATGAAACTGAAATGTGCTAATTTCACTCAGCCTTATCTGAAGGGCACTAATTAAAACATAGGTGTATGACAGGCAGTTAGTGCAGTAGGTCACCAGATTTAGGGGTTAGAGGCACAGTTTCATCAGGAAATGGACAGCTGAGCTGGGTAGCACAACAGTGGTAGACCCCCAGGTTGGAGAAAGGAAGCGCATAGTGTCAACAATTCCAACCTGAATGCAGAATATTTAAGGATCACATCCAGTAAATTTATAATCCAGAGAGCCTGATGTACATGCAAGTCTGGGACTCAGAGGTACTCAAAAAGATGTAGTGGGGGAAGACAATGTCTAGAACAGCAGTAAGGAAGAATTCTGGCTGTTCCAACAGGGTAGGTCAATAGGAAAAGGAGTATGTGACATGTTTTAAGGGAGTTTGTCACTGTGAAGAACAAAGAGGATATCAGTGGGATCAGTAGTTCTACTGAGCCAATCTGGCTATGCCAAAGGAGAAGGGGGGGGGAATAGTCACCCAGAGATGAAAAGCAGGACTGTGAATAGCTCAGCCCAGCTTATCAAATAAAGCAGTGATACATGCATTGTTAATGTTAAATTCCACAAAAAGAATTATGGATGGTTTGTCTATATGCTACTATAAATATGTAAGAAAATGTTACCAATATTTTTTTTCTACTGCAAATTTAAAACTGCTAAACCAAATTATCCAGTTGTGTTAGACATCAGGATACACTGACTATGGATATGCATGCCAAATTTTAAGTCTATGCATGCAAGAGAACAGAAGTTGCAAACATCCACATTTTTGAGAGTTTTCACAAAATGTTACAAATATTTACATAGTAAAGATTTGAACCCCTGTAACTTAAAAATCTGTTATCCAATTCTCTCCATATTTAGATAATTCTATAATTATTACAAAAAGGCTAATCTTGCTAATCTACATGTGTTTAGCATACTCAAGGTGCCCGAGATATATGCAGATGAAATATTTTCCACAAACTTTCCCACAAAAAGTAAAATGACAGATTTTGAGCACATATAATTTTGAGACGATGCATCATATTGTCATGGAACCTGGCACATTATTAGCACACCTACCATCAAGGAATAATCCCAAATTTAAGATCTCTGACCCAATAGATGGCTAAGGTATATGCAGACAAAGACCTTCATGAAATTTCACAAAAAAATAAAATGACAGATTTGGAGCACATATAATGTTGAAACAGTCCATCCAAATGTCATGATATTAGGAACATTATTGGCCCTTCTCCCAAAGAGTGAGCATGCCAAATACTAGAGCTCTAGATTGAATGACAGCTGAGTTAGGAACAAATTACTAAATTAAAAACATTCTGCAACATTCCAATGAAATTCTGCATAATTTCACTGAATTTTGTTAAATGTCATCAAAATTCCATGAATTTGGAATTTTCCCATTCTGCACAGGTCTAGGAAGCAGCTACAGTATGGCTAAAGATGCAATTCTCAGATCATACTAGTTCTGTCAACTTATGAATTCAACAAAATAATCATGTTTTGTTGAGAACATACACAACACCCCACCACTGTTTCAGTAAATTATGGATCAAGCACAAATGTAGAAACACTGGGGAAAAATAAAGGTGGGAATGAAAGTTTGAGACCATATTTTGAGAGGCACCTTAGTCTAAAGAGATGCTGAGGCCTTAAGGAAAACTCTGAAAGCATATTATCAAGCTCTGAGGCACAGCAGTAGCACTATTGCTTAAGGGCTCCGATGATCTTGGTTCAGAGCAGACTCAAATTGCTAGTGTCCAACTGGAGAAAGAGAATTGGGTGACCAAGGGACTGCTCTCCTCTGGGGTGGGGAAAATGTGAGTCTCACAGCCCAATTGCCATCTAGTGGAGGATAATTTGTATCACATGTCGTCAAACGTTGGCACACTCACACAGCAGTGTGATATCCCTGTAACTGCACAGTCAGCATCCCTAAGGAGATTAAAATGAACAATCTGCCTGGTCTGCAAAGAACAAAGCCAGCAGCCCCACTGCCACACCCATGACTGACATGGCAGCCACCCAGTGCTACAGTGGTCCTGGCAAGTGGAGAATAATCGGTAAGTCCATGAGTAGGTCAGTGATGGGACTTGGGAGCTGCTGCCAGGTGAACAGTGAACCTAGAGGCACCAGAACAAATGGGCAATTTAGAAAACAAAACATCATATTTAGGTACAATTCAGCTTGAATACTTGTACTCGTGTAGCTTGTATATACATCTTCTATAGATTTCTCCTCTCCATTGTTTGTTATTGAGGAAATTAGTATGAAAACAGAATTGTAATACCTTACAGTTCATCTGCCTCTATAGTTTTTTTCCCTACTTGAAGTCATAATGCTCTGCTGTGACATCACAATCTGTTGCCATGGGAGTAACTGTGTTGTAACAAGCAGTGTTGTATGACTTTGAGTGGTGCATAAGCAACAAATGCAGATGAACTCTTAAGAAACAATGTCCCAGTTTTCATACAAATGACCATAGTAATAAATAATGGGGTAGGAAAAAAACAGAACTATTTTGAAATATAAAATGAAACTAAGTCTAAATATTATGTTTTGTTAAAGTTTTCTTGAAGCCATTGATTATTCTTTACAGGATTTAAAGGGCTCACATCATACAGTAAGTGTGATTGTACACATGTGGGTATCAGGTCAATATGTTGCTGCAATAACAACAAGGTATCAAACACGCTGTCAGAACAGTGACTACATTGACAGCAACCTGGTAGAATAGCACTAGGGAATTACCACTACCCCGGTCACTGTCCGCTGGAAAGAGGGAAGGGTCAAAATTGCCATGTGTGTGGTGCCTGGTTGAGCTTCTCCCTTGGTGGAGTGGCTAGGGCCCCAGCACATGGGACCAAGGTTCGGTTGCCTCCAGGTCTCACAATGTTGCAGCTTTTTCTTTTTAATTTAAAGTTTATTAGTTTTTCATATACATATCGGAAAAGCAAACATACAATGACAATACACATAATCCCCCCTTCCATCCCAGACCCTCCCTTCCCCCATCCCCCCTTCTGCCATGGTGCCTATTGTAGAACCAAAGGCCCAAGAGAAAAACAGCTTTTGTTTTGTAAAAATTGGAATTGTTCCTCTCTCCTGAGTTTCTCCCCAACCTCGAAGTCCACACCCCCTCGGAGTTAGTTATTTTACGTCCGGGGGTGTAGGTGGTGAATCCCCCCACATCGAGGGGTGCGGAGGCCTAGCCCCCTTAAAACACAAAAAGCCCAATTGTTTTCAGTGGGGTGCGTTGTTTTTTGTACGGTCAGTGTTTTAACTGAACTTGTTTTGCTGGACAGCATTTTGCCTGCAGCATTTATTGCCGTGCTGTTTTTGTTTTCAGCGACATGACCCAGTGCCACAAATGTGTATGGGCAGGTTTATGAACTGCATGGTTCTGTACTAATGTGATCAGAGGCTTCAATGTTTAGAAAATATAATCTGTTCATCCTTAAACACAATCCTGTTCCTTTGTGAAGCCCTTACAATTGTGCTGGCTCAGCTCTCAGCTCCAATGTGGGACATTTTACTCTGTATTTTTTGTACATAGAGAGAGAGATGTTCATGTGTGGTATGTACTCTGTTGTGTATTTCTCTTTACAAAACTTAATAAAGTATATTAAATTGGAAAAAAAAAAACACAACCCTGTTCAAACCATCCTATGAAAGGTTTGTGGAAAAACATCTGTTGCTTGGATAATGTTTTAATAACACGTCCCTTTGAGCAAGTATATCTCAGCTAGAGATGTCCCAAAAAACATCACAAAAAGATGCTGAGGAGTCAACAGTACAAATGTGTTTATATTTACTGAAGCTCTTACAAACAGTGAAGTCTAAAGTTTTCTTTATTGAATATAAAAAAAGATTTACCTGAAGAAGCATTCTAAATTTGCTAGCAGCCATGCATTTATGTACTACACTTATTTGTTCTGTATTTCTGCCTTTTTATTATTGTTGTCCACCCATATCCTCACGGTACCCCATTGCCCTGTTTTACCTCTTTCCCCAGTTGTTTGCTGCACTCATCCTGACCACCCACTAACATGGTCCACTCTCCCATGGCTACCTACTAACACATCAGATCCAGAATGGCTTTTCCATCTTTAGAATATCTACCAGATCAGATCCTTCATACCCCCCAAGACCTGGCCACACTGATCCATGTTATCGTTGCCTCAAGGCTAGACTATTGTAACACACTTTACCTTGGAGTAAATAGGGGTACACACCTATGATGCCTGCAGCTGTTGCAAAATGCAGCTGCCCGGTTACTCATGGGCTTGTCAAGATCATGCCATATTTCCCTGGCTCTGCGTGACCTGCACTGGCTGTCAGTGAAGAGGCGTATCTCATTTAACATAGGTTTGTTATCTTATAAAGCCCTACACAGACTGTAAAGTCCGCACACTCTCCAGTTTGCCCACTCCAGTCTTCTGGGTAGGGCCTCCTGGTGGTCCTGAGGGCAAGACTGAAGACCTTGGGTGTTTGGGCCTTTGAAGAAGCTGGCCCATCCTTTTAGAATTCCTTTGCCCAGAACCTTGAGGGAGGCCCCTTGGGTTAACATTTTTAAAAAGGGGCTCAGAACCTATTTGTTTCAACAAGCTTTTGGAGAAGCTCTGTAATTTATACAGACAGCGCATTTTATAGTTTATAGTATTATGGAGTTTTAGTGTATTTATATTGTTTTATTGAATTAAGGTGGTTATTGTATGTGTTGAGAATTGTTATGGTTTATGGATTTTATAGTTGTTTATTGTATTTGTGTTTTATTTATTGTAATGGTGCCCTGGTCCTCAGGGCAAGGGCGCCAGATAGAAATAAAATCTACTTCTACTTCTACCACTAATACTCTGGAGTGATTCCTCATGCCTCCAAAAGGAAAATACATTGTTCATTGGGGAACATGAGGAGGTCTCCTAAGCACTCTGCAGATGACATTTTTAAGGCCTTGGCTTATTTTTACCCTAATAACTACCAAATGACAGAAATAGCCACAACTCAGTAGGGGCAACTTTGAACAAATATAGTATGTTCACACAGTTTGGCCTAGATTTCTCACTTACCTCCTCTCATAAAAACACAGAAAATGGAAGGAAAGAGAAAGACCTGAACTGTCTGCCTAGTCTGCCGCAAGATTCCCTTCTTGGAATCTTACTGGCATTAATTATTTCCCTAAACCTCACCTCTCCTTGCTACAGTATCTCATTGTATGACTCCCTTAAAAGCATTCCCATTTCTTTTAATGCATTATTGTCTTTGCCTCCACAACTTTGTCTAGAAGGGTGTTCCAATAATTCACCATCTTTTTCATGAAATAGTCCTTTCTAATGTCTTTTTTGAACCCCTACCCCTTCCGGCTTAAGGACATGACCCCTAGTGGACCTGCTGTTTCTCAGACTAAATAAACTTGCTGGGCTGGATTTTCAAATGGTGCTGAATGCCGCAATCCCTGGGTGTGCAGAATAAATGGCGCATGGCACTTGTGGCATGCCCCAGCCGGCGATCAGAATTTTCAATCCTGTGTACAAATTGTCGCAAGTTAGACCAGCTTTCTGCTGGTCTAGCTTGCGTCAGTCCCACGTACCTCTTTTTACAGGTTTGGCACCAAAATTTGGTGCAAGCTGCTGTAAATTGGGTAAACTGTTGCAACTGCACCCAACCCACTAAAATCGCGTGCAGCTGTGGCAAAGATGTTTAGTGCGGCTGTACCAAAAGTAGGGTTGGAGACAGGGCTTGGCACAAACCTTGTGTCCTCCTTTGAAAATCCTACCCGCTGCATCTAGTCTTTTCTGTACTTTCATGAATATGAACATTTCTGTGGCATCACACCACTCGCTTCTATCCTCCAGTGACTGCATGTTCAGACTTTTCAGTCTTTCCTCCTTACACTTTGCCTTGTTGTCCATAAATCATCTTTGCTGCCCTGCTCTGCATAGCCTCTACTCTATCTCTATCCTTTCTTAGATATGGACACCAGAACTGCACACAGTACTCCAGCTGTGGCCTGACCCAGCGATCTATACTGGGGCAGCATTACCTGCTTTCTTCTACTAGCAAACCCTCTCCCTACACACTTAGCTCCTCCATGCTTTCTACTGGCATCCTATCAATACAGTGAACTGTTCATAGATGCTTTGCCCATGTATGCATCACCTTGCACATTCTGACATTGAATTTCAACTTCCCAGTACTAGGCCATATCTTTGGGCCTCTTGAATCCAGTGCCATGTTGTTAACTCCTTTACTGCTATCCTTGCCATAAAGCTTTTTATCATTAACGAATAGGCGTATCTTGCCTTGAATTCCCTTACATATGTTACAGATATACTGTATATATTGAACAGTAATGTTACAGGACTGAACCCTGCAATAATCCACTAGTCTCTCCGTTGTCTTCTGAGAATTTCCTATTTAGGACCACTCTCTGGGTTTTATTAATCAACCAATTTTTAATCCAGCCAGCTATTCTGTCTCCGAGCTCTTGTTGCCTCATCTTCCCAACTAGCCTCATATCTGTTATCAAGTTAAATTCCTTTCTAAAATCTAGGAATAACTCATCCAGGTATTGACCCCAGTCTGTCATTTGTGTCACTACATTTAAAAAGTCTGTTAGATTTGTCTGACATGACAGACCTGCTATCCATAATCTTTTTCCACAAAGCGTGCAACTGTTGCCTCTTTAATAAATATCTCCCAACATTTTTCCATTATTGCTGTCAGGCATAGACATTACTACTTATGGAATGTTTGAGAAAGCCCGAGCCCTGTCACTTCGCCTACAGCTGCTCTTCCGGCTTCTCTACAAATGACATCATAATCCTCTGCTAGTGACATCACAAAGTAAGGATTATGATACCACTTTTAGACAAGCAGCCAGGGCAGATGAAAGCCAAAGAACAGAGCATCCTGTTTTCTTTAATGTCCTTAGTAATAGAGAGTAAGGGGAAAATGCACAAAGAAATATTTGAAATATACCTTAGCCCAGGTATTCAAACTGCACCCAAAAAGTGCGCAATAGCAGGAGCAGGTGCAAGTCCATTGCACCCATGTGCAAGAGGCGTGATATTCAAAAACTGAGCAGGCCAAGATGCGCCTACAGCCAACAACTGAATATCGCACCAGCTGTGCCATAGCGCAACTAGGGAGGGGAAGCTGAGCACGTTTGATGCGCCATAGCGCAACAAGGGATGTACAGCTGAGCAGTTCAGAGGAACCATAGTGCAACCAGGGATGCCCCCCAGCAGCAGGGCAGCAATGCAACAGCACAACCAGGGATGCAGGGGCCAACCACTCATGCCACAGATGGGCAGAGGAACACACAGCAGAACAGACATCGTCCCCCCACACCCCATGTACTGCACAACTGGGGGAGGGCTGGAATAACCACTGGCCTGTGGAGAGCAGCAACCAACCCACAGCTGGGCCATGGTGCCCCATCACACCCCCTGGCAAACTGTGACCAGCCCACAAGGAGGGCCGACCACCCCGTGCCACACCATCCCCCCAATGTAGAACACACCCTGCACTGTGACCCCCAGACACCCTGCCCAGGAGCAGCATCCACCATTGAAGGATACCCCATGCACGCCACCACCCCCACTGTGACAATGCAACCCTGTGCACCACAGAACCATGCAAGGCAGCCCCACCACGAGCACCCATCAGTGGGTGGCAGCACAATGTGATGCAACAATGGCATACACAGTGCCACAATGCACAGCCCCCCCAAGGTACAGCTGAGAGACTGACCATGTGTCAGCACATGAGGTACCCCACATGTGATGAGGCATGCCCTGGACCCCACCACCAGTGGTACAGCACCCTGCACGCCCTCCCAAGGACACACCCCGACCCAGCAGTGGCCACAACAGCCAGAGCAGACTTCCTCAGTGGTGCGTGGAAGCATGCACCACACTGGATGCAACACGGTGCATGGACAAACACCCACCTATACCCAAGGGCACAACACAGGGACGCAGTAGTGGGGCAACCAAGCCCCCAGTGTGGGCCCATGGAAACTGTGTACACACGGCCAGCAATCCTCCATGGCACAGGAGTGCCAGCCACCCTGCGCAGGCACTGTGGACCTGTACACCACCATCATTTGCCCAGAGCACAAGTCACAGACAGTGGTGCACATCCCCTGCATCACACACAAGCCACAGCATTGAGGTGGGAAAACAACCGTGGAGGCCACAGTGTCACCCGAGGCAGACATGCACCACACCAATGACAGGAGGCAACCCAGCATTGTGACGGGTACAGTGGCTGCCCTGCATGGACAGCCACCACTGACATGCCAGCAGACCGTGCAGGTCACAGACATGCAAGGGTATAAGCTGCACAGGCCATGGACCGGCTGACAGGTGCACCATGGACACAGAGCATGCACCATGGACCACTGCACACAGTCATCCAGTGCACAGGAAACAACACACACACCACAGACACTGACTGATAGCTACTCCCACACCATAGTCATTTCCCCACGGGGACACACACATATACCCATGACTGCACCACCCCTGACACCATGCACACCACTGTAGCTGAGCACCTATAGCCCGCTGCAAATCAGAGACCACCACAGTATTCATATCTAAAGATTTGTAATCAAAAATGTCAAACAAAACTATTTACAACTATGTACAAATGTGTGGGGGGAGGGCCACAAACAAGGTGGGGGTGGGTAAGGGGCAGGGGTGAACAAATGGGACAGGAAAGAAGGGGTGTGAGGGTGGGTCCAGGGGGTAGGGAAAATCAGGGGCATATGAATGTTCAGTGGGAACCCTGCTCCCCGCTCTGGCTGCTCCACCTCCCGTGTCTCCTCCGGACCCCCAGCTGCTCAGTCCTTTGCAGAATGTCAAATGATGCCCTCATCGCTTTTAGAATCTCCTGTAGTGCCTCCTGGATAGCCTGCAGATGGTGAACACCTAGGACAAGAGAGCACAGTCAATAGGTGTGAATGCACAGCCCCATACAGCCCACCCACTGTGCATGGCATACGGCCATGGGACATGCCTCTGTGATGGTGTGTGACCACCCACAGTGATCACGTCCACAAGACCTGCCCACCTGGGTGCATACAGCCATGCAGACTGCTGCACACACCCACCGGCCAAGTCCTGCACAGCACCACCATGGCTGTTTAGTGACATGGCTATGTGGTGCGAAGGCAGTGGCACAGCCATGTACCCGGTGCACGCATGGACCACCATTGACACACTCCCAGACATGCAGTGCCACTGGACTGTGCTGACTGTAACAAGTTGCATGCATGGCAGTGGTGCCAATGGATGGTGGACATGCTCCGCTGCCCGCCCTGTTACACAGCATGCAATAGTAATCATGAAGGTATGGCACTCACCATCATCAGGCCGGTCCCTCTGGCGCTGTGGACCTTCACCCCTCCTAATGGCCCTGTCTTCCTGCTGGTGCCTCTGCTCCCTGGCCAGCCACCTCTGTTCAAGCCCTGTGGTGCAAACATGGAGAGAGGAACATCAGTACAATCCTGTAGCAAAGTCCCCCTGCCCCCATGTGTGTGCAATCCCACCCAGCCAGACCCACCCACCCACACCCTGATAACACCACCACAGCCAACACCGGACGGTCCTTCCCCCACGTTCTGGACACACACAACCGTGATACCCATATGGAAGATAAAAGTGTATGGACGTTACTCCTAGCTAGCCGTGGCACCGTGACCATCCTGGCATGAGCCTGCAGGCAGGCAAGCAAGTCTGGGTCCCTCCACCTCAGGTTCCCATGCCTGTGGTGGCACTGCTCCGCCATCCACCCCCTTTCTGTGGCCTCCTCCAGGGCATCGGCCACCTCCTGCCACACCTGGCTCCTGGACCTGTCCAGGGGTGCCTTTCCAAACAGTGGGCCATATAGTGGCTCAACAATGGCAACCAGGTTTGCCAGTTCAATTTAGATCCACTGGGCAGCTCTCCTCTGTGCCATCTCACTTGCTCAGTAGGTTCAAAATGGCGCTCTGCAGCACAGTTCCACCACATGCAGATGCTGCGTGGTACAGTGCTGCCATTACCTATCATGCTGTCACCGAACAGTGCGATGGTGGTGCACCCATGCCTGATGCAAGGCGCCTAGGGGGCAAAGGTCGGGCACAGGGTCAAGGGTCCCTGGTGCACGGACAGGCACTGGGCCATTGGAACCCAATGCGTGTAGCACTATTGGGTGCCTGTGTGCTACCTCCAGTAGTGGCCTACCATGCTGCTGCCCCAGTGCGCCTACGATGCCCCAGTGCCACAGCGCCATATAGGTGAACATCGCTGTAGTGCCACTGGCACAATGGTGGCAGTGCCTTGCATTGCCTCTGCACTCAACACGTCAGCAGCACGGCAGGCGCCTGCGTCAGCAACCCGGGCATGCACAGTTAGGCATGTATTGTGCACATCACAGAACTGCACCCTTGGCTCAGCACGTTCAACACAATTGCGCAAAGCACAACAGTGCGATATTCAGCTGTCATATGCAAATCAGCTAATCAGCCATTCAATGGCGCAGCACTGCAATTTGCATCCGCTTAAAGTTGCGCCTTGCCTCATTTGCATGGTTGCTCTATAAAAGTACGACATTGAGCTGCACAGGCCATAGTCAGTTACTGCAGTCTATTGGTGAGTTGCATGCTGTTTGGGAGTGTGGACTATGGATTTTGGACATGCATGGGACTGCACAGTCACAGGTAACAACATTAATTCCCACAGGCTAAATTATGACCGAGCGAGTTGTGGGAGAGGAGGAACACAGTGGTGGGAGGAGGAGGAGGCCTAATTTCACCAAGGTCGAGACGGATGCCCTGTTTGAGGCATACCTGGATCAGGAGCTGCTTCTCAGCGAACAGCAGGGAACATCACAGGCCCGTGCTGCTGCATGGGAGGACATGGCATGTGCAATGAACCTGCATGGCAGCTACCAGCGCTCCGTGCAGCAGTGCAAGAAGAAGATGGGTACAGACAGGAGGAGGGTAAAGGAGAACGTGGCTGCCATCAGGGCAGCATGAGCTGCGACAGGTGGGGGACAGCCGGAGGTGCTACACCTGACCCCACAGGAGGAGAGAGTTGCTGACAGCATGAAGCATTGTGCCATTGAGGGTGTTCCAGGTGGTGGCTTCCAGACGGGTGGTAGCCAGTCACTGCATGGTAGGTCATGGTCTGTCTATTGGGGGGCAGGGTAGGTCACATGCAGTAACGCGACTTTGTTTTCCCTTACAGATCCTGAGCGTCTGCATGGGTCAGCGGTGGTGGGCCTGTCCACTGAGGCCAGTCAGATGGAGATGGAGGAGGGGCCCATCCACCTCCACAGGTATATGCAGCTCAGTGCAACAGTGGGCCCACCTGCCTGTCCAGACTGATGTTGTTAGAACAGGTGTGGAGGAGGCCCTGCCCATGTCCCAGTGTGCCAGCCTCCTTGGATGCCAGCATGCTGTGACTCGGGCTGGTGCCGGGTCTGTCACCAATGATGATATTGCTAACGCCATGGGCAGTGACACGTGTGTGCCATGGAATGGCCACACAGCAGGTAACATTGCAGCCATGGCTGTAGGTGGTGCCACCGTGGAGGCCTGCGTGTCATCACAGTCCCAGCCTGTGCCTGTCAAGCACCAGTGGGGCAGCACTGGTGTGTTTATAGGACAGTGGGACTGTTGCGGCCACTGCAGTGGCACCAGTGAGCCCTGGGGAGCGGCAGCCGGAGGGGCAGCATCAGCAGTCGGTCAATGGGCTTGGGGGTACAGTGTCAGGGGTGGCATCAATGCACTGCCTGTGAACATGCCCAGACCTGGTCCTGGTGTGCAGTGCCCACCCTCAAGGGGTGCTGAGCATCAGGGCCGTGCACACCCTGAGGGACAGGATGCTGAGGAGGCAGATGACCTCTTGGATGAGCAAACCCTCATACTACAAGCATCAGTCAACCAGCAGATGCAGCTTGCGACATTGGTGGATGCACTGCGTGCAGCTCTGGAGCAGGCAGAGGACTGTTGCAGCAGAGACACCGCTCTGATCCTGGCAGGGATTGACCAGTTGTGGGATGATGTGGCCGCTGCCATTGACAGGCAAACACAAGCAGTCACTGCTGTCATGGCCACAATGGGCACACAGTGATTTGCCCCTGCGTCACAGACACCATGCAGTGCACTGTCCACCCCCCGTTCCCGGCATTGTGCGACACCATCCTTGTCAATACCGGTTTCAGCTGTGGGCATCCCGAGCATGCCTGGCGCAGGCATGTTTGGTGTGCTGGAGACCCCTGCGCGAGCACAGTCACGTTCATGCAGTGGAACCCCTTGGGGACCATCAGTGCCACCCCATGAGGCCAGTGGTCAGCCTGTCAGTGCTGGCAGGTCTCAGCGGGGCTGCCCATGCATCCATGGTGGCCAGGGCACTGTGGTGCTTGACTGACCTGTCTTCCAACACAGCTACTGTCTGGTGCTGCCCTGTGTGCATTGTGTCATTCAGCGGGCATTGCACGGGTGGGTATCTGGCCCTGCATGCGGACACACAGTCTATCTGCACACCCTCCCGGCTACTGTCCACAGTTGCATGTGCATGATGATGCCTGCATTGAGCTGTACACTAATGTGTAATGGTGCTCAGCATCTGACACATGCATAAGGACAGGCAGTGGGCATTGTGGTCTGTGGACATGTGTGTGGCTAGGGGTGGCATTCTGGGTCAGTGTGCCTCCTACCCTTTGTGCATGTCTGGTGCATTGTGTGTGTGTGTGTGTCCATGTGGCATGTTAGACCTCACTCATCCCTGATGGTGTATGTGGTTCCATGCCTGGCCACTTCCCTTGATGGCATGCACCCCTGGTGTGTGTCCATGTGTGTTTGTGGGTTGTGCCTTAGCCACTGGTGGTTGCACATGGCCCCATGACTTACCTGGGTTGGCTGAAGCACTCCTCCATGATGGTGTTCCAGTGCAGATGTGCCAGCTGGAGCAGTCGGAGTCCCATCACCAAAGGGGGGCTGCCCATCACCATTGTCACCGGCGTCCTCATCATCCTCATTGTCCCCATCGCTGTCTCCCTCTTCAACCTGTACAGCTATCCCACATTCATTGGCCATGTTGTGCAGGATGCAACAGGCCAGGAATAGCCCACAGACCTTTGAGGGGCTGTACTGTAGGGTGCCGCCGGAGGTGTCCAGGCAATGGAAATGTGCCTTCAGCATCTCGAACACCCGCTCAATGACATTACGTGTGGTGACATGTGCCTCATTGCAGCATTGCTGCGATGGGGTCATGGGCCGCTGATAGGGTGTGAGCAGCCAGGGATGGAGTGGGTATCCACTGTCACCTGTGTGTAGAGCGTGGAGGTTAGTTTGGTGATCAGCATCGTCCTGCCCTGGGCTATGTAGGCCACTACCCATGTCACCTCTGACCATACCCCCCTAGACCCTATGATTGTCCATGTGGTTTGCATACTCACCCACTAGGTGACCAGTGGAGATATTCCCCACTCTTGAATCTGTGGCACAGTGCTGACTGGTGCCAGATGAAGGCATCATGTGCTCCCCCAGGGTGCATGGCACAGACATTGATTATGCGCCCCCTGGCATCGCACACCACCTGGCAGTTGATGCTGGCATAGCCCTTGTGATTTATATATGTGGCCCCCTCAGGGCCAGGTGGTGTGCAGATGGCCACATGGGTGCAGTCTATTACCCCTAGCATGCCAGGCACACGTGCTACCCTGTGGAACTCCTGTATGTTTGCTGTGCACTCTGCTGGTGTGCTGGGGAAATGGATGTACTCCACAGCATGTGGCAGTAGTGTGCTGAGGAATTGGGTGAGGTGGCATGATGTGGCTGACTGGGTTATGCCTGTGGTGTCCCCAGTTGGTCTCTGGAAGGTACCCATGGCGAGCAAGCACATGCAAGCTGTCACTTTCATCTCCACTGACAGAGCATGGCTCCGTCATGTGGGTGCCTGCATCACATCACTGCACAGCTCACAGAGCCACCTCAGAATTGCCCGATTCAGGCGGTACTGGTCCACAATCTCCATATCACTGTACAGCTCGAAGCTGGTGCGGGCTCAGTACTGCCTGTTGGGGGCATACCACCAACTGGCCCTTCCATGGCATGCCCCCTGCTGCCCGCCTTCTCACCCCCCTCATTACTGCCTCCATCTGGATGGTGGCACTGGCCATGTCCCTGGCTTGTGTTCACCCCCCCGGCAGCTGTTTCTGTATTCCCCCGCTGTCCTGGCTGCTACTTCCCCTGCACGAGGCACACATGCCTGTGCTGGCCTCACTGCTGTGTGGAAAGTACTTCCCCCTTCTGCACAGTGGCTCCCCACACCTTCCCCTGAGCCTGTTGATTCCAGGTGCCCTTTTCTGGCCTGCCCCGTGTGTCCCTGCTGCCCTGTTTGTCCTGCTAGAGTGCGGCCTCATGTGCCTTCCCTGTAGCATTCTTGCGCCTCTCCCTTGCTCCCTTTTATTATGGCTCATTTCTGCTATGGCGCAACTTCCGCTGGCTCCCCTATTGCGCATGGCGCATGTTGTTCAATATTGCACTGCACCATTTATGCATAGTTCTTTCCCCTTCAGTTGCGCATACATTCATTATCATTGCGCTGTTGCTCAGCATGATTTGGGGGGCACAACTGCCTCCTGCTGAATATCGCAGAATGGCGCATTTCCGGATTTGCACAGGTGCAACCCTATTGCGCAAAGCTCAACTCTTTTGAATATCTGGCCCCTTGAATTCTGTCTAAATATTTTGGGCAGAATTTTCAAGGCATGGCGCAGGGCTTGTGTCCAGCCCTTGCACCATGGCACTTAAATTCTGGTGGTGCTGCAAACCCTTTGCTGCAACTGAGCCCGATTTTACAGTCTCGGGCGTGGTTGCAACAGTTTCCACGATTTACAGCAGCTTGCGACACATATCTGGTGCAAGCACCATAAAAAAGGACCCAGGGATTGCCACAAGTTAGACCAGAAAAAGCTGATCTAACTTGAGGCAATTGCCGCACAGGATAGAAAATCCCATTAGATTGCTGCAGGCCCAATGCAATGTACCATCAACGCACCTCGGGTTTGTGGCGATCTGAGCCATTTGAAAATCATGCCCTATGTTTTACCATAAGGCTCTCAATGATGTCATAAGATCTTTAAAGCTTTCTTTTGACAGAATTCTTGACACAGAAACAACTCATGTTGAAAACAAGCCCCTATGACTGCATGCAGCCAAGAACCCCTGAAATATATTCCTACAAACAAGCAGGAATAAAGAAAATAGTTTTCAGTTTCCTAATAAGGAAAATACAATTTCAGCCCAAGCTCCTGAAAAATTACTTTTCTCAGAAAAGGGAAGGCTTGTTTTTTTTTTTTTAACATTGTGAAGAAAATCTAACCTGATAAAGCTTCTGCTGCAGCACTAGCTGTCTATCATTCAGACACTGTGGCAGAGTACTGCAGTGATTTTGAAAAATGTTGTCTCCTTCCCTTTTGTGAGGGTGATAAATTAGCACACACACCGTGCACAGTGTTGGATAACATATTTGAGGGTATAATCGGAAAATGCAGTAAACAGCAATATCTAACCAACTCATTTTTCTGAAGACGATCAAGTTAACTGTTGAGTGAAATGATTTACTCTGACAGAGAAGTCAAGCTAGAAAAATGTAGTCAAAGTAAGTCTAAGTCTAAGCCAAATGGAAGCTAATGCAGCAGATAGTAACCATACTGTGCAAGGCCTGTCCAGGATTAGCACACATGCCCAGTGTCAGGGTTAAGTATTTTTACTGGGAGCCTTGGAGTCATCCTCCCTTCACTCCATGAGGACTGGCCTTGGTATTCTTGGTTCAAGGTGCCTTCTTCTGGGGATAACCGAAAAGTGCCCCAGGACATGCTTGGGCTCAGAGACAACTGAGCAGGATGGTTCACAATGCACAGTCTTGATTGGAAAGGCCACTGGCAGAATTGTGACTACGGGCAGAGCTGGCACTGAAATGTTTAACAGCAGCAGCTGGGCACCTTCACATAGCAGGGCTTCAGACTTTAACTTTATTGGGGAACTTAATGTCCCTGTAGCTATTCTCATGGCATAATCATTGCCTTCAATAAACATCTCTATCCCCCAACATTTGGCTGACAAAACAGGGTGTGTAGACTAAACACTGAATCAGCAAACACATTTATTTACAAAGATGCAGTGCACAGAGGCCCAGAAAGAACATATAGATGATAATGTGGTACTGCTTTGTTCACAGCTACCATTTAGTGTCAGAAGGAAAACAGTAGCCCTCATGTCATCAAAAATGTGGAGTCCATCAGGCTGCAGAAGTTCAGGAACCTCCAGGCTCAGCACCTCTGTGCAATTACAAATGCAGATGCACAGGGCCCTTCCCAAGTGAGGAGTCTCACTGGGCACAGAAGTGCAGGGCCCTGTGGCTATGCGCATCTACACCAAGTGAGGAATCCATCTAGCTGTGGAAGTGCAGAGCCTCTGGGCCCTGCACTTCCATGTGGCTACAGATACAGGTGTGTAGGGCCATCCAGGCCCTGTGTAAAGTGAGGAGTCTGCCAAGCTGTGGAAGGAGCCCTGCACTTCTGCGCAGCTACAGATGCAGATGCGCAGGGTCATCTGGGTCCTGCACCAAATGTGGAGTCCATCAGGCTGCAGAAGTGAAAAAAAAGTCAGTGTTCACTCACAACTTGGTCATTTTACCATATCTTTACATCAGAGTTTCAGCATAGCCTTCTTATGACCCCACCTCATTGAACCCAGTAGGTGAAAATTTTAAAATCCCCACTGAAATGACATTTCATGCTACAGGTATGAAAACACATTTTGGTAGGGATTTGAAAAAATACAGCTGTCATGATCATGAGTTGGTGTGAAAACATGGCTATGTTGAAAACCTGGGGTCAAAAATATAAAAACTTACCACAGTTATGAGAGAGCATAGAAAAAGCTCAACGTATGCTCATAACATTGAAGTTTTTTAATATTTAGTCCACAGATTTTCATCATAGCCTTCTTATGACCCCACCTCATGAATCCAGTAGGTAAAAATTCTCAAATCCTGATCAAAATGTCATTTCCTGCCACAAGTGTGAAAACTAGTTTCTGCCAAGATTTGAAAAAATGACAGCAGCCACGTTCATTAGGTGATGTGAAAAAATAGCTGTGTTGGAAATTTGGTGTCATAATATTGAAAAAATGTCAATGTATGCTCATAACTCTGTTGTTTTTAATATTTTTACCCAAAATGTTCAACATAGCCTTCTTATGACCCCACCTCATGAACAAGGGCAGAGAAAAAATGTTAAAATCCCAACGAAAGGTGATTTCACACAGTAATTGCAATGTCACCTTTTGGGACATATTTGAATAATTTCACCACCCTTGTTTGTGAGGTAGGGTCCAAAAAAAGGCCATTTTGAAAATTTGATGTAAAAATATAAAAAATGTCAAAGTTGAGAATAAAAGTTAAAAATTAATTGAAATACATTAAGCTTATTACCTTATTTTCTCATATCACAGTCATTGGTTTCAGCAACAAGACATGTCTTTGATCAAAGAGTAGATATACACTGTGGAACATGAACAGGTAAGTGAGACAGTGTGTGTGTGTGTGGGGGGGTCAGTGCTGAGTGGAGGAGTCTGGTGGGGTGGAGTGGGGGGGACTGATCGCAGATGGACTATTTTGTTTTTTTCAGGTTACACTGAAAATAGCAGAAAGATCATAGAAACATAACAACATAGACTCTGATGGCAGATAAGGACTGCTTGGCCCATCCAATCTGCCCATTTCTCCCTACCTACAATATTACTGCAGACTGTGCCCGATCTATAGCTCTTTCTCCCACCCACCTTCCTTTCCACTATGTTTCCTTTGGGCTTATCCCATGCATTCTTGAACCCCATCACTATTTTGCCCACACACCACCTCCACTGGAAGTTGTTCCAGGTATCCACCACTCTTTCTGTAAAGAAGTACTTCCTCACATCTCTCCTGATTCTACTTGCCTCCAGATTCATAGCATGTCCCCTTGTTCTTGAGCACCTTCTCTTCTGAAAATACTTCCCCTCCTGTACCTTATTTAACCCTGTGAGGTATTTAAAGAGCTCTATCATACCCCCCTCCTCTGTTCAGGGTGTACATATGGAGATCCTTTAGTCTCTCTATATTGGGCTTTTGATGAAGACCTTGCACCATTTTAGTTGTCTTCCTCTGGACTGCCTCCACTCTGTCTATGTCCTTCCAGAGATGTGGTCTCCAGAACTGGACACAATATTCTAGGTGGGGTCTTACCAGTGATATATAAAGAGGCCACACCACCTCCCACTTTCTGCCTGGTGATACCCATACCTATGCACCCCAGCATCCCACATGCCCTCCCTACTGCCTTGTTGCACTGCTTGGCCACCTTTAGGTCATCTGATATGATTACCCCAGGTCTTTTTCCTTTCCTGCTTGGTGGTCATCAATACTACTTCACCCATTGTGTACTCTGCCCCTAGGTTTTTGTGCCCTAGGTGCATTATTTGCACTTTTTCGCATTGAAACCCAGCAGTCATACCCTTGACCACTCCTCTAGTGTCTCATCCTTTCCTACCCAGTTGGAGTGTCCACCCAATTGCAGCTTTTGGTGTAATCCACAAAGAGGTAGACCTTCCCTTCCAGTTCCTCTGCAATGTCACTTATAAAGACATTAAAGAAGACCGGTCTCAACACTGATCTCTGAGGTACCCCACTGGTCACCCACCTCCCTCCCTCCCTTGGAGTGAACTCTGTTTACCACCACCCTCTATTTCCTATCCCCTAACCACTGTCTTATCCAGTTTACCACCTTTGGACCCACTCCTAAGCTACTCAGCTTGCTTACTAGTCTCTTATGTGGAAACATATTAAACGCCTTACTGAAATCTAGGTAGGCCATGTCCATCGCTCCACCCTGATCTAGTTCCTTGGTTACCCAGTTAAAGAAATCTATCAGATTTCTTTGACATGACCTACCCCTTGTGAAACCATACTGCCTTGGATCTTGTAACCCACTGGATTCAAGATATTCCACAATCCTTTCCTTCAGCAGTGATTCCATTAATTTTCCCACCACTGAAGTCAGGCTGTCTGGCCTATAATTACCAGCCTCTTCCTTGGTATTACTTTTGTGTAGTGGGATGGACTACATCTGCCCTCATCCAGTCCTCCAGAATCACTCCTGTTTGCAGCGGGCTGTTAAATAGAATTGTCAGAGGTGCAGCGAGTACCTTCCTGAGCTCCCTCAATATCTTTGGATGCACCCCATCTGGCCCCATTGCTTTGACCACCTTCAGATTAACAAGTCCCTTCAGGACTCTCTCCTCCAAAAAAGGACTAGTGTTCACCTCCCTCCCTCCCTCCAAAACATTTGTTATTTTTTTGTGGCCCTCCCATTTTCATTCCTCTGCAAACGCTGAACAAAAGTATTTGTTCAGAATGTCTGCCTTTTCCTGGTCCCCCTCTGCACAGTCCCCTTCCCCTTCCTTTTTTAATGTTACAATCCCACCCCTGGTCTTCCTTTCTTCACTTACATATCTAAAAAATGCCTTGTCTCCTTTCATTACCTCCTGGGCTATTCTCTCTTCAGTTTGCATCTTTGCACTCCTTACTGCTTTCTCTGCTTTCCCTCTGTTTTCCCCGACACACCTTCCTATCCTCCTCTCTTTGTGTCTCCTTAAACCTTCTGAATGCTACCCTTTTAGCTTTTACCTTTTCAATCACCTCTTTCAAGAACCATAGCAGCTTCTTTTTCCTCTTGCTTTTGGTTACTTGTTTGATGCAGAAGTTTGTTGCCTTTACTATGCTCCCTTTTATCTTCAGCCACTGTTCCACTAACCCACCCAGGTCACCCGCCCCTGCTAGGTCATCCTTGAGGCATTCACTCATCTTTTTAAAATCTGCCCTCCCGAAGTTTGGGACCCTCACCCTTGTGTGATTCAATTCCACAGTTTTCCTTATATTGAACCACACCATACAGTGATCATTGGCCCCCAAGTCACCTCCCACCTTGACATCTGCAACATTGTTGCTGTTAGTGAGTACCAGGTCTAGTATTGCCCAATCATTAGTGGGTTCACTGACTAGTTGCCTGCAGAATGCTCCCTTAAAAAGAGTCCAGAATGTTCCTGCTTCTAGCTGAAGAAGCTGCCTGGAGGCTCCAATCAACATCTGGCAGGTTGAAGTCCATCAGCAACACCTCCTCCTTTTCTGCCATCTTGCCAGTGGCTTCCACTAGTACCTTATCTAATTCCTCCCTCTATGCTGGAGGTCTGTAGATCACTCCAGTGTGAAGAGTTGCTCCACTCCCCATCTCCAGGAAGCCCCACAGTACCTCTTCCTTCCCCTGTAGTCCCTTTATCTCCATGGCTTTTATAATTTCTCTCACAAAAAGCACCATAACTCCTCCTTTACTTCCCACCTGGTCCCTACTATAGCCTAGTATTGTCATGTCCCAGTCATGGGTTTCAGTGCACCATGACTCAGTAATGGCCACAGTATCCAGATCAGCATCTGCCATGATGGCCTCTAGGTCCAGAATCGCATTTCCTAGTCTTGCATTCACACACATGGCCTTCCAGGTTTTGATTCCACTCTGCTTGTTGCCCGCTTTGTTTCCTTGTTGCCCTCCCTCCTTCCCACCTCTCTTTTTAATGCTCCTTTTCCATTCCCTCTTTATCTCTACCAGCCTACTCCCTTCATTAATTTGCACCCTGGGGAATTCCTTGCCACTTGGGTTCTCCTTACTCTCTACTTCAGCCTGTGGGGGAGGCAGTTTCTGACTCCCCGATTCCTTCTGCCACCCACCTAACCTAGTTTAAATGTTCATTGAAGTAACATTTAAACCAGCCACTGAGGACTGCAGTTTCCCTCCCAGGTGGATGCAGGCCATCACCTCTGTATAGGCCATTATCCTGCCAGGTGAGTTCCCAGTCCCAAATGTAGCTAAACCCTTCCTCTCTGCACCATTCCTTCAGACATGAGTTGAAGCTTCTGGCATAGAATTCCTTCTCCTGTTCCCTGTCATAGATAGGCAGCACCTCAGTGATAGCCACTGATCAAGCTACCTAAGACCCCTTCCCAGCTCACTAAACTCCTCCTGCACTTTCCAAGCCCCGTTCCTAGCCAAGTCATTAGTCCCCAGGTGGACAATAACATCCAGCTCTCCCTCCTGACCTGCTGCCCTAGGGATCTGCAGGATTCACCTACCATCCCTCTGTGCCATGGAACCAGGTAGGTACCTAACCTGCCTCTCCCTCCTTCCTATTCCCAAATCTATCCCCCTCACAATCGAGTTCTCCACCAGAAGTTGCTTCCTCCTCCTTTGGGGTCCTCTGCCACCCTCCTTAGGGTCTTCACTATGGAGGGCTCCCACATTCCGCTTGGTCACTACTGTGGATGCTTCCTCCTTGCAGTCCCACCCCACCACAGCAATGTGTGAATTTTGTAGTAGTAAGTACCAGTTGAGGAATGTGCCTCTGTCCCACCACTCCCACCCTTCAAGAGCCCACCATAATCCAGCCATTCCTTGGATGGCCTCTGGGTGGGGGAAGAGGTCCCCTTAATCCTAGCCAACTTGGCCTGGAGTCTAGCAACTTCTTTCCTCAAACCAGAGAAGTGTGTGCATATGGGGCAACACTGTAGTCTCCAGAAGGTCTCTCTGAAAACTGCCACCCTAACAGCAACTGCACTGCACCACACCCAGCATTCTCAACCTCTATTCTGCCTGTGTTACCTGGAGATACTTTTGCACCCTTAGCACTGATAGGGTGTTTTAGTTTACCATCTTTTGTTTATTTCTATTTGTGCTCCCCCATGAAACAGAGAAACATAGAAGTTGATGGCAGATAAGGACCATGTGGTCCACCTAATCTGCCCATTTTACCTAACTATTTTAAACCACAGATCCTAATTCATCTGCAGTTTCCCTTTCTTTCCTGTCTCTAGGGTACCCTTATGTCTATCCCATGCATTCTTAAATTCCCTGTTTTTGCCTCCATCACATCCTTTGGGAGGTCGTTCCAAGTATCCACCACTCTTTCAGTGAAAAAGTACTTCCTCATGTTGACCCTGAACCTCCCCCCAACTTTATTTCATGCCCCCTTGTTCTTGCCCATCTTCTTTTTTGAAAGATGCTACCCTCTTGTACCATGTTTATACCCCTGAGGTACTTGAATGTTTCTCTCATGTCCCCACTCTCTCTCTTCTATTCCAGAGAATACTGTACATATTGAGTTCCCCTAGCCTCTCCTCATAAGACTTTTCATGCAGACCCTGCACCATCTTTGTAGCCTTCCTCTGGACTGCCTCCAGCCTGTCTATGTCCTTCCGGAGAGGTGGTCTCCAGAACTGGACATAGTACTCCAAATGAGGTCTCACCAGCGATCTGTACAGTGGCATAACCATCTCCTTCTTTCTGCTGGTGACACTTCTGTCTATGCAGCCCAGCATCCCACTGGCTTTCCCCACAGCCTTCTCACATTGTTTGGTCACCTTTAGGTCATCCAATATAAATAACCCCAGGTCCTATTACTGCTTGGTGGCTGCCAGTACCTCCCCCCATTTTGTACAACTCCATTGGATTTTTGCTGCCTAAGACCTAAACTAGGTCCTTTTTAAATCCAAACTGCGCCAATTTCTTATCTCTTGGAGCCATTGTGACTGTGTTTGCTAAGCACTTAGTCCTCTCCCCCTCCCTCCTCCCTCCCCTCCCCATCTCCCTCTCTTCTGCCCTCCTAGCCTGTTCACCCCTGTCTCTCCCATCCCTCCTCTGTACCTCCATTTGTTGTGACTCACTTTCCCTCCTTCTTCCTCCCTCCTCTTCCCTCCTCCTATGTGCCCTCCTATCCCCTCTTGCCCCCTTCCATATCCCACCTCATCCTTCTCCTCCCTTTCCTTAAAGTACCCTCTTTTCCCGCTCCACATCCTTTCTTGACAATGTCGCCTCCTGGCTGCTAATGCATTGCGTTTTTCTGATCTGCTCTATTAGTTTTATTAACTTTGGTCTAATGTTTGCTCACTGCCATGCTTCCGCTCTATTTTATTTCTCTGTTCTTTAAGTTCAATAAGCTCATATAACCTTGCTTCAAATGCGGCTCTATTTTTATATTTTGTCTTCTTTATTTTTGCCTGTTATACTTTTGTAAATAAGCTTGTACAATCCTGTCTTATATGTTATCTCTTGATGTGAAACCTTTGTAAATGAGCCCTCGGCTCAAAGGTAATTGTAATCCTAGAATTAGTTAATTAAATAAATAAACATATAAATAAATAAATGCATGACTTTGTACTTTTTTGCATTGAATCCTAGCTGCCACACTTCTGACCACTCCTCCAACCTGCTTAGGCCTTTTCTAATTGTTTTATCCCTTCTGGAGTGTCAACCCTGTTACATATCTTAGTGTCATCTGCAAAAAGACATACTTTCCCCTCCAGCCCCTCCACAATGTCACTTATAAAGACATTGAAGATGACTGGTCCCAGGACTGATCCCTGTGGCACTACGCTGGTCACCACCCTATCCTCAGATTGAGCACCATTCACCAGCACCATCTGTGTCCTACCCCTCAACCAATTTCTGACCCGGTTCACTACCTTTGGGCCCACCCCCATGCTGCCTAACTTGTTTGCCAGCCTTCTATGTGAGACGGTATCAAAGGCCTTGCTGAAATCTAAGTAGGCCATATCCACTGCCTTTCCCTGATCTACCTCCCTGGTCACCTAATCAAAGAAATCTATTAGATTTGTTTGACATGACCTTCCCACCGTGAATCCGTGTTGCCTTGGATTCTCTGCTCTGCTAGATTCAAGGAATGACACAGTCTTCTCCTTTAACAGTGCCTCCATTAATTTCCCCACCACTGAGGTCAGGCTGACTGGTCTATAGTTGCTTGCCTCTTCTCGGTTCCCACTTTTGTGGAGAGGGACCACATTTGCCCTCCTCCAGTCTTCTGGGACTGCTCCTGTCTCCAATGATCTGTTGATCCTTCATGAAAATTGAAAAAAAGTCTTTGTTCAGTATTTGTTCAGTATTGCTGCTTTTTTTTATGTCCTCCTCTACACACCCTCATCCCTCTTACTTTATCCTGACAATCCCACTCCTTGTCTTCTTCCTCTCAATGATATATCTGAAGAAGGTCTTGTCACCTTTTGTTACAGCCTGTGCTATATTTTCTTCTGTTTTCCCTTTTGCACTCCTGACTGCCTTCCCTGCCTCCCTCTGCTTCTTTAGATACTGCTCCCTGTCCTTTTCATTTTGTGTTTCTTTGTATCTCCTGAAGGACTCTTTATTTTTTTTGTAGACTCTGTTTACACCTGACTTTCAGGGCGTCTCTTGGGAATCCACACGTGACTCTGGGATCCTAACTGCCCACCTGAACTGCTGTTAACTGAGCTACTATGTCAGGATCAGGAGTCCAGTCTCTCCGGACCCTCTAGGGAGATTCCAGAGTCCCCAAATTCATGTCAGGTAGTGCGCCCAGCTCTGAATGTGTGGACCCAGGCCACTGGTGGTTCCGTCGCCTCCCTGGAGTCAGGGGATTTTCTCATTTTTCCCTCGACCCACCCCCTCCTCCAAAGCTCGGACTTGCAATGACATCTGAGATGTCTGCCACACCTCCATCCCTCTCAATGTGGTGCCCGATGTGTGCACATCCTCTGGCTTCCACCGGGGGCTGCTGTTGCACTAAGCAGTCCCTGGATCCCCTCCCCAGAGAGAGGAGAGCAGTCCACAGATGCTCAATACTCTCTCTCTCTCTCCCCAGTTGACCCCCAGCAGCCCGGGCTTGTTCCTGAACCAGGGTCGCTGGTGTGGCGCGAGGTGTGGTATCCAACGCCTCAACCCTCAGTGCCATTGGGCCAACCCAAAGGCCCCTCTTTTATCTTTCACTTTCCTGGACAGTTCCCTTGAGAACCAAAGTGGTAATTTCTTTCTCTTACTCTTGCTTTGCTGTTTAACACAAAGGTTCATTGCCTCTGTTATGGCCTCCTTGAGAACAGAGCACTGCTTCTCCACCCCCCTTGTCCTCTTTTTCCAGGGCTCCCCTGAGCCATTCTACCATTTTGTCAAAGTTGGCCCCTCTCAAATACAGACCTTTACTTTTGTGTGGTTAGACTCGTCCACTGTGATTACACTGAACCATACCGTCCTGTGGACCCTGGTTCCTATGTGGCTGCCTACCTTAACTTCCTTGACTTTGTCCCCATTGGTGAGCACCAGGTCTAGTATAGCCTCCTTGTGGGTGGGTTAAACCACAATCTGTCTTAGGCATCCTCCTGCAGTGTAGTCATGATATTCCTGCTTTTGGATGTACTCACAGTCTGGGTGCTCCAATCTACATCAAGCAAATTGAAGTCTCCTAGTAGTAGTAGTTCACCTTTGGTTGCCATTTTGTGGATGGCTTCCACTAGTGTTTCGTCTGTCTCTTCCCCCTGTGTCCAAGGTCTGTAGATCACCCTGTTCTAATGCTAGTTCCAGTTCCTGTCTGTAGGGTGACCCACAGTGCCTCTGCTCCCTCCTGTAGACCCTGAACCTCAGTTGCTTTGATTCCCTCCCTCACGTACCTGACCACCCCTACTCCCTTTCTTCCTTCACTGTCTTTCCTGAAAAGTACGTATCCTGGTATGACTATATTCCATTCGTGGTTTTCTGTGTACCATGTTTCTGTAACAACAAGTATCTCCAGGTCCACTTCCACTATCAATCCAGCAGGTCAGGGATTTTGTTTCCCAGGCTGCGGGCATTTGTACATATTTTTCTCCACATTCTGTTGCCTCCCCCTTTACACTCCTGTCTCCCCTCCATCCCCTTTTTGCATTTTGTCCCATTAGTTGTTTTTTCCTCCACATTACCTACAGTATTTAGAATTTCTGTTTTTTGATGGTCTTTTGACCCTAGTATCATCCTTTTCCTTTATGACTGTATCTTCCTGTGGGGGGGAGGGCAATAAGATATTCCTTGCTTGCTTTTGTCTCCCCCCATGGCTAGTTTAAATGGTTGCAGAGGAAACATTTAAACTTTTCACCAAGGATCTTGGCATCTCCCCGGATGGATGCAGGCCATTCAGCTTGTACAGTCCTTCATCTCTCCAGGTGGGTCCCCAGTCCCCAATGAAGCTGAAACCCTCCTGTCCACATCAATCTTTCAACCATTCATTGAATTCCCTGCTGCAGATGTCCCTACCTTCCCCCTTGCCATAGACAGGCAGTACCTCTGAGAAAGCTATAAAGTGTGCTACCTACTTAAGGCCCCTTCCGAAGTCCCTAAAGTCCTCCTTCACTGCCCCTACATCCACCACTTTCCCCGCTACGTCATTTGCCCCCATGTGGACAATGGCATCCAGATCCTCCCTCCCTGCTACTGCCCTGATGAACCTTAGGATCTACCCCCCTTCCGCTGAGCTGTGTCTCCAGGTAGGCAGTTTTGCTCCCTTTACCCCCCCCACTGTCTATCACCAACTTTATTCATCTCACAGTGGAGTCCCCAAAGAGGATTTGCTTCCTCCTCCGCTGGAATCTCCTTCTGCCCACCCTTGGGGGCTCCATCAAGCAGGACTCATTTATCATACCAGGTGACAACATTGGGAGGCCCTGTGGGACCTTCCCGCTCTGCCAGGATGGTGAGTGAATTTCCTAGTTTCACTTGGGAGATGTGCCTGTGACCCCTCTTCCTTACCCTCCCTGAGCCCACCATGGTCCATCCACTCTCTCTCTGTAAGGCAGTTATTGAGCAAGTGGATTATGACTTGGTGGCCTCTGGGTGAGTGTGTAGGCCTCCTGTAACCTAGGCAGCTCGGCCTGGAGACTGTTTGCCTCCTTCCTCAGCCCAGAGAGATGCCTGCATATGGGGCAGCACAGCAACATCCAGAAGGTCCTTCTGAACACTGCTGCTCTGCAGCCACTGCATTGCACCACGCCCATCATTGTCCCCTTTTTCTCTATTGACTTTCCCCTTTGCTGCCTTGCCCCTCTGTATTTACTTGTCCTGTTTACCCTGAATTAGCTGTGGTCCACTAAAGCTTTTTTTTTTATTTCCTCTTCTTCTTTCTCTCTTCTCTGACTTCCCCATTTAATCTGTCTCTCCATCTCTCTCTTTCCTGCCTCCTTTGTAAGGACTAGCTTTATGCTGGAGCTACCCTTGAATTGTCCTGCTGCTCCATGCCTTGTTTAAATCTTTACAAACTCCTACCCTAGATAGGGTGTTCCTCCTGTTCCTAGTTTTGGTCTACCTTTGACCTTCCACCCTTCCCAGCAGTGAGTATTGCACAGAAATGAACAGGCACCTTGCCTTAGTCAGCTGACAGAGTTCCCCACTTCTCTTCTTTCTTCTGCTGACACTGGCCAATGCCTACACTGCCAGTCATCTGTTCTACTCCTTTACTGTTCCAGTCACTTGCTGGGACACAAAGGTGTGGGACATGTTGGAAGTGGTTGCTTTTGTGCAGAACTTGCTCCCTTCCTGGTGGCTTGCTATTGTCTATGGGAGGTCAATTATCAAGTAGGAAAGGGATCAATAAAGGATGGTTTTCTTTATTTTTAGGGGGACACAAATCGACACTGGGGATTGGGCACCCCACTGTCAGAATGATCTTTGGCAGCATGGAAGGTGGGAACCATCATCAAGGAGAGAATAAGGATTGCCATAATGGATTGCATTAGACTCAAAGGGAAGAACTTGAGATACAAAGTATCCAGCTGATTTAGCACTGAGGTAACCCAGGTAGTAAGGGAAAAGAGGTCAGCCTACCCAGAGGGAGGAAGACAGGGAGGACTACCTGAAGATGGCTAGCATAAGCAGGTAAGGTAATCCAGTAGGCTAAAGCTCAGAAGGAACTGCACATAGCTGAGGGAATTAAAAGGGGGGCTTTTTTCCTTTGCTGTATTAGTGAGAAAAGGGAAAAGAAAGATGGGATTGTTATGCTCAAGAAAGGGGACAGGTGGGTGGAGGAGAATGGGACAAAGCAGAGCAGGTACTGAATAAGTACTTCTTTTCCATCTTCACCTGGGAGAGAGACGGACCAGTGTCACTAGGGGGCAGGAGAGGAGAAGGGGTGGGGCACAGATGTTTTGATAGTGGTGGATTGGTTGAGGACATGTTTGCTAACACTGAGGGTGGCTAAAATCCCAGGACCAGATGGCATACACCCAAGGGTGCTGAGGAAGCTGGCAGAAGACCTTGCAGATCCCTTGGTTGACCTGTTCAATAATTCACTGGAGTTGGGCATGATACACAGGACTGGAGAACAGCACACATAGTGCCTCTCCATAACAGCAGCTCCAAGGATGACCCAAGGAATGACAGACCATTCAGTCTGACCTCAATTGTGTGCAGGCTCATGAACACCATACTTAAGAAAAGGTTAATAGAGTATCTGAATGAGAGTGGTCTCCAGGATGAGAGGCTACAAGTGTTTATGGAAGGGAAGTCATGTCAAACAAATCAGATTGTCTTCTGTGACTGTGTCATTAAAACACTGAACAGGGGCCAAGCAGTGGATATACTTTACCTGGACTTCAACAAAGCATTCGACTCACTATCCCAGAAGAGGTTGATCAGGAAGTTGGCAAATATAGGGACTGGTAAGAAGTTAACCAGGTGAGTGGAGAACTGGCTGAGGTGGAGGACCCAGAGCATGGTGGTGGGAGGTGAGCTTTTTTGCAGCAAGGAGATCACCAGTGGACTCCTACAGGTATTGGTGCTCAGACCAGTGCTGTTCAATGTCTTCATCAACAATATTGTGGGATGGCATTAAGGGCAAAATGTGCTTATTCATGGATGACACCTAGCTCTGTGGAAGGGTGGACACAGCAGAAGGCATCCAAGACCTAAAACAGGATCTGGAAAAGATAGAGAGGTGATCTGGGATTTGGCAGCTTGGTTTCAATGCAAAGAAATGGAAAGTTATTTACACTGTAGTCAATCACCAGAGGACTGACTATAGCCTGGGAAGGGTCAGCGTATCTGCATCAGAGGAGAAGAAGGACCTGGGACTCTTGATCACTAGTGACCTGAAACACTCCATACAATGTAGGAAAGCAGAAACAAAGGAAAATAAAATGATGAGCTGCACTGCCAGAGGGATCAGCAGCAGGCAAGAGGGAGTAATACTGCCCTTTTACGGGTCATTAGTGAGGCTGCATCTGGATTACAGTGTACAGTACTGGTGCCTATACCTTAAAGAGGACATAAAGCTGCTGAAGATGGTTCAGAGGAGGACATTAAAGATGATCATAGGCAGCAGGGTAGGACATATGAAGAGAGGTTGGAGGCCCTGAACATGTACTCCCTGGAGGAGAGAAGTGAGAGAGAGAGAGAGAGAAGGACATGATTGAGACCATCAAGTGTTCAAAAGGAATAAAGGTGGATAAGGAGGGTCTTTTCAAGTTTAGTGGGAACTGAAACATGACAGGCACAGTCTCAAGTAGGAAGGGAGGTTTAGGAGAGGCTAGGAGGCAATTCTTCACAAAGAGAGTGGTGGCAGGTTAGAATGTTCTTCCGGAGAAGGTTTCACTGAAAACAGTAGGCAGTTTCAAGAGAGGCTGGGTAGAGTTAAGGGGAAAATAAGGATCAAGAGAGGGTCAGATGGAGAGAAGGGTGGATAGGGGAAGGGGCAGAGTCAGTAGCTAAGGCTGAAGACCCTGCAATATGAGCAGACTAGATGGATCTAATGGCCTTATTCTGCTGGCTTCGTCATATGTTCACATGTATATTAAGGGAAAGGGGCAGCTGATCTGGAGTGGTGGCAAGATAAGCAGTATGAGTGGGGGGCACCCCAATCTGCTTAATAAACATTGGGAAGGGGGTTGGTGACCTGGAGGGGAGGGGGAGAAAGAAGTGGTATTGGGATTTGTCACCCCACTCTGCTTAAGAGATATTAAAAATAAAAGATGAGCCGACCTGGTGGCACAGAGGGTAGAAGTGCTGACACCTTACTTTGATCCATGCTGGTGACCGGGTTTGGGAATGGACTCAGGCGCTGGGAGTTGGCGGGGGGAGGAGAGGATTGAGCATCCAGAGGACTGCTGTCCTCCCTGCGGTGGGGGAGTGGGAAGCATCACTCAGCAGTGGCCCCAAGTGCAGACTGGGGGCAATGCAGGAGCGAAGGGATGCTGGGGAACCAGAAAACTGGAAAAACAGCTGTGGTGTCCACTGGATGATGACTTCCAATGCCCAGTGCTGCCAGAACCTCCAAGGAGTCATCTCTGCCTCAGCAGCACCCCCCGAGTCCTAATAGTAAGTGCACTGGCTCTCTCCCCAGTGCCTTCCCCCTCAGAAGAGAGGGCCCCACCTGGTGAAGGGTTACGCTGGGATACCCCGGGGGTTGGCTGCGATGTGAGGACAGGACAGTTCAAGAGAGGATGGCCGGTAGCTGTCAGGGGCCTTGGAAGCCTGAAGGAGTGGGGGACATTGCAGAATAGAGGAGGTAAAATAAATCATGCAAAATAAAAATAAAAGATAGATAGACAGACAGACAGAGCGAGAGACAGATCAGGGGATCAGCAGTTTACTGCTTCAATTGAAGCCAGCAGCACACCAGCTGCAGCTTCACAATTCAAGAAAATCCTGCTCATGGACAATTCTGATCTCTTACAAAAAAACAGTGGTTCTTTCATATGACCTCAGAAAAGAACTGTGAAAAAAAGTTAAGTTCCATGCTCTTCTTTTTTAAGTTCTTTCATGACTCATGAAAGAAGAAGCTCGTCTTATGAAAGAACTATTAAAAATAAACTCTGGTCAGAGCCAACATGGCTGCTATACTGCATTATAGGGACATTGTCCACTTAAACTCTGTACTGCCATAAGCAAACAGGCTGACATTTTTTTCATATTAGTGTATTTATTTATTTACAGTTTTTGGCAAGGAAAGATGCACTAAGCTGAGGCATGTTTCTAGGTGCATCCTGGGAGCACAAGGACATAGCACTGAAACCGCCCTGGTCAGGTTCACCAGTGATATCCTCAAGGCAAGTGATAAGGGCCAGTACAGAGGCTCTGTCATCATGGACCTCTCCAAGATGTTCGACCTGGTCGATCATGGCTTCTCCTGGACACCCTTAAGGGCTTGCACATATCTGAAAATGTTGTCAAATGGGATGGAAGCTACCTCTCTGGCAGATCACAGAAAACTAATGTTTACAGACATTTTTCTGCTAAATGTCTGATTAAATATGGGGTACCCCAGGGCTCCATCCTGGACCCACTCCTGTTCTCGCTGTTCATCAATAACCTCCCTTCCATCTGCCAAACCATCCAACTTTTCCTTTACGCTGATGCCACAGCCCTCTACTGCAGTGACACTAACCTAGATACAATGTTCAGTAACTTGCAGGCTGACTTCAGCAAGCTACACACTTGGTTCTCTTCCAAAGGCATGGTTCTCAGTTCCAAATAAACCAATTTTAGGATCTTCTCTGGTCCAAGAAAAGCCCCAGTCATGGGCAGATCCCTCTGAGACAATCTTGGTAACATCATAGAACAAGTCCACAAATTCAAATACCTTGGACTGTACTTAGACCCTCACCTGGCCTGCAATATCCATATTACCATCCTCATAAAGAAAATCCATATGAGGCTAGGTCTCTTATACTGAATCAGAAAGTTCCTTATCTCCCTCTCCAGACTATGCCTCACCAGCTCCCTTCTCTTGTCCCTCCTTGATTATGACTCCGTCTACTCTCCCCATAACACATCCCCCCTTTTCTCCAAACTCAAGACTACATGCAATAATATTGCATGCTTCGTGACCAGCCTCCCTTGGATGGCCCATCACTGTACCCTCTATGCCTCCCTCAACTGGCTCAACCTTGAAGGCAGGTTCTAACTTAAAATGCTGTCTTTCCTACACAAAGTTCACCGTAACCTGCTGCCATTCAGTGTTAATTCCCTTTTCCTCTTATCGGTTCTCAAGTGCAGTACAAGAGGTGCCGCCTGTCATATCTTCGACGCCCCTTTTTACCACACCACCAAGCATGCACAGAACCCCATCACATACAAGGGCCCTATGTTTTACACTAAACTGCCCCCTGAACTTCAGGCCTGTAGTTCAATTTGATCATTCACATCCTCCCTCAAGGACCACCTCCTCCAATTCTCCACTTGTGCCTGCCCCAGAAGGCAACCCCGCTGAACGTCCACCAACCCTTGAGTTACCTTAGAGTTTATTTGTATCTGTTTATTGGCACTTTTGTAGTGTGCTCTGTTTTTTTTTTATAATGGTGATCCTGTCATATATACTGTTCCTACTGTAAATATCATAAAATGTTGCAAATTTTGTCATACTTTTTTCTCTGTATTATTAAGTTTCTGTACCACTGGATGTTTGTGAAAATGGGCATTTTTGCTCACATACTTTCCAGTATAAAAATTAAAATGTAATTGAATTAAATTGAAGTGACATGCTCATGGCCACACAGTATGCAAGTGGTGCCCTCTTATAGTTTTCTCTGTTATTAATATTTTGTTTTATTTCATTGATTATGTAAATGTGTAAGTCTGTAGCCTCTTCTGATCCTATTTTTGGCTCCTGGGGCCTCTTGAAAATGAGGTGCTGCACCATCTAGGCATACCTTTCAACTGCCACACATTACCAGATATGACACTCATTTTACCTCTAAGAATCTGTTACACATTGAGAAGAACTCACTTTTAAGTTCCCAGAGCAATATTGGAAAAAAACACATTTTACACATGAATGTGACAGATTAGGGAAGTAATTAGATACGAAACAGAACCAGAGAGAGAGAGGTAAGGAAGCCATCCTTGAATCTATGGTTGTGTGCAGATCAAATTTCACAGAATGGAATATTATGTAGCTGGGGAGGGTCCATATCAATACAGAAACAAGCAATTCTTGACACAGAGAAGAGATATTCCACATTGCCCATTGAGACTTTAAAGCATAAATTAATAATGTATGATGCTCAGTTATCAGCAAACATTAAACATCTTAGAGCACTTATATAGTGTTCTGAGCTTGCAGTGTCATGTTTGATGATATTCCACACATTGTAGACATTTGTTATACATATTGTCATGCATTTTGCCATAGACGGTTTGAGGGGTATGCATCTAGGTATAAAAAAAAAAGACTTTACATGCCGGTCCGGTGGCGATGAGGGTTGAGGCATAATGCCTTACCTTGCGTCATGCTGGCAACATAGGTTTGGGAATGACATTGGGTCATCAGTGAGCTGGCAAGGAGGGGAGGGACACAGCAGGATCGAGCAGCCTACTGGCAGCTTTCCTCTCCTGGGGAGGCTGCCCCCCCCGTAGTTCCATTGCCAGCGGGTGGAGGTCCGATGGCAGTGCAGGTGGGAGAGGGTGACACATAGGGAGGGCATCTCAAAACGCAGTGTGTGTGTGTGTGTGACTCCATATGTGCACACAGTGCCCGAGACAGGGAGTGGGTGTAAAACCGGGGAACAAACCACCATAAACATATAATTAAAAAAAAAAAGACTTTACATAAATACAGAGGCAGGATGAAAAGGCCCAATTTCTCTACCTGAAATGAAGATGGCGGGTTGAGGGTTGGGTTCTTGCTCCATCTCAAGCTTCTGTGAGTGCATCTTGAGCCTCTGTGCTCACCCTGCACTTCATTTTCTGTATGGATGATGGTGGGACCAGTCAAAGCATGTCTGTCTGTGTCTGGTTGCGTGTGTGTGTGTGTGTGTGTGTGTGTGTGAAAGGTGATGACACACATTTGTCTGACTGTTGCCAACAGCTTTGAAGTTACCATATTGTGGTGTTTTGATGGAGAGTGACAGGTGTGGGACAGAGGGGTAAAACAGGCACGCGCATGACTCTGAGCAGCAGGTGCATGTCCATTACTGGTAGTACAGTGGAGCTGAGAAATGTGAGCAGCCAGCAACAGCAGGTTCATTGAGCAGGAGCTGGTACAAGCGCTCATCCTGTCTTGGCTGGTTGAGGTGCTTGTCTCATTCTCTTGCTGACATTGGGTTGCCTGTCCCAGTTAGAGCCAGCTCCAGCCCCTGGTTATTACCATTTACCTGCTGGACTCTTCTGCCTGCCCTCTTATCATGTCTCAGGGGCAGCCAGAGAGCTCCATTATTTGACTTGAGTGTTTTGAATGGAAAGATGGTGATATGCTGTGCTTAGCCACCCCACAGTACAGTTCTTTGTTCTCCTGCAGCTCACTTCCTCCTACTGTGGATCCTAGTGCTGTTGTTACCGACTCTGTCCATCCCATTGCTGCTGGCCTCAGAGGTATCAGGCTATCCCTACAGCTTCCACCACCAGCACAGCTAAGTACCCCTGTCTGGCGGCAGGGTAAGAGGGCTAGTCAGGGAGGGCAGGGGTGTTGTGTCCTGGGATAATAATGCATATTGTCAGGTGTGTTGTTGTGATTGTGATGATTCAACAAGAGCCACAGCACTAGGTGTCAATGTGAGGACTCGGAGCTCTGATGGGGGCACATTACTGCAAAGATTTTATTTGGGGATGGGGTCATTTTTATTCTGTTGACTTTAGACTTTAGATTGTAAGTTTTCCAAAGGTCTTGCTGCCCCACATTTCTGAGTCAAAACTGGACTCTGAACACCACTAAACCACCAGGGAAATATTACAATAAGGGAAATATTACAATAAGGGGATGGCAATTAGAGTGTGGAGGAATCACTACACACCAGAGAAACATTATAAAAGTAGGGGCCTGGTGAATGGACAGTGGGCTGAGACATAGATCTCTTGCTATTTTTTTTTTATTTATTTTCAGCTGCAAAGGCAAACCAGAAGTGGACCACAAGTGACAGGCAGCAATAAAATAGTGCACCCATGGAGGGGAGGGGCAGTGAGGAAACAAAGAAACAGCACTGACTGCATGTGCTTCACCTCCACTGGTGGAAGGACACACTTTAGTTATCCGGTCATGTGCTTTCACAGTCCTACTCTCCTAAGTCATAGCATTACGTCATGCATAGCTTTTAGCTCTGCAGCCTTAAAAAAACAGGCCTAGCTCACAACACTGAGATGAAGGCACACTTTCAACTGTATAAAGTTGTACCAAAACTTTATTAAACATATTTTAAAACTACTGTAGTGATAGTAGAAAAAATATAATGTTTCACACAGAGACGTGTGCTTTATCAATAGTGAAAGAAAAAGTGCACACTTACATATTGTTACCAATAAAAACATCAGTACCTTGTGCAATTTAATTATATACAAATGAAGTGCAATTACAAAACTATCACACTATCTCAGAACAATAAACCATATTAAACAACTAATTAAAAACAAGCTTAGTAACAATCATAATTGCATAGCATATGTGATATAGTGTATCATGAACAGAATAAGTTATCACAAGTTAAGAATCAAGGTGGAGAAATTACAGTAACTTAGCTGTAACATATGTGAAAGTATAATTAAATACCACGGGCTGGATATTCAAAAGGGTTGCACCATGCGCAATAGGGTTGCGCCTGCATAAGTCCGAAATTGCGCCATTCTGCAAAATTCAATGGAAGGCTGTTACGCCCCCCAAGTCATGCTGAGCAACAGCGCAATGCTAATGAAGGCATGCTGAACCGGAGGGGGAGGAACCATACATAAACTGCACAGCCCGATATTCAGCCGGGCCTTGCAGAGTTGTGCAGGCGCAACCCCCTACCTGCGCCTGCACAACTTTGAGCCAAAAAAAAAGGATTAAGTTGAGAGCCACCCACAGGTGAGCTGCCGCATTGCAGGGCGCAACACTGCAGCTGCCACCTGAGGGTGGCCCTCCACTTGTTCCCTGTGCCCCCTCTGCAGCCCGATAGAGGGCATAATGTAGATTAACCCCCACTAGCCTGATCGCAGGCATAATATCACCCCCCAAAAAGACCAATATCCCTGGTGGCCTAGTGGACCACGAAGCCCGGATCGTGGGCTTTTAAGGAAACTCTTCACCCCACCTCCCGACTCAGCCCCATCACAGGGCATTAAGGGAACTCCTTCCCCCCAAAGACCAATATCCCTGGTGGTCCAGTGATCATGGTCTCGATCATGGGCATAAGGTCAAACCCACCCCTCAATGTCCAATATCCCTGGTGATCTAGTGGCCCCCACCCCACTCCACTCCACTCATCGGAGCTCCCCACCACCCCGCCTCCTCCGCCAGCCGGCGGGAGCCAGCACCCCACCCGCTTGCCAGCCCGCCTGCACCCGACTGACAGCTTGGTAGGGCTGCACGCCTATTGGTTCAGAGCAAGAGCATTCCATATCTGGACTGCCTTGTAATGGTATGGGTTGCACCACCCATTGGCTCTTGCTCTGAACCAATGGGCGTAGACCTACCGAGCTGTCAGTCGGGCGGGCAGCAGGGCGGCAGGCGGGTGGTGCTGCCGCTCGCCGCTGACGGGGAAGCGGGTGGTGGGGCTCCGTGTGGGTGGTGTGGGGGCCACCAGATCACCACGGATATTTGACATGGGGTGGGTTTGACCTTATGCCCACGATGGGGCTAGTCGGGGTGGGGGAAGGTTTCCTAAAGCCCACGATCGGGCTTCACGTCCACTGGACCACCAGGGATATTGGTCTTGGGGTTGACATTATGCCCACGATAGGGCTAGTGGGGGTAATTCATTATGCCCACAATCGGGCTGCTGCAGGGGGCAATAGTATGTTATGCCTACGATCGGGCTACGGAGGGGTTTACATTACACCTGATTGGGCTGCTGGGGGGGGAGGGAAGGAATACTGTTCTGCCCGCGATCGGGCTGCAGGGAGCATCGGTCCCTGACGGCTGCTGCCTGGCAGGGCACCAGGCACAAGTCGCCGGGATCAGCGTATTCGCAGTTAATGGCATGCAAATGGGGCTATAATTAGATGCAAATGGCCCCCGCGGCGCCTTTGCATAAATTATATTCCTATTTGCATGTCACCTTTGAATATCAGAAATTTGCACATGGCGCAATGGAACTTGTGCCACCGCATCTGAATGCTCCACTCTGACCACTTGCGGTGGTGCAAGTTCCACTGCACCATGCACAGTGGCTGTGGCCGGGGCAATATTCAAAGGAGTTGCTCAATAGAGCAACTCTGTTGAATTTCACCCCGGCCACACCCCTGCACAACTTTTTTGAGCAGCGCAAGAGCTTGCGCCACAGAATGGTGCAGTTTGAATATCCAGCCCCACATATACAGCATAATGCACAATTTTCAATGCAGTGTCAGTAACCTTATTGTTTACATTATTACTTAGTAATAGGGATGGGTGGGTCGGCTGTGACCTGCTTCTGATTCTGACTGACTTTTTTCCAAAAGGTTCTGATTTACTCTGACAAATTTTAGACCTATTTTAGTCTATGTGAGTATGAGAAATGCATCAGTATTTTTCTTTTACATCCCATTTTAAAAATAAAGAAATGCAACATTTTTAACAAAAAACTTTGTGTCTGTATTTTCGTGTTGTTCTTCATGGTTAGCAAGCAGTCAACAGCAATAAAATAAATTGACTGTTCTTTTTGCTAATCCTGTGTCCATTTTTTGGATCCAACTTAATGTCTTACTTAGCAGTATTAGTTTGGATACAGAGATGGGCATCACAGAGTTAGAGACATGACAACCTCCTCTCAAAATGTGTGAGGCACTATATGACCTAGTAGTAGTTCAGGCACAGAAATGGGCAACACAGAGCCTACACTATGGCAGTATGACCTAGTAGTAGTTCAAGCACAGATATGGGTAACACAGTGTCTGAGACATGACCCCCCCCTTCACAATCTGTTGGGCACTAGGACCTAGTAGTATTTCTGGCACAAAGATGGGCAACACAGAGTCTACGCTATGGCAGTATGACCAAGGCCCCTACTTTTCTGCGGCACAGTGGGACCAAGTTCTGCGGCAAGACTACCATTTGCCGCAGAACTTCTGCGGCGGCGGTTTGTAATTTCTGTGGAAGTTCTGCGGCACCAATGAACTACCACATCACAGTGTCAGCTTGTCATCCTGACTTCACTTTCATGGCAGTGATTATAGCAATCAGGATGGGGGAAAGCACAGCAACACTAGTTCAAAAAATAACAGACTTTTAGAAATAATTGTATGCCTAAAAAGGCAAAACAAATGTCTCTCCCTTAAGGTCCTAGCCTGCTGCATAAATGACATATGCAGAGGGGACCTTATATGATAAATAAAGTACTTCTATGTGCATGTTATCTATCCCACTAATGAGGTCTCCACTGTCTATCACTTATATATTTGTATGTGCTTTCTACACCACTCATGAGGTTCCCACTGTGTATCACTTATATATTTATATGCAATCTGTAACATACATACAAATGTGTATATGTGTGTGTGTGTGTGTGTGTGTAGTGAGACAGATACTGTATATGTATGTATGTATGTATATATATATATATATATATATATATATATATATATATATTTTTTTTTTTTCTTTAATTTCCATGAAATTGCATCCTGATTCATACAGGTCCCATTGGAAATTGAATAAACGGAATAGAGGAGTTATTGCAAAACTCATTTTTCATGTCAACCTGCTTCCCCTGACACACTATGCAACACCATCAGGCCATGACATGCATGTGAACCGACTGTGAGATAGAGCTCACAATGTGTCCACTGTGTGACAGAACACTGTACCATACCTTCCCAGACTCCGAGCAGTGATGTGTTCCACCAATCCTTGTGCTATCCAGCTAGCTCCCAGAGCTAATCTCTGAACCTGAGTTACCGGCACGGAAACATAGCATGCTATCCTCTGGCCCAACAGCTGTCCCTGCACACAACATTTCTCCTTATCTTTTAGGTGATTCTATCAACCAATGACAATATGTAATGAAAAACCCTGGCAAAAATGCATACAGTGCAATTATTTAACAGGTCTATTCTTTCAACAGGTATACACATTTTTATATTCCACTTTTCTGTGCATACCTACTTTATTTTTCTTAAAAATGACAGTTAAATTAATTTTACCAGTTATTCATCTCAGATGGCACAAATAAGTTTGCACAAAGTGAGGTATAGACTTAACAGGTCTGTGCTATTGACAACGTTTGTTTAAGTTGGCCCTAGTGCAATAACGTAAGACTGAAAATTGTATCAGGCTGTAGTGCAGGTTGAGCAAATATCATCATGTCTGATGTGCTGTGCCACCGTCTCTGGCAGTGAGAGCTGTAGTAGATAAGTGACTGTTCATTTCTGTTGCAGAATGTAGCCATTTCATTAGCTAATGTATGATGTTATAGCAATGATAACATCACATTCTGAGCATATGGGGGGTTTTGGATATAAGAAGAGAGGAAGGGAACCAGATTCTATGGATAAACAGAAATATTAATAAAAAATCACCAAGAAGAGTGAATTCTGCAGCACCGCAGAAGTTCTGCAGTAGATTGCAAGTTCTACGCAAAATTCTGTGGCCGCAGAATTCTAGGGGCCTTGAGTATGACCTAGTAGTAGTTCAAGCACAGATATGGGTAACACAGTGTCTGAGACATGACTCCCCCCTTCACAATCTGTATGGCACTAGGACCTAGTAGTACTTCTGGCACAAAGATGGGCAACACAGAATCTATGCTATGGCAGTATGACCCAGTTGTAGTTCAGGCACAGAGATGGGCAACACAGAGTCTGAGATGTGACACCCTCCTCTCATAATCTGTATGGCACTGTGATCTGGTAGTAGTTCAGGCACAGAGATGGGCAACACAGAGTCTGAGACGTGACACACACACCCTTCACAATCTGTATGGCACTATGACCTAGTAGTAGTTCAGGCACAGAGATGAGCAACACAGTCTGAGATGTGGGTGACACCCCCCTACAAAATCTGTATGGCACTGTAAGCCCCCCTCAAAATTACTGAGCCACTGTGACCTTCAGACACAGTCCTCCTGTTCTATCTGACTCTGAACCCCTTAATTTTTTATTTTTTATTTTCTGCACTCTGCTATTGAAATAATTGGTCTCTCTCTCTCTAATAAAAATGGGTGTTTTTTCATTTTTTTACTGTGGAGTCTGCAATGTCTGCACTCTGCTTCTGTCTACTCTGCACTCTACTGTCAAATTTTTTGGTCTCTCTCTTTCTCACTCTCTCTCTCTTTCTAGCAAAGGTATATGCATTCTCAATATCTTCTGCTGCATAACATCTATTATTTAACCTTGCATCAAGTTCCTCTGCACCTTTCTGGAAACTCTCCTCACTACTACAGTTACATCTCACATGGAGATATTGTCCCTTAGGGATATTTTCAGTTACATGATGTGGATGGCAGCTTGACTCCAAAAGCAGGATGTTGCCATCCATATCTTTTCTGTATATTTCAGTACTAACACCCCCAGTAACATCCTTTTATATAGTTAGGTCTAGATAATGTGCTATCCCTTATCTACATTATATGTAAATCTTAGATTCTCATTTGATCCATGTAGAAATTCAACAAAGGATGCAAGTAAAGCTCTGTCTCCATGCCATATTAATATGACGTCATCAATAGATCTATGCCAAACAATCATGTGACATACAAAAACATTAGTGCTTTCATTTAAAACATAATCCAGTTCCCTCTTACCCACATACAAATTCACAATTGTAGGGGCATATGTGGCCCCCATCACAGTTCCTTTTACTTGTAAGAACATTTCCTTATTGAACATGAAAACATTTAAGCAATAAGGCATGACCAAGGGTTATGTTAATGGTCTGTTAATCACCTTCTAGGGGTGTACTGTGGCATGAGGTGTGTTTTTATAATTTTAAATAATAGTTTTTATAATGTTTTTAAACAGCGTTAAACCTTGTTCAGCATATGGTTAAGCTCTATATGTATGTTAATAAAAGATTAACATAAGCCTGTTAGAATGTTTGCAGCCAATCAAAAAGCTCCATTTCTCAGACCCTTTTTATAATTTTTGATAAGACATGGTCAAGTAACATTAAAATAAATTCTGTAGGTGGGTAAGGCAGATCATTTCTCTGATTTAGAAAAAAGCCACTGCATCCGATGCCCCCCTCGTGGGGGACATTGGTATACAGCGCCTCTATATCTAGTGTAACTAACAAGTTACCTTCCTCTAGCTGTATACTTTTCAATAGGTTAAGTACATCTTTGGTATCCTGAAAGAATGTAGGTAGATTACAAACAAACTCTTTCAAGCATGTGTCAACATATTTAGAGAGGGAGTTCGATAAGCGACCCGATCCTGCTAACTATAGGTCGACCCAGCGGGTCTTTCCGATTTTTGTGAACTTTTGGAATAATGTAAACCATGGCACGGACAGGAAACTCAGTCATCAAGAATTTTTTGATGTTCAAATCAATAAGTCCCTCTTCAAAAGCTGTTCTCAGTCTCATTAATGGAAAATGTGTAGTCCCATGTATGATCGTCTCTTAGCTTCCTGTAAAAATCCTCATTTTGTAAGTGTCTCTCAACTTCAAGTACAGTATATCATTTTGCTTTTTGAAAAGTACAATACATCCTCACTTATCGGTCTGTTTTATTATTAAATCTTTATCCTCCTGTGGTTGTTTCAATTCATCCCATTCTCCATTGGCAAGATTGTTATAATTCAAATGGGGTGAGTCCTTAAAAGTTGTTTCTATTTCTTGTTCAACCAGATTTTTTAAAACTGTTACTGCTGAACATGCCGGGGGTCAAAATGTTGAATTCAGTTTAAATATGCTACTTTTGTTCACATCTTGAATATTTTCATTCCCATTATCAACATTACTACTTCTTTTAAAAAAGAAGGACTTAAGGTTATGTTTCCTGCATACCAAATGCAGCTTGATAGTGGCTTGCATTTTATCAAAGGGAACTGTGGGGGAGAAACCTACTTCTTTTTTAAGAACTATCTCTTCTGCCTTGGAGAGTACATGGTCTGATAAATTGATGATCTGTAAGTCTTTTTCACTGTCGACACTCACCTCTGGAATCTTCTCGACATTCTCCTGTTGTTGTAATTTCTCCTGTTCATGTTCCTCGACCTCTGCGGTTGCCGTATCTTATGTCTCCTTTCTCATCTAGTTCTCTGCCCCGCCGCTATAATACCTGGGTCCTTCCTGCTGATTCATTGATTTTGGACTCCAGACATGGTTCCTGGGGTTGAATTATAGGTTTGGCTCCCCCTTGACCCTGATATAAAAAAGGACCCTAGAGTTCTCTCCTGTTTTGGATTCACTGCCTTCTGTGCTGAAGTTAGAAGACACTTGTCTTTGATTTTTCAGAATCCCCTTTTTTTATCTTTTTTCCAGGTATACACCCTATTATTCTCATAGTCCCCTTTGTCTCTTATAAACTTTGTTTGTTTTAATTGTTTTAGTTCTTGATCCAGTTTCACTATCGATTCCTGCAGTCTTTTATGAAATACTTAAAATTCTGAGTTATTTAAGTACTTCTACTTCTTGTTGTTTCAACTCTTCTCTTAATTTTTGTTCTCACTCTTTGTTGTACTTAACAAGTTGTATTAGTTTGTAGCTTGCTTCCAACAACACTGCTTTCCACTCTCTCATAAATATTTCAGTGTCAGTAATATAACTCAGATATTTTAAAATTCTTAAACCCTTTGAGATACGGCCCACCTGGATAAAGAACCTCAGTGCGCAAGCACTAAGAAATGGTTACCCCAAAGGGCATTTGACTGGGAAGCCAAATTTCAAAGAAATACAAAATCACACATGTTTCCACAATGCAAAGCACCATGGGCTGCACATGCAAATCACCACAGAATATTATGCTGGTTCAACTTTAAGCAGACATGCATGGTGCTGAAAGTCCTCTCACACAGTTTACAAAGGGTACCACCAGAAGACACAGACACGTGTTTCGTCCTACCAGGACTCATCAGTGTGCCTTGTCTGTTTGACACCCCACTGGAATGAACCAGCTACCCTAAGATGGTCTGTCTGGGTTATGTTGTGGTAAACCCAATTAAAACAAAAAACAAGTTAAAAGACAAAGAACCTCAGTGCACAAGCACTAAGGCAATGGTTATCCCAAAGAGTGTTGGCTGGAAGCCAAGTTTCAAATAAATACAAAATAACACATGCCCCTATAATGCAAAGCACCATGGGCTGCTTATGCAAATCACCACAGAATAGTATGCTGGTTCAACTTTGAGCAGAAATGCATGGTGCCAAAAGGCCTCTCACACAGTTTGCAAAGGATGCCAACAGAAGACACAGCCATGTGTTTCATCCTACCAGGACTCATCAGTGTGCCTTGTCTTTTTGACACCCCAGTGGAATGAACCAACTACCCTAAGATGGTCTGTCTGGGTTATGTTGTGGTGAACCCAATATATGCTTCCATATTCCAGGCTTTCCAATAAATTTATCTCAATTGGTGAGTCAGTCTCTCCAAACCCTTAAACATCTTTCTCAGAGATTTAGCTTCTGGTGGTAAATCAGTTAAATTTTCTTTCATTGTTAAAAACGGGTTGGCTGTGCTCACCATAGCGAGAAGTTGATCAACATAATGCAGTGAATTTCTTGTGGTCATCCCAGATGTAGCAGCTACAGCAGCTTCTGCTGCAGTTTCTGTTGTAAAAATCAAGTTTGGAGTGAGTTCTAAATTGTTTTTTTGTGACATATTCTCAGTCTGTTTACTGCCGACCATTTAAGGGAAACGTCTATCAACAATCGGGCCATGCCTGGGTGTAAGGCATTGCTCGATTAGCTGGATTGCAAAGTAAATGTATTTATTTACCTTATGATTCATTAAATATGCCCCTCATATCTGGTTGATCCTGCCTCTGTCCTGCTGGCACAACATGATTGTGTGGCATGCTCACAACCACCCGCAGCTGTCTCAGTATGACGTTTAATATGGGGAGCAACTGGGGGCAAGTCAATAGACTCTTTATGTGAAAGTTAGTTTAATGCTCTGGTTTTCAAACTACATGCCCCAGTGGTATACTGAGACCAGGTATAGACTCACACTGTGCTGCAAGTCTGTAACTGGTCTTGGTATACTGCTGGGGCATGTAGTTTGAAAACCAGAGCATTTAAAAGCAGTGTTCACATACAGAGTGTATGGGCACACTCCCAGCTGCTCCCTTTATGAAACATAATACTGAGATAGCCACGCGTGGTTGTGGGCGTGCCGCATGATCATGTTATGCCAGCTGAACAGAGGCAGGATCAACCAGATACAAGGGGCATATTTAATTAATCATAAGGTAAAAAAATATATTCATTTTGCAAACCAGCTAATCGGGCCATGTCTTACACACAGGCATGGCCCGATTGTTGATGGACGTTTCCCTTTAAATGGTAAAAAAAGGGTTTCACACGCAGGCTTAACTTGCCTCCTCATAACTTGTGCATTTCCTCAAAATCAAATATATGTACAAAAAAAGGATGCATTAGGAACTGTGGTGCTTTCAAGACCATGATTAAGTACAAGCAAACAAAAACTTGGGCACTCACAACTCACTAGCACATTATCACGCAGTTCTTAATTATTAAAAATGTTTTATTAAATATTCAAATGAACCACACAATGCCTGAAACATTTTGGACTTATCATGTCCTTTACAAAAGGCTAAAAAAGCATTTCTGAATTACCAATTTAAATACACCATCACCATGACATCATAATGACACCCTTAATCAAATTCAACCTGTGATTGGTTAAAATATCATCCTAAATAAAATCAACATTTAATACATTGAATGGTGAGTACTTGAAGAAGTGAATAAACACAAGCAAGCATCCTAAAACTACACATATAATTGAAATACATTCATAAACAAGTAAACCACACCCATCATAAATATACCTCAACCTAAATGATTAGTACAAAATCTATTGCCATAAAATTACATTTTATTTAAACATTCTCATTAAGTATAATTAAATCCCATCAGTTCACATACATATTCATGCAATCTATTGCTCTTCTAAATATGGTCATAACTCAAACCCTGTATTTAAGCAAGCAATAATACCCAACAGGGTGGGTGGTATTGGGCAATACCGGACCACCCAGGGGCATAATGAGGCCTGATTCTGCAGGTGGAGGGTCTTCTAGCCCCTGGAAGGTCCAGTATTACCCATACCACCCAGCCTGGAGGGTATTATTGCACTTAGAAAATGGGCAACTGTATTAAATAACTTTTTTTTTATCATTTGCATTTTTTGCTGCTAAAATTCTTAACTGTTTCATTAATTTGTAATAAAATAGTTCCTCAACCTGCAAGTATGCATTTTCATACAGTTATTTTCTCTATATTTTCAGGTGTCTGACCCATGCTGACCCAGTCTAATCCCAAACTCAAAGAGCAGCCCAGTCAGTCAGTGAAGCTGAGATGTGTGGTTAGCGGGTTCGAAGTAAGAGGGTGAGGCAGGCTTGTAGTCTGTTTTTTCAGAGCGATCATGCAGTTCTTATAGGCAGGTAATTCATACAGTGATTACAGCCTTACAGGATTTATTTTCTCATCGGGGGATGTGGCTGAGGAATGGAGGTGGTGGTGGGGCGAGCTTTGAGTTAAAAAACTAACCTGCTGTATCGAGGTAAATGGTACTGCATTGTATGTTAATCCTTTTGAGGTATCTTACTTGAGGCAGCACTTCCAAGCCTTTATTTAAGTAGACATCAGGAGAGGAGTGGAGGTGGTGGGTGAGCAACTACATGATCATGGTGTGGGCAGTTGAATTTTGACTGGAAGAGTATCGGAGGTGGTGGTCGGGTGGTCACACTGTGGAGAAGGTTGACTGAGGTGGCAGAAATACAAAACAGCCAGCCTGCAAACAGCAGGTACACTTGTTCTGTTTTGATGATGTTTTGTGGTACTGTGAAAATTGGTCGACAATCGGTGACAGGAAGGTGGGCAAAGAAGTGTGACAGGCAGGTTACACTGATGTTTGTCTTGTGTGGTGCTTGGGAATGAAGTAGTTTATGTTTTTTTTTTTTGTACAAACAAAAAACTAGTTGTGGTCATGTTTGTAACATCCTTTTGTGAATCTCTAGTAGGGCTGACTTGCTGTGGGTGACATCTCATGGTAAGCGGAGAGAAAACATAGCGGCAATTTCAAATGCAAATTACGTGTTAGCCAATTAGGAAGCAGGGTGGGCACCAGGATAGTTAAATGGTTGAAGGGGCACTATAGGCTGGTCCTTTTTATTTCCTGGGCATATATTGAAAGTTAATGTACCCCCCGGCAAGGGTACTAGCCAATCAGATGCCAGGAAATAAAAAGCCCATTTTCTAAACCTGGATATTTATCTGCTCCTAATCTAATAATCCACTCGGTTTCCTTTCTGAGTACTTTGTTATAAAAGTTACCCCCTTTCAAACTTGGAAACACTTTCTAAATACCTTGGAACACAAAGCAATGTTGATCTTCATTTCTCACTGTCATAGTGTAAGCTGCAGTCGCATATGTGGGGTCACCCCTCTCAGTCATTCACACACGTTCTCCTATGCAAGTCTTCAGTGCCTTAACAGTCTTCCCCACATAAAAAGCCCTGCAAGTACACTCTGCCAAATATACAATGCCCTCTGTGCTACAAGTTATCAATTGTCATACTTCATAAGTTTTTACTGTATTCACGCTTGTAAAATTTTTTGTTGTCTTGATACCTTTGCAGTACATGCAATTTTTACAGGGAACATGGACCTTAGTTTGTTTTAACTATGTTTCCTTACTTTTATCCACAAAAAGGCTGTGGACCAAGCTATCTTTTAAAGTAGGGGCTCTCCTGTAGGACATAATCAGACAAGCTTGCCACATGGAAATATATACATTCACTAGTTAAACTGGAAATATTTAGGAGGTGGAACTGTAACCTCTACATTTGTAGGAGGTGGAACTGTCATCCCTAGGAAGTGGAACTCTCTAATAGTATTCAATGGAGAAAGGTGTCAGAGGAGGTGGAACTCGGTTCCTGTGAGCTCCTGCTCAGTTTAACCCCTGAATACATCCCATATCATTGTTGGCAGTGCCAACATTTCCCCACTACAATTACTCACATATCATTGTATTGTCCCACAATACAGGCTTACTGGGCTGCTATCAGTGATAGTGTTACTCACCACACCAATAAAATGAGAGTCTCACTCAGAAGCTGTTGCACAAAACTGTTTATTGCTTGACAAAAACTGTTAACACGCAGCAAACAGGTGCCTCCAGTGTGGTGACAGAGTGGTGCTGAGACTCCTCAACATTTTATCAGCATGTGCTTTTTCAAAAAAAAGTTTTGTGCAGCACCTTCTGAGTAAGACTCTGGGTATATTGGCGTGGTGCGTAACACAGACTTTTTTGTTTTCACTAGTATTGCCATTACCACTCGCACCACACACTGTGCAGGCCTTGCGTAGTTTCTTCTTGCTATCAGGGTTAACCTATCTCACATTGTGCCAGGAGGCCTCCCCCCCCCCAGATTCTCCTGTGTTCTGGATCCTGGGGGGGCACTGCACATTTGGGGGCAGTGAGGAAGCCCATTAAGGTTATTCTTTATGCAGCCTTCATGGAAGCAAAACAACGGCTGCTAACACATTGGAGGCAATCCACCACCCCCTCCCTCCAACAGTGGGAAGGGGGTTTGGCTCGAACCACATCTTTCATACAAACTATGTATCAACACAGGGGAAAAGGTGGACTATACACCCAGCCCTGGAATACATGGCTTCAACACCTAAACCAAGACCCAACACAGTGCAAGTAAAGAACTTCCTACACTGCCAGCATTGGGGGAGGAGACATAGGAAGCAAAGCAGGGATCACAAAATATCACTCCCTGAGGGGAGGTGGTGTAATTATACTGTTCAACTAGTCTATCTGCCTCTTTCACATCATTCCACCATCTCACCACTCCCTCTCACTTAATGTCTCATCTTACCTATCTACGTGCTCCATAACTTAATCTATTCTCTGCCTGTCTCACCAGGCACCGATTTGAATCATTGCATGCAACTTTATTTAGCATGTGCATGATCACTGTTTCAGTCTCGTCTGCACATTATGACTCTGATTGCATAAAGTATTGCTATTTATCTGTGTTGGTTTGTTATGTATTTACAGAGCACTCTCTAGTATGAATCAGAAGTACCTCTAAAGTATTCCAGTATCTGTAACTTACATGCATAGGCTTAGAGTCTAAGTGTTAAAAATTGTTGTTCTTCTCTTTTTCTCTGACTATTGTTGTTACCTTTAAGTACGTAGAGCTAGGATAAAATGTTAAGAAGCTAGGTGTTGTTATCCTTATATCTGAAGTTGTTTGTTCACAGTCTGAGTCCATGTATTTGGAAAGCTTTTCTTTGTGGAGTTGTACTTCCAAGGGGAGTAATTTCCTGGCCAGGATTGACTCAGTGTATTGCTACTGTATGTTTCTGTTTGAAAACCTAATAAAACTTTGCTTATAAAAACATATTCTGGTCAGAGCCAATACAGCTGCAAAGTGATGGTATTGATTTGTGTATGTGAGATATGCTGAAACATTTTACATGAAACGTCTGTAAATTAAGTCATTTAAAGAACTGTGTCGGTGTTGTGTATTTTTATTGACAGTATATTAGTTTTTCCAGCTTTCTCTGTAGGTCTATTCACAGCTGAAACTCAGCGCATCAGTTGCCTGCTCAGATGGACTTTGTTCACTGTACAGACATCATACTGGTTGTGACATTACAGTGGATACCCTTTCTTTATTCAGACAGTCATCCGAGAACTGTCTGAACATGAGTGCATGCCCATGCTGAGCTATCAACAGCACTTTGCCTGAAGTGCTTTCTTTTAAGCACTGCTGGTGGTTTTAAAGCTTTGCATGCAAGGTAAAAAACACATTTTTTCAGCAAGCTGTGAATGACACACCTCTTATATGGAATACAGTAACTAAAACATAAAGTTACAAATGCCATTCTGACATGTTTAGATATGACTGTTGGTGTTTGATAATTGGCTTTGTCTCTCTCACTCTGCTCAGGTTTGACATGCCTCTGTCAACTATGAAGTTAGTGTTTCACACCTGAAAGTAGACTCTCTCTATACTTAAAAGCAACAAATCTTTTAATTCTAATATCAGCACTGTTATTTCATGTACCCATATGAATTTTGTTTGTATGAAAGGATAATGCCACCAGATGGCAGGCACTTTGACAAATGCACTTGGGTGACACCTGGTGGAGACGAGGAGTACGCCAAGCTGGGACCATACAGTAGAGGGAAGGCAGTGGTGGATGTCTGCAGAACATGTGCAGGAGCACGTATGCCCATACACTGACGTCATTGCACATTCACACCTTGTGGGGACATAAAAGGGGAAACACAATGCACCGAGCAGCTTGAAGTCCTCTGACCCTGTGTCGTATGATGTCACAGGTAGCCCCTGAACTGCTGGGGGATGCCGGTGATGGGTAAGGAGGCACCAGGTTGGGGAATATCCATGCCAGAAGCATAGTGAAAAAAGAATTGGCAAAAAAAAAGTTGACCAGGTAATGACGATGATGATGATGATTAACTGCTGCAATTTGTTTCAAATCACTACCACAGAGTGAATGTCTGTTGGAAAACAATTAAGCCTCAAAAGTTTATTTGTTGATTGATTACTTTACTATATTCGTTTATTTGATGTATTCTCCTGATGTACGTGCATGGAGCTTGAACCACCTCAATATCATTTGTAGGGTCTCACTCCTTTCAAACCTCTAATTGGAAACTGTTCTAGCTAGTGCCTATACATTGCTAATACTGTATGGTGTTGCTTTCTTTGTGAGATAGTTACTGTGTTGTCATGGAAACTGGAACATGTTTAATATATTTATGCTCAAGCAGTGTGATGAAATGTACAACCCAAGTATTACAGTTTCAGAGGAATATATCTGTGCACCCACCTCCCTTTGCTTCGCCACCTTCTGTATATTGCTGCTTTACTGTGGTAGCTGTCAGGTACCAACAGTGCTTGAATTTGGGCTGGCAGTATACCCAGGAGGTTAGCGTGATGAGCTGTGAACGTGCTTGGTACATCCAGTAGACCACACTTGGGTTTGATTCTCACAACCTCCATTTGCATACTGTGTGACTCTGAGCAAGTCATTTAACTGCCCAGTGCTCCCAGGTCACCCCTGAAAACACACACTTGTACCTAGTGGGCCTTACCCGGTTACCAAAGACTAAAAAAAAAAAAAAATTCCATTGTTTTCTTTGTGGAAGAGTTATGTGTTTTCAATATTCACTCAAGCCTCATAGAGTATTTGTTGCTTTTTCCTGATTTTCAGAAATACCCCAGGTTTTAGTCCTCTGCATTTCCCCTGTCCCTTGCAAAATTCATGCACTGGTTAGAGTAGAGGTTAGAGGCGCAAAGTATTGGGAGGTGGTAAATCCTGGAATCAAGAGTTTCAAAACATTTCAAAACTTGTGTGTGTGTGTGTGTGTGTGCATGCATTTGTGTGTTTAGTTTAATGGTGCAGTTGCGGTCTATAATGGCAGGCTGAATTTTGCAAGGGAAGGTATTGCTTGAAAAGCTTAAATGGTAGAAGTGTTGCAAAGTGGTGGTGGCAGCTGGGGGGACACCCATGGCTGTAACTGTGCAAATGGTAAAGACTGGATCATCCAGAATGGGCAGAATGTTGCGTGTCTTGTGGCATTTCTGTGATTCCACATTTTAACACTTGTGCAGCATCAGTCAGCCCAGGCAGTGCTCACTTTTAGCAGTGGACAGGCTCAGTGATTCACCATTGACTATCCAGAGGAGAGAGCAGACCCACCTAGCATTCATAGGAAGAGAGGATGTAGGAGAAGGACCCACCTGTAATCCACAACTTGGAGGAAAAGGAGCATAAGTGAAGTTGGCCCCATTGCCACAGTGGGCCTTTGACAGCTCCCAGCCAACCTAGAGTTGGCAACAGCAGCAAGGTCTGTCTGTGGTGGGTTCTGTTTGGGGAGGAGGAGAGGAATTATCCACCAGCCAGGGTCAACTTCAAGTTGGTGATATGGGGTAGGGGACCTCTGTGTGTCAGAGCTGACTCAGCCGAGGGACACAGGTGACTGAAGGAGGGAGGCAAGCAGAACAACTGGGGCAGACTGTGTTTTTACAGTGTCCTTGTGATAGAATGTGTGAAATGTGTGAAATCACACATTCCACACTTTCTATCACAAGGACACTGTAACAAAGTCTAACCCAAGAATGTGACATCTCAGATCATGAAAAAAGGCCTGCAACTGATACTGGAGGTCACGTAAGTCTTGGTCTGAGTGGGGTATTACTCTGGCACTGAATAAAGAGGAGCCCAGTCTGTGTGAGGTATCCGAGCATCAGGGTTGAAATAGGTTTGATCTGAATGGGGTTTTACTCTGGCACTGAGTAAAGTGGGGCCCAGGCTGTGGGAGCTATTACTGTGGTATGGGAGTGAAGTGGGCTTGGTCTGAGTGGCATATTACACTGGCACAGAGTAAAGAGGGTCCCAGTCTGTGTGAGGTATTACCCAAGCTGGGTAGAGGGCTTATTTTTCATACTGTTTGAGGAGCCAATATTGGAATTCACAGCACCTGATTTAAAATCCCAGGAGCCATTCTTTCCTCACCTGGCACACCCTGTACATAATTAGACTTTGGTTTGTTTACAAAGAATTGCCAGTTTAATATTAACAAGCATTTGTTAATGCCGAATGTTGCTTGCTTGTATGTGCTGTTTAGGTATTTGGAAGTCATTGGAGTGCAAATATTGAAAATTCGTGAACTTACGAGCGTGCGTAGGAACTGTGCAGCACACACTCGTAAAACAGTCATTTTTAGGAATTTTTTCACCAAATTTTCAACATAGCCATTTTAAGACCTCTGCTCATGAACAGTGTCACTGTGATTTTCTTAATGTGTCCCAAAAATTGATTTCTCACACCAACTGCACCATTGTGCGCTACTTGGGCAGAAACACGTTTTGGGCAGGATGTGAAAAATGACAGCTGTACTGCTCATAAGGAGGTGTGGTAAAATGGCAATGTTGAAAATTTGGAGTGAAAATATTGACAATTTGGAACTTACGAAAGCAGTAGGAACTAATGAATTCTAACGCCTCAGAATCAGTCATTTTGTGAATTTTTCACCAAATTTTCAACATAGCCATTTATGACCTCTGCTCATGAACAGTGTCACTGTGATTTTCTAAATGTGTCCCATACATTGATTTTGCACACCAACTGCGCCATTGTGCGCTACATGGGTGAAAACATGTTTTAGGTGAGATGTGAAAAATGACAGCTATACTGTTCATAAGGAGGCATGGTAAAATGGCAATGTTGAAAATATGGAGTGAAAATATTGAAAATTCGTGAACTTATGTGTGTGCGTAGGAACTGTACAATGCACGCTTGTAAAACAGTTATTTTTAGGAATTTTTTCACCAAATTTTCAACATAGGCTTTTTGAGAGCCCACCTTATGAACACTGGCAGTGACATTTTGTTAATGGGTCCCAAAAGGTGATTTTGCACAGTGACCACGAAATCACCCTTCAGGCCCGATTAACTCCATGACAGTGCAAGAATTCATGAGGAGGGGGTCCCAAAAACCCCATGTTGAAAATTTGGGCCCAAAATTCCCAAAAATGCCTGAGATATGCAACAAAGTTGAAAAAACTCTATTTATTCCATTATACAGCTTACCGGCATTTCCTCAGTTCGTGGTCGGCTTTGAAAGAGTGCAGACATGTTCCCGGTCCACTGATGATCATTGCGCCGAGCTCGGAGGTAAGCATGGGGCGAGAGGGGGGTGTGGGGAGGCAGGGTGCGCAGTGGGTGGGTGCAGGTTGTGGTGGGGCAGGAAGATGGCGAGGGAATGTTTTCTTCTTTACAGTTTTTTTTTATTTTTTTTATTAAGACGACGAGGGACGTTTGCCACGCTGGGGTGGGCTCCCAGCATGGCAGCTGGAAAGGCTGTTTGGGGGGGCTGGAGCCGACCGGGGATTGGGCACCCCTGTCGGCCATAACAAGCTTTGCCACGGTGAGGTGGGCTCCCAGCGTGGCACCTGGAAAGCTTTGGGGGGGGGTGTGTGCAGCCGTGGAGCTGATGGTGGATTGGGCACCCCCATCGGCTATGACAGTTTTTGCCACGCTGTGGTGGGCTCCCAGCGTGGCACCTGGACAGCTTTTGTGGGGAGGGAGACATGGAGCCTGGGGGATTGAGCATCCCCGCCGGTCATACAGTGTGTGTGGGGGAGGTAGTGCATCAGCATGCAATATGTGTGCTTGTGTGTGTGTCTGTGTGGGGGGGGGAAGCTCTGCTCACTGAAGCGGAGCTCTCCTTTTCAACTGTATGCCACTGCATTTTCAACTGCTGTCATAGACAGCTGCAGCAGTGATTGGGGAACTGGGGCCGCGTCTGCAAACACACTGACTGAATTGGAAGACGGGTGCCACACCTCTGAAAACTTGGATGATGGCACCCTGTTTCTTGCACATGCATGCAAGCAACATAAAAAGCCATGCAGAAACTGTTCCATAGAACAGTTGTATTCTGTTATCCATTGGAAATGTTGTCTTTAGTGGAGGTCAGAACTGTTCAATCTCTCTGCAGTAGAGCCTATCGAGGACAGAATAATTTGTGATCAGTGGTGTGACTAAGTACAGGGAACTGGGAGAGAGAGACTCATGACAGGGCGGTGAGGGCTTACTTTTATTTACCTTGCTTCAAAACTGTGTGGATAGATTAAATAGATAAAAAGAAGTGAATAGGCTTGCTTTTGCTACAGCTTCTGCTTAGATAGCCTTTAGCATAACATAATAGCATGGCCAAATACACGCAAAAAAAAAATCAGTCAGCTCAGCAGTAACAGCCAGGGTTCACAATTAGTGATGGTCTGGATTGGCATTTGGCATTGCTGGAGAAGGCAATTTTATGTTTCAGCTGCCCTGCCTGCTGATGTTATTTAACGTATTTCAATTTGAAATGTTTGTTTGAAGTTAGGTAGTTAATGTAAAGTGCAGTGTGTGTGTGTGTGTGTGTGCATGTGTGTAACTGTCTGCAGCACTGATTTTAGTGATCCCTCCCGTCACTATCTGACTGCCGCAAATAGAATTAAATGAATGTGCTGCTGCCAGTACTTCCCATCATGGGTGCACCAAGTCAGACAGACGTTAATATAAAAAAAAATGATATGGTCTGACTTGAAAGTTTACCACAAAGGTTTGTCCGTGCAACCTATGCAATGAGATGGCAAGGGGTACACGGTAGCAGGGGGTGGTGATGGCTAGTGGGGGTGCCATCATGGTTACTTCTATGCAGAGGCCCACGGCAACGTAAACCTAGCCCTGATAATAGGGAGTGTGTTCCAGTGTTTGGGGAAGCAGAAAGAGAAAGCAGCTTGACTAGCAGGTGATTTTGCAGGGGGGAGAGTGAGAAAGCAGGTGTCAGAGCTGCTAAGGGAGTAGAAGGTAGAAGAAGTGGAGGAGAGGAGGGAGGAAAGGTGGAGAAGGAAGCCTGGTCAGCATTTGGTGATGAAAGTGGCACTTTAAGCTAGGCTCCTGGCATCACTGAAAGGCAAGGAGAGGGAGGAATACAGGGAACAGTGGTGGGTTCTGGGGAGACAATCTAGAGCAAAGTGGTAGAAGGAATACAAGAGGAGGATACAGCCCTGCAAAGGTAGACGTGGCAGCAGTGCTATATGCAGTGTTGCCTTGCCATGATCAAACATACTGTAGGTAGAATCATCTTTGTGAAGATCTCACAATGAGCAGGAAGTGGGATACTTGCTTTGTCCCTGTAAAGTGCCACAAGTTTGGGTGCAGCTTCCTGCGGATAGCATCCACATGAGTACAGAAGTCCAGATGACAATCTAACCATACCATGAGATATTTAAAGGAGGAGACATCCTTAAACACAGTACTATCAAGGGTCTGGAAGGAGGGGGCAGGGGAGAAGTTGGCAAGTGAAGTTGATCAGGGGAAGGCAGTAGATATAGCCTATCTGGGCTTCTGTATGGTCCTTGACACAGTATCACACAGGAGGCTGAAAGTGGTGGTAAATGGCAATCATTTGGAGAATGGGAGAGTGACCAGTGGAGTGCCACAGGGATCAGTACTGTACCCTGCCCTCTTCAATGTCTTCAGAAGTCACACTGAGTGAGGGAAAGGTGTGTCTCATTGCAGATGACACATAAATATGCAACAGGGTGGACACCTAAGAGGGGATGGAAAGAACGCAAATGGATCTGAGGAAACTAGAGAAGAGGTCTAGGGAGTGACAGTTGGGATTTAATGCCAAAAAGTGCAAAGTCATGCACCTGGGGCAGGGAAACCTGGGAGCTGTGTATAAGGAGGGGGAGATACTTACAGTAACCAAGCAAGAGAGGGACCTTGGGATGATAATACCTGATGATCTCAAGGGGGCAGGGCTGTGCAATGGGGCAGTAGGCAAGGAGAGCTGGATGTTGATGTGCACAGGGAAGGGAGTCTCTAACAGGAGAGCGGAGGTGTCACCTCTGTATCACTCATGTGTGAGACCCCACCTTGAGTACTTTGTGCAGTTCTGGTGGCAGCACCTGTGCAAGGACATCAACAGGGTGGAAGTAGTCTGGAGAAAGGCTACTAAATGTTGTGGGGGTTGTACAAGAAACCAAATGAGAAGAGGCTGCAGGAGCTCAACATGTACTCACTAGAGGAGAGGAGAGTGAGAGGAGACATGATTGAGACCTGTAAGTACCTCAAGGGTATAAACAAGGTGCAGGCATGGACTGTCTTTCAAAGGAGGAGGAACAGCAGAACACTAGGGGGCTGGGGCTGAGGGGGAGGAATTTAAGAGGGATGTAAGGAAATACTTCTTCACAGAAAGGTGGTGGATGCCTGGAACAGCCTGCCAGAAGAGATAGTAGGGCTAAAGACAGTGTGGTGCTTCAGACATGCATAGGATAGGCACATGGGTATAACAAGTAAAGGTAAGGGAGGAGGAAAGGATACCTGTGACCAAGTAGAGTCCAGGGTGTAGTGTTAGACAGGGAACATAGGGCAGACTAGATGGGCCTACCAATCCTTTTCTGCCAACATATTCTATGTTTCTGTGTTTCTGTGTAAATCTCTGCTCAGGCCAAAAGTCATTTTTGGCATAGAGCAACAGCTGGTTGGCCAGAAACCAGTGCTGAATGCTGCTGAACACAAGCTGGAGACAGATCCTGATGTTAGAGGCAGAGAGACCAAAGGCATAGAGAACAGTGTTATCTACAGTATGTACATATGAATGGATGCAGAGGAGTGGGCAAGAGGGAGGTAATTAAGGAAAATGGAAACAAGCACGGGGCCAAAGATGGATCCTTCCTGGATACCAAAAGATGTCTCACTGGTGGACACCAGAGCAGATAGGGAAGGGGGAAATAGCATCACCAAAATGGATGGACAGCTTGGGTTCTACCCTCCAGGTGTTAGTGAAAACACTCAACAGTGGAGAAGGCCAGCCCAGTTACTTTTAGCTTGCCCAAGAGGATGGGGTGGACAAAAGTGCTGAAGGCTTTGGCCAGATCGACAAAGCTAGCAAAAGTGACCAGCACCCAATTTATGCCAGAAAGAATGGAGTCAGTGAGCCTAAGGAGGGAGGTGGTGGTAGAGTGTGATTTCCTGAAGCCAGACTGGAAGGGACTGAAGGAGGAGTCATCAAAAAAGGGGAGAGTTGGAAATAGATCAGTTGGGGAGGGGGGTGGCACTGAATTGCTAGGAACAATTTGAGGATGTTGATGAATTTATCACACATCCCTTTAATCCATATGCCATGTACACAAACTTTGTTATCCAAAACTCTATGTGCTTATTTGCTCAACAGCAGTCGTTGTCACCATTTATTGATAGTGAAACCAATTATTCAGTATCTTTTCTTTATTCTTCATAGAACTTTGCAATGAACAGAAAATGTCTTTCTCTGTGCTTTATTTTAATTTTCATTTCATGCCTTAATCTTGTCAACGTCACTGTAAATGAGTTACTTGGCTATAGGGTTCAGGAAAGGGTGGGAGTAATTACTTTTGCAATTAAATGTCAAATTGTGTACATAATTGTATTTGATTGTTATTTTTTTAGAGTGACTCATATCATGTGTAATTCTGCAATAAGTTCATTCTTGAGTTTCAAATGTAATTTGTATAAATTGTTCTGAACTTCAATTGAAAGTACAATATAGCACTTAGTGCACAATGTGAGATCTTATTTCAGTTTTGACGTAACCAATGACTGGGCTCTGTTTCAGAAAAGCAGGTGCCAGGGGCTAAGATGAGCTTTAGTAGGATTGTTCATTAGCAGTCACCAGTAATTTCTTCTAATACACGTGGCCTGACACTGAAACGGTCTTCTTACCAGTATATATATATATATATATATATATATATATATATATATATATATATAGTGGCGCAGCATGTTTGTACAGTGTGTTTACTAAGGATGCCTGGATACTCCATGGAAGTTTAAGAATCCCCTTCCCCCAACCCTGCCAAGGAGTGCATGTTTTTGTCCATATTGTTTGTGAGTGGTTAATTATTGTTTTGAAATATTTACTGTACCAGGGCCTTGCACAAGACATAGCGTAAGGTATTTTTAACCTTTTCTTGAGGTATTCCCAAGTCAGATTTTGTCAGCTATCATACTACTTACTGATTTAAAGTGTCCTGGGGGAAGGGTACAGGGAATTCCAAATACTCATTACGGGCACCCTATTCAAAGATGGCTGTGTGGGCTGTGTAGTTATTAGTGGTGTGTAAGAGATAGTGCACAATTGGCTGGAATGCTATAGTCAGACAGGCAGTGTTCCCTGTCCTGTGTTTGCTGCCTGTCTGACTATGGGACCGTATTGGCATTATGCAAAGTGATTATATGAGGTAGAAACACAGCCCTCTGCAGGAAACTGAATCCCTGGGGCAAAGGGAGAGAGCATGTCCGAAACAGGATAGCGCCTTTGCTGCTGGGAACCGTATTCAGTTGCCAGCATGCTAATGACCACATATGGCAAGGTGCTAAGGGGCCATTTTAAGCTCATTTTAATGTGGCCATTAGCAGTTCTGCAGGATGTCACTGCACACAAATGCTTGGAGACATTATGCAGAGCCTTGGCCATTCCAACCTGATCCCCAAGTAGCTGACAGTCAGCAGGAGCTAGCAGTACTTGGCAGTCTAGTGGTCCCTGCCCTCCCCCCCCCGATGTCCATCAGAATCATGTAATAATGGTCTTTGCTGTCCCTGGCAGTCCAGTGGTCCTCCCACTGCCTGATAATCATAAGTATATACAATAATGCTCCACACAGTGTCTGGCCATCCAGTGGTCCCCCCACCTCTTAATGCCCATCGGTATGACGCAATAATGATTTCTGCTGTCCTTGACAGTCCAGTGGTTCCCCCACCCCCGATACCCATTAGTGCATACAATAATGCTCCCCACTGTCTCTGGCCATCCAGTGGTCCCCCCCCATCCCCTGATGCCCATCAGTGTAATGAAATAATGATCCCTGCTGTCCCTGACAGTCCAGTGGTTCCCCCATCCCCTGATGACCATCAGTATAATACAATAATCATCCCGACAGTCACTGGCAGTCCAGTGATTCCCCTTCCTCCATGCAGTATACCAATGGGCATCAGGGCATGAGGAGTACTGGACTACCATGGACAGGGGTAACATGTTACACAGCACATGGCTTGCCATTAGGAGGTGGGATAACCACTAGACTCTCAGCTCTTACTGACTGTCAGCAAACTGAATAACATGTTTGTGGGTTCGGTGATCATGCACCACAGTGTATGCTGTTAGGGGCAAGGTTTTAGAATCGGTAAATAGTGCTGCTATGGCAGCCTTTTACCACTTCCCAAACCAGCTGACTATACTATTATGCTTTGTATGCAAGAGGGTTCCCTCATTTGCATGGGCACATTGTTATATTCTGCTCTTACACTCTGAATATGACCCCTGCTCCATGTAAATATGCACAACCAGGTTAGCGTGGCACTACTCATGGCAGCAACATGCTAACCTTCTGAATATTAGGATCATAGTACAATAAAAGTGTGAAAAATGAAAGGTTTATGGGGGAAAGTATACAACATTAGCAGAAGTGCAACGTGAATGCGGACATTGTGCAAAAACAATAATGCAAATGTGCAGTACCAAGGGCTATTGTACAGTACACAAATGCAACAATATGCACATATGAAGACCCAAAGACAATAGTATATTAATAAACAAGGCAGAAACAATATCAGTAATTGATTAATGAGAGGAGAGTGCTTATAGCAATAGCCCACTGCAGTCAGGAGTGGTGGCAGCAAATTGGAGATCTGTTAACATAATATCATTTCACAAGTGGGGAATACAGGGAAAATTCAGGAAACTGCTGGCCTGTCAGCCTTATCTCTAACATAGGTAAACTGATGGAGACAACAGTGAAGAAGAACTCAGTGGCCTAATCAGAGAACAATGTGCTACAGATTGAAAGCAGCGTGGATTTGTGTTAGAGGGGATCTTGCCAGGCCACATTGATGCTGTTTTACAATTGGATCACCACGGCAACAGACATGGGACAAGCAGTAAATCTGCTCTGCTCCAACTTTGGCTAGATGTTCGATTTGGTACCACACAGGAGGCTGCTAAAGAAGTGGAGGACTTGGAAATGGAGGTCAGTTTAGTTAAGTGGTTAGGAAATTTGCTAAGGAGGTGGTAACAAAAAGTAGTGGTTAACAGGGCCTTACCGGGTGCACCGAACCCCAGCACATACCTCAGTGGTGGTTTCTGTTTTTATCTCCTGGAAACCCTGCCACCTGTCCTGCTCAGCTCGAAGAGGGACTGCAGATGCCTGACTGATCCCTGCTTCTTAAAGGCATCTGCCCCTTAGCGGGCGCACCGAACCCCAGCACATATCTCAGCAGTGATTTCCATTTTTAACTCCGGGAAACCCTGCCACCTGTCCTGCTTGGCTTGAAGAGGGACCACAGATGCCACCTGATCCCTGCATCTGAAAGGCATCTGCCTCTTACTGGGCAGACTGATCCCCTAGCACATACCTCAGTGGTGGTTTCCCTTTTTATCTCCTGGAAAGCCTGTCGCCTGTCCTGCTTGGCTCAAAGAGGGACCACAGATGCCCACCTGATCCCTGCATCTGAAAGGTATGGAGGCATAAGGAGCAGCTGTTCCAGCAACGTAACTGTGTTTAAAGCTTGGTGCCTTGCTCTCCGCCATCCTGTGACTGGCTCAGTCACAGTTACTGAAGAGTTTCTGGCTGCAGGAGTTTTCCCCACCAGCTGAAGAACTATTGGCTGTGGGAGTGTATTTTTATATATTTTGGGACTTTTGTTTAGATTTCTGCCAAATCAGTTCTATTGTAAAATATGTAGCAGCCTGGGCCCGCCCAGTGCTGCTGAGGGTTGAGGTGCTGGACACCTCACCTCACGCCACACTGGTGACCCGGGTTAGGGAGTGGACTCGGGTTGTCAGGGGTTGGCAGGGGAGGAGAGGGACTGAGCATCCAAGGGACTGCTCTCCTTCTCCAGGGAGGGGGGACTTCAGTCATCGATGCACTGCTGGCCCCTAGTGGAGGCTGGGGGCAGTGCGCAGACACTGAGCACCAAGAGGACAGAGCTAGGGCAGGCGCCAGGAGGAGTGCATGCGGACGCGCACTAATTCTATTGGCGTCATTGCACACCCTGCTCATGTACGGGGAAGAACAGGAGAAAAATGGCTTCAGGTTGCGGCGGCTTGATGGCCATCCTAATGGGATGACCTGACTTCGGGGGCATCGCTGATAACTGGATCCAGACTTGGTGGGGAGAAGGGGGCTCCCCTCCACCCTTCCACAAGGGGTAAGTCTTGGTGGTATAAGCAAGGGCCCTATAAGTAGCAGGGACGAACTGGACGGTGGCCGGAACAGGGGATGCGGGGACAGAATACCACCCGGAGCCAGGTAGGAGGATAAATAGATTAACAAAAAAAATATGTAGCAGCCTATTAATATTCTGTACTGCTGTATTTCATGAGTAAGGGTAAACTGTTTGTCTTTATGCTTTTTTGGGCTTTGATTTTGTTCCACTAGCTTACCAGGCAGAACTCTGTTAGTGCTTGGCTCCTGTAGCCCTTTACCGAATTTGGTGCAACAGTATTCTGCAGGGAAATGCTTTATATTATTGCAAATTCTGCCTGACTCCTTATTTTAGTCCACAAGCTAATTTTCTGGTAGTGCTAGGCACACACTGCTTACTACTGATTGGTGCAACAGCTCTCTTCTTTCTTTCTTTAAAGGAGCAAAATTAATATTCTGCCCATAGCTTTCACTGTTTTTTCTATAACTGTTAATCCCCTGCTTCAGGCAGAGAACAGTGACCCTGATTCCCAGATCAGTCTGCCATGGCCACTGTCCCTGCCCAACGTGGTGAGCCTTCCTCTCCTCTGCATGCCCCCTGATTAACCCTTTTACATGCAAATTCTCTCTGGCTCCTATCGTCTTTGTTCCAAATCCCTTCCCTGTCTGGCCATACTCTCGCTTCTTTTGCATCAAAACCCGGCCCCAATATTTAGCTAACTCTCTAATTGTCATCTTATTCTTGTTTTTGTTCTATCACCCACCCCCCAATTCAGCTCAGCTTTGTAAAATGCTATTTATTGTTTCCCCATTCTAGGCATCTTCCCCTTACCAGGCACACCAAACCCCAGTACATATCTCAGTGGTGGTTTCCATTTGTATCTCCTGGAAACCCTGCCTCCTGTCCTGCTCGGCTCAAAGAGGGGCTGCAGATGCCTGCCTGATCCCTGCATCTGAAAGGTATGGAGGTTTAAGGAGCAGCTGTTCCAACAACTGAGCTGTGTTTAAAGCTTGATGCCTTGCTCTCTGCCATCCTGTGATTGGCTTGGCCACAGTTACTGAAGAGTTTCTGGCTGCGGGAGTTTTCCCCACCTGCTGAAGAAGTGTTGGCTATTGGAGTGTTCCCCACCGGCGCTTCGCGATGGCTCCCCACCCACCCTTCTCGGCTATCTTGTTGTATTGTCCAGTCTGGCACGTAAGCTGTCAGGTGGCTGGGCATGTAAAAATCTAAGTGTCCTTTTCCCCACTGGCAGATTTTACTGATCAGCCACTAAGGGGTTGTACATCCTTAAACTCTGAAACCTTTGCAGTCCTTTTCTTCACCGATTCTAGCATTCAGTGCTTCACAACCCTAAACTTCTGGAACCTATGCAGTCTTTTGCTCACTGACATCAGCATTCAGTGATACAAAACCCTTCTCTCCAACAGACACACCTAGTGCCACACCATCCTTTTTCAATTTTGCCTTATTTTGGTTGTTTTGGCTTGGAGTATGATGTCGTCACACACACCTACCCATTTTTTCCTCGACTGTCTCCTCTTTTTCATCAGTATGCACTCACACCTAGAATTATCTGCTACTTCTGTTCCCTAACATGCACCAATTAACTTTCCTAGCCTAATGTCGAGGTATAATCCCTCAAGCACAGAGTCCTATGGACTTCATAAGCCCCTTATCTTTCTTCAGTCTGCCTATCCTGGCCAAGCATCTTTAATTTTACCAGTTAGAATAGTTTTTTCTGCATTGTGTCACCTTGGTTACTATGCCATTCCTTGCTTCTCCTCTGCAAAACTATCTTGCACAAGAATGTGGTGGATGGGGAGGAGGGGTTGGTGGCCATACAGGGGAACCTGGAGGCTCTGGAAAGATGGTCTAGAAAGTGGAAGTTGAGGTTCAATGCAGGGAAATGCAAGGCACTGCACCTGGGGGCCAGAAACCTGGGCCAAGTGTACACCCTGAGGGGGAAATGCTACAAGTCTCGATGGCTGAGAGGGATCTGGGGGTGGTGGTGGATGTCAAGATGAACAACTCAGAGACTTGTAGGAGGGCAGCAGCCAAGGCCAACAGGATGCTGGGATGCATCTCTAGGGGGATCACCTCCAGAAGGAGGGAAGTGATACTTCCTATGTATAACTGCTTGGTGAGGCCGCACCTCGAGTACTGCGTGCAGTTTTGGAGGCCACACTTAAAGAGGGACATTAAACTCCTGGAGATGGTCCAGAGGAGGGCAACCAAAATGATTTGGGGCTTTGGGGACAGGACCTATGAGGAGAGGCTCAAAGAGCTAAACCTGTACACATTGGAAGAGAGAAGGGACGGGGGGACATGATAGAGGTCTTCAGGTATATGAAGCGTGTAAATAGGGGAGGAACAGTCAGGGTGCTTCGAAGGAAGGAGGAGGAGGGGGCCACTAGAGGGCATGGGTGGAAGCTGGAGGGGGATGATTCAGAGGAGAAAGGAGGAGGTACTACTTCACTGAGAGGGTGGTGTAGCCATGGAATGCACTGCCTAGGGGGCTGGTGGAGGGGTTCAAGAGGGGGTGGGACAGGTACAGGGGAAGGGTTCTGGAAGCAAAATCCAATGCAGTGAGAATATCCAGAACTGGGAAGGGAGAAGCCAGAGAAGATGGGGGGGCAGCAAGGTCACCTCCCAGGGTTGGGGCTGACCAAACGAGCAGACGCGAAAGACCGTTAGGCCTATTCTGCTGGCATTTTAGTATGTTAGCATGTTAGTAAGAAGACAAACATCATGATCTTCCAGAAAATTCACAAAGAGCACTTAGAAAACTGGGGCCCAATTCCAAGACAACTTACGCATGGCGCAAGCTGAGTAACGCCAAACCCCAAGGTGTAAATCACAACTTGCACCATGCTTTACGCCATTTGCTATTCCAAAAGGTGTCTTGCGCCATGCTGTATGCGGGTTGCACCAAATGTGGTTTACGCCACCCACTATGCCTGCAATCCACATCAGCATGTTGCAAGGGTGGGTTACAGCAGCAACTGAGTCCTATTCCAAAAGGGCGGCTGCCGTTACTCACTTGCGCTATAATGGCACAGCGGAGTTAGACCATGATGGAGATGGTCTAAGGGGCATCCGTCCATGCCAATTGATGGAAGCCCACTCTGCAGCACCGTGGCAAAGGTACTGCAGTGCTCCCTCTGCCCCTAAACACATTCATGCCCCCCAACCCCTGAATGTCGGGGAACCCCAAGGTTCGATAAGCAATGTGCCTCCAAAATGCCAGTGCCACCTGGCCAATGCCCCAATGCACCCCGGTGCATGCGGTGGTGTTCTGAGGTGGGGGGCTTTGGCAGGGTAGTTCGCAGCAGGCTGCAGCTTGTGGCATGCAAGGGCCATTGCGCCATGCTTGTAGTGCTAGTCTATGCCTGCCACAATTTGCAGGATGTAGGTGCTGAGGACCCTGCCTGTCTTGGAATAAGGTGCAGGGTCCCTGAGTAATGCCGCATGGCGCAACTCACATATTCCCACGTGTTGCGCCATGCGTCTTGGAATCAGCCCCCTTATCCTTCTTCTCCTTTTTGGTTCTGAAAATGTAAAATTAAACCCTGGCCCTCCAGTATCAATAGACACCCCTGCAGACCTGCCAAAGCTCAAGGGTATCAGCTTTCTGCATTTAAACATCTGCAGCCTTTAAAAAAAGCTGGACATGATCCAAGCCTGGGTGTACCATACAAGTCCAGATGTACTAATGCTCTCCGAAACTTGGCTTAGAGGCTCCACTCCAGATCACAGCCTTAACATCCCTGACTATAACGTCTTCAGCTCTGATAGATCATCCAGGGGAAGGGGGATAGCTATCTACATTAAGGATAAATTCTCAGTTACAGCTGTGGCTGCATCCTCCTACCCAAAGGAATTTGACAGCCTCACCCGAAGGGTGACCCTCTCTTCCTAGGGGGCTATATTATTATCTGTATGTTACAGGCCACTATCAGGGGGCCTCGAAATCTTATCCTACCTCCATAAGCTACTGGATGTGTCTAACTCGGAATGTATTTTTGTGGGGGATTTTAACTTAGATGGGAGAAATGACAGTTCTAATTGCTTGAAGGAATTCTGTGATACACATGGCTTATCTCAAATTACCCCTGACTTTACCCGCCCAAACAGCAAAAACCCCAATTGTAACTCCCTCCTGAACTTAATCCTGGTCAACAAACCACACAACTTCTCACACTCTAGGGTATTTCATAGCGACATAAGTGACCATAGAGCTATAGCCTGTATAAGGTGCTCTCCCAAGATTCCCTCAACCGCCACCTATAGACTAAAAAGACCCCTCAAAAATGTCAGCCCATCTGCATTTGTAGCAGACCTTAGCATGATTAGATGGCAGGACTTCTGCCTAGTTCTGAGATCTAGAACATCTTCCACAACCTCATACTGGCAGTGGTCGACAAGCATGCCCCTCTTGTATGAACAAAGACTAGGAAAAGGCTCTGACCCTAGTTTACATCTGTTCTAAAATCATCCTTAAAAGACAGGGACAGGTTGTGGAGATGGGCACGCAAAACAAAAACAGATGGCAACTGGATATCCTTCTGGGCAGCCAGGAAGTCCTGCACCAAACTCATTAGAGCCGAGAAGGCCAAATACTTTCAGTCCTCCCTTGATGCATCCAGTAACAACTCTGCCAAGTTCTGGAGTATCCTTAGAGAGATAGAAGGGCATACGCCCTCTCCTCCCTTGCCCTCTAAGCTTATAGTCGGTAACACCACATATGCAAGGCTGAAGTCCTAGACCAACTCAATAATCACTTTGCCTCGGCTGGCCTAGCTTTTGATAACTCACCAGCTAGCAGGATTATTGCCCAGTCACAGCACAAGGCTGACCTCTGCTCTGACAATAAGACTGCTCAGCTCTCCTCCTCCTTTAGTTTTAGCCCAGTTTCTTATAAACAAGTAAAGGACCTATTAACTTCTTTGAACGTCAAGAAAAGTGCCAGTGCTGATCTGCTTGAGCCACTCTTCTTGAAAGTAGGCTATCTCCACCTAACCACCCCTATTTTGCATCTCTAACTTATCATTAGCACTAGGTGATCTACCTACAAATTGGAAAATTGCACGCCTTATTCCCCTTTTCAAGTCAGGTGACCCACGTGATCTCAATAACTACAGGAATATTTCCTTGCTACCCATCCTCTCAAAAATGCTCAAAAAGATAATTAGCTGCCAGCTGCAGGAATATCTGGAAACTGAACAGTTATTAAACCCTATCCAGTCTGGTTTTAGACCAAAGCATAGCGTGGTATCTGCTTTGGCCAAAGTGACTAAAGAGCTAAATTCAGTTGACCTGAAGAAGCACATATGCACACTTTTCCTAGACTTAAGTAAAGCATTCAACACCATTGTCCATGGCCTGCTTTTGCCTGCGTTGAGTAACCTTGGTCTTGATGCTACTGCATTGAAGTGGTTCATCTGTTACCTTAATGCCAGAATGCAGCAACTTAAGGTGCAAGGGGACCTTTGCCCCTTCAAAATCGAAGAGGAGTGCCACAAGGGTCCATGCTGGTACCTTTACTCTTTGCAATTTATGTTAACTGAATAGACTCAAATATCAGTTTGGCACATGTGCACCTGTTTGTGGATGATACGGTACTGTATGCGGCTGGTTCCATCCCATAGCATGCCCATAATGAGTGGCAACATGACTGATACACTGCGACTGAACCTTATATTGCTAAAACTGCTTCTCAATGTGACGAAGATAAAGATTACGTTTATCTCCCCTACAACTCTCTCTCCAACATCCACTACCCCATCACTTGGGATTCAGACCCTTCTTGGGAAACCCTTGGAAATAGTGGATAAGTTCAACTACTTAGCTTATTGGATCAATAGTAAACTTAGCTTCTTATACCATATTGATGAGCGGGCCAAGAAACTGCAACAACGATTAGGCATTTTCTAGTGTGTCAGGTATCTCCTTAACTAAGAGGCAAAGGTAAAACATGTGCAAACTACTTTCCTCCCATTGCTAGACTATGCTGACATCTTGTATTGCCACTGTTCAAAAACATCACTTGCCAAGCTTGACACCACCGGGCTCTGAAATTTGTTACAAATGTGTGTTTTTTTATGTGTAAAATTTTTATTTTCAGAAAAGGACATTACACAAACAGTATAGACAAGTACATAGCTGGTGTGGAAACAAAAAAGACAAGTACATAGCTGGTGTGGAAACAAAAAAAGCGGGTGAGGGAGAGGGATGGACGTGGAAGAGAGGGAGGTGGGGAGGGCAGGAATGGATTAAGGAAAGCGATGAGTAACAACAAAACATTTAGTTGTCTGTGCATAGGATATAGACTTGAATACAGTAGTAAGGTGGTTCTGTCAGAATATCACATCTTTATACATCTGATTTGGTCTAGTACCCATGTGATTTCTCAGCTATCTCTGAATGTGGTCCTCCATAAGGGCCCTGACCCAAGGAGGGGTCCCAAGAGCATAGGAGGTGGCGACAGAGTTGGCACTTCCCAAAAGAATCATAAAAGGAAAATTAGGCTACTCACCCATCAGGGGGTAATCATGGCTCTAACGGCATGGTGGACAGGGGTCAGAAATCCAGGTACTCCTACCTCTACCATGGTCAAGGGTCTAAATCGTGTCCCAGTAGCCATTTAGTAAAGTTTTGGACCAGACCAGGAAGGATGCCCTCTAAAACAGAAAAAAAATATACACAAAGAATCTGCGGCCAATACTTTAGAGATTTTGAGCTGGTCATACATTCAAGTAGCTAGTTCTATTCAACAACAATAGACTGGTAAACAGTACATGTCTAACATATATACCATGAGACTGAAACTAAAACCTTCCCTGAAGTGCCCTTTGAGTCGTGTGGCCAGTTAGCTCCTATTATCTCAGGTCAAGGATTAGAGGGGTAGCCTGGGAACCTTGGGATTTGTCATTCTGGCCCGAACTCACTACTGCTAAGCACACTGAGGGAAAAACCAGAGCTGAGTCCAGCTGGCTTGTGGGTGCTCATCCCGTCCCTGTGGGTGGGTTGGCATAACTCAGGTATGGGGTCTAACATAATTAAAATCTAATCATCTGGTTAGAGCGCAGATGTGACAGCCTGTCAAGTTTTGCTAAAGCTGCCAATGAGGCCTCCACTTCAGAAAGAGAGGGGGTGATGGCTGTGCGCCAGTTGCACACCAGGACTCTTTTGGTTTGGAGGGCCAGTAAGGCTAGCCAACTGCATTCAGGCTGAGTCATTTGTGGGAGCGTTACTCATATCCCAAGGTGAAAAAATAAGGGTACCTTTGGAATTCATTTGTGGAGGACTTGTGAGGTGAGGTTACAAATCTCTGACCAGAGCTTTTGCACCTTAGGACAAGACCAGAGAATATGTGCCAGGTTTCCTCCCTTAGCATGGCATCACCAGCAGCAGTCAGAATCCAGGCATTTAGCTTTATACAGGACTGCCGGGGGTTTTGTACCAAGAATGGGAAATTTTATTCTGGATTAGTCGAGATCTGGCATCCTGGTACCATTTATGGGAGTCTTTCCAAGCCTGGTTCCAGTGGGCAGTGGGGATGATGCAGTTAAGCATTTTCTCCCATTTCAGTTTGGATTGCTTAGATTGGGAGGGTAAGGAGTTCCTGAGCTGGGCATAAATCTAACCTGCTAGGCCTTTGGGATGGAGTATCCAGGCTTGTAAGACTGTTGGGTTGGTGTATATTCCGCGGGTGACCCCAAGGGATTTAAGTGCAGCCCGGAACAAAAATCCTTGCTTGGAAGATCCCATTTCTCCTGAACAGCCTGAAGGATGGCAATTCCTCCTAGACCCGGTCACTCACAATTCCCACCTTGTACGTACCTTTCTCCAGAACACTCTCTCTGCTGGTCAGTGGTAATTGACGGGTTTTGCCAGAGAGGCATCATAGAAAGGGGGAGAGGATCTATGGATAGTCTGTTATGCACAGAGCACCAGGCCTTCCAGGATGCATCTATGGTGAGTGACGTTGAGGTCATAGGTACAGGAGAAGGATGTGAGGGGACACGTTCTTCTGGAGGATAGAAAAGGGAGGAAGAACAGGCAGTGTTGGTCATGCCCATTTCAATATTGACCCACTGTATATTAGGGTTGGAGTCAGACCTAAACCAATGAACAGTTTGTGCGATCTGGAAAGCCCATTTATACCCTTCCAGCCAAGGGAGATTCCACCCTCCGGTTGTCCAGTGTGCTCAAAGTTTGGAGCGGCTGAAACCGGGCTTTGAGCCCTCCCAAAAGAAGTCCCCTATCAGGGTATATATGGGTTTAAACCATTGTTTGGGAGGGGAGTTGGGTAAGTGGACTAACAGGTAAAGAAGCTTGGGTACAGTTACCACCTTAATAGCTGCTATCTTACCTCCAAGGGTAAGGTTTAGCAGCCTCCATTTGTCAGATTCAGTTTTGGTAGCACTAAGCAGCGGGTGCATGTTAGTGGTCCATATATCCTCTAATTTGGGGGTGAGCTTAATACCCAGGTAGGTGATTTCCACGGGGGCCCAAAGAAGCTTATGAGTCAGTGCTATGTGTTATGAGCAGTGTTTATTAAGGGGAAGCAGTTCAGTCTTATTCTGGTTTAAGCTTCAGGCCTGAGTAAGTAGCAAATGAGTCTAGAAGTGCTTATACCGGCAGAACAGACAAAGGGCCATCTGCCAGGGGAAGGAGTAAATCATCTGCATACATCAGTGTGGTGTAGTCTGTATTTCCTGTTTGAATTCCTAGAATTGCTGGGTGCTGGCATATGGCAACAGCAAGTGGTTCCACCACCGGAACAAAAAGGAGAGGTGATAGGGGACATCCCTGTCTAGTGCCACGGGCAAGTGGGAACTGTGGGGAAACCGTGGCATTAGTGGCAACCCTGGCTGCAGGGTTGTGATATATAGCTTGCACTTTAGTTATAAACCCTTCACCCAGCCCCAGGTGGGATAGGACTTGATAAAGGTAGTCCCATTCGAGAGAGTTGAAGGCTTTCTCGAAGTCTACTGCCATGGCTACTGGCGTATCCAAATGGCGGGCTAAGTGCATAAGGTTGATCAGTGTCTGCAGATAATCAGTGCTGTGATGACAGGGGACAAATCCCACCTGGGATGGGTGAATAAGGTGTGGTAACAGGGGGCTCAGCCTCATGGCAAGTACCTTGGCATAGATTTTACTGTCCAAATTAATGAGAGAGATCAGGTGATAGTTACCGGGGCTGGTGAAATCTTTCCCTTTCTTGGGAATGACCACTATAGTTGCTTCCCTAAGGGAGGGGGAGGAGCTGTCTGAGTTCAGCTTCTTGGAATACTTCAGTGAGGAGTGGTGTAATCACTGGGGCTAAAGCCTGGTAGAAATCTGTGGTGTATCCATCACTCCCTGGTGATTTACCCACCCAGAGATTCTTAATGGCAGTGGCAACATCCGCCTCAATGATTGGGGCCTTCAAGACAAGAGACTGTTGTAGGGAGAGTGGGAAGGTGCAAGTTTTGAAGGAAGGGCTGAGTGTCTGTTGGCAGGTACCAAATGTGTGGTGGAGTATAGCTTCTCATAAAAGGCAGCCATGAATGATCTGGTTAATGCCTTGCAGACTGTTGTCCATGCCTCCTTAGTCATTCTTTAAGCCCAGGATAAGCCTGTTAGCTTGTTAGCGCTTAAGTTGGTAATCCAGTACCTCTCCACCTTTCTCGACCCCTCCCAGAAAGTATACCAGAGATAGAGGATAGCCACCTCCACTTTCCTGTTAAGGAGTTGATTGATTTTGAGACGAAGGCCAAGAATGGATCTCCCAATGGGAGAGGGGGAAGGCATGGCCTTAAATGCAGCTTCTGCTGAGGCCAGTTGTTCCTCCAAGTCCTTGAGGTGCTGTTCGCATTCTCTAAGTTTGGCAGCTGTGTATCCCATGATATTGCCTGTCATGGTGGCCTTGAAGGCCTCCCAAGTGTTCCCAACCGAGGTATCTGAGGGGGGGTTAAAGGTTAGGAACAAGGAGGCTTCCCTTCTCGCCCATGGGATAAAATCTGTATCTCTCATAAGGAGGGGATCCAGTCTCCACTGACAGGTAGGAGGGGATGCAGAACCCCACTGCAGTAACAGTTGCACTGGGGCATGGTCCAATATCACTTGAGAGAGAATAGCAACATCAAGGGTACTGTGCAAGAGGGAAGGAGACAGAAGCCAATAGTCCAACCTACTGTATGAGGCATGGGGTTGAGAATGAAAAGTGTAATCTCTAGTTCTAGGGTGGAATAGCCTCTCTCTACATCACTGAGGCCTTGGTCTGTCATTAGTTGGTGTAGGGCCCGAGCACCCCTAACATGTCTCTCCTTACCAGTGTCATTTTTGTCAAGGGCCAGAACCAGTGTTAAATTAAAGTCACCTCCCAGAAGGAGTGGGCAATGGGTAGGTAGAAAGGTACTGATGGAGTCAGCCAGAGTATGAAATAATTGTGAGTCATCACTGTTTGGAGCATAGACATTACGTAATACAATAGGACCAGCTGGAGTATTGTACAAACCCAAAATCCACCTGCCATCTCGCATCCCTGGTGGAGGTATGGAGAGTCCGTTGCAGTGACTTATGTAAAAGAATAAGTACACTATGTTTCCTTGTGGGGGCATGAGAGTATATCATTTGACCTACTCAGTCTTTCAGCATCATACTCTGGTCCTGACCAGTCAGTTTGGTCTCCTGTAAGAATGCCACTTTGGATTTCAAACATTTAAGATGGGAGAGGACTTTTTTTCCTTTTATGGGGGAGTTGAGCCCCCGTACTTTCCACATGTGGAAGAGGAACGCATCCATATTATAGTGGGGGGGGGGCAGTGCTACTCCTACACTCACACTGAGCCCTTAGGTAGTAGCTATGTACAAAAGGGAAGGAGTAGGTGAAAGATGGTGCATCTCAGGGAGAAAGTAATAGGGAGGCAGGACCCCTACAATACCTGTCCGGGTAGGGAGGAGGAGAGGGCTAGGTGCCCACTTAAGGTGTACCACAGATGGGCAGTATCAGCTAGATAGCCGTGGAATCAGTGAGCAGGTCTCTGCCTACCTAATAGTCAGTCTATACCAAGTAATGTTCAACAGTATAACTATAAACAGTAAGACACTAAACACATCAGTGAACTCTTATGAAATCTATTGCAGAAAAGAAAAAATTCTTATGAAGAAGAAGGTATCATTTAGCCAGCTGGAGCCCCAGCCAATGGCATGTGCTGCCTCATCTGTGGGGTGTGACTTTTAGGCAAAACGTTGGGCTAAAATGCCCATGTTAGACAATTAGGTATTAGAACCAAACAATAAACTTAGGTTCTAATATATTGTCTGACACAAGGGGGTAACTCAATCTGTCATTGTGAATGCCTTCCAGAGCATAAGAGGTACAGGTTCCTTGAGAGCTCAGGCACGGATGTAACCCCCTGAAAGGAAAGACCTGTGAGATATTGGGGAGAAGGGTATATGGCATTGCAGCAGTCTGGGTGGGGGGAGGAGGGTGAGACCTGCATGGAGACCTAATATGAGATTGAGGGGTCTCATCCAGTCAGCGGCCAGAAATAAGAAGTGCACGGGCGGGGTGTATAGGCCCCATGGGAAGTAGTCCGGGACGAAAGAGGCGCAACTGGGCCAGTTAGTCTATGCAAGCCAGACCCCCCAACATCAAACCAATATCCTGTTAACCCCCCCACCCTCCATCCATTCTCAGTGACCATAATCCAAAACATTTCCACGTATCACAGTATATATCAATGTTGACACAAATGTCCCATTAGGAGACGTGTCAGGTGGGGGGCAGAAGCCATGCTGCTCGTCTTTATAACCCATATACCTAGGGTTAGAGAGACTGACGCAGCGATCCTCTCCAGTCCCTACCCTGATTATCCCACCCTTTACTCCCCTAGACACTAAACGCTATGGATGCTTATCTGGCAATTGCTCAACCGGGGAGCATGTTACGGGTCATCTTCTCCTCAGTGTCCTCATCTTGGCACTGCCACACTCCTACCACTGGTCTCCAGTCCTGAAATGAAATTGTCCTGGATCTGATCAGTAAGGCCTTGTCAGTGGCATCAGCCCATGAGCTCAGTGCCTCTTGTGAGTGTTGTTCTTGCAAGTCAGGGACAGAAAGCTCCATCTCTGTAGGGAGTGCAGCTGCCGAGGTTTGTTCAGAGAGGTCCAGTAGGGCAAAGCGGTTCTGTGAGAAGTAAGGACTCATGTAGATTGGTGCCAGAGCTGGTTGAGAGAGGCTTGCCTTTGAGAGAGCTCCAGGGTGACTCCAGCCTTGTCTCAGTCTTGCGAGTGATCTCGTTTGGCATGGGCCACTATTGGGAGATGTTTACGGCCCTTAGGGTGACAGGGTGAAAGTTCTCTGTGGTTCCTCTTGGAGGGCTCAGCCCACTCTGTGCTTGAGTCATTGTCTTTCTTCAGGGCAGACCTGTGATTGAGATAGGAAGCATGAGAGAGATCCGGGGTGTCTGGCACAGGACTATGACTCTGTTTTTTTGTGAGAGGCCAGGTTGTACTGATGAATTCCATGGCTGACTCCAGGGTAAAAAACTGCTGCAGGGCACCATTTTGAATAATTCTCAGGACAGCTGGGTATCGGAGAGAGAGAAAGGGATGTTTAGATCATGGAAATGATGCTGCACCTCAGTGTATGCCTTCCTTTTAGTGGCCAAGTCCCTGAAGTAGTCCTGAAAAATCCTTGTCCGGTGCCCCCGCCAGGTCAGAGATCCCAACTCCCGGGCACAAACTTGTATGGTCTCTTTCTCTGTGAAGTTGAGAATCCAGGCAAGAATTGGTCTGGATTTATCTCCTGCCGATGGCTTCTGTTGTAAAGACCGGTGAGCACGCTCAATAACAATTCATGTGTTGGGAGGCAACCGTAGAATCTCCGGTAGGGCCTGTTGAAGGAAATTAACAGGTTTTCCCTCCTCGCAGCCCTCTGAAAAGCCCAGGAGCTGAATATTGTTCCGACAGCTCTTATTTTTCAAGATCGTCCATTTTATCTTGAGTTGCTTAATCTGGGCCACCTGCTCCCGTAGTGTGGCACAGTGCCCATGCAAAGCAGTGGCGTGTTCTTCCATTTTTTGCTGTGCCGTCCCCATTCTAGTGTCTAGCTGCTGAATTACACCAGAAGTGGTATTGGTGGCTAATGTGAGGGCATCGATGTGGTGCATTATCGAAGAGAATATCTCCTTGATTGAGAGCCCCCCTTTATAGCGTGCACCATGCGGTCGCAGCTGCAGTGTTCTGTGTGATGGAGAACACAAGAAAGCAAGATGCACTGTTTAGCCCCCAAAAGGTTTGTCAGATACCACAAGTCTTCCTACAGCTTCAGGTCCAAAATTTAGGATTTGGCTCTTTGAAAGGATGAGTAACAGGCAGATCTAACACTCCAGAGAAGCGGATGAATCATTTAAGGCACCATCTTGATCGCTGGGTAAGCCACGCCCCACAAATACGCCTTTTAACAGGCATCACTGCCTACTGTATGACATGTTAGGCTGGCCCTTCCTTACTGTCAGAAGGATGAGGAACTCTACACTCTGGTTTTATAGGGCAATCACAAACAGACTCCCCCCAGTATACCCCGGAGCTCTTCCAACGCACCCAGGGGTCCTACTGCCTGAGGCGCTACTCTTTTGTTTTGTTCAATGTCCCAAGAGTCAGAACACACCATGGCTTGGCTATTAGCTCTGTCCTCCCATCCCTATGGAATTCTGTTCAGAAGTCCCTTAAGCTTAGCCATGAGCTGGGACTATCCTTCTTTAAGTCCATTGCTTAACCGTGCCATTAGGGACACCTGCATCTGCTTACGCTAATCCCTCGTAAGCCATGGACATTAATCATGAGCACCAGACCAAGAGCCTCACTATTGCACTAATCCCTCTCCCCCTAGTCATGGCCCACCTCTAGTCCTGCTGCTGGTATACCCATGACCTCTTCGTGTACCGTGGGGAATACCCATACCACTGGTATGTTATTCTATTCAATTCTTCCCATGTTAGGTCAAGTGTATTTGTTCTTTCTTGAGATAACTTATTTTCCTTTTTATAATGGGACCTGTAACCTCATTGTTACTGTGTATTGTATCTCTTTTTTTTTACAATTCAACTTTTATTGAACATTTTACCCCAAAGAAAAATGACTGCATCCAGAAGGAAACATAATGTCATAGAGAAATAACATATCAGTATAAAAACAAAACAACTGGATGAAATCCCCATCCCACCCCCCATCCCCACCACCCATCTCCCCAAACCTCCACCCCGATGCACAGCACTCAAACAAGATCGGACTGATAATCACAGAGCAAATCATAAAGACGAGTAAAAAGTATATAAGGAACCCCAGACACTATTAAACTTAGGAAGTTTGTACTGCAAACTAGCAATGGTTCTATCTGTTCTGAGATTGGCTAGAAACTCCTGTAACCATTCGCCATATGAAATTCTGCATTGTCCTTCCAATGCCTCAGGATTACTTTTTAACTGAGGCTGAAATCAACCCATATGGTATTTTCTATTCGGACGTCCACCTGGGACATGTCCCCTAAAATGCAGACCTCAGGGGTGAACAGGTTTTCTAAACCCAGTAGGGGTCAAGATTTTTTAATACTTTCCCATAAGGTCACGCATTGGACAGTGCCAAAAATATGGATCAAGTCCCCGGTCCCTTGATGACATCTAAAACAAGTGGAGGAGGCTGTCAGGCCTAGCTCCCGTAATTTTAAAGGGGAATAGTAAACGTTATGCAAGAGCTTGAATTGCATTAACCTGAGTCTATCCTGCAATAAAAATTTATGACAGGCCCCCCAAATATTGTCCTAAGCGAAATTATACTCCGGAAATTGTGCGGACCAATAATGTTTGGGTGCGAGAACGGTTGGGTGTAACCGCCCAACTGCTATTGTAGACGGCAGAAATGGCATGAGATTTACCAACCAAAGGGGTCAAATCCTCCTCAAAGTTACCTGAGGCCCCATTCTTGATGAAAGTGTCAAATTTCCACTAAGAGGTGATGAAGTTGAAAGATTCTAAAATTAAACGATGAGGGATTTGAAATTTAATCAGAATCTCAGCGGAGGTGAGGAGCTTCTCCTCTGCAAGCAAATCTTTAACTGACACCTCTCCCATGGGTGGTAACCAGGCATCCTTAATAGGCTTACCATCTAATAAAAAATTAGGATTACCCATTAATGGCTGGGCCGGGTCTCCAATATGAAAGTATTTTAGAAAAGCACATAACTGCTTATGTACTTTGACTGAAGTCCCAATGGGGAGTTACGCAGTACAGGTGGGAGAGCTCACTTAACAATATAACAGGGCCTCGGTTTAAACTAGAATCAACAATACAGGCGATCTCTAAGCTTAACCATAATGGTATATAAGAGTTCACCTGTGTATTATCTACATCTTTAACCCAATAAAGATATTTGGAAGCATGACTGGCCCAGTAGTACAGCACAAAATGAGGAAGTCTCAGACCACCAGACCGTTTAGGGGCAGACAGTTTGAAATATGATAGTCTAGGTTTTTTATAGTTCCAAATAAAGTCAGATACACTTCTATGCACTCTCTTAAACCATTTTAAAGGGAGCCAGATGTTTAACATATTAATAGGATAAAATAAACAGGGGAAAACGTTCATTTTCACCAGATTAATTCTGCCCCAGATAGACGAGGGAATAATCGCCCATCTCCGCAGGTCAGTCTCAATATCGTGCACCACCGAATCTAAGTTACGCTGCACCAGGCGGGAAGTATCCCTGGTTAGAATGAGACCAAGATATTTAATGGATTCAGTGTTCCAAGTTAGGCCAAAGGGGGTGATATCATGGGCATATGTTCTAAAGTTTAGGGGGAAAACCACTGACTTGCTAATATTAAGCCGGTAATTAGCAATCAATCCAAATCTGTCAATGACTTTGAGTAGAGTTGAAATGGAAGAGGTTGGATTGGAAATAAGTAAGAGCAAATCATCGGCATATGCTAGCACCTTTAAGGTGCTTCCCCATATCTGAATACCGTGAATCTGCTGTTCCTGTGCAATCCGCCTGATAAGAGGTTCAATATATAAATTAAAAAGGAGCGGAGAGAGAGGGCAGCCTTGCCTAGTGCCGAGAGAAAGTTTGAATGGCGCTGAGGTTATGCCATTACATGTAATTTTAGCCGTTGGAAATTTACTTATATTTTTAATCCATCCAGAGAATTGCTGAGGGAAGCCGAAACAATTCATAACCTTTAAAAGAAAGTGGTTGTAAACTCTGTCAAAAGCTTTTTCGGCATCCAGAGAGACCAATACTCTAGGTTGATCAGAATCTCTGGAAGCCGAAAAGACATGGGCCAAAACACGTAAATGGTCAGCGGAAGACCTACCTTTCATAAACCCCACCTGCTCGGATCCAATTAAACCAGGAAGGACTCTGTTAATTCTGTCAGCCAACAATTTGGTGAGAATTTTGATATCCTGATTCAGGAGGGATATAGGCCTGTAATTAGCGACCAAATCAGGCGGCTTTCCGGGTTTGGGAAGAAGTACGATTAATGCTTCAAAAAGAGTATGGTCGGAAGCCTCACCATCCAAAATGCATTGAAAAAGGTGCAGTAAAAAAGGGGTTAATTCCTTTGAGAAAGTCTTATAGAAATTAGCGGAAAGACCATCCGGACCTGGTGTTTTGTCTAAAGGAAGGGATTTAATAACCCGATCAACTTCATCTGCAGTAATAGGAGTCAGAAGTTGGAGTTGATCCATTTCACTCAATGAGGGGAGATTTATCTCTACTAAAAAATGATTTATTTTTTCGTCTGACGGGGGGTCCTCCATAGGCCCATAAATCCCCTTAAAGTAATCAACAAATTCACCCAAGATATCGTCCGGGGAAGTCTTGATTGGAGCCCCTCCGAGGAGCGGATGGCTGACACCCATCTAGCAGATTCTAGTTGCTTAATTCTTTCTAGCTAGTAGCCGCTAGCCTTTTCTCCCTGATCTGCAAATCTGGCCTTAGCTCGTATAAAAGCCCATTCAGTTTGTTCGTCTAAGGCCCTGAGGTAAGAATCCTCAGTAGGGCTAATTCTTGTCTGTAGGCATCGGAAGAACAAACCGAGAGGCCCTGTTCTTTACTACGAATCTTGATAAGTAGTTCTGAGATGTGTTTCAGCCTTTCTTTTTCCTACGGCGGCTAGTCCAATCAAGATGCCACGTGATAAAGCCTTAAAAGCTCCCATTCGATATCTGGGCTATTGGTGGAACCTTTGATTGAAAGATATAAACTCGGTTATTTGGGAGGAGATGTATTTAACCAACCTGGGGTCTTTTAATATTTGGTTATTTAACTTCCATCTGTTCCCTGGTTTGGGAAGGGATGAAAAGGATAAGAGACAATTAACTATGGAGTGATCTGATAGCGGCTCAGATACAATACAAGAGTCTAACACCCCGGATAACAGGATATTCGAAACCAGAACATAGTAGATTCTGGATTGTGTGTGTTTACTTGTGAAGTAAAGGTAAAGTCTCGCATGCTTGGGTGGAACACTCTCCACACATCACAAAGGCCCAGTCCATCCATCATCTCCCTGACAGCTTTTTGTCCTGGGGTTAGCCCTCTTCTAGTGGGACAAGATCTATCCAATAACGGGTCCATAACTAAATTCAGGTCACCTCCTAATACTATGGGGAGATTGCACCAAGGAGAGAGTAGCTCCAAAATTTGAACAAAGAAGTTTGGGGTATCAATATTGGGGCCGTAAAGCGAGCCAAAGATAATCTCTTGAGTATGCAAATTACCCCTAACAAAAATATATCTTCCATAATTATCCTCCAGTACTTGACTTGGATGAAATGGAACTGACTTATGGATCAGTAACATCACCCCTTTACTATGTGAACTACCTTCAGCAGCATAAACCTGACCTATTTGTTGTCTGCATAGCTGTTTACTTTCAGCTTCCAATAGGTGGGTCTCCTGCAGGAATACAATATCGGCCTGCACAAAGTCGAGATGTTTTAATACCTTATATTGCTTTACTCTATGGCGAAGTCCATGCACATTCCAAGTCACCACGTTAATACGCCTAGCCATTTGACGAAATTAAAAACACAATTAGGAAAGAAAGCCAGCCCTGTAACCAGAAGCCTAGAGAGAAACAGAGAGGGCTGTGCAAAGGGCCCCTCCCCCCCCCACTCCCACAACCCCCAAACATCCCACAACAATGATAACCCCCAATCCCCAACTTCCCCTCCACCCCAGACCCACCCGAGCTGTCAGTGAGCGTGGTTCCAGTATCACGACAGACTCCCCTTCCACCCCCCCAACCACCCTAGAATATTAATAAGCAAGTTTGCCTCACAGTAGCCAGATACAGGACTATCCCTTCTGTCCATTACTTTAAAACATTCAACTTTAAGTCCTGCCCATCCCAAAGACCCTAGACATAACCAGTAATGACTTTACATCAATATCCAAAAGGGAAGGAGAAGGGCCCTCCCATCAATAATCATTTAAATGCCATAACCTTATAAACCTGTAATACAGTAACACATCAAAACGTATTTATAGTCAGATCTGTATTCCCCCCAATAACATGATCCTGAGCGCAGTCGACAAAAATTATTCCCCATCGCTAACTTTCCATATTGCCAGCAACTATAATTCAAACCATTAAGACATGGAAGTCTCTATAGTGGGAAACTGCATCCCCAGTAGACCTCGGCTCTTTCTTTAAATAAACAGGCATATGCTGGCTCCAGGCGAATTTAAAGTTCCTTCCCTAGAGGGGAAGCAAGGAGCACATTTTTTAAAAGTGAGAGAAGGAAACAAACAAAAAAAAAGGCTTAAAGCCGGAGACCAGAAAAGGGGGGGGGGGTTAACCATCCGACAAACAGGAGACACCAGGAGGTATAGGGAATCCAAGTCTATGGGTTTTTCATGGCTTCAGAGACCCTATAGAGCCGATTCCACAGGTGAGAACCAGAATAAAGTACATGACAGCAAATCTTCCAGGTAGAGCAAGGTTTTATCGGTTAACAGGTAGCCATTTCATGGGCCTCTGAACAGATCAGGAAAAAGCTGTTTTAAGGACAGAAGCGCAGCCTCTGGATCGTCAAAGTTGTGCCAGGTTCCTTCTGCCAATACTTGAAGTCGGGCAGGATACTTCATTCGGAACCTCACGTTGGCTGCGATCAATTTAGATACAATTGGGTGGAAGGCTGATCTTTGTTGCCGAATAGAGAGAGGCAGGTCTTGAGCCACCCGTAGCCCGACGCCCTCCCAGGTCAGTTCCTTTGCTTCCCTCGCTTTACATAAAAAGTGCTGACGCTCGAGGAAGTTTAAAAACTTAAAAATAAAGGGACGTGGCAGTGCTCCAGACGGGGGGATAGGTCTTAATGCCCGATGGGCTCTCTCCACAACGTAGGACTGGCCGAAGGGCGAGGGGCCGGCTATTTTTTGAATGAGACACTGAGCAAATTGAACCGGCCTCGAGCCTTCTTCTCTTTCTGGAAGGCCAATAACGACTGCATTATTGCGGCGACTCCGGCCTTCAAGGTCCACCACCTTGCTCTCTAATTTTTGTATTCGTTGCCACAGTAAGGGTATCTCAGGCGCCATCTTCGCGTGGCTGCGCTCGACCGAGCAAATATGGGCCTCAGCATCTGTGGTGCGTCGGGCTAGCTCCTCAATCGCTCGAGAGACCCCTTTGACTTCAGTAGCCAGTTCCTTCATTTCATCTCTGAATGGCTGGAACTCTTTCAGAAAACTGGCTAAGGTGAGCGGATCCCCTTCAGTCGTACTGGAGGATTGCAAAGCCGGTTGTATGGTAGTTGAGGCCCTGGCTTTTTTGGGGGCCTTTTCGCGGGGTCGCAGGAGGCGTATGCCTAGGTAAGGGATCTTTAAATTCAGCATCCATTTCCGAGGTCCGGATGGTGAGCGAGATAATCCGATTCCTTTTTAGGGTAAAACGGAGGCACTTGATCAGGTAAAAAGTGTAGATTTACAGGTTAGGAGGAGGGAGCGCTAAGAGGAGCGACTAGCTCATGCTCTGCACCACGTGATCCCCCTGTATCTCTATTGTATCATTACTGTATGTTTCTCTTCTTCTTGCATTTTCTACTTTGTGTTAAATTACATGACTTTGAATCATTATTATCCTTGCTGTAATGTACTGTACCTTGTCTCTGCTCTCCCCGAAGCATCTTGTAAATGAGCTTTGCTCAATTATGTACTTGCCTGGTTAAATAAAAATTTAATTGAATTGAATCAGGGGACAGAGAGATCCAGTGCGGAGTGACACCGGACTCAGTCCTGAGACCCATCCTATTTAATACTTCAGTAAGTGATTCTGGGGAAAGTATCCAGGGAAAGTTGTGTCTCTTTGTTGATTACACAAAGCTATGCAACAAGATGGATCATGAGTAAGGGGTGTGGGAGCTCCAGAAAGATCTAGGGAAATTAGAGAAAATGATCTAAGGTCTGGCAGTTGAGATTCAATGCCAAGAAGTGCAAAGTAGAGCACTTATGTATAGGAATCCATGCACAGAATATTGGATGGGAGGTCATAGACTGGCCACAATAAACATACAGAAAGGCATCAAGGATTCTGCATTGCATGGAGAGAGGTTTTGACAGTAGGAGAAGTGAGGTGATTCTGCCACAATACAGATCCCTGGTGAGGCTGCATCTAGAGTACTGTGACAAGTTCTGGAGCCCTTAGCTGAAGAAGATCTTTGACAGACTAGAGCTGGTACAGCAAAGGGTCACCAAGATGATACAGGGCCAGCAGGACAGATCCTATGAGGAACGGATCATTATTATTTTTTGATATTGGTACCTTGTCCTGCTATGTTACAACCTATAAGGTGATGTTCAATTGGTGCTGCTTAGTACTGGTGCAAAAACTGAAAGGGACTGAGAGGAATAACCAGATGAGTTCAGACACAACCACTGTAAGCAGTGACATGATTAAAACACACACACACACACACACACACATACACACACACCAGGACAAGGTACCAATATCAAAAAATAATAATGATTACACTCACCCAAAATCTAGCAGTGTGACTTCTCTGGAAGAAGTATTCTCTCTGTAGATGAACTGTGACAGACCCTGTAACAAGTCATTGGCTTCCTGCAGGGGGCGATTAGACATCACACCAAAGGGCACTCTGGGAAGACTGTCTGGAACAAGAGGCTATAACAGAAACCAGAATGGCAACCTCCAAGGGCAATAAAACAGCCAAGGAAAATTAGAAAAAACAACTCTCACAGTCAGAGGATATAAAAAAATACTGGGAAGAGGTTATAACACAGTAAAAAGAATACTACATATCTTTTTCTGATTTTAACATTGAGTTTTCCTTTAATGGGTTTAAACACACGGTAAGAGGACTCATAGTCCCCGGGGGGGCAGCAAGGGTTTGAAGAGTCAGGTATCAGGAGGGGGAAGGGTTACAGCCCACCAGAGCAGTAGGTCAGTGGGGTGAGGTAATATCCAGTCTTAAAGAACAGCCATCAGACACACGGTAGCCCACCTTGGGCCAGTGGTACTGGTGTCGAAGCCAAGCCAGCTGCCTACGTCCTCCAGCCCACTGGGACTCCCCTAAGAACAGCCAGAAGACACACCATAACCCAACTCAGGCCAGCGGTACTGGTCAGAAGCCAAGCTGGCTGCCTACATTCTCCAGCCCGCTGGGACTCTTCCTGAGAACAGCCAACAGACACACCGTAGCCCACCTCAGGCCAGCGGTACAGGCGCTGAAGCCAAGCCGACCACCTACGTCTTCCATCCCACTTGGACTTCTCCTGAGAACAGCCAGCAGACACATTATAGTCCACCTCGGGCCAACAGTACTGGTGTCGAAGCAAAGCCGGCCCCCTACATCCTCGAGTCCACCAGGGCTCCTCCTAAGAACAGCCAGCAGACAAGCTGTAGCCCACCTTGGGCCAGCGTTACCAGTGCTGAAGCCAATCCAGCCACCTACATCTTCCAGCCCGCTGGGACTCCTCCTAAGAACAGCCAGCAGACACACCCCCTTAGCACACCTCAAGCCAATGGTACCAGTGCTGAAGCCAAGTCAGCTGCCTACATCCTCTAGCCCGCTGGAACTCCTCCTAAGAACAGACAGCAGATGCACCATAACCCTCCTCAGGCCAGCGGTACCAGTGCCAAAGCCAAGCCAGCTGACTATGTTCTCCAGCCCACCAGGACTCCAATGTATAGCCGTTGCTGAGCACCACCACCTGATTGGCTCACTACTCTGCAACCCGCCTGCTATTGGCCACTCTGTTCCACCCACTGATTCCAGCTCCCCTGCTAAACTTAATCTCCCCTCTCCACTCTCTTCCAGAACAGCCAGTAGACATGCCATAGCCCACCTCGAGCCAGCGGTACTGGTACTGAAGGAAAGCCAGCCACCTACTTCCTCCAGCCCACCAGGACTCCTCCTAAGTACAGCCAGCAGACACTCTGTAGCCCACCTCGGGCCAGCGGTACCGGCACCGAAGTCAAGCCGGCCACCTATGTCCTCCAGCCCACCAGAACTCCTCCTAAGAACAGCCAGCAGACATGCCATAGCCCACCTTGGTCCAGCGGTACTGGTGCCAAAGCCAAGCCAGCCACCTATGTCCTCCAGCCCACCAGCAGACATTCTGTAGCCTGCCTCGGGACAGCGGTACCGGCCCCAAAGCCAAGCCGGCCACCTACATCCTCCAGCCCACTGGGACTCCTCCTAAGGTATGCTCTTCTCTGCTGTATAGCTGTGGCTGAGCGCCACCACCCGATTGGCTCCCTACTCTGCAACCCACCTGCTATTGGCCACTCTGGGTTCCCGGCTGAATGCCATTGGACCGCTACTCTAGCCTGGAAAAATGGAACTTTCCCTGCCTGAAGCAGGGCCATATTTTCTAGTTACTCACTCTAATTTCCAGCTACTCAATCTTTTTTTTTCACAAATGTGTAGAAATGTTATGCGCTCTTGAGGGTGACTGTTGTAATTGCTGTGTAAATTCTGTGCTTGGAAATTACTGTTGCCTCTTTAGAAATTTTAAGTTTACGGTGTTTTACTGGGAGGGATTGGACTTTAATGTTGTTCTATTGTGGGGCTTGTGCATGCTAACCTAGCTTGGGAAACTAAGTCCTCTCTTACTCTTTTCTCCCATGCACTCTCACTGTCTCACCCCCCCCCCAGCTGCCTTGATTCTGTTTTTCGCTTCCTCTGCCAACTTACTCTCTACCACACTCTCCCCCCATTCTAAACTCTTTTAAACTCTGACACCCATGCCCTCTTTTGCTCTGTACTCTGACTAGCCCTCCAAACTCCAGCACTAGCACCATCCCCTACCTCTGTTCCTGCTATTTTTTACCCCAGTCTTCACCTCACAGTTACTCCCCCTGCCCATTATCCCTTTGTTCTCCCCAGGTCCTGATTCCACCCACCAATTCCAGCTCCCCTGCTAAACTTAATCTCCCCTCTCCACTCTCTTCCAGAACAGCCAGCAGACATGTCGTAGCCCACCTCGAGCCAGTGGTACCAGCGCCAAAGCCAAGCTGGCCGCCTACATCCTCCAGCCCACCAGAACTCCTCCTAAGGTATGCTCTTCTGTACTGTACAGCCGCAACTGAGTGCCACCACCTGACTGGCTCCCTACTCTGCAACCCGCCCACTATGGCTGCACTGGGTTTCTGGCTGAATGTCACTGGACCATGATTCTAGCCCAGAAAAATAGAATTTCCCTGCCTGAAGCAGGGCCATAATTTTCTAGCTACTCGCTTTAATTTCCTGCCATCCCACACCAACCCCAACTGCTATTAAATACATCTTCTCCCCCACTCTGTCCAAGGAAACTCCCACCTCCCTTTGCCTGATTCATCCTCCATGCTGCTTGCTCCTCCCTTTAGAGTGTCTCAAAGATATCTCTCTATCTCTGTCACTCAATTCTCCTTCGGATGTAGTTTCAAGGACGTAGCTTAATCTACACTCTTCTTTTTGCCTAGCAACCTCACCGCCACTAGGTCTCTACCACTCCATCCCTGCCCAGCCTCCTAAATGCCTCTTTATCCTTATACCATGACCACACCACTAGGTCTCCTGCCACGAAGTATTATATAGTTTGCACTACTTCTGCTTGTTGGGTAGCCTCATTGTGATCCTCCTCCTCCTCCTCCTGCGCCCACTCTCTATGACACTACCCCCTCAATCCTTACTGCACCATAACCACGGTGCCTTGCTTTAAACTACCTGGCCACTACATGCTTGATGTTACAGACAGGTCCTCCGGGTGTGACAGTGCAGCCCCATAATTGGAATTTGGAATCCCCGAGACAGATTTTCTTTCTTCTGCCCCCCTTTTTTTCCTCTATTGAACTCTGTGGCAGCAGTATCTCACTTTTGCTATCCTTTGTGTTCTCGCACTGTAATGGAGTGGCCACCCATTACAGTATGTCTCTGCTATCTTTCTCTTTCATTCATTCTCTCTGTCTTGAGAATCCCCAAATTCAAATTAAGTAGAATGCGCAAAATGCCCGAAGTTTATAATGGCATTAGTTGCGTTGTTTCAAATAATGAATAATAAGAATATGAGCCTTTTTTTCCCCCTGTTGAGGTTATTGAATTAAGTCTCCCCTTAAGAAAGCTAGCACTAGTGCCGATATAGGTACGGCTTTATGAGAGAAGCCATAGGTATCTGATATAAGCCGTGGGAATCTAAGAAGGCTGGTCAGGAGTTTAAAATAAAAAGTGGTCTTCCTTGTTGGGTGTGAGTTGTGCTAGCTATTTCAGCTGCAAAGGGGAAGCAGTGACAGAAATAAAAATGGCATGTCCTGCGTGCCTCTCGCACTAGATCTATACCACTGGGTTCGGTCACTTGTTGCAGCGAAAGTGGGTAGCCGTGCGAGTACAGACTTTCAACTACTCTCCTGTACTCACTATTAGTAAATCAGACCTTCAAAAAGGGTTTAGTCTGTTGGTTTGGCAGATTTGTGGGCTATGATTTTTCTTGTTGGTCATATAACTATATACACGTAGGAAACATAAGAAATAAATTAAACCAATGTACTTGGCAGTAAATAAAGGGAAAGTCCTTGCTGGCGGCCCAGAATGAAGCACATTTGTAGAGGACAAAAACTGGGTGATATCACAATGTAGGTGGAGTTATTAGATGATTTAGGTATTTAAGGCTGAAAATTATTTAAATATGTGTCTTAAACCTGCTTTGAAGATTGTAATAAATGAAATATCAGATCTGTAAAATAGGATATCGACTTGATATCACTGTAGTCCCACATTTATGTGTATTAGTGCAGATTGAAGTGTAATTAATAGATTAGGGGACAGACTACAGTAACCATATGATTAATTATGCTCTGTGAATACCTATAAAAAGAGAATGGCAGGCACAGATGTTAGATAGCAGTGGAAGGGAGTAGGTGAAGCTCTGTTCCAGAAACAGAGAAGATAGTGGAAAACGGGACTAAAACCACTTCCACTCATGTTAAGCTTAAAGGAATAACTGTAGGCTCTTGGTGAGCTAGGAATTGATTTGTAACCAGTTTTCCAGTATTTTATTTTATTTCCTCCTTGGTTATATCATTTGAGATTTAATTTGGAGCAGTTCATAATTTTTACAAATAAAAGGCACTCAAGGCGTTCTTGTGTGTCACAACCTACCTCTGGTCTCTACCTGCGTTAAGTTGTCTACACCCACACCCTACGACAAAGTGGTGTCAGCAGTGGGATGTTACTGGTTGTCTAAGGTATATTGGGGGAAACCAGTAAGGGACCTGACCAGGGTTCCAGACAACTTGGAGTGGAGATGGCATCTGGTGGAGAGGAGAAGAAATTGGGAATGGTGACCAGAACCCAGATGGCTTGGACAGGAGACCCTTTGAATCCAGGACTGGGTCAAGATGTCAGGAGAAAGGATCCCATGGTGAAGGAGGAAACATACAGTGAGGAAGAGTCTGAGGAGGAACTACAGAAGAAGCCCTTCAGAGAGGAACCACCAGAGGACCGGACTGGTTTACTACGTTGGCTGGCAATTCGACAGAGTGAGATGGAGAGACAGCGGGAGATAGATGCCCAGGAAAGGAGACAAGAACTGAGGCAACAGGAAATCAGGTAGGCTGAGACTGTGAAAGTTCAACAATTAATTGGGTCTAAAACTGGCAATAGTAGGGATAGTGGTGCCTCCAACCCGAAAAACATTAAGCTAACTAAAATGACTAACTCAGATGATATAGAGGCCTACCTAACTACATTTGAGAGAGTGGCTAGGGCTTGTAATTGGCCACAAACTCAGTGGGTTGTATCATTGGCCCCCTATTTGTCTGAGAGGGCCCAGTTGGCTTATAGTCACATGGACTCTAGAGATGCTGAAAATTATGACCTGGTAAAAACTGAAATACTGAAAAGATATGATAGTAGCTTTGAAACATATAGGCAAATGTTTCATACCTTAAAGTATCAGTCCCAAGACAATCCTAGAGAGACATTTACACGTCTACGGGAACTGTGTTGGAAGTGGATACAACCAGAAGGAAAGTCTGTAACTGCAATTATGGAGGCCTTTATTGTCGAACAATTTTTACAAATACTCCCCCATGAGGTACAAATTTGGGTAAAAGAACATAAGCCAGAAACAGCGGAAAAAGCCACCTCCTTGGCTGAGGACCTTTTAACAGCCCACCAGACATATCGGAAAGGGACTTCACATCCCCAAGATATGGTAACAGGAAGAACTATTTCTGGAACAAGAACTAGTGTTCCAACTATCAGTGAATTGAAGAAGAACAACAAAACTGATATTAAAAGACGTTCTTTTCCAGCAGACATTGTTTGTAGAAACTGCCAAGGACTAGGCCATATAGCCAGATACAGTATTGTCCAAAGATACGTGGGGAACTACTCATTTGGCTCTGTTAGGTGCTGGACATTTTACTACTATGGTAAAGCTGGGTAATCAAAATGTAATAGGACTGATAGATTCAGGTAGTAAAAATACTTTAGTAAGGCCTGATTTGCTTGATACACAGAGTAGTAAAAGTAAAGGACCTGACATGCATGTCATATGTGTTCATGGTGATTCTCACCAATATTCTGCATGGCAGATATGTATCAATATTGATGGGAAATGTTCTGAGGTGACTGCAGGGATAGTTCCTAATCTACCAGTACTGATTCTAATTGGCCGTGACGACCCTGACTTCCAAGCATTAATACAAAGTAAGGGAGCCTTGTCTGCAGTAACCACTAGGGCTCAGAGCAAACTGCCACAACAACTGGGGGATGTATTTCCATTTCAGGATGAACTGTATGATCCACCAGGGAAAATAAAGGCTTCTAAAACTGCTAAGACATGGCTCCAAAGAAGGTGGGTTGAAAGGACAAAGGGGTTACCTGAATCAATATCATCCATTTTTGTAAAAAGTAACATAGCTGAAGAACTGGCTAAGGATTCTACCTTACAATCCCTGTTTCAGCAAGTGGATGAAGTAAATGGTCCTGGTGCCCCTAAGATCATATTACAGCATAACATATTGTATCGTGTATGTACTAAAGAAGATACAGGAGAACAGGTAGAACAACTGATAGTTCCCACCCACTATAGACACAATTTTATTTTTCTAGCCCATGATATCAGATTGGCAGGACATGCAGGATGGGATAGAACTTTAGGGAGGATTTTACAAAGGTTCTATTGTCCAGGTATTCATGAAGACGTAGCTAAATACTGCCAAAGCTGCAGTGAGTGCCAAAAAGTAAGTCAGGTGGGACGAAAAGAGACTGTTCCCCTGGTACCACTCCCTCTAGTGACGACCCCATTTGAATGGATAGGAATAGATATAGTGGGCCTTTTGACTAAGAGCTCCAGTGGAAATCATTTTATATTAGTCATCTGTGATTATGGAACTAAATATCCTGAAGCCATCCTCTTACATACTGTCACTGCCCAGAAAATAGCAGAAGAACTAGTAAAATTATTTAGTAGAGTGGGTATTCCGAAAGAGATTTTATTAGATCAGGGAGTAATTTTAATGCTTCTCTATTAAAAGAACTTAACAGATTGTTGGGTATTGTGGCAGTACGGGCTTCCCCCTATCATTCCCAGACAGATGGACTTGTAGAACGTTTCAATCAAACTTTGAAATGGATGTTGATGAAATTTGTCCATGAGGAAGGGAAAAACTGGGATAAATATTTCCCCTACTTGTTGTTCACCTATCGAGAGGTACCCCAGGCCTCTACTGACTATTCCCCTTTTTCCCTTCTATACGGCAGAAATCCTCAGGGACCGTTAGATGTCATAAAAGAATTCTGGGAGGAAGGGAAGGAGATGAAGCAAAAAGGCATTGCTGAGTATATGAAAACACTGAGGCAGAAGTTAGTGACTTATGCAATTATAGCACATGAATCCACTGTTCAAGCCCAAAAGGTGCAGAAATCATTGTACGATCAAGGTACAAGTAGGAAACAATTTCAGAGTGGGGATCAGGTATTATTGTTGTTACCCTCTTCTAGTAACAAGCTACTCATGAAGTGGCAGGGCCTCTATCAGGTTTTGAGGCAAATGGGTCCAGTTAATTATGAAATAGCTACCCATGATATTAGACCTGGAAAAAGGTGTATCATGTAAATTTGTTAAAAAAATGTTATGAGAGAACAAATGATGACATCAGTCTCATGGTAATGCCTGACGAGGGAGAGACAGATTTTGAAGTTGCTTATGGATGACTGGAGGATAGGAAAGGACCCCAAGACTTATTTGTAAACCCCAATTTAAAACAAAAACAAAGAGAGCAACTAGACGCTCTGATCCAATCTTTTGCCACAGCCTTCACAAGTATACCTGGTAAGGCTAAGAATGTGGAACATCTGATAAAAACTCATGCAGGCCCAGTTAGGAAAAGACCCTATAGACTCCCTGAGAGGGTTCGAAAAGAGGTTCAAGATAAAATCAACAAACTGCTAGCCTTAGGAATTATTGAACCCTCAAAAAGTGCATGGGGGTCTCCAGTTGTGATAGTGCCAAAGAAGGAAGGAGGTATCAGGTTGTGCCTTGACTTTAGAAACCTTAACCAAGTTGCACAATTCAATGCTTACCCTATGCCTCGAATAGATGACATTATAGATAAAATTGGGAATGCTAGATACATATCCATGTTAGATCTTACCAAAGGATATTGGCAGATCCCTTTGGCAAGTGCAGATAAAGAAAAAACAGCTTTCAGTACCCCTACGGGCCTTTTCCAGTCCTGTACTATGCCATTTGGGCTCCATGGTGCACCAGCCACTTTCCAGTGGTATATGGATCAAATATTAACACCATACACTACCTTTTGTGCTGCATACTTGGATGATGTGGTCGTGTTCAGTAAAGACTGGAATTCACATATGACACATCTCTGAGACATAATAAATGCAATCAAAATGGCAGGTATGACCATTAATCCAAGTAAATGTGCATTGGCCATGAATGAGACCAAATAGTTGGGATTTGTACTTGGTAATGGACTCATCAAACCATAAATGGATAAAGTAGAAGTGGTAGCTAACAGTGCCAGACCACCCACAAAGAAACAAATCCGTTCATTTTTAGGACTTGCCGGGTATTAGAGGCGTTTTATCCCCAATTTCTCTACAATTGCTGCTCTGCTAACTGACCTTACAAAAAAGAAACATGGGAATAAAATACAATGGTCATAAGAATGTGAACAAGCCTTTAATACCATAAAAACGGCACTGTGCTCTTCCCCTGTGTTAAGGAGCCCTGAGTTTGATTATCCAGTTGAAGTCCACACAGATGCCTCTGGGACGAGTCTGGGAGCCGTACTTAGTCAGACTATAAATGGGGAAGAACACCCTATAGTCTATATCTCCCATAAGTTACATGATAGAGAGAGCAAATATAGTACAGTGGAATTAGAATGTCTAGCAGCAAAATGGGCAATTGAATCATTACGATTTTATTTATGGGGAGCCCCTTTTATCCTAGTAACAGACCATAGTCCCCTTTGCTTTTTGTCCCAGATGAAAGATAAAAACAATAGAATCATGAGGTGGTACCTATCGTTACAGCCTTTTATATTTACTGTACAACATTGAGCTGGTACCTCACATGCAAATGCTGATTATTTATCCCAACAAATGGGATAATACTATTTTGATGTTGTAACTCCATTTTGAATATAGAGAGTGATATTAGTATAGACACCCCAGAGTAATATTAGAATGGATTGGGTTGAATCTTCTTGTTTCTATGAAAATAATAGAAGTATTTAAGGGACCTTGGGGTAGAGCTTTATGGTGAGGGAGGGCCAGAGCTCCATCCTACCTGAGTGTAAAGGGGTAGGTTGTCTTGATAATCTAGATAGGTTATCACTTAAGCATGGGGGTGTGTGGCAGTACAGCCCCATAACTGGAACTTGGAATCCTTGAGACAGATTTTCTTTCTGCCCCCCAACCCCTTTTCTTTCTCTATTGAACTCTGCTGCAGCAGTATCTTGCTTTTCTATCCCTTATGTTCTCGCACTGTAATGGAGTGGCCACCCATTACAGTATGTCTCTGCTAACTTTCTCTTTCATTCGTTCTCTCTGTCTCGAGAATCCCCAAATTCAAATTAAGTAGAATGTGCAAAACGCCCGAAGTTTATAATGGCGTTAGTTGCGTTGTTTTGAATAATGAATAATAAAAATATGAGCCTTTTTTTTTCCCTGTTGAGGTTATTGAATTAAGTCTCCCCTTAAGAAAGCTAGCGCTAGTGCCGATATAGGTATGGCTTTAGGAGAGAAGCCGTAGGTATCTGAGAAAAGCCGTTGGAATCTAAGAAGGCTGGTCGGGAGTTTAAAATAAAAAGGGGTCTTCCTTGTTGGGTGTGAGTTGTGCGAGCTATTTCAGTTGCAAAGGGGAAGCAGTGACAGAAATAAAAATGGCATGTCCCACCTGCCTCTTGCACTATCTCTATACCACTGGGTGTGGTCACTCGTTGCAGTGAGAGCAGGTAGCCGTGCGAGTACAGACTTTCAACTGCTCTCCTGTACTCGCTATTAGTAAATTAGACCTTCATAAAGGGTTTAGTCTGTCAGTTTGGCAGATTTATAGGCTATGATTTTTCTTGTTGGGCATATAACTATATACACGTAGGAAACATAAGAAATAAACAAAACCAATGTACTTGGCAGTAAATAAAGGGAAAGTCCTTGCAGGTTACTTGGAAGTCGTCTTGAGTAAGCTCTCCTAAAGGGGCTGGTGGCCCAGAATGAAGCACATTTGTAGAGGACAAAAACTGGGTGACATCACAATGTAGGCGGAGTTATTAGCTGATTTAGGTATTTAAGGTTGCAAATTATTGAAATATGTGTTTTAAACCTGTTTTGAAGATTGTAATAAATGAAATATCAGATCTGTAAAATAGAATATTGACTTGATATCACTGTAGTCCTCCATTTATGTGTATTAGTGCAGACTGAAGTGTAATAGATTAGGGGACGGACTAGAGTAACCACATGATTAATTATGCTCTGTGAATACCTATAAAAAGAGAATGGTAGGCACAGATGTTAGATAGCAGTGGAAGGGAGTAGGTGAAGCTCTGTTCCAGAAACATAGAAGATAGTGGGAAGTGGACTAAAACCACTTCCACTCCATGTTAAGCTTAAAAGAATAACTGTAGGCTCTTGGTGAGCTAGGAATTGATTTGTAACCAGTTTTCCAGTATTTTATTTTATTTCCTCCTTGGTTATATTGTTTGAGATTTAATTTGGAGCAGTTCATAATTTTTACAAATAAAAGACACTGAAGGCATTCTTGTGTATAACAACCTACTTCTGGTCTCTACCTGTGTTAAGTTGTCTACACCCACACCCTATGACACCGGGGCCCAACCACTACACCACCATCTGAATGTACCACCGCTAACGCTCCTCTTCAGATTCATATCCTGCAAGTACAAGCACCTAATTATGGGCACCACTAAACAGCAGCGCAAACTCTTCTACACATATTTTAAAAGCAATCTCCTTAGGCTCACCCTGCTTTTACTTATCCTCTCTGGCAACATCCACCCCAAACCTGGCCCCCCACAAAAAGCAGGTGCATCCCACCAGAAAGCAGGCATGCTAATCTTTGCATCAATGAACATTTTCAGCCTGGTTGCTAAGCACTTTAACCTGCAGGCCTGTGTAGCCCTCCCTAACACTGATGTCCTGTCTATAGTTGAAACGTGACTCTCTCCAGAAATCCCAGATGGAGTCTTCAACCTCCCTGGCTGTATGTTCTTCAAGCAGGATCGAATGACCAAATGATGAGGGGTGTGTGCGATCTATCTTTGGGACAACATGCAGGGTTTAGTTCTTAATCTACCCAGCTTAGGGCCCAATACACAGGCCTTGGTCATCAAGGTAATCCTTGGTGCCCACAACAAATCTATTACCCTTTTTTCCATGTACATCCCTCCTAGACACTCGGCCCAAGGCCTCCAAGCAATCTTGGACTGCCTTGGGACCCTTAGTCTAAGCACCGAAGTCCTGCTCCTTGGTGACTTCAATATCAATTGGCTTGCCTCGGAAGCTAACCAATTCAAGGACGCTATTAATGCTGCACATTTCAAGCAGCTTATTGATGCCCCCACAAGGACCAACTACAAGATGGGCACAAGCATCCTGCTCAACTGGGCACTTACTAACCACCCTGAGCACATAAACAATGCTACCATTCTCCCGGAAGCTATCAGTGACCACTCACCTGTCTGGTTCTGCTGGTCTAACAGGTTCACCAAACCACCGCCTAGAACTGTAATTAATAGGGTCCTTAAACAGGGTCACTCTGGCCTTCTGAAAGCTGATCTCCTAAGCACTGACTGGTCTACAATGTACGGGACTTCTGACGTTGACTATGCTTTTGACTACTTCATTGCCCTTTTCAATGCAGCCTGTGACAAACATGCACCCCTTAAAAAGTGCAAAATCAAAGGTCATTTCAACCCCCGGCTTGACCACAACATTCTCGAACTCATGAAAAATAGGGACCATCTCTGGCATGTAGCCAGGGCCACAGGGAAACTATTAGACATCCAGAATTATAAAAGGCCAGGAATAACTGTACCAGCATCATCTGTGTAGCCAAAAACAAATGTTATAAAGATGCCCTTGCACAACACTGGAAAGATGGCAGAAAATTCTGGACAATCTTGAAAGAGGTCACTGGACATGAGTCTAAATCTGCCCCCGCCATGCTCAACGTCAATGGATCCCTCATTATTGACCCCAAATCCATAGCTAACACATTCAATCAAACCTTCAGAGACCTCCTTGGCATCCTCCCTGCTGGTTTCTTCTTCCCTACCAACCCTACCAAATCTATGCAGACCCTCAAATACCCTCCTTTTTATTTCAAAGCAATCTCCATTAGGGAAGCCAGGAAATAATGGAACAAAGTCCTGGGTAAAGGGAGATATAGTAGAGATACCCTTGATCTCAATCTAGTGGTTCTTACGTTGGAGGAAATCCTTTTCCCCTCACACATATCCTTAACCTATCGCTCCATTATGCTAAATTCCCACAAAGATGGAAGGCTGCTGTAATAACTCCCATGCACAAGAATAGTGATCATGCCCTCCCACAGAATTACAGGCCTATCTCCATCCTGCCGCACCTCTCCAAGGCACTTGAAAGAATTGTTGCAGACCAGCTTTCTGAATACCTGGAAAAACATCAGCTCCAATGCCCTGAGCAACATGGATTTAGGACCGGGAACAATACCACCACGGCTCTTCTTGAATTCACAAGCTCTATCCACAAATCCCTCGACCAAGGACACCTTGTTGGGGCAATCTACATTGACTTAAAGGCCTTTGATATGGTAAACCATGCCCTCCTTGCTGACCAACTACTTGTCTTTGTACTCTCCATGGACACCATCACCTGGTTCTTTAGTTACCTTGGGAATTGCTCCCAGCAAGTGAAGACAGGTACTCTCCTCTCAGACAGGCAGCCTGTTTGCTCCAGCATCCCCGAAGGCTCAATCCTGGGCCCCCTCCTTTTCAGTTTGTTTCTTAATAATCTCCCCCAAGCCTGCCAAAGTCATATCCTCCTTTATGCAGATGATGCTATTCACTAAGTGTTCACTAAGTTCTGCAGGAGCAAAAAAGGCATAGGCCCATAATAGCTCCTATGAACCTGGTCAAATACCGACAGGGGTGCAACAACTACTTGTTCCCAGCCCCAACCCCCATCCCACACATAATTCCAAGCACCAGCTCTTCCTAACCCCCAAATGCTGCACTTCTCCAGATCAATGGTCCTTCACATTCAGAGCTCCGCAGTGGATCAGCTCCCTGTGTGATAACTTTGCCAATCTTCCCACACTTGGTGCCTTCAAAGTGAATCTTAAGCAGCAGTTGGTGCTGGGGTCCCACTGTGACTGCCATTGCTAGTTCTCTCTGCCAGTCATCCACAACTACCTCCCAACTTGCCCTCCTCTCTGACTTCCTCTCTTCCCCCCCGCCTCCCTCCACCCCCTGGTGCTCCTGCCTCCTTCCTACCCAACCTCACATTTCCCCTCTCTTGCTACTACTCCCTTGTCCTGCCCTCTCTCACTTCCCTCCTCCCTCCCCCGACAAGGCCTCACTGGCTGCTCTGTCCACCTGCTGCTCTAGGGTTGCTGCCCCTGTTAGTCCTTGCTGCAGTGTCCCACGCTGGCACTACACTTATCTGTCTCCCTCCCTATGTAATGATTTTTCCCTTCATATCTGTAATTGCTTGTTATTACATAAATTTTACCCTGTATCTGTGCCTCCATGTAACATTGTCTTGCCATTGTTGTATGTTTTGTACTTTACATAGAAACATAGACTTTGACGGCAGATAAGGACTGCCTGGCCCACCTACTGTAGTCTGCCCATTTCCCTACCTACTGAATAAGCTGCAGATCCTAGTTAACCAACAGCTTATTTCTTCCTACCCCCCACAAGAATTGCCTTATGTCTTTCCCATGCATTCTTGAATTTTCCCACAGTTTTAGACCCCACAACCTCCTCAGGAAGGTGGTTCCATTCGTCCACCACACTCTCTGTGAAAAAATGCTTCCTCACATTGCCCTTGAGCTGTCCCTCCTCTATCTTCAAATTGTGCCCTCTTGTTCTTTTTTTTTTTACTTTTGTGTTTGTAGCCCTCCAGCCTGGAACTCTCTCAGGCCAGGCCACTGCACTCACTGACTTACTCTACCAGCCGCTGTTTTCCCCTGTCATCTTCAAGTTTGTTTCAGTTCCCTGGGTCAGAGGACTGTAACCCGGGGAGACAGAGGGGGCAGTGGTGGGGAAAAAGCATTGGGTGCGTGGCAGTAATTCTGGCAGGGCTGTCACCTATCAGGGCTGGAGGGGTATTTGTTGTAAGCTGAGACCCCTCATCCCCTCGTGTGAGGTGCACATCTGATGCTGCGGCGCATGGTAACCCTGCCTGCATCAGCCTAGCTCCTTACATGCAGCCTGGCAGCTCGTGGTGCCCTCCAGTCTCCACTGGGGGTTCCTTTCCATTTTTGTTGTTGTTGTTACTACACCCCCCCCCCATTGTGTACTCTTCCCCAGGGTTTTTGTTTCCCAGGTGCATTATTTTGTACTTCTTTACATTAAATCCAAGCTGCCATACTTCTGACCATTCCTCCAACCTTGCCAAGTCCCTTCTCATCCTTTCCACCTCCCTTGTGTATCAACCCTGCTGCAGATCTTTGTGTCATCTGCAAAGAGGCATACTTTTCCTTTCAGTCCCTCTGCAATGTCACTTATAAAGGCATTTAAAAAGGACTGGACCCAGTACTGAACCCTGCGGTACCCCACCAGTAACCTTCCTTTCTTCAGAGTGGACTCCGTTTACTATTACCTTCTGTGTCATGTTGTCCAGCCAGTGTTTTACCCAGGCTACCAACCTGGGACCCACTCCCAGGCTGGCTAATTTGTTTATTAATCTTTTGTGCGGGACTGTGTCAAATACCTTTCTAAAGTCTAGGTAGGCCATGTCAACAGCCCCTCCCTGGTCTACTACTTTGGTCACCTAGTTAAAGAAATCGATTAGATTCATCTGATATGACCGTCCCACTGTGAATCCATGCTGCCTTGGGTCCTGTGCCCCACTGGCCTCTAGGTATTCAACAATTCTTTCCTTCAGAAGTGATTCCATCATATTCTCTACCACAGACATCAAACTGACAGGTCTGTAGTTTGCTGCCTCTGTCTTGCATCCACTTTTGTGAAGCGTAATCACATCCGCCCTCCTCCAGTCCTCAGGTACCACACCATCCTCCCATGATTTGTTAAAGAGGGTAGTCAGTGGTGTCACTAGTTCTCCCCTTAATTCTTTTAGAATTCTGGGGTGAATCCCATCAGGCCCCATTGCTTTGTCCACTTTCAGTTTTAGGAGTTCTTTCAGAACCCTTTCTTCTGTGAAAGGACTGGGATCAACCTCCCTATCCAGATTGCTTCGGTTAAGTAGATTAGGTACCTCCCCCTCCTCCTCTTTTGTGAATACTGAGCAGAAGTATGTGTTCAGTATCCCTGCTTTTTCATTGTCCCTCTCTGCCCACCCACTGTTCATTCTATTCAGCCTCACTATCCCTCCCTTTGTCTTTCTACACTCTCTAATGTATCTATAAAAGGTTTTGTCCCCCTTCTTAACTGAGTGGGCTATCTTTTCATCAGTTTTGGGCCTTTGCTATTCTGACTGCCTTCCCTGCTACCTTCTGCCTTAACTGGTACAGTTCTCTATCCTGCTCCTTCTGTGTTTCCTTATACTTCCTAAATGCTATATTTTTCTCCCTAACCTTCTCCTCCACCTCTTTTGAGAACCACAGCAGCTTTTTCTTTCATTTTGATTTGTTTATTTGCTTCACAGAAATTCTTGTTGCCTCTGTGATGGCAGTTTTGATGTTTCCCCCTTGTTGCTCCACTCCTCCTTCTTGCCTGTTTGCTAGTGCTTTTCTAAGGCACTCTCCCATTTTCACACAGTCAGCCCTCCTGAAGCCCAGTACCCTAACTTTTGAATGGCTTGACTTTGCAGCTGAGTTTATCGTGAACCACGCTGATAGGTGATCACTTGTTCCCAGATGGCTACCCACTTGTAGATCTGAGATCCTCTCACTGTTCCCATTTGAGAGTATGAGGTCTAAGACTGCTCCCTCCTGAGTGGGTTCCAACACTAGCTGTCTGAGGCATGCCCCCTGTAGGGCAACGAAAATGGCCCTGCTCTTGGATGTGGCTGCAGCAAAGGTGCTCCAGTTAATAGGGAGAAAAAGATAGCTGGAAGTCATTTCCAAATTTAAATATCTTGGCTTTTGGATTGACAATAAGTTCACTATTAATGACTATATTGAGGACTTATCCAGGAGGCTCAAAGCACAGCTAGGATTTCTTTTTAGAAATAGGTCACTCTTCCCTCTTGCGACCCGAACCAGGCTTGTCCTGGCCACATTTCTTCCCCTACTTGATTACGGAGATTTCATCTACTTTACACCACCTCTGCAATCTCAAGCCTAAGTAAGCTGGACGTTCTCTACCACCATGCCATACGGTTCATTACTAGCTTCTCCTACAGAGCTCACCATTGTGACCTGTGCACAGCTGTTGGTTGGACCTCACTTACCAGTAGACGTTTGGTCCATGCTGGTATCTGGACCCTTAAGATACTCCTTCATAAACTACTGAGCTACTTAACGTCTCTTATCTGCATCTCCCATAGTGCATACTCTCTCAAGAAATCAGATTACATCCTGCTTGCTGTCCCAAGAACTCATACTACCTTTGGCCAACGAGCAATTTCCTTTGCCCTTCCCACTTTATGGAACCAACTCCAAGCCATACTGAAACTAACCAGCATTGTCTCAGGTAATCTCTACAAAGAATTAGCTGCATCTAAAATAAAAGATATCTGTAGATGCCACTGAGCCTCTCTCTTACCCTCATGTTAGTTACACGTGTACCGACTGCCTTTGTTCTGTCCAACTCAGGACTGCAACCACATAGGCAGTTTAAGGTTTAAAGTACTAAAGGATATGACTCCTTTGCTCTGCTCACACTGCCCGTTCCCATCAGACCTCCTACTCACATCTTTCTCCCCTTACTCACCTAACCACTAGCCATCCGTTCTTGCTTTTAATCTCCAACCCTGCCTACCTACTTATCCTTTCTTTTCCTTCCTTGCACACTAACCATTTGTATTGCCTTAGCTGAATTATGTGTACAATTCTGCCCTTGCATTGGCAGAACAAAAAAGAAGCAAACTCTCCTAACGGGACCTTGCTCTACTTGGTTGTATCCTATCATGAATTACCTTTGTCAACTTTGTTTGTACTTTGTATATCTACAGCCAATGATACCTTTTTTCTTTTTTTTTTAATTGTTTAACCAGGAATAGCACACTAAGCTAGAAGCTTATTTACAGGTGTGACCTGAGAGCACAGGGAAGTTAAGAGACTTGCTCAGGGTCACACAGTATACAGGTGGGGGCTGTGGGATTCAAACCCAGGTCCCCAGATTTGCAGCTTAGAGTCTTAAACCACTGCGCTATACTGCTTCCCTAGTAATGTCCACATGTCTGTATAAATGCTTCAGGACCTCCTTGTGAATGAGCTTGCTTAATGGAGTTTTCCTGCAATAAACTTTAACTTGAAATTGAACTTGAACATCTGTCATATTCAAGTCCCCCATCAACAGTATCTCCCCTTTCTCTGCCATCCTAAGGATGCCTTCTATCATATCCTTGTCCATTTCCTCCCTCTGAGATGGGGGTCTATATACGGTGGCGTGAAAAAGTATTTGCCCCCTTCCTGATTTTCTCTATTATTACATATTTGTCACACTGGATGTTTTCAGGTCTTTAGAGAAAATGTAATATTAGATAAAGGGAAACTGAGTGAACAAATAACACTTGTTTTTTTTTTTTTAATTTCACTTATTTAATGAAAAAAGTTAACCAACACCAACTGGCACTGTGTGAAAAGTAATTGCCCCTTACACTTAATAACTGGTTATGCCACATTTAGCTGCAATGACTGCAACCAAACACTTCCTATAATTCAATATCAGTCTTTCACATCGCTGTGGAGGAATTTTAACCCACGCTTTCCCGCAGAACTGCTTTAATTCAGTAACATTTGGTAGGTTTTCGAGCACCAACTGCTCGCTTCAGGTCCTGCCACAGCATCTCTATTGGGTTTAAGTCTGGACTTGACTAGGCCACTCCAAAACTTTAATTTTACTTCTTTTAGCCATTCTGATGTGGACTTGTTTTGTGTTTTGGATCATTGCCTTGCTGCATGACCCAACTACGCTTCAGCTTCAGCTGATGGAAGGATGACCAGACATTCTCCTTAAGAATTTTCTGGTACAGAGCAGAATTCATGGTTCCTTTAATTATGGCAAGTCATCCAGGTCCTTAGGCAGCAAAGCATCCCCACACCATCACACTACCACCACCATGTTTGACTGTTGGTATGGTGTTCTTACTGTGGAATGCTGTGTTTGCTTTACGCGAGACATTATGGGATCCATGTCATCCAAAAAGTTCCACTTTGGACTCATCTGTCCATAGAACATTTTCCCAAAAGGCTTGTGGATCATCCAGGTGCTTCTTGGCAAATGAGAGACGAGTGTTTATGTTCTTCTTGGTTAGCAGTGGTTTCTGCCTTGCTACCCTCACATGAAGCCCATTTTTGCCCAGTCTCTTTCTGATTGTGGAGTCATGAACACTGACCTTAGCTGAGGCAAGAGAAGCCTGCAGTTCTTTGGATGTTGTTTTAGGATCCTTTGAGACTTCCTGGATGATTTTACGCTGCCCTTGGAGTAATTTTGGCAGGCTGCCACTCCTGGGAAGATTCACTACTGTTCCAAGTGTTCTCCATTTGGAGATTATGGCTCTCACTGTGGTTCAATGGAGTCCCAGAGCCTCAGAAATAGCTTTGTAATCCTTTCCAGACTGATAGAGGGCAACAAATTTTTTCTGATCTTTTCAGGAACTTCCTTTGATCATGGCATAATGTGCTTGTTGAATCTTTGTGCTGGCAACGTGACTCTGATGGTAAGGGTCAAAATAAGTGAGGTTTATATTGAGCAGGGCTGGCTGTAATCAAGCCTGGCTGTGTTCAATCAGCTGACTCTAATTATCCTTTTAATTGGGTTGATTTAACTAGGGGGCAATTACTTTTTCACACAGTGCCAGTTGGTGTTGGTTAACTTTTTTCATTAAATAAATGAAATAAGTAAAAAAAAAAAGTGTTATTTGTTCACTCAGGTTCCCTTTATCTAATATTATATTTTGTCTAAAGACCTGAAAACATCCAGTGTGACAAATATGCAATAATAGAGAAAATCAGGAAGGGGGCAAATACTTTTTCACGCCACTGTACAATCCCTGTGTGGATTGTGGTGCCATTTCCAGTCTCTAAGATGACCCACAGTGCCTCCTCTCCTCCCTGTTTACTGTTTTGTTCTGTTGCTTTTATCCCTTCCCTAACATAAAGAGATACTCCTCCCCCTCTTCTACCCTCCCTGTCTCTCCTGTAGGTTGTGTACCCTGGTATGTTAACATCCCAGTCATGGTTCTCTGTGTTCCATGTTTCTGTGACTGATATGATATCCAGGCAATCCTCTTCCATCAAGGCCACCAGTTCAAGGAGCTTGTTGCCCAGACTTTGGGTATCAGTACTCATTGCCCTCCATTTCTTGATGGCCTTACCCCTTTCTGCCCCATCCCTGTCTCTACTGCCTTTGTCGTTATCTCCATTTACTCCTGCCCTTCTCCCTATCAATGTCTCTATCTTGGTGTTTACCTCACTAACTACCCTGATATTTTTGGGGGGACTAGGATCTCCCTACTCCTTTCCAGTGCCTCCCCCCCTTGGCAAGTTTAAATGCTTGCCAGTGAAGCATTTAAACCTATCACCTAGGATCCTGTTTCCCCTCCTGGACAGATGCAGACTATCACACCAGTATAGGCCTGCATCACTCCAGGTGGACCTCTAGTCCCCAATGAAGCCAAACCCCTGAGCTCTGCACCAGTTTTTCAACCACTGATTGAATGAAGTGGAACCTATGTAAGGTACTAATCTGGGAATACAATAAATAAAATAGTAAGGGAAGACTCGCTGGACCTTTGGTTTCCTTCTGTCATCAAATTCTATGTTTCTGCTGTGCAGTATGTCTAATAATGCTGTGGAAATATTATTTTATTTGTAATTTTTGCTGCACAACTCCCAGTTTGACCTTATTCCTTAACAGAAAGAAGAATGACAGGGAGGAATCTGCTTCAAGTAATCTGAGATGCTTTCTGACTGTTGGAGAACAGACTCACTCATTCACCAAGCTGATTTCAAATTAATTAGTTTTCTTGTTAAAAAGGAGACAGCTATAGCAATCACTTAGCAAAAGTCAATGTTTCTGGACCCACAATCTCCTCCTCAAGGTGTTATGTAATCTATGAAAGCATTGAAGAAACAGCTGTTTTTAAAAACTATCACCATTCATTAGAGCTACAACTAGGACTTGGAGCAGAGTGGGTGTGCTGTGGGAGGAAAAACAAATTCCAGCCGGATCCACCACGGCTGCATAATGAAGTTAGTGAATTTGTGTGAAATTGTTAAGGAGGTATGGAGAAGCAACACAATGATTAGTAAGTAGTAAGATTTGTTTTAGTTTCTGTTCTAAGGAAGGCATACACATTATTAGGAAAATATATGGATGTGTAGATTTTAAAGGAAGGAATAGGAAGCTTACAAAAGAACCCCAGAGCAAATGCCACTAATGTATGTGTTATCCCGGATAATAATGGCCAGACAGACAAATTTTAAAGAAAACACAATTGCACATATCCCAATAATGCAAAGCATCAAGAGAAACATATGCAAATCCCCATGATGGTACAGAAGGTGGCAGTACATGAAAAAGTAATGGCTGGCATATATTCAGCCTTGGAATTATTTACGCATTTTTATTTATTTATTTATTTATTTATTATTGTAATATAAAGTTTATTAACATTTTTGACTTTACAATGGACAGGATCATGATTATCTGAACAAAACATGTACCAAGAAATTCAACATACATGATCCCATCCCCCCCAACACAACCCAAGTCCCCCCACCCACAGTCCCAGTGAACAAAGAGTTCAAAATAATATATTTAAATCACAACTTACATGATAGGTAGAATATAATGTATGTAAAGGAGCCCATATCTTTTTATATTTTGCATTATTGTTATTAAGACTAGAAATTATCTTTTCTGTTCTAAGATTGGCTTGAAGCTCGTTAAGCCATTCAGAGTAGGAGACCGACTATGCATTCTTCCAATATTTAAGGACCAACTTTTTAACAGACATGGAAATCAAGGCGATATGATGTTTGCAATTATTCACTGCTATTTGAGAGTAATCCCCGAGAAGGCATATCTCAGGCAAAAATAAATATGACAATCCCAATAATGGATCCACTCTATCCTGTATTATTTTTTTTTTTTTTCCATTTAGTCTTTATCTCCCTAGCCTGCCAGCCGCCTGATGTCCTTCTCGGCCTGGTCACGGAACACTAGCTTCTGCTCCCCACAACGGCCTCGGGCCCTCCGATAGCCCGTGGCTCCCTCCCCCACGGCGGGGCTGCGGCACTCCCCTCGCATGCCGCAGACGTGGAACTTGGTCAGAGGGCTGGCCTGGGGAGCAAATCGAAGCCGTGGTAGGCTTCATTAGTGGTGGCTGGCGGCTAATTCTTTTTCTGGTTTTCTTTCCGGGAGGCTGGGACATGCAATGATGCCAGCGTCTGCCCCGCCTGCTGTGCGTACCAGTGTCGGTAGTTAGGTGTCCCCTGGCCTCCACCAGGAGTCACTCAATGCCCGGTCACAACTTACCCTCCCCCTGGAGAAGGAGACCAGTCCCTAGGATGCTCCATCCTCCTTCCCCGGCCGGTCCTCCAGCGACCCTAGTCCGTTTCCGAGCCCAGGTCGCCGGCATCGCAAGCGGAAATCCAACTGCTGCGCCGATGGGCCGGCCTCTATCCTGTATTATTTTCCAGAGAGGAGCTATCTTGGGACAGTCCCAGAAAATATGTAACAAAGTACCTTCGCTCTGTAAACACCTGGTGCATAAATTGGATGTTGTTACTCCCCAAGCAGCCAATTTTTGCGGGTAATAATAAAGGTTATGCAATATGTTAAACTGCATCAGACATAGCCTGTCTTGAGCTACAAAATGGTGACAGTTACTCCATAGGGCAGACCAGTCTATATTCCAATGTGGAAAAAGATCTGACCAGTAGTTTGAAGGTCCAAAAGCCTCGGGGAAAATGCCAGTCATAAAGAGAATTATATAATTTGGAAATTGCTTTTGTGGAAGTAGTTAGGGGACTTAAGTCATAGTGAAAAGAGTGCTTTGATGATATGGGAGCTATCCTTTCAAATTTTTTAACCAGAAGGTGCCTTAATTGAAGAATTCTAAAGTGATCCATTGGTGGTAATCTAAATTTCAATAAGAGCTCTTCTAAAGATAACCATGATCCATCATCCTTCACGAACAGGGACAATTTCCCCTTTCCTAGTCGTGGTAACCACGTAGGTGATACTGGCTTATTGTCGATTTTGAAGACTGGAGAATTCCAAATTGATTGGGAAAGGTCTGCGTATTGTTTATATTTTAAAAATCCACATAACTGTGAGTGAATTCTAATAGAAGTTTCTATGGTAGTGTCTTTTAACTTTTTTCCGCAAAACTGATACCTTTAGGAATAACAGTATGGAAGGATCCATATTACATGAACGAATCATTTCCAATTCAATTTTCAACCATGGAGAAAAAGCAGCCACAGGGTTTGGAGCTAACCACTGAAGATATTTGGAAGTTTGACTAGCCCAATAATACAAGCTAAAATGAGGCAAACGTAGGCCACCTTTAAGTTTAGAAGCAGCCAGCTTGTGATATGCTAATCTTGGTTGCTTTTTTTTACCAAATAAATTTCACTATTAGGCTTTGAGCCTTTTTAAACCAAGTTCCTGGTAAATAAGTATTAAGTAAGTGAAGAGGATAGAGTAACCTGGGAAGTACATTCATTTAGACTAGGTTTATTCTTCCCCTCAAGGAAATGGGGAGAGTCGACCAATGTTCTAAATCCTGCATCACTGTTGTTAATAATGAATCCAGGTTCTTCTTAATAGAAAGCTGTGTGCTGCTAGTTAACTCAATACCAAGATAGCGTAGAGATTCCTTTGACCATGACATTCCTAAAGCAGTAATACTATGCTTAAGAACTCTATGATTTAAAGGGAATACAATGGACTTGCCAACATTTAACTTATAATTTGAAAGTTTACTGTATTCCTCTATTAGATCTAACATAACGGGGATAGAGGCCTCTGGGTATGAAAGCTACAGAAGTAAGTCATCAGCATAAGCAGAAACTTTAATTTCAGTATCTAAGATTGTGATTCCCTGTACCTTTGGATATAGAGACAATTTATGGATTAATGGCTCCAAGTAGAGATTGAAAAGAAGGGGGAAAGGGGACAGCCCTGTATAGTACCAGAATGTAAAGAAAACAGTTCTGAAATTACTCCATTGCCTGAAATTTTAGCTGAAGGATTTTGATAGAGAGCCTTAATCCAATCCCGGAATTGTTGTGGAAAACCAAAGGTGTTCAAGGTTTGAAGTAAGAAGTTCCAATTAACTCTGTCAAAAACATTTTCTGCATCCAGGGACACCAAAGCTTCTGGAAAGGAGGCATCCCTGAACTCTGAAAGGACATGGAAAAGAGTGTGCAGATGGTCTACAGAGGATCTTCCCTTCATAAAACCTACCTGTTGTGAACCTATTAAATCTGGGAGAATTAAACTGAGCCTATCTGCCAAGATCTTAGTTAGTATCTTAATGTCCTGATTTAACAGAGAAATGGGTCTGTAGTTTTCCACCAGTTCTAAATTCTTGCCAGACTTTGGTAAAAGTACAATGAGAGCCTCAAATAATGTGGGGTCTACTCGTGTACCAGATAATATGAATTGATATAAAGAGAGAATATATGGGGTAATCTGTTCCTTAAAACATTTATAAAAATTAGGTGAAAATCCATCAGGTCCTGGAGTTTTGTCTGACGGTAACCCTTGTATTACTTCCGCTATTTCTAATGATGAGATTGGGGCCACTAACTTCGTCTGCTGGGCTTCTGAAAGAACAGGTAATTGAGCCTCTTTTAAATAGAGAGAAAGAGTCAAATTAGAAGGAGGGTTAGCCATAACACCGTACAATTGTTTATAATACCTGGTAAATTCAGAGATTATTTCCTGAGGGGAAGATTTCAGAGACCCATCCAAACTAGAATGGATTGGAGGGATAAAACGAGCTGACTCCTGCTATTTAATTCTCTGAGCCAATAGTTTCTCTGCTTTTTCTCCATGGTCTATGTATGAGGCCTTTGCACATAATATGGCAAATTCTGCCTTCTCATTAAGAAGGCCAATATATGAGTCTTTCAATTTTGCAAGTTTTTGTTTAACCTCATCAGTTGATTGCGGGTGTAGATTTACCTCCAGTAATCTGATCTGGGATAACACATCCTTCTGTTTTAACTCCTGACTTTTTTTTTCTACTGGACGCCAACCCAATTAGAATACCCCACAGATATGCTTTAAAAGCACACCACATAATGTCAGGTTTAGTGTCCTTGGTGGAATTTGTTTCAAAAAATTGTTTAATATGATCTTTGATGCAATCAGCAGTTTTAGAATCCTTGAGTAGTTAATCATTCAACTTCCATAGGGTATGACGTTTAGGCAAAGATGAAAAAGACAACCTAGACTGCACCAATGAATGATCTAAGGGAGGCCCCGGTTGGATAGAAGAGGATATTACCCCAGGTAAAAGTTGTTGTGATAACAATAGGTAATCAATGCGAGACAAGGATCTATGGACAGGGGATATGAAGGTATACTCCTTAGTTTCCGGATGTAATACTCTCCATACATCACAAAGACCCAAGCGATCCATTAAATCATGTAACGCGCATTGGGCAGGAGAAGGTCTTCCTGAAGTATTACCAGTACAGTCTTTACAAGGATCCAATACCAAATTAAGATCTCCTCCCAAAATTATAGATGCAGGTAGTAATGGAAGCATAGAATTAAGTAATTGCATAAAGAAAAGAGGGTCATCCTTGTTAGGACCGTAAATGCTCCCTAGTAATAATTTGTGGGATAAAGAGTGCCTTTAACTAATACGAATCTACCCTGTGGATCTTTAATCACTTGTTTAACTCTGAATGGAATATTCCTATTAATGAGAATTAATACTCCACAATTGTTAGAGGTATCTTGAGCTGTAAAGACCTGTCCTATTTGCAGTCTTCTCATCTGAATGGCCTCGGAGTCTAATATATGAGACTCCTGAATAAAAGAAATATGAGAATACAGAATATTCAAATGTTTCAACATTTTGTATTGTTTTAATTTTTTACGGACCTCTTTAACATTCCAAGTTGAAATACAAACATCATTAGCCATCCTACCTATTCCAGAGATGAAAGCGACTATTTTTGAACCATTATGAAGTTTTGTTATACTGGACTGTTGAACCCACTCCCTCCTACCTAACCCTACCCTGTCCCAAGCATATCCACTGTTCCCCACTAAACAAAAAAGAAAACCAAACGAAGAAGACCCTAAACTATAAACCCCTTGAATATCCCCATCCCCCAAACCTCCCTACCTCCCTTACTATCCTGTAATCGTTTGCAGCACACCACCAAATCGCCTTTCCCTCCACTACCACCCAACGCATATAATTACCCCCAAAACTCCAAATAATATAATATAGAACCATCCCATAACAAAGTATGTATCAAGTAAATTGAACCCTGCGAACTGTATAATAAATCCTAAATTCAATAACTATCCCTATCTACAAAATATGAAGCATGTGGGGATTCCTGTCAAATAGAAATCTCCCAGTACACCTTATTTGACCATCTAAATTTAACCTAGCACTAAATCAAGAGGAAGGAGGGAAGGAAAAAGAAAGGGAAAGAAAAGGAAAACAAAATATATACTATGAGGCTTTAAAGTTTTGCTGTACTGTAGATAAAAGCCAAATGATAATATATCTAGCATACCAGATCTTTCCTGATTACTTCTAAAGGCTTCAATACCTAGTGATTTTCTGTTGCTGAATAACTCGAAGCTTAAACTACAAAGACAACCTGATTGGTTAGCCTACATCCTCAGGAGCTACTTGTATCCTATTATTGCTACTTTGTTTAACAGCATTGTTACAGTAGCCTTGTCGCACATCTCAATTAAGTACTAAGCTTGTGGTGAAACTGAGACAACACTACCCTTCTGTGGCTGCACAACGTTACTGCATCCCTTACAAAGGACTCCGCTAACTTTACTGCGACTACTGAAAGTGAGGGAAAGAACACCAGCAAGAGAAAAGAAAAGGAAAAAAGAACCTGATCTTTTCAGGGGGACACCGCTGCCAAACTCTTTCTTAACTATCAAATAAACTATAAAGTAGTTTTATCATTTGAAAACAGCCCTTCAGCTTGAATTCGCATCATGCAAACCTCTTTATCCTTGAATTTGGTGAAAGAGAATGAATATGTTTACTTATTAACGGCATACAAAGAGGAACAGATCTATATTCCTAAACACTGTCCTCGTAGTTACTCCAATTGTTATATCTCACACCTATACAACTATCACCCCCGACCGGACATCAGAACCACATTAATAACTCACACTCATTATCATTTTCCTCTGAAGTGAGGAAACAAGTACTTTGGCTATATTGTATTGTTTAACCCAGTTCTAACCTTATGATTTTAAAATGTAGGCCTCTCCCTCTATTACACACCATCTTTAATCCAGTTCTGAAACATGTACTACGAGAGACGGTAGAGACAGTACAACCAATGCACAAATCCCAAGAACTGTTCTGATACTCAGAGTCCAACAGTTATCAAACAAATATAACAAATCCATGCGTCTTTGATCTTTTACACCGATGACTTCCCCAACATGATGCTAGTCCTCATTCAGGTGTTCTTAAATAATTCGGGCATAGCCAACTTGAGACCTTTGGTCGCCATCTCAGATCTTCATACGAGTGCCAAGCTCCAGAGATTAATACCTCCAGTCTGGCAGGGTAAATCATTTTGAACTTAATTCCAGCCGCAATTATTTTGGTGACAAGAGGGTGAAAAGAAAACCTGCGTTGGCGAACTGTGAGCGGCAAGTCTTGGGCAACATGGATTCTTACCCTCTCCCACTGAAGATCTTGAATCTCTAGTACTTTGATAAAAAAGTATTGCTTCTCCAAATAATTCAGGAATCAAAAGATCAGGGGTCGGGGGGGAGCCCCGGATGGAGGAGTTGGTGGAAGTGCCCTGTGAGCCCATTCTATGATATAACGGGGCCCGTAAGGTGAAGGTCCCACTATTTTTTCCACAAACTTTTGTACAGATAGGACTGAATCATGCTCTTCTTCAGCCTCAGGAAGACCAATAATTACCGCGTTGTTTCTGCAGCTACAGCCCTCTAAATCCTCTAATTTCTGTTCCATCTTTGCCAACTTTTGTTTGATTGTCACCACCTCGGGGTCGAATTTGTCTGCCCTTTTCTTAAGAGAAGTAATTCGTGCTTCACTGTCGGATGTTCTCAGCGTGATATCTTCTATAGCTTGCAAAACTGATTTGATTTCAGTAGTAAGGCTCCTTAATTCATCCTTGAAAGGCCAAAATTCAGCCAGAAAACCAGAAAGTGTTAACGGCTCTTGCTCGGGGCTCTGGCGTGGCATGGATTGTACAGGCAATGTATTGGCCCTTTGTTTTTTGGGTGCCTTTTCAGGCGTGGCAGGAGGAGTATGTTTCTGCTGTATTTTCTTCATATCTACCTCCATCTCATAAAAAATGATCCAACTTGATACAAGAGACTTTCATGTACACTTTAGTTGCCTTTGCTGAGTTCGAAAAGTTGAATTGGTAGATTTAAAATTGGATTAATGTGGCGGTAGGTGGGAGAGGTTACAAAAGGCATCTCTTCAGGCTCGCTGCATCATGTGATCTCCATTTTTTTTTAAGAGAAACAGGGTTTTTGTCCATGAGGTGATGTATGTTCACCTCAGGGAGGCAGTGTAGTGCAGTGGTTTAAGGCTCTGAGCTGCAAATCTGGAGACCTGGGTTTGAATCTCACAGTCCAACTTGTATACTATGTGACCCTGAGCAAGTCACTTAACTTCCCTGTGTTCCCAGGTTATACCTGTAAACAAGCTTTCAGCTTAGTGTGTCTCACCTGGTCAAACAATTGAAAAAAAATTATATTTAAGCAATGTGTTGATGTTAGGAAGTCAGGTGTAATGATGATGGACTGTTAGAGAAAATGTGATATTAACTTTTAGAGGGGGGCACTTTTGATAAGGGCAAGGTAGTTATGAATGTGATAATGGGAATATTAGGAAAGTATAAGGTCTACACAGAAGTGGAGTACAAATATGTGCAGTTTCATAAGTATGTGCTCAGAGTGCAGGCAAATGTGATATGCAGGTGTGTTTTAGAAATAAGTAAAAATAGCGATACATACAATTAATAGAAAGATTGATAATTACGTAGACATATAGACAGAGAGCAAGAGACACAGACAGGCAGAATAGGAATGGCAGTGAAGCACTGAAGTGACACCAACACCACCCCCACCCCACAGACATGGACAGGCATTGAGGTGTGCCTTTTGGTCACTGGCCATAACGCTCAAGCCATTTCAACTCACCCTACCCAGCAGACACAGACAAGAATAAAGGTGTGCCTTGGGGTTTTCAAACTTTACACTCACCCCATTCCACACAGAAATATGCTGAAATGGGTACAGTATAAGAGAATGGAGTTAACTTTGGGGCTGAAAAGTCAAAGGCACACCTCAATACCTGTCACTGGCTGCAGGGAGTGAGTGGGGTGGAAAGGCATGAGCATTACTGTTGACAATCCCAAGTCACACCCTGATGCCTGTCAGTCCCTACAGTGCAGGGTGTTATGGTCAGAAACCCTAATGCCCTGGGTGTTTCTTGGTATTTTCCCTCCAAGTTTTCAGCATGGGCTCTTTGTGACCCCACCGTATGAACAGTGATACTATCAGTTCATTGGCTGAAAGGAGATTTTGCACAGTGACTGCACCATTTAGCATCGCAGGTGCAAAAACACATGTTGAACAGGATGTAAAAAATTACAGCTATACATTTCTTGCATCAGTTACTGCTCAGCAAATATGTTGCATGACCTGCTTATTGGCATTTTACATCTGCTATGCAGTGTAATGCTGCCATGGCTGTATGGCTGAGAGGGACCTGGGGATGGTGGTGGATGTCAAGATGAACAACTCAGAGACTTGTAGGAGGGCAGTGGCCAAGGCCATGATGCTGGGATGCATCGCTAGGGGGATTATTCCAGAAGGAGGGAAGTGATACTCCCTCTGTATAACTGCTTGGTGAGCCACACCTCTAGTACTGCATGCAGTTTTGGAGGCCACACTTAAACAGGGACATTGAACTCCTGGAGAGGGTCCAGAAAAAGGCAACCAAAATTATCTGGGGATTGGGGAAAGGACCTAAGGGAGAGGCTCAAGAACTGAATAGATACACGTTGGAAGAGAGAAGGGACGGGGACATGATAGTGTTTTTGTCACATGGGGTAAATAGGGTGGCAAAGTCACGGTGCTCCAAAGGAAGGGGGGGCAACTAGAGTGCATGAGTGGAAGCTGGAGGGGGGATAGTCGGGGAGAAAGGAGGAGGTGGTGCTACTTCAGTGAGAGGGTGGTAGAACCATGGAATGCACTGCCTGGGGGACTGGTGGAGGCAGAGACTGTGGAGGGGTTCAAGAGGGGGTGGGAAAGGTACAGGGTAAGGGTTGTGGAAGCAAAGTCCAATGAAGTGGGAATACCCTGGACTGGGAAGGGAGAAGCCCGAGAGGGTGGGGGGGCAGCAAGGTCAGTTCCCAGGGTGGGGACTGACCAAACAAGCAGACACAAAAGCTCACTAGGCCAATTCTGCTGGCATTTTTGTATGTTAGTATGTTGGAATGCTGACTACACCAACATCAAGAACCATAAAACAGATGACTGCCATAACTAGGGAGGTAGTATAGCACAGTGGTTTAAGTCTCTTAATTGCAAATCTGGAGATCTAAGTTTAAATCCCACAGCCCCCACAAAAAAAAATGAAAATCTTGTCACAGAGGAAAATTAGCACTAACTGCTAATAGAATGCTGATACCTACATTTACAGTTTAGCAAATACTTGAAATCTAACTGAGTGCGGTTTCTGTAAGAAAACAGCTAGAGTCTTTATTAATTAGCGTTGATGATCTGGGCAGTTTCTGTGCTTTTGTTTGAGGAGGGCCTCAAACAATAGGTACAACCACCCACTAGAGACAGGACTATCCTAGATCTAGTACTAACTAACAGGGAAAGGATCATAGATCTCCAGGTAGACTGTCAACTGGGAACCAGTGACCATCACATGGTATGGTTCAATTTGGCCACTAGAACAAAATCATCACATTCAAAGGCAAAAATATGGGACTTCAGAGGAGCTTACTTTGATAAGATGGCCAACAGAGTTAAGCTAGCCGTGGCAAAAAGAAACACAGGTGAGGGGGTACAGGCAAAGTGGGCAAGCATTAAAGATGCAATACTTGAAGCAACATCCCATTGTGTTAATGAGAAAAGGAAGTGCACAAGAAGAAGGAAACCACTTTGGTTTTCAAACACAGTAGCAGAAAAGGTCAGAGCCAAAAGGCTGGCCTTCAGGAAATATAAGGGAATGCAACAGGATGAAGATAGGGAGGCATACCAAACATCCCTAAGGGAATCAGGGAAGGTAGTAGGGCAGGCAAAGGCCCAAACTGAGGAAACACTAGCACAAACAGTAAAAGAAGGTGACAAGACTTTATATAGATACATTAGTGAAAGGAGAAAGTCCAGAGAGGGTACCACTAAGATCAAAGGGGATAAGGGGGCATGTGAGGAGGAGGACCATGTAAAAGCATCTATCCTAAATAGATACTTCTGCTCAGTATTTACTGAAGAGACGGTAGGGCAGGGCCCACAGCTCTGCACCATGGACACAGTGGGGGAGGGAGGTGTGCACTAGTCCCTTCACAAAAGAAAGGGTCCTACAAGAGCTTGATAAGCTCAGGGTGGACAAGGCAATGGGAACTGATGGCATACATCCAGGGCACTAAAGGAGCTAAGGGTGGAACTAGCAGAGCCATTATTAGAACTGTTTAGTGAGTCTCTGAGCACAAGAGAGGTCCTAGAAGACTGGAGAAGGGCTTATATGATCCCACTCCACAAGAGTTGCAGCAGAGAGGAGGCAGGGGAACTACAGACCAGTCAGTCTTACCTCAGTAGTGGGCAAGATTATCGAGACACTCCTTAAGGAAAGGATAGTGCAACACCTGGAATCCATAGGAGCACAGGATCCAAGACAGCATGGGTTTACAAAAGGAAGGTCCTGTCAAACTAATCTCATAGATTTCTTTGACTGGATAACCAGAGTGGTGGACCAAGGGGGAGCAGTTGATGTTGCCTACCTTGACTTCAGCAAAGTTTTCAATACTGTTCCACATAGAAGATTGATTAATAAGCTGGGTAGGCTCAGGGTGGGTCAGACGTTGGTCAACTGGGTGGCAAACTGGTTGACGGGCAGTAAAAGAAAAGTGGTGGTGAACAGTATACAGTTAGAAGAGATGCAAGTCACAAGTGGGGTACCTCAGGGATCAGTCCTGCGGCCAGTCCTCTTCAATTTCTTCATCAGTGACGTTGTAGATGGACTGGAGGGTAAGGCTTGTTTGTTTGCAGATGACACCAAGATCTGTAACAGAGTAGATGATCCAGATGGTGTGGGCAGAATGAGAAGAGATCTGAATAAACTAGCAAAATGGTAGGAAAAGTGGCAACTGGGGTTTAATGCAAAGAAGTGCAAGATCATGCACATAGTGAAGAGGAACCCTGAAGCCACCTATAGGCTGGGAGGGGAGTTGCTGGCAGTCACAAGGGAAGAAAGAGACTTGGGCGTCATCATCACCAATGACCTGCAATCATCGAAGCAGACCTCTAAAGCAGTAGGTAAGGCTAGAAGGATGTTGGGGTGTATTAGTAGGGGTATCACAAGTCAGAAGAGGGAGGTAATAATCCCTCTTTACAAGACACTGGTTAGGCCCCATCTGGAGTACTGTGTGCAGTACTGGAGGCCGCACCTCCACAAGGACATTAACTAAATTGAGGCAGTCCAGAGAAGGGCAACCAAAATGGTGCAGGGATTGCATCAGAAAACATATGAGGACAGATTAACTGAACTCAATATGTATATCCTAGAGCAAAGGAGGGAGAGAAGTGATATGATTAAAACATTCAAACACCTTAAGGGCATTAACAAGGTGAAAGAATCTAACATGTTTCAATATAAAAAAATAGCAGGACAAGGGGACACAGCACGAGATTAGAGGGAGGCCGATTAAGGGGTAATGTAAGGAAGTTATTTTTCACAGAAAGAGTGGTGGATGCATGGACCAGCCTACCTCAGGAAGTGGTGGATATGAATACAGTGCAGGGCTTCAAACAGGCATGGGATAGGCATAAGGGAGCAATACAGATAAGTATGAATAGATAGGCCATTGACAGAGCAATGGCCTATGGCACATTCATAAGGTAGAAAAAGTAATGGGCAGACTGGATGGGCCCTGCCGTCCTTATCTGCCATCAACTTCAATGTTTCTAAAAATTAAAACTTTTAAAATTAAAACACTCCTGTTAGCTAGAATTGATGCACATAAAAAAAAATAGTCAATTAGAGCTATTTAGTAGCTGTTGTCTTACAGAAACCCCAGTTAGCTAGCTCTCAGGTATCTGCTAAACTTAACTGTTGATGTGTATGTGACCGGCAAAACTACACTTAAAATCTCACAAATAAATAAATAAAATATCAGAACAGCATTTATTTTAGTAGTATCTTATTTCTTTTAAGGTGCCCATGACACTAGCTATATATATTTATATATTTTAACTTCAAAGCACTAAATATGTTCAAATGCAAAAAAACACATAGCTTTATTCTCTACACAGATTACTGTTAAACTTTAGGTCCCAGAATAGCCAAGAAACAATTTAGACTTCACTCTTGCATGCCACTGTCATGCCCACTTCTCATGCAAACATTCATTTCTATGCTATGCACTCTTATTTCCGAGAGACATAAATCTTATAGAACTGCTAAAAAAACAAATTTATCAAGACTGGATTTCTGTAAGAAAACAGCTGCTAAATAGCTTTAATTAATTATTTGTGTTTTCAGTGTGTATCAGGTCTAGCTAGCAGTAGTGTTTTCATTTTAAAATGTTATTTCATTAAACTACTCACAACAATAAAAAGCACAGACATTGTCCCAGATCATCAGTGCTGTAAATAGTAAAGACTATAGCTGTTTTCTTACAGAACACATACTCAGCTTTCAAGTATTTGCTAAGTATTTGCTAAACTGTAAATGTAGGTACCATCATTCCACTAGAAGGAACTGGGAGTTAGGGCTGATTTTGCTCTTTGACATGCTTTTCATTTATTTATTTATTTTGTGTTTGTTTTTTGTTGCAAATGTGGAGTATCTTTTTAATAAAGTATAAAATATGCATGTGTGAGTTATTTCATTTGGAGAATATTTGTTTCATTATTTGAAAAAAAATATGGAATCAAATGTGTAGCTGAAATGACTCTGTGACTGTTGCCATTTATGTTCACTGGAGAAGAACAGTTACACAGCTCTGCTGTTGTGAAATGATTTTAAAGCAGTGCACATGCTAAATCCTATTGCCACATTCAAAACACCATCCCCTACCTACTTGCCACATATAAACTCAACTATATTAAAAAAATAATTTAGGCACTTTTTTTACCAGGAGAGACACACTAAGCTGAAAGCTTGTTTACAGGTGCAACCTGGGAGCACAAGGAAGTTAAGTGATTTGCTCAGGGTCACACAGTATGTAAGTGGAGGCCATGGGATTCAAATCCAGGTTTCCAGGTTTGTAGCTCAGAGCCTTAAACCACTGTGTTATACTGCCTCCTTAACATACCTGCCTACTTAACCATTATTCATTCCCTAGTCCCATTTACAACACGGTTACACTTATATATAATACATACTTCTCAAACTTGAAAGAAAAAATACACTTTATCATCAAAGTCTGTTTACCAAGTACTGTGCCCATGATTAAAATAATTTGAACCCCTCCCCCCAAAAATGTGCCATGACATAAAACTGCATGTTTAACTGTAAAGACAATTAAAATGTTTATTCTAAATGCATTACTAACACCAATGTTTCATGATTAAAACTATTTCAACCCCCTCCCCCCAAAAATGTGCCCTGACAAACTGTACTCTGGGAAGCTGGCCTGGGACAAGATGCCATAAAAAAAAACCTGAAAACAATAATAAAATAAAAAATACAGTTAAGATTTTTTAATGTCAGCTCTGATCAGAATAGCTTTTAAAATCACCAATTGTTTTCTTGTTCAATGTTTTCCAATACATCTCAAACTTAAAAGAAAAAACCCACTTTATCAGTCTGGGTTCACCAAGTACTGAGCCCATGATTAAAATAATTTGACCCCCCTCCCCCTAAAAATGTGCCCTGACATGAAATTGCATGTTTAACTGTAAAGACAATTAAAAAATGTATTTCTAAAAGCATTACTAACACCAATGCTTTCAAAGTTTTGAAACTACTAAAGACAAATTATATATAAACTATACATATATAAAATGTTTAAGAAAAACATGTGACTCTTACTGTAAATTAGAATGTGTGTCTTGGTCTCCTTCTGAGGCCCCAGGTGGCTCTGATAATCATTTGTTCCAAATGATTTTAATGTCAATTTGAAGGCATTAAATATCTTCTGCTCTCCTAGTCCTTAATAAAGGCATTAAGTATCTTCTGTTCTCCACTGCACAGACTTGTTCTGTTGGTTGATACAGGTCCCAAACTAGTGTGTCTTGTTACAGCATGATAGAGCCATCTCATGCCCCTCCCACATGAATCAGAAAAAAGTTTGGGGTGGATCTTTATGAGCTTCTCGGGTGGAGGTGTGGGTGGATCTTACTCCCCCCAAAAAACCTAATGCTGCCTCCCACTACTCAGGTTTCAGTTCTTGTACCACCCATTTAAGAAAGAAAATAGTACCCTGCAACCATTGACTAACATGAAAGCATATTTATTTGAAGGTGGAAAACATTGCTTGGAGGAGGGTAAGGTGGAAGAGACTATTTACACCTTCAGTCAGCTCCACGGACAGAAAACACGATATCACTCCTTTTGTACATGCAAAACGTCTGCAGGCTCCACCTACTGCAGTCATAAAAATGAGCTAACTGCTTTGACTTTGTAATGCCCCCTTCCCCAACCCCCCCATGAAAATCATCTACTGTGGCAGGAGGGAGGCATAAACTATATTATGCCATGTTTGCACTGGAGGGGCTCAGGCAAGGGGTTATACTTTAAAAAGTCTGTTGGTTCCTAGGCATGGCCAGCATTTTTATATGTTTTTTTTTTATGTTTGCTTGCACGCATGTGCAAGAAACATTATGTGACAGCTTAGGAGAGAAGCGGGTTGTGGAGGTGCGGCACTGTGGAAGCCAAGAGATGCACTGCATTTAGGGGCATGGCACTGGTGGACCAATGGAGGTACAGTGTGCTGATGACACTGGTTTCCAAAAGTGCCATCAAGTTGTAACATTTTTGCCACAGCAATCAGGAGCCGCCTCGTCATTGCAGCGACAGCCATTCGCTGTAATGAGGGAGCGACTCGTCATTGCAGTGCAGTACTTTGCTTAGTGTAATATTGTTTGTAAACATGGTGGCAAGCCACCGCCATGTTTACAAACAATATTACAGCCCCATGAAAGCCAATGGGGTGGCCAATCCCCATGCCCCCGACCAAGTTAATTTGTCGATGGGGGGGCCCACTCCCTGTTGGCATAATACCCCCCATTTATTGTGTGCCAAGGGGCTGCCCAATCCCCCTCGGCATCATGCAGCCCCCAAAACAGTTTTTTTTTTCTGATGGGGGGCCCAGTCCCCATCGGCTTCAGTCCCTCCCCTTCCCAGTTTAATTTGCTGATGGGGGAGTCCACCCCCTGTCAGCATAATGTTCCCCCCAGATTTGTTTTGTGCTGAGGGGGTGCCCAATCCCCCTTAGCTCTTGTCCCCCCTCAGTATGTGCCAACAGGGTTGTCCAATCCCCATCAGCTACAGCCCCCAAAAACACCAGGTGGCACACTGGGATCCCACCCCAGTGTGCCAAATGTCCCTGTAAAAAAGTCCCGCAATGTTTTCCAGTTTCTTTTAAACCTGTAAAACAGAAAACGGTCCATCATTGAGTCCGGTGGCCCCTCCCGCAACCCACGCCCACCCTCTGAGCACCCTGCCTCCCCACACCCACCCTCACACCATGCTTATCTCTGGAGCCCAGCGCGACGATCTTCGGTGGACCGGGAACACATCTGCACTCTTCAAAGCCTACTGCAAACTGAAGAAAAGCCGGTAAGCTGTATAATGGCATAAATAGGGGGGTTTCAACTTTGGCGCATATCTCAGGCATTTTGCAGAATTTTGTCACCAAATTTTCAACATGGGGTTATTGGGATCCCTCCTCATTAATTCAGCCACTATCATGGTGTTATTCAGTTCCAAAAGGTGATTTCGTGGTCACTGCGAAAAATCACCTTTTCGGACCGATTAATGAAATGATAGTGCCAGTGTTCATGAGGTGGGCTCTGAAAAAATCTATGTTGCAAATTTGGTGGAAAAATAAAAAATGACTATGTTACGTAGCATGCTGCCAGCAGTTGTTGAAGACGCCATAACTGGGTGATCTGCAATATTGTCACTCCAGATTTTCAGAATTGGCATTTTTCCACACCTCCTTATGAACAGTACAGCTACCATTTTTCACATCCTGGCCGAAATGTGTTTTCACACTTCCGGCACAGAATAGCATGGTCACTGTGGGAAATCAGTGTTCGGGACACATTAAGAAAATCACAATGACACTGTTCGTGAGCAGAGGTCCTAAAATGCCTATGTTGAAAATGTTGTGACAAAAGTCTATAAAATGACTGTGTTATGCGCATGTGTTGCACAGTTTCCACGTATGCTCAGAAGTGCGAGCATTTTTAATATTCCCACTACAGATTTCCAACATTGCCATCTCTTCACACCTCCCTATGGATGGCACAGCTGTCATTCTTCACATCCTGCCCGATCTGTGTTTTCGTACATGTGGTGCAGAATGGCACGGTCGCTGTTGGAACTCAAAGTTCGGGACACATTGACAAAATCACACTGCCACTCTTCATGAGAACAGGTCCCAAATGCATTCATGAGGTGGGGTCACAAAAAGGCCATGTTGAAAATTTGTAGTGCAAATACTAACAAACACCTGGGGCTTTAGGGTTTCTAACCATAATGTCCCACCCTGTACAGACTGACAGGCATCGGGTGTGCCTTTGGATTGCTGACTGTACTGCTCATGCCATCCCACCACCACCCCCTAGCCAGTGACAGGCATCGACATGTACCTTGGACTCTTTGGCCCCAGAGTTCACACCATTCTCCTACACTGCATCCATTTCAACATATGTAAAGCTGAACACCCCAAGGCACACCTCAACACGTGTCCATGTCTGCAGGATAGGGTGAGGTGATATAGCATGAATGTCATGGGCAATGACCCAAACATTTACTCCAATGCCTGTCCATCTCTACAAGATGAAGGTGGAGTTGACGTGAAGTTCAATACTTCACTGCCATTCCTATTCTGCATCTGTCTAACTCCTGCATTTCCAATGCTAATACCAGCAAGCAAGCATTCGGCATTGACAAACGCTTGTTTCTTTTAAGGACTCATGGACAAAGAGAAAGAAGGAGGTGGGTGGTGAAGTACTGTAATGGGAAGGAGGTGGCCAGGAGACCAGTAGATGACTTTGAGAATACTGAATACCCAAATAGCTAATATATTCAATATCTGGTCCTGAATATTCGAGATCCATGCCATTTGTGGTATTTGGAAATGCATACTCATTTTCTGCAAACCTCTACTGCCTAATTTGAGGACCTGATTGGTTAACTGGGAGGAAGGACTGAATAGGCAACAGATATTGTTCCATAATTTAGACGGCTTGATATAGTTCAACTGGAAGTTGGAAGTGAAGTATCCAGACTTAGACAGACTGGTGACCTTAGTGCTAACATTCCAAAGCTGTTGATATCTTGCAAAGTCCTCTGGGGAGCCTAAGACCATCAAAGCTTCCAAGCAGAGATTAAATCATTAAGTCAGGCAATAACCAAAGCAGAGACCCCCCCTCCCCAGGAGGTGGGATACTTTAACACTGGACCTCAAAGAGGGGAGTGTTTGTCCCAGACAGCAGAACATTTAGAGTATACAGGTACATATTTAAGGGCATCACCTACTGTACATTGGCGATAAATTTAAAAAAGGTTGTTCTCATTTGTTTGCAAATTGGACAGTTAGCATTGAAAATGTATGCTAATTAATAGTAAATAGCTCCTAACTGAAATGATTCCGACTTGGATTTTCCAAGGTTCAGCAATCCCTACTTTGAACACTACTTATAGTATATGATATATTATAGCAAAGTTGACCCCATAGACATTGGTTATTATGGGCCCCTCCATCCTTTAAAGAGGTGCCAGCCAGGGTTCCTATAAGATTAATGGGACCACGGATATGAAGAAAAGTACAGGAGCAACTTAAACACATTAATCAAACACAGTAATGTAATTTCATTGTCCACGACAGGTGTTCTAGTCCAGCAGTAGGGGTTTTTAAACAAGTTCACACCTTCCTTTATCCTTTCTTGGTTGCTCCCCCTTTAGTGGAGAAGAACAGCATGCTACATTTCCTCTGCGGCAGTGTGTACATAAAGTTCTGACACTGATCCTTTTTACTGTACCTTATCCTCATTCCAGCACCCCTGAACAAACAATCTTTCTTGGAAATCCCTGAACAATAAGAGCAGTCTCTGTCAGCAGAACTCAGCACACATATGTGAGTGACCCCCACTGATATGCCGATACACCATGCAGCTGGAGGATTTCATCTAGACTTCATCTGATAACTGTATAAACAACCAGACTCCCTGGACCAGTGTTAAAACCATTGAGTTTCTAACATGTTCCTTTAGTTTTCATCACATTTAGGAGGATTCAAGTGTGGGGTCTTCTACATTAAATTCAGAGCTCCATTGATTTTAGTACTTCATGCTTCTAGTATTTTGTAACATTTAGTTTCTGCAAGTTCTTAGGCAAATACATTCTCAGTGAGTCTTTCTCTTCCATCTTTTTCCAAATGCACTTATACTTTTCTATAGTTCCCTTCCCTCGCAGGCTCTGTTGCTTTCCCATACCTCTTTCCCTGTGCCCGGGGTGGGGGGTAACAGTAGGACAACAGGGCTCATTGAGTGGTCTACATAGACAGAACTGTACCTCAGTTCTCTGAGAGTCTCTCTGCTCTGCTTGAATGGTCTGACTGTCTGTTGACTAGTTTCTTCTACCCGTCTCGAGTCTGAAACTGGCAGGGGACCTGGGCCACATCCTGGACATGAAGTCCTGCCATACTCCCAGGCCCAGCAGGTACCCTGTCCCTGTACATCAGTGGCATATTTCCAGCTGAAAGGCAATGACAGCTACTCTCAGTTGTACTCTCCTTTGAGACTACTCCATCCTAGCACTGAATTGAACTTCGATGCTTTTCCATCTCTACTCTTGTAGCGCCTCCCTTTTTTTGTGTAGTGACCCCTCCAAGCTGAGTTGATTGTAAATCTGGAAAAATAAACTCCATGCTTGTGGTGTTCCCATGGAGACTAAAACACAATTCAATGGAGTAACAGCCATTCTTGGGAAGAGCTGAGTGCTGGGACACAGTGAAATGGATGAGAGTGGATCTACAACAGAATAAGGAGAATAAAGAGAGGCTGGAAGCATTCTGAGAGCAAAGGAATGGATGATACATACAAACTCAAAACAGTTTAATTTGTTGCTAACTATTTGTCAAGGTTTTGGTTATACTCGTCTAACACCACATTCTATAATTGCACATATTACAGAAGCATTACACTGTATGTCAGTTCTGAATTTTGGGTGACAGCGCAGTTGAGTCACTCTTGGGGGGGTGAACATTTGTTAAACATTGTATCGGCTAGTTGAATTTGTAAGGTTTGGATAAGTGGTTTCGGAATTGCACAGAATTGAGTATGTTTAGTTTATAATCTACAGTAAAGGGAGCCTTTTTCTTTTGCAACTCATTCATTATTATATTACACTTTAATATGAAGTTTGAAACTTGTGCCTCTTTAGCAGCTGTCCAGTCAGAGAGCCAGGACCTAAGCCATGTGAATTATGTAAGCTATCTAGTATAAAAGGTCAGTTCTCACTGCCCTGCTTAGACGCAGAGTTAGCAGTAAGCAGGTTGGAAGCCAGTTTCATTAAAATCTAAGAGCTGCAAGTTGTAACTCATCCTTTTTATGTTGGCTTGCACATGTGCAAGCAACTTCTTGCTGTAGTAGCACATTTCAGAGGCGTGTCAGTGTTGTGGCCAATGCCGGTGACACTTTAGTGGGTACGTCGCTCAGCCGCCAATCAGTGAGCATGCTGGCGATGACATCAGTTTCAAAGACAGTCAAAACCTTGAAAGAAATCTGCCACTCCAATGAGGTGCAGTTTCCTCATTGCAGCCGCAGAGGACAAGGCTCCAGCCATGTGCATTACAGTGCACAGTAATGTGCATGGCCGGAGTTACCAGCAGAGTTTCAGTGTGCCTTTCCTGGTGAAACATTTCAATAATTAAAATAGCCACGGCATGGCTTTCCACAATGACGACTCCTGCCGCCCAACACACACCCCCCTGAAAACCAACATTGGGGTTCCCAATCCCCATGTCGGCATGTCCCCCCACGCATTATGTGGCACACTGGAAGCCCACCCCAGTATGCCAAAATATGGTGGCTCCTGCCACTAGCCACACAGTCTCAGAAAGCTGACATTGGGGTGCCCAATCCCCATGTTGACATGTATCCCCCCATTAATGGGGGATACATGGGGAGCCCACCCCAGTGTGCCAAAATAATTGTTTCCAACACCAGGATGCCCACTCCTGGTGTCGGATGCACTGCCTACCCAACCCATCTATATTCTTTGCTGACAATGGGGTGCCCAATCCCTGTGTTAGCAATGGCATGTGCCCTCCCACTATTGCGGCACACTGGGAACTCACCCCAGTGTGCCTAAATGTTTTTTTTAATTGTTTTCCCCTGTAAACCCTGTAAAATAGAAAAAACATCCTCCATAGTCTTATTTTATTTAACCTGTAAAATAGAAAATGATCCCTCGTGGTCTACCCGTCCCCCTTCCCCACCGGCACCCTCCCTTTGCGCACCCACCTCCCTGCATCCCTCTCACCCCATACTTACCTCTGGAGGTCAGGAGCAGTGATCTTCTGTGGTGCAGGACATGTCTGCACTCTTCAAAGGCAAACTGCAAACAGAAGAAATGACGATAAGCTTTATAATGGGAGGCAATGGGGGGTTTCATCTTAGGTTAATATCTCAGCCATTTTTTTGAATTTTGGCCCCATATTTTCAACATGGGGTTCTTGGGACCCCACCTTGTGAACATGTCACTGTCATTTTGTTACTCATTCCTGAATGGTGATTTTGCGGTCACTGTGCGGAATCACTTTTCAGGACCAATTAACAAAATTACAATGCCACTGTTCATAAGGGGAAGCCCCCAAAAGCCCATGTTGCAAATTTGGTGAAAAAATTCCAAACAATGACTGTGTTATGAGCATGCATTGCGCAGTTTCTATGCACACTCGTAACTTCGACAATTTTTTATATTTTCACTCCAGATTTTCAACATTGCCATTTTTTCACACCTCCTTATGAACAGTATAGTTGTCATTTTTCACATCCTGCCCAAAACATGTTTTCACACATGTGGTACAGAATGGCACAGTCACTGTGGGAAATCAACTTTTGGGACAGAGTAACAAAATCACAGTGCCACTGTTCATGAGGACAGGTCCAAAAATGCCGTGGTTGAAAATTGGGTGAAAAAATTCCCCAAAATGATTGTGTTACAGAAGTGCGTTGCACAGTTTCTACGCACGCTCGTAACTTTGCTAATTTTTCAAATTTTCACTCCAGATTTTCAACATTGCCATATTTTCACACCACCTCATCAACAGTACTGCCGTCATTTTTAACATCCTGTCCAAAATGTGTTTTCACATCTGTGGCACCAAATGGTGCAGTTGCTGTACAAAATCACCTTTGGGTAACGAACTGATAGTGCCACTGTTCATGAAGTGGGGTCACAAAAAGCCCATATTGAAAATTTGGAGTGAAAAAAATGAGAAAAACCTGGGGCATTAGGGTTTCCAACAATAATGCCCCACCCTGTAGAAACTGACAGGCATCGGTGGCGTGACTTAGGATCATCAGCTGTAATGGTCATGCCATTCCACCCACACCCTACAGCCAGTGACAGGCATCAAGGTTTGCTTTGAAGTCTTTGGCCCCAAAGTTCACCCTGTTCTCCTGTACTGCACCCATCTCAGCGTATTTCCTTATGGAATGGTGTGAGCATAAGGCTTGAAGACCCCAAGGCACACCGCAACACCTGTCACTGTCTTCAGGGTAGGGTGAGGTGAAATGTCATGAGCGTTATGGCTGATTACCCAAAGGCACACCCCCAATGCTTGTCAGTCTCTGTAGGGTGGGTGTGAGGTTGGCATCATTTCAGTACTTCACTGCCATTCCTATTATGCAGCTCTCTAACTCCTGCACTACCAATGCCAATGCCAGCAAGCCAACATTCAGCATTGACAAATGCTTGTTTAATTTTTGAGATTCACAACCCATAACATTACTGATACAGTATTCACACAGGGTGATTTTCCCATGGCAATGGGAACAGCTCCAACTTTATTCTATTTTTTCATACGAAGTTAAAAGAGTCTCCAGGGTTGGCTATAGCTAAAGTGGCACCAGAGAGGAGGAAAAAATAAAGTGCTAGCATCTAATAAAAAGTGAGTATTGATATGGATACGGCTAATAATACTAAATTCAGCTATTGATACAAACATATAGTTTTGATGTATAACATAAACAGTACAGGGTGTAACAATTTATAGTGCACATGTTTTATAAGTTATAGTTGAGTGTCGTTAAGAAGGATTTGGCAGTATTTACATTCATTTAATGTCGATTTGTATTTGTACTAGGTTTATTTTGTTTTGAGATATATTGGTTGCTGTAGTCTATACTATTTATCTTTACCATTCTTTAATTATATTTAGTGATACTGAGATGACTGACTGCTCTCTTACTGGTGGATTCAACTGCTGTGACAAGTCATGACCTCAGAAAATGCAGTGCTTTAATCCACAAGGCAAAGACTACGGAAAGAAGAAACAGAAAAAGCAAGGCTGAAAGATAGAGTTGGGTGGGACACCATTAAGCGCTTATGTCTGGCTGTCTTGAGAAGGCTGGGTGAGAGTTTTTACAAGCAACTGCAACTCTGCATCCCTAGAGGAAGTTGGAACCTTTGTGGACTGTTAGAGGTTCTTTTTAGCCAGTGATTTTTTATTTATTGTTTTTTTTAATTATCAATATTTATCCAGTGCATTGTTGACATTTTGTTTTTAGTCTTTTGCTAATTTGCACATTTATATCTTTGGGTATATATTTTTATTTTTGCAGTAAGAGGAGAATATGTACAGAATATGCAATCAAAAAATTCAATATGTTGTGCATAGCTTAGTGCTTGTGTATACTTATGAACTTGAAGGTTATGGATTTGAAGGTTATAGACTTGAAGGTTATGACTTAGAAGTTGACCTTTCTCTAGTCCCACCCTTGATAGGAATGCTGGGTAAGTGTAGGGAATATAAGGCCCAGCATTACAAACTCCTGGTACTAAAACTGGAGAAAATTGGCCTAGACCCCCTCACCCTCAAATGGTTTGGGAGTTACCTATCGGGCCGATCCCAGCGGGCCATCTGGAAGGGTGCTGCCTCAGGTCCTTTACTCCTTACAGAGGGAGTACCGCAGGGCTCGATTCTTAGCCCACTCCTTTTCTTCATATTTACTAATGACCTAAGCCTCCACTGTGGGGGAAACTCAGTCTTTCAGTACGCGGATGACACCGTCATCTACTGATCTCTGGATAACATTGCAGTTCTAGGTCCCCTTCTCCAAGCTGACCTAGCATCTGTCGAGGCCTGGCTGAGAGCAAACAGAATGGTCCTAAATGCAGGCAAAACTAAGGCAATGCTATTTGGACGCAACGCCCTTGGACACGATAGGTCTAAATCTCTGCAACTCACTGCTCTCTCTGGAAACTACATTGAGGCTGTGCCCTCCTTAAAATACTTAGGTCTAACATTGGATCATTGCCTTACCTTCAAGTACCACGTGGATCAGGTCACCAAGACCATACACCGCAAACTTGGTACTCTATACCGGCTAAAAGACCAGCTCATCCCTGAGGCCAGGACCTCAATCGCCACAAGTGTCCTGCTCCCCACCCTGACTTACACTGCCCTAATCTTACAGGGCATGGCCAAGCAGGAGGTCACCAAGATGCAAATCCTGTATAACAAGGTAACCCGGTTTGCTACCCAGGACCACTCACAAAGGCACCATTGTGGCACACTTGCCCAGCTACACTGGCCCTCGCTGACCTCTCATCTCCACTACCCCCTGCTTTGCTTGACCTTCAAGCTACTCAGCCCTTCAGCTCCACCCAGCATCGCTGGAACTATCACACTCAAACATAACCCCAGGAGCCTACGGACATCTGGACATACACTGCTTGAAGTTCCCAGAGTCAGGACTAAGGCTGATGGCAGGTCATTCTCCAACTCAGCCCCCTACCTGTGGAACAAACTCCCACCCCTAGTGCAGGAAGCCTCCTCACTGATGAACTTCCGCACAAGTCTCAAAGCCTATATGTCTGATACTAGCACTTGTCATTACCACAGCTTATGACCCCCCCACTTGCTTCTATCCTTCTAATATCCAGATCCTCCAAGCACCTTATCAGGTTTCACAGTGCTTCCCTTTAGGCATAGTACCATAGCTAACTTTCCACTGAACCATGGCAGTAGTAAACAATTAACTTACCATGTAAAATTACATTTCTTCTGCACCTTTTGTTAATTCTACTGTCAACATATTTGTAAGGACTGATGCATGATGATAACTATGGCTGTAACCTGCTAACACACCTGAAACTACTCTGTAACCCAAGTCTTTTTCGCCATGAAAATATGTATTGTTATCCTGGATCACCACTGAAAAAGGGAACTTCGGGGCTCAGTGGGCCTACCCAGTCACCAAATTTTAAATAAAAAATAAATAAATAAATAAAATCAAGGGTGGAATAAGAATGCTGGAGAAGGAGGAGGCCGGGAAGGATGGTGGGTGATTTTCAAATGCTCGAAGCTGAGCAACAGAAGTGGTCTGCTTAAATGGGGGATGTGGGAGGAGCCATTCTCCCCCCCCAAATGAACCTCTGGCTTTAAGCCCTCCTATTAAATGTGTGGTGTATAGCGTAGTGCTTCTGTATACTTTTGAACTTGAAGGTTACGGATTTGAAGGTTATGAACTTGAAGGTTATGACTTGGAATTTGGCCTTTTTCTATTCCCACTCTTGATAGGAATGATGGGTAGGTGTAGGGAATAGAAGGCACAAAAAGATTGTTAATGGTTTGAGAGTACCTCCTCCAACTCTGGTGAGTGTGACCAGTAGCACACAGGAGAGGAAAAAAAACCTTTGGGGGAACTTCTGAGGATCCATGGCTACTGACCTGCCTGTCCTCTGGGCAACCTAAGAGAAGATAATTCTAAATGAGCTGGAACAAGCTTTATTTCTGGTTTGGTCAATGAGTCATATTCTGGTTAAGTAGAAGAGTCTTATCCTCTGACATTTTGCTGATCGATGAGCTATATCCTCTGAATCTTTGACGTTGCAAGTAGGAAGGTTGATTCTGGAAGATGAAGGAGAATCTGATTCAGATTGATGTCCAGATGAAGAAAGATCGGTGGTTAAATGACGTCCAGTAGTTCTGTTGTGGTATTCAAGAACCGAAGCTTGACATGAGGTTGGATCCAGGAAAAAAATCAATGGATGATTGAGCACTAGACTGTGGTGCATTCGAAGGTCACAAAAGAAATACAGAAGGAGGAAGTCCAGGAGGCAAGCCAGAGCCAGTCTGTATGTGAGGAAACCAAGCTGATGATGAAGGAGGGGCCAGCATAGAGGGAACCCAATCAGTTAAACAATGGATGGAAAGAAGGAACAAATATGAGAAACAGACTCCCATCACTGGTGCGCAGAAAGGCCAGCCTTTGCTCAATGCAGCCAGGCAGATCTAGAGATGGAGTTGCTCATGGAGCAGAACAAAGTGGAATGAGTAGAAAATGAAGTCAGAGACAGGGATTCCCATCCCCTGCAGCCAGGGAAGCACACCTTCACTTGATATCCCAGAGGCAGAGACAGGAAAAAAGATTGTTGGGCTAGTATGAGCATGCAAAAAGACCTCCACATAGGTCAGCAAGGAACGTCCTTCACAGAGGACCCAAGATGGCATCGGACAAGACCTTCACATAGATCAAGGTATAGAAGCATACCAGAATGCCAGGACTGCCAACTTAGAAGGACAGGAACAGCAGATAGAGGCCCAGGAGTGTATGATGAACCCATCTCTGAGTCAGATGAAGGGTCACAAGATGGTGTAGTTACCATAGCACAGTAGGACAGGATAGAACAAGAGCACCTTCAGAGGCAATCTAACTATATAAGCAGCAATAATGTGAACTTCTGGTTAAAGCTGGGTCACGAGGCAGTGGAATGAGAACCCCACATAGGCAGAATGAGGAAGCATGAGTGAAGTGACCTCCAAGTAGGTCAGCAGTGCCAGGTAGTCCCGAAGGACCCAAATGGAATGGAATGAGACCTCCACATAGACCTACCTTATGGTCTAAGGTAGGTCTAGAGGCTAGGAACCTGAAATTAGCCACTGAGGAGTTGGCAATGGACAGATCCCCTCGAAGGTCAGCAGATGACTCCATCCTTGCGCAGGTGTAGGGAAGGCAGAATTGGTATCAATAGAGAGGTTAGCACTGATGATCCTTCCTGGAGGACCTGAGATGGTATGGAATGAGACCTCCGCATAGGTATAAGGGTACAGTAATAAGCCAGAAGGGATGGGAACAGCCCCTAGTGACAGGGAGATGAGGCATAGTGGCATAGGACCACCTTGGAGGTACAGGACCACCACATAGGTCAGCAGTACACTCAATAAATATTTTTTACAGTACAGGGTCTACTACCAGCTGCATTGCAGAGTCAGTCACGGAGCCAAGCATGACATGGCTGTGGATGTTGAGGTTACAGCTGGATGTGACACCAAAAAAGGATCCTCAACATATGGCAGGTCACTGTGGACACCAGAGTGGGAGACATTCACTGGGTGAAAGGCGAGGAAGCATATGGAACTGGAATGCCATGAAGTATTCAGCAGCAGAAGGAGAATGGTCATGCTATCCTCAAGTTACGCATGATGAAGGCAATACCAGCACCAACAGAGACCTGGTCAACGATGAATAGCTTGTCAAGGGTAGGGTACACAAACTCCTCAGGCACTTGAAAGCATTCAGGCAGCCTTATTCCAGACAGCACACTGTTGGTGTCCATATATTTCAACACATCGAGACACCATAACACATTTTGTTGTGTACATATCGATGAATAAATGTGATGGTCTTTAGGATACTGCTTGTGTATGAATTCATGCTCTGTGAGTGAGCATTCAGCTTCTTCCTAATATAAATGGTAAAGAAGTCCATGTCACAAGTGATGCTTCCTGGTTAGCCAACTGCATCGAGAAGCACAGTACAAGAGAGGGAGGGGAAAAATGTTCATTGTGTGATCCACCTCAGGCTGTGAATAATAGGGAGTTGGGAATTGAGCAATACAAAGCACTGTGAGACAAACACCACAGATGACTGAGAAAGAGATGGAAGTGTGCCATCCCATAGCAAGTAAGGAGCAGTAAATCAAACAGTGGCAAGACTCAACTGGTGTGCCATCACTTATGAAGAGAGGCTCAGCAAAGGCAGAAACATAGCCCAACAGTGACCCAAAGTGAGCCACAGCTTGATGTCATCACTCCCTGTGGTAGGCGGAGAGGTAAGTGGAGGTACTCTCTAAGTGGTATCAGCCCAGATGACATAGATACAAGCAGCAGTAGGTGCAAGGCAACAGCTCAAGGCACAGAAAATGATGCAGCCAAAGGCATGTACATGCCACACCACACTGAGCCCTGAAAGCAGTCCCACAGGCACCGCAGAGGAAAACAGAGGCAGATGGTGGCTGGGAAGGAGGTCCCAAAGGGAAAACACACCAGAGGAAGAGTGACACCACAAAAACAAAGGGAAGGTAATGGGAAAAAGCGGGGAGTGGAGAGCGGAATGGGGGCAGCAGAAAGGGGAAGGAGAGGGAGGGAGGGAGAGAGAGCCCAACCCAGCCAGCCAAGCAGCAGGAGCTCTGGCTGCCCTTGACCAGTCCTCCCACAGTGGAACCACAAACACAAGAACTCCAAGCAAGCAGCAGGCACAGACAAAACCACATCAAAAGCCAGCAAGCTGATGGTAACTCTGCAGAAGCAGACCACCCAGAAGTACAGGAAAGAGTCAGAGGGTTCCCGCAGCAAACAATGAAGAAGCAGCAATGAGCAAGCAAAAACAACACACCAGTGAAAGCCCAGCCAAATCCTCATGGCCGATTTTGAAATGCTCAAAACTGAGCAACGGAAGTGCTATGCGTAAATAGGGGATGTGGGAGGAGCTATTCACCCCCCCATTGAACCTCATGCTTTTGGCCCTTCCCACAAAAGAATAAGTATGACACCAGCTAAAATAGGTAGGCCAGTAATCAGGACACAAAATAAAAACGAATAATAACAATAATTGTTTACGCAGTTAGAAAAAAAAGAAATTACATTGCAGTCTCTGGAAAACAGATTGAAATGGTACATGGTAACATCTGTAGCCACATTAAAGGTGCACTGTTACTAAATGGTTCTTCCTCTCCTATTAGATCAGGCAGATCATTGCTAACTGACTTAGACCACCCTTTTCTAATAATGGTGTTGGAAAGTGATGGGATACAGATAATGAAGGATGGCAATATTGAACAAGAAGGACTCATGAACAAAGATGAAGGCAGTAAAAAAAAGGAGGGCCTACATCTTACTGAAGAAACAGATACTGGCATACAGGATATAAGGGGGAATAGAGGAGCAGAAAAATGTGTTTTGTTGTGATGCGTTGGTCAACCTGGTGCTGTGATGCTTTGCTTGTGGTCCACAGTGCCTGTGGGCATGTTCCTCCTGTGCAGGTCTTTGGCCTGTGTGCCATTGTGCCTGTCCTCCTGTGTGCACCTGTGTTTCAGCTCCCATGTCTGCTCTGCTGTGTTCATGTGCACTAGTGCATGTGTGGCTGCCTCTGCCATGCTGACTGGTGCACCTCTGCTGCTGTGCCACACCTTGACAGTTGCCCCTGTGCATCACAACTGTGCCTGTTGATCCCCTGTGTTGGGGATGTTTGTGTGGTGCTTCCAGGTGTCACCATGTATGCTCTGTCTGTGCTTTGGCAGGCCACTCTCCATTTCTTTGGCCTTGGGCGCAGTCCCTGCTAGGCTGTTCACTGGCACCCATTACACCACTGCAGTCTTCCCCTGTTGCTCCTGTGTCCCTGGCTGAGTTGCTCCTGATTCATTGTTTTGTGGTTCCTGGTACTCCTGAACATCCTGAATGTGCCGGGGCAACTCAGGTTGCACCATGGTGCATCATTGGTATTCACAGTGGGGATGCGCAGGGTGCATCATCTTCTGTGAATACCACTGTTTGGGCATGGTGCATCTTATCTGCCCTGGTGCACCTGAAACCCGGTGTACCTGAGATATGCCATGGGCATCTTCTTTGTGAATCCCCCACACACTCTTTATTAAAAAAAAAGTTGATGACACGTTATTGAAAGCACAGGAAATAAAAAACACAATACTTACTTTCTTTTGCAGTTTATTTATTTATTAAAACTTTTTGAATATCCAGAAGAAAATCCATACCAAGAATAAAATGGGCTACATTGAAGTTTATATAGATTGAATAAGAAAAATAGATACACATAGCTTATTATGATGTGGCATTGGTACCATGTGAGAGTATAAAAGTAATATAAAGTATTTATCAGTGTAGTCTTGACAGTTCTCTGTATGGTATGAGAGAAAAGGTTTAAAGATGTGCAATAGTAAAACAGATTAACTTGTAAAGCATGGAGGTCAGAGAGGAGTAAATAATTATATATGAACTTAGATGAGATAGACTGTATATAGCCCGTACAAACCTTTTATCAATTAGGCTTTAGATAGTCTAAACAATTCTGCCAACAGAGCATATATTCATTAAGCTGGTCCAGAGCCAAAAACGAGATTATCTCTAAGGAGGTTATATGTACCATTTATGTTGACACTTAGAAAGTTTATTGTATTGGTCCATAATACCTAGAATGAATTATTTAGGGTCAAAATGAATATTATGACCCATCACTTTAACTGCCAAACTATGAACTGATCTCCACAACGTAGATATGGATTTACAGGACCATAAGATGTGGAGTAGATCACCACCTGGAGAATTACATCGCAACAACGATCATTTGGAATTAGTTCAAAGTGATGTAGAATTGATGTTATTCTATACCATAAATGAAGAATTTTGAATTGTATAAGCACACTGCATATATCTTTGAATGTGCAATGTCAGGAAGACCAACATTTGTTCCGCTGAAAGTCTGTTATATTATATTGTAGGGTTGAGCTCCATTTGGCTCTGAATGATAGGGATTGGTCTGGTAAGGTATCTGTGACAGCCTTGTATATTTTACTAACTAAGGCAGATCTACTGTTCAATCATAAGGTAATATGAGTATCCAAGAAGGGTAGTCTTGTCAGTTTTAGCAATAAACAAGATAGTGCATGTTGTAATTGTAAGAATTTCCAGAAATCTCTTTTAGGTAAATCCCATCTAGCTTGTAAGTTAGTAAATAAATTTAATGTAAGAGAATCATTAGATATCACCCAAAAAGTAGATCCCTTTGTTTTTCCAAGAACTGCAATACAGTGGTTAGTCCTCAAGGGTGATAGAATGATTGCCCCAGATGTGATTATATAGCATTGGGGTGGGGTTAGAGTTTAACTGTTTATGGAGCTTAAACCAATAATTGTCCGATGGAGCAACAGTGGGATGCTGTTTTAGTTTACATGTAAGGGGATTAAAAACAAAAGCAGCAGAGGTTGTGCCTGAAACCAAAGCTGTTTCCATGTCTACCCATAAAGGAGTTTTAAAATTGGGTTGCATAAACCATTTAGCAGTTTGAGCTGCTCGAAATGCCCATAAATATGTTAGAAACCAGGGGAGACCTAGTCCTCCTCTGGACCAATGAGCCCTCAATTTAATGCAACTATTTCTTGGAACTTTCCCTTCCCAGATAAAGTTACCCATTAATTTGTCTATTTTAGATAAGAATAGATGGGGTAAAGTTAATGGGATATTAGAAAACAAATACAGTATCTTCAGAGTTATGGACATTTTGATAGCTGTAATTTTACCCGAAAAGGAAAGATTGAGAGTTTTCCATTTATCTCGTAATGTATTAATTTCAATGAGTAAAGGGGAAAGGTTTGCTTCCCAGATCTTATTGCAAATTAGTAGGATTTTAATCCCCAAAAATGTAATGCCTTGGGGTGCCCAACAAAATCCAAGCAGTGTTCATATGTGATTTACAAAGGTGATTTAAAGCTAACACCTCTGACTTGCTGACAATACTTACTTTAAAAAAAATCAAAATCCTCAGGTAATGATGGTTATACCATAGCGTTATACCAAGGTTTATTGATGTTTTATTACCATGGTTGGAATTATTAATAGCAGCAATATCTGCAGGGAAAAGATTCCTGATTAACTCAAATAGGCACTGGTTATATTAATTAAAAAAATAAAGATATACATATAACAGAAAATTATCACCCAGTATTTATTATTTAACTTCAATAAAAACTGTTAGCTAAACTAGTTGTTAATAGTACTGAACAACATGTCCTTCTTTGCATGAACCAGGACCAAACTGGATATGACATGGGGCATGCCATATTTAATGGTTTACAAAATGTAAAATATGTATTGGGTGCAGTTAAAAATAAACAACTGAACAAGCACTTATCACACTTGATGCATCCAAAGCTTCTGATACCATACAGTACAATGGGGTTATATGTTTTGGTATCTTGAAGTATGTTTAGTGTTGGGTATGTTATATTTTATAATCAAGCAATTTTATTCTTTCCCTGTTCCTTTTTTATGTATTTACCTTCAATTAATTCCTATACATCTCAAGGCTTGTAAATACTAAATGGAGTGAGACAGGACTGCCCTCTATCTCTCCCCAATTTTATTTTATTTTATTCTTTTGGCAATGTAGCTACTGTTAATCCATTAGAGGCAAAATAAAAAAATCCAAGGGTAACAAGTAGGAGAGAAAATGTAATAATGTAGACTACAAGCAGCTCCAAGATATTGTGATTTCAATTGAATAAGACTAAATCAATAGTTTTATCTTTAAATCCTTTATCCAACATAAAATTGATTACCTGTTTGAATCTAGAGAAGTCAGACTCACTCACCCAGGGTGTAATTTATTTTAATGTATTGTCAAATGACTGAAGACTGTATTGTACACAAAAGCCAATGTTTTGAGGATGGCTCCTTCTTCATCGGGGCATACAATTACTAATGTTAAATTTAAAATAACATTTAAAAAACTTTAATTGGGTAAGCTGGGTAACATATAACTTACTCCATAACTCTATAGCAACAGTATTGTAATAATCTTTCCCTTATGGCTAATATCATGTCATATCTTGTATTTTAATATGTAATTACAGTGCATCTTTTAAAGTCACAAAACCTGAATTGCTGCTTCGTAAATATAACATATTCTTAAATCCCTATTCATATCTATACATTTCCCAACTATTGTCTCTTCATGATGAAATTAATTATTTATAAAATTAAGTAATTTACCTGTGTTCAGATGTACTATAAGGTAGCCAGTAAGTGTAAATCCAAATACATGCTTTTGTCTACAAATAAGAAGAAATTATGAGTGATTGCTCTGATCATAATGTCAGACATTCACCAACACTTTCTATATATTTCTTACAATTCTCCTACAATTTCACCTGATTTATCTTCCTGCTCCACTCTCAACTACTCCCCCTCCTTATTTCTCTCAAGTATAAACACTTCTCTTCCTTCCCCTCATGAAGCACTCTAGCCCTATGTTGCTTCTGCAGCCTGAAGATATACATATGTGTGTGCATATATATATATATATATATATATATATATATATATACACACACACACACACACACATATACAGTGAAGCCCTCCAGGATGAAATGCTGCACTGCAGAATTCTGCAGCAGAGTTACTGCAGTAAACAATGCAGTTTCAATGGGAGTTAATCCTTTTGTCATGCAATACATCTGTGAAATATATATATATATATATATATATATATATATATAACAAAAACTTCGTTAATGCATCAGTTAGGGTTGTCATTACAGTGACAAAAGTTTGGAAATGCAATGTTAGGTTATCAATCATATCACATTCACTTCCACACACTAACAGACGTTAGTGTGTCTTAGTTGTCAGCCCTAATCTCACCCCATTCCATTTGTAAGGAAGCTGAGTGGTACAGCATAGGGCAATGGCATGAGAGTTAGGCCTGATGACCCCAAGGCACGCCCCAATGCCTCCTGGTGTGTGAGAGGGATGGGGTCTGGGGTAAGGTTGGTAACCTTACTATCGAATTTCCAAACTTTTGTCACTGTAATGACAACCCTAACTGATGCACAATGTAGGGACCTGCTCTCCCATTATTGTATAATGGGATCCAAATGTTGAAGCGCACAGCCCTAAGGGCCCTACATTCCCAGGTACCCATAAGTTTAGAGACATAGCGCATGCCTAGAGCCATTTCTGGTAACCCTTGTGTTGCAAAAGTTGCAATATCTCAGGAAACATTGGAACTTTGGAAAACATTTTCACAGTTGTATTCATGGCCTAGCCACCTCCATTCATGCTTCATATACCTAAATGTGTACTAAGCTGTGCTTAGCAAAAAATATGTATCTCGAACCAGTTTTGAGGTATAGTCACCGAAAGGCACCAAGACCACCACAATGTTATCCTATGGGAAAATTCACAACTTCAGAGTGCAGTAACCATAGAACCAGTGTCCATTTCTTCACCAAACCAGCAAAGGTCACATCTGGCAGGTCAAGAGACTTACCCCTAGACATTATGCACGCCAAATATTATGCAAATCCATTGAACGGTTTCAAAGTTATTAATGTGCAAACATTCGGGTTTAACATAGAAGTTACCTTATGTTAACCTATGGGAAAATTCACAACTTCAGAGTCCTGTAACTATGGAACTGGTGTCCATTTCTTCACCAAACCAGCAAAGAGCAGTTCTGTGAGACAAGGGCTTGCCACCCAGCAAATTTCAGCCCAAACATCCTAACCGTTTTCTTGCTATGACATGGCAAAGAAATTGGTTTTTGGGGCTGTTTACCTGTTTTCATGTCATATATTTTTTTTCCATAGGCTATAATAGGACACTTTAAAGTTTAATAGCTTTTGAACAGATTAATCTTTATTCACCAAACATTCAAAAAGCACATATGTGAGGCAAAAGCTTTCTGTCCTGAAAATTTCAGACCATAACCTAAAGCCATTTCTGAGATCCAGACGGACAAAGAAATGGCTACAGTGATGGCATCCAGGACGGCACACAACCCAGTATGGTGTCTAACTATCCCATGTGCACCCGATGATGAGCCACGACTGAGGGTGTACATCATCACTGGTATGGCTGTGGTGTGCACCGCTGATGCTGGCTGGCATGGCTGCCACTTAGTGACAAGGCACTTGTGCCACTGGGTTAAGCCCTGTACCATGGCAAGGTAGTCAGCCATACAAGGGTCTGCCTGCCCTCGACACTCAGTCCACATGACCATGCACAATTATCGGCCTGTGCCACCGCCACCGCCACCCATCACCCTGTGCCACATTGTGCTCAACCACTGTGTCAGTGTGTGTGTGTGTGTGTGTGTGTGTGTGCCCGTGGTGTGTGTGTGTGTGTGTGTGTGTGTGTGTCCCCTGCCGTAACACCTGTCCTCTGTGCCATGATGATGTGCAATACTCCAGTATACTCACATTCATGGCAATCCATATGTGGCAGCCTGCTCCCGTGCTACCAACCACGTCTCCTGTTTGCATGCAGGTCTGAGTGCCCTCCTGCTCCTACCCCCTGCCATGGAGAGTGCAGCATGGCTGTAGAGCTCACCTTGTTGATCTAGATGGCACTCTCTGTGGTGTGGACATCACTCTGTCCGTCATCTGCCTGGCTGTCCTCCATGAGCGTGTCCTGTGGTGTTTCACCGGGTGTCTCCTCGGTACTGCTGGTCACGGTGGCCATGCCATGCACCACAATGTCACGCCCAGACCACTGTGCATTGACGTTGACCGTATCAGTATCCCCCTACCCCTGTGTCTTGTCTTCACTGGTCCCCTGTGAACTAGTCCCATGTGTGGGGCTCAGGACAGTGCTGTGGCACCATGGTGTTGGTCCCCAACCTGAGATGATGTCCAGTGTATGCTCCTGTGCCCATGTCATCCTCACTACATCATGACCCATAACATGCACAATGCCGGTCAGCTCCATGAGAACATCTGTGTGCCAGTGCTGGGCTTCAAGGCAGTCAAGCTCCAGCTGCTGCAGCTCCATGTATTGTGGGTCATGTATTCATGTGCTTCAGTTTGCCCTGCTGTGTCCTGACAGTCAGGTATATGGGCCCTCGTTTCCACTGTCCAGGTCCACTCTGCCCATGGAGTGCACCACCACACCATGACATGGCATAACTCACCCATGGGCACCCTGGTTTGTGGTAGGCAGTGGCTCATGCCCACGCTTCACCAGTTGGCTATTCTGCATTGTGCATTGAGACTCCTCACCCCTGTGATCACCATGCAGTTCTGCACGGATCTCCCCATCCTTGCTGTTGGGTCTGAGGGTGTTGTCATCTGCTGTGTCATGCCACACATCATCCATAGCCTGTAATGGACCAGTGGGGGATGGGGGAGTGATTACTGGTCTGCTCCATGTGCTATGCCTGTGTCCACACCATGACCCACCCCATGCTCTCCTGCGGTGACGTCCTCCCTGGCCTGTCCTTGCTGTGTGTCTGAGTCTGTGTTTGGCAGATGCCCTGGTGGCACATCTCTACCATGTCCAACATCCCTGGCATGCTGTGTTGGCACAACAGAACAATGTTATATCTTTCTGTGGTCTGGCAATCCCACGCCAGGGCATGCTGTGTCTGTGTGCAATACTTACTGGTCAGTGTGTCCATGCCCTCAGCCTCCCTGTGGATGTTCATAGTGGTTAGGGTGTCTGCCACCATCTGTTCTATGGGGGTGAGCTGGCTGTCAGGTGTGGGCAATCCACCTCCTGTGCCACGCTGTTCTGTGCTCCAGCTTGCAGCTTTTTTTCATGACCATGGGTTGGTCCCGCCACTTATGTTTTATTGCCATCATGGTCTGGGCATCTGGCCCTGTAGCATTCACAGTGGCCTGTACCTCCAGCCACAGCTGCATCTTCACATCCATGGGGGTGGATGGGGCAAGGGCACTGTATAGTCGGGCATGGTTGGCACTGATCTCGCTCACCATTGCCGCTACTTTTATGCTGGTAAAGTTGGTAGAATGGGATCATCTGGTGCCACTGCCTCAGCCACCTCCATATGCCAGCCCTGCCATCTGCAGCTCTTGTTTACCCCCTGCATTGCTGTGTGCAGCAGTCTCCACAAGGGCCCTTGATTCCACCATCCTGCATACTCTTCCAATGCGGTCCTCATTCACTTCTGCATACACGTGGTGGGAGGCAAATTTGTCCTTATATGGTGGGGTCAAGGGGCAGGGAAGCATAGCTGGGGCCGTCCTCTCCTTCCTACATGTTCTGCTATGCGCTGTCCACAGCACCACCCCCTGCCACTGTGCAGGATGCATTTCTCTCTGTGCATGCCGTGCGTTCCTGTGGTCCTGCATGCTCCATGGCTGTGCTCCGTGTATACATCATGTTTCTGTGCATTTCATACCCATTTGTGCATAGGACCCTATATGCACATTTATAGATCCTAGTTTCAAGTTAATATGCATAGTCATACATTCTAGTTTCACGTTAATGTGCACATTTATAGGTCCTAATTTCAAGTTAATGTGTAAGCAATAATACCTGACAGGGTGGGCATTATTGAGAAATACCAGACCACCCAGGGGCGCAATGAGGCCTGATGCAGCAGGCGGAGGGCCTTATAACCCCTGAAAGGACTGGTATTTCCCAGTAATGCCCACCCTGGAGGGTATTATTGCGCTTAGAAAATGGCCACTGTAAAAGAAAAAAAAAATTAATAATCTACATAAACTTGTTTAAAATCATTTTTGTAATAAAATAGTTCCTCTGCCTGCATGACAATACCTTTTTTTTTGTGAGGTACCTACTCCCCCCATTGTCTGTGGTAGGAGAGAAAAAACACAAAGGACGTTACTCATCTCTGGCACTCATTTCTCTGTGGTAAGGCAGAGACTGCAATATCTCCAACACCGCTACTGTGCATGAGAACACCGGTATTTTTTTCATTTTTCGTACCGCAGATAGACATCCGTGTGCAGTATAAAAACCAAGGAAATACCACTGTTCTCGGGCTCAGTGGTTGTTTCGGTGATCACACTCTTTGTCAGTACAGTCAACAGCTTTTAGGATCAGACTGAAGCATTTAGTATGCTGTGCCATTTAATGGCAAAACAGCTGTTTTTTTTTTATCTGGGTCATGGGAGGAGAGCGGCCATCAATGCTGAAGGCAGTAGTGTTGGGGGCAGCTGTGCTTCTCACTAAGTGAGAGAAAAAACATGGTGGGTTTTTCAAATTTTCTAGGGTGCTTTCAGCCAATTAGAAAGCAGGCTGGACACCTCTGGAAAATGCTACACTGTAAGTGGTACTTGGACTGGCTTTTATTTTCAGCTGGGCATCTATTGAAAAATAAATGCCCAGCTTGGAGCCTGTCTGAGCCAATCTGCTTTTACAATTGATTCTTGCCATTTTCTTTTTGCAGTTAAACTTTTTTATTAATTTTTCACAAGATATACAGACAAACCTCTTACAGTACAGTACAATGTGAGGATTTTTTTTAAAGAAATTGAGGCAGCATATAATAAGAACATTGCTACAATAATACAAGGAGCTTTTGTTTAAAATATAGTAAACAATACAGGTCATGTAATTAGCATATACTAGACATTTGTAGTGAACTTATAGTAGATAGTAGGATTAGATATGGTTTATATTAAAATGTTACATAATTATATATGATGCTGCAAAGGGAAAAAGTACATTCGTAAAAGGATTGTGGGTAATAAAGAATGATTGAGAACAGAGTATAGGAAAGAAAAGATATATAAGAAAGTTAAGAAGAGAGAGAGAAAACTATAAAAAAGGGGAAAAAGCGAGACTACAATGATGTATCAGTAAAAGGGAAAATCCATATATATTCAGTCCATACATTGGTGTTGGAAGATTTAGATGATTCCAAAAATTAAAAAGCCCTGCCAACAATTGTTATATAACATGAGTCGGTCAGACAAGATATATGTCATACTGATCCAGAGGCATATTGCAATAGTTGGTTAATGATACCGGAAGGGTAGGGATTATGTTGGATCTCCAATGCATGAGGATTGTGCGTTTAACTTGAGGGAAGAGTATATTTAACCATCTGCTCATGTGATATGAAATTTTATAAGAACGGTGATTAAAATACCAAGAATGCAATGTTTAGGGTCTAGTGTAAAGGTTGACCTACCACTTTCATTGCAAATCTGTGAGTACAGTGCCAAATCTTTTGTATGAGGGACAGTGCCATAAGATATGCAATAAATCCTCATTGGGGAACTGCAGTGCCAGCAATTGTTATTGCTCAATAAACCCATTTTTGTAATACAACAGGAGTTCTGTACCACAAATGAAGGATCTGGTTTGAATGAGGGAACCGCGTTTATCATTAAAAGATTTGTGACAGGAGAGCCAAGAACTGGACCATTGTGCATTGGTGATATTATATTGTAGCAAAGTACTCCATCTGTTTTTAGCATTGACAGAGTAGTCAGGAAGGATATCACAAATATCTTTGTAAACAGTGCTATTTAAATTGGATGTTGTTTTTATCCATTTAGAGATGTGCTTATCATACAGAGAATTGATAGAGAAGGGTGTGAGGTAAGAGTTGCATGCGGTACGAAGCTGTAGATATTTCCAAAAATCTTGATGGGGAAGATTCCATATGCCTCGTAGGTCGGTGTAAGATTTTAACTTTAATGACTTGGTTCAAGTATATCCTGCAAAAGAGAATACCCTTATTTTTCCAGGCTACGACAAAAATGGGGTGATTATCAAGAGATATGGTGGTTACCCCAGATGGGGTGTAAGCTAAGGGTTTGGGGTTAGATTTAATATGCTAGTGAATGATTTTCCAATAGAATATAGAAGCAGCTATGGTAGGTTGAGACTTTAAAGAAGAGGTAAGGGTGTTATAAAGGAAAGAAGTCGCCACATTACCAGGACATAAGGATGTTTCATATTGACCCATAAAGGAGACTGGATGTTGGGTTTGTTAAACCATTTAATTGTTTGAGATGTAATGGAAGCTCATAAGGCTTGGAACCAAGGAAGGCCAAAGCCACCTTTGACCAATGGGATCTAAGTTTATTACGACTAAATCTAGGTATTTTGCCTTCCCAAATGAAGCTGCCGATAATTTTGTCTATTTTGGTAAGAAAACTAGAGGGAAGTATCAAAGGGATATTGGAAAATAGGTATAATATTTTAGGAGTTATTGACATTTTAATGGCGGAAATTTTACCATTAAAAGAAAGTTTAAGTAGCTTCCATCTATCAAGTGTTGTTTGGATACTGGTTAACAGAGGGGAAAGATTAGCATCCCATAATTTATTCAATGTCGGGGTGATCCGAATGCCAAGATAAAATATACCTTGGGGGGCCCAACGAAAGCCTAATGAGTTGTTCATGAGGGGACTACAAAGGGTATTCAGTGGTAGCGTTTCAGATTTGTTAAGGTTTAGAGCTAGTCCAGAGTGGGAGGTGAAGTCATTCAGTAGTTTAACTAAAGGTTGCCCAGAACTTTCAAGGTTTTCAAGTAAAATAAGGAGATCATCTGCATATGAGAGTGAAGTATAGTGAGAGTTACCAATAGTAATGCCTTTAATTGTACTGGATTGATGTAGGGACTCAGAAAGAGGTTCCATGGCAAGTATAAACAATGAAGGCTTAAGGCATCCTTGTCTGCGCCTCTTGCTAAGTAAAAGGAGGGCAAAATAGGAGTTCGTGGAGAACTGAGCTGAAGGGGAGGTATCAATAATTGAATCAAGCACAAAATTATTTGTAAAGCCAAAATGAGATAGCACCTGATATAGATATCCCCAATTGAGAGGTCAAATGCTTTCTCAAAGTCAATGGCTATTGCAGCTGCAGGGTTTTAAGAGTTTTGCTTTGTGAATTAAATTGAGTAATGACGAAGATGATCGGAACTGTTTCTATTTTGATAAATCCTGATTGAGAAGTATGGATGAGTTTAGTCATTAAAGATTCTAAGCGGAGAGTTAATAATTTGGCAAAGATTTTTCCATCAGTATTAAGAAGTGAGATCGGTCTATAGTTTGAAGGAAGTAAAGGTCTTTGTCTTTTTTGGTAAGACTGTTATGATGGCTTGGTCATTGTGCATAGGAGTTTCTTTATTAAGGTTGCTTCTTGGAATACATTGACTAATACAGGACAAAGAGTGTCAGATAGGGTTTTATAAAATCAATAGGAACCCATCACTGCCAGGTGCTTTACCGTTTTTAATGATGATAAAGCAGTTTGGATTTCCTGTAAAGTGATTGGTTTATCAAGCACAGCTTAGTCCTGAGGGGATAGGTGGGGTAGATTCAATTTTTCCAGAAAATGTTGTATTAGATTGGGATTTGTAGTATTAGGTTGAGTATAGTTGATGGTAAAAGGTTGCATAATCGATTGATTGAAAGGTTGTCTGTGTGTGTCTGACCTGATGGATCTTTTAGACCTGCTATATGTCTCTGCATCTGTTGAGTTTTTAGCTGGTAAGAGAGCAACTTTCCGCATTTATCCCCTTGTTCTCAATAACCGTGTTTAATCCTAAAAAGGGCAAGTTCAGCTTTCCTGGATATCGGCTCGTTAATTTTAATTCTTAATTGTAGAATTTCCAGATGAAGCTGTGAATTATGATTGGGTTTATTTAATTTATAGTATTGGGTTTCTTTTTCTTTAAGGGATTTTTCTAAATTAGCTAATTGTTGTTCTCTTAATTTCTTTCTATGCGCTGCATAACTAATAATTTTACCTCTAATAGTGGCTTTTAATGCTATTCTTGCCATTTTCTAATGAAAAATAAATGCCCAGCTTAGAGCCTGTCTGAGCCAATCAGCTTTTACAATTGATTCTTGCCATTTTCTATGTACAGTTATAGATCCTACTTTCATGTTAATTAACAGAGATACATATCCTAGTTTCAAGTTAATGCACACAACTATAGATTCTACTTTAAGGTTAATGTACACAGTTATGTATCCTAGTTTCAAGTTGATGCACACGGTTATAGATATTTGTTTCAAATTAATGCACAGAGTTATAGATCCTCATTTCAAGCTAATGCGCACAGTTATAGATCTTAGTTTCAAGGTAATGCACAGAGGTATTTAGATACTGGTTTCAGGTTAATGGACACAGTTATATATCATATTTTCAAGTTAATGGGCACAGTTATAGGTCATAGTTTGAACTTAATGTGTACAGTTCCAGATCCTAATTTCAAACTAATGTGTATATTTATAGATTATCCTTTGAAGTTGGTATACAAAGATACAGACCATGGTTTCAAGTTAATTCACATAGTTACAGGTTCTAGTTTCAAGTTTATTCATAAAGCAAAATATCCTGTTTTCTAGTTACTGTTTTAAGTTAATATGTAGTTAGAGATTCTAGTTTCCAGATAATGGGCCAAATATTAAAAACCTGGCTCTGGGTGCAAACTGTTTGTGCAGGTTTAGCGCAGGGTTAGCTGGTCTGCAGTGTTCAAAAGGTCAAATAACACATGCAAACTGGATTAGCACTGGGCAAATTTATAATGTATGCAAGGGGTAAACAGAGGGAGCTTGTCAGCGTAATGCTATATTCAGAGAATAGCCCCACGCAAAGTGGTTTTGCGTGATTTAGTGCAACACTTTGCATGGTGCAAAATTACTGCCCAGGAAAAGGTAGTCTTAACTGTGGGCAAACCAGCTTTGTGTGATTTTGTGACTTTGCATGGCTTTGCGCAACCCTAATCAAGAAGTCTGACACATTGCAGTAAGCTAGACATAGAGGAAACATGCTGCTCATGGATGGCATCACTATGATGCCATCATCTGCCACCAGTCCCAACCATGCCAGGCAGTAAGTGGTAACCCAGCTCCCAGTGGACACCATGGCAGTGCGGCCATACAGCACACACCTGCAGACCACCCTTCTGTGGACACCAACAGATCCCCACACACATTCAGCACTGTATGCATAGAGGGTGTTGAGGGGAGGGTGTACAAGTAGCCAGGCTGCACCACAGACTGGGTGTGGCCACAAGGCTGGGACACATCATGCAGTGCACATGGGCCAGTGTTGGGAATACCCCAACACCAGTGTGCCTGTCTGATCATATGTGCCCCCCCAGCCACGTACCGTACATCTGTACAGACACCACAGCACACACAGCCAGCCTTGTACATGTCACTGTGAGTATCCCATACCAGTAGTGTGGTACCTGAGGGTCGCACAACAACATAACTTTCTAAAAATACCACCAACAGCTTAATCTGGTTCAAGGTCAGTTGGCATTCATCTGTATCCCCCTTCCCCAGGTCATGCCTGAAAATAGGCAGAATTTGTCTAGCGTACTTACCCAGTCAACAAAAAACTAAATAAATAACAGTAATGTCCACTGTCAGTAAACACCTGCAGGTTGGACCTGTCACTGTGTACAGTGCAGTGGCCATCACTGCCCTGAACACCATAGGCATTGCTGTGTCCCTCACAATACTGGCTCACTTGCTACTGTAGTGCCTGCTGTGCACTGTAGCATGACCTACAGTTTGACAGTTGCATGCAGCACCGCCACCTGTGCTTGTGCTGTGTAGTCCCCTGGGGCAAGATATGCTATGCTGTACTATATAAATGTAGCCTGCAGCTACCACCATGCACTCCCAGACTGACCTACAGGTGAAGCTGTGGGCAGACCCAGACAGCCCCTGTACTTTTAGACTGACCTACAGGTGGAGCTGTGGGACCGTGCACTAACGCTGGGCAAACTGTACGTAAATCAGGTTATAATGAGATGTTAATCTGGATGTTTGCCCAGAGACTACCTAAGTAGGCTCATTTGCATGTCATATTTGAATATAGCAAAGTTTAGCCCTGGGCAAATGTGATTGCACCTGGCAACCAGCTTAGCTCTACGCTAAACCTGCGCAAATGTGTTAGCACCATGCAAATGTTTTGGAACTATTGTACATTTATGCACAATGTACTTTCACATGCACTGCTGCTGAGTCCATGCATTTGCTGGCACACACATTGGCTGCATAGTTCGCCACTACCTTCTTTCATGTCACTGTGAACTTGGTTGCTGTAGTGGTGTGCACTTCCTGGTTACTATATTCAGAGCTGTCTTATTCCCAGGTTATATTTTCACTGCACTCCCAGCCCAGATTGCCCTGTTTCCTTAGCATGCTGTGTTCAGCAGGTTTAGCACCGGGGCTGTCCTTTTTGAATATAGCGGGCTATTGCGTCCGGGCTAATTTACCATGCTGGGCAGTGCTAATTTAGCCCCGGAGCAACGTTTTGAATGTAGGGCCCAATGTGTATAGCTTGAAATCATATTTTCAAGTTAATAGACACAATTATAGATCCCAGTTTTAAGTTAATGCGCACAGTTTTAGATCTTAGTTTCCAGCTAATGCACATAGTTTTATATACTAGTTTCAAGCTAATGTGCACAGAGTTAGGTTCTAGTATGAAGTTAATGCACACACATATATTGATGCTAGTTTCAAGTTAATGCACACATTTATAGATCCTAGTTTCAAGCTAATGCAACCACTTATGAATGCTAGTTTCCAGCTAATTTATTATTTATTATTTATTTTGAAAGTCGGATTTACAGTCTCTGAGTTAGGGACTCATTAACAAAGGCACCTCGTCACAGGGAGGGTAGATATGGTTACAGTGTGAGATACAACAGTGGTAACATGCAGGTGCAATACAGATAACAAAAAGAACACAATATAACAGTGGTTTATGGGATAAAGTTACATGCAGTAAATAGCAATCGTATAAAGTATAACAATAGTAGAAGTCACAACCCTGATTGTGCCGGGGAAATACCTAAGTGGAAGGGTGGGTCGGGGGAACAGGGGTGAGGAAAAGAGAAAAAAAGGGGGGCACAGCTCAACGGACATTGTCAAGGCTATGGGCAGGAAACAGGGAGGGACCCCAACATTAGGTTGATTAAGGGCAACTACAGCTTCAGACACCAAAGAGGTGGCTACTGAGAGTGACTTTAAAAGGACCAATTTTGGTAGACTTAGTGACAGAGAGCAGGAGGGAGTTGAACCATGTGGGGGCACAGTAGTGGAAGGACCTTTGGGCTAGGGAGGTCTTGGTATGGGGCACCAGAAAGGTGGCCTTAACTGAGCTACGGGTGGCAATGGATGGGGATGCAAGCCGCAGGGACGTGGTGACTTCTGGGGGGGAAAGAGTCCTAGCAGGGATTTTTTGGCAAGTAAGCAGGTTTGGTAGCACAGGTGCTCCTCCAAGGTGAGCAAGTTGGTGGTGGAATAGTGCAGGCAAGTATGGCTGCAGAGGGATGCACCGGTCAGGAGCCTGCAGGCCTTGTTTATTGAGGTCTGGATTCTGGTGAGGATGGTATCATAGGCCACAGCATAGATAGGTAGGCCGTAGTCCACTAGGGACAGGACGGAGGAGGTGATGGCCAGTCGGAGAGCGGTTTGGGGGAGGCAATCTCTGTGGTGATAGAGAAGGCCAATCCGAGAGTTTATGACTGAGGACAGGGTACTGATGTGGGTGTGGAATGTAAGAGCCGAGCTGAAGGTGATGCTCGGGTACTTGTAGGATGACACCTGCTCGAGAGGGTGAGCATTACTGGGGAGAATGCAGAGGGGGGCATTTTTGGCCTTATTCTGGTGATGCGAGAAAAGCATAGATTTGTTTTGTTTTTTAGGTTAATGACCAGCCAGTGGTCAAGGAACCACTTTTCAGCTTGGTTGAATGTGTGCTGCAGGGATTCCTGTAGAGATTTGGGGTCAGGGTGGGAGGCAAAGAGAACCACATCATTGGTATAGAGTACCATATTGCCCAAGCAGGAGCTGGGGAAGGTATTGAGAAATAGACTGAACAGAACGGTGCCCAGGATGGAATCCTGGGGGACCCCCAAGTGAATGGGCAGGGTATTGGACAGGGTACTGTTTACCTTCATACACTGTGATCTGGCAGAGAGACAACTGGTGAACTAAGCCAGTGGGCCAGGGGAGAAGCCAAGTTGGTGGAGGTAGTCAAGTAAGAGAGGTGACAGACAGTGTCAAAGGCCTTGGAGAGGTCAATGAACACTGCACCTGCAACATGACCAGAGTCGAGAGCAGAGTGGAGGTGCTGGGAGAATGTTCACAGTTCTAGATCCTAGTTTCCAGATAATGCATAAAGTTATAGATTCTAGTTTAAGGCTAATGCACACAGTTACGGATCCTAGTGTCAAGTTAATATGCACAGTCATAGAGTCTAGTTTCAAGTTAATGTGCACAGTTACAGATCCTAGTTTAAAGTAAATGCACACAATCATAGATCCTATTTTAAAGTTAACATGTGCAGTCATGGATCCTAGTTTCAAGTTAATGTGCAGTTAATAATCTTAGTTTCAAGTTAATGCACATGGTTATAGATACTAGTTTCAATTTGAAGCACAAAGTTATAGATCCTAGTTTCCTACCTCCATCTTCGATCTACCAAAACTACCTCAGTACAAGAGAGCCCTCAAGAATGAACTCCCCTAATCTTCCACATACAGATGCCTACCCTAACTGTACACAATAACCTACACAATAATTCCCACCCCCTGACTACCTACCTTTATGCTGGTACTCCTCTCATAACTAAACTGGTCAACTGTGTCTACTGGGGGTTTGTAACCCACAGTATATTGATATTTCACTGGGGAGTTGTAACCCGTAGTATATTAGATATTTATTGTGCTGACACAGCTCTTCTGGGTTGCCTGTAATCTTCATAATTGAATTGTAAAAACAAATGCTTTTCTGCCTGTACACAAATATGTGTTTTTCAACCCTTGACTTGTAACCTGAATGTAATGGCAATTGCTCCTTGTTGCATGCTTATAACTTTGTATGTTTACAACACGTGACGTGAAACCTTTGCAAATGAGCACTTCGCTCAAAGTTACTCTGATATTCAAATAAATGAAAATAGAGAATAATGGATGGGCAACAGATAATAACCACGCTGGAATCGCATCGAGTGGTTTCCATGACAACTAGGTAAATGAGAGGTTCACAGTTGTCATGGATACCATATGATGCAATTTCAGCACGGTTATTGTCTGTTGCCATCTATTAACTTTTATAGTGCATGGGACAAAATACACTATAAAAGCTACTGGACTCCAACATAGCACCACTCTCTGCTAGGGCGATCTCTCACTGCCATGCCTGGTCATCTGGGGCCACAGATTTAAAGCCGTGCATGCGCAGATGAGCTCCCACTATTACATTATTGATGTGACGTAGTCAAGAGGGATTAACAACCTCGTGATATCTCATCGATGCCATAACAACATGGTAAACTATCTGAATTCAGACAGTAATAAGGGCTCCCCATACATTGTAAATAAATAAATAAAAATGAAACAAGTTAATGTGTAGAGGTACAGATAGTAGTTTCCGGGTAATGGGCACAGTTATACATGCTTTTTTCAAGTCAAAGGGCCCTGTTATTGATCCTAGTTTGAACTTAATTTGCACTGTTATAGATTCTGATTTGCACTGTTATAGATCCTAGTTTCAAAATAATGAACACAGTTATAGATCTGAGTTTCAAACTAATGTGCATAATTATAGATTCTGCTTTTAGGTTAACGTAAACATTTACATACCATGATTTCAAGTTAATTCATATAGTTACAGATTCTAGTTTCATTTTATTCATAAAGTGAAATATCCTATTTTTTTAGTTAATATACAGTTTTACATTACAGTTTTAAGTTAAATGTGGTTGCCAATAAAAGGCAACCAGAATTGTCTGATGGCATTCCTGAAAAAATGGAGGTAGATCTAGGAGCATAGGGGATGGGGGGAAGGGGATGAGAGAATAGGTAGGATAGAGGGAGGGGCAGAGCTTGGTGTGGTCACAATTGACAGGCAGGTAGAAGAAGAGGAGGACACAGGTGATGTCATGATTGACAGGTGAAGGTGAATGATGCATACACCCGTGGGTTAGAGTATTGGCCCAGGGGCGTGGTCTGGAGGGGTCCTTCCCAAGGGTCCTTTTGTGGTTTATAAGCCCAGGTTTAGAAGCCTTCTCCCTCTTTCTGCTGGGATTCTGTGTTTTGATCTCAGCACAGCATTTGGCAGTTTCTGTGGATTATTTGCACCACTAGGTAAGATATTTCAACTCTGGGGCCTGGGCCACCAGGCCATGAGGGTTTTCTGTAGCTGATTTTGCTTTATTATGATGGTAAATGGTCATAGCAATCTGTATTTCATTTAGCTTACTGGTTTTCTTTTATTTTGTTTTATCTTTGCTGGTAACAATATAGGGATGCTAGTGTGCTTTGGAGAATTTGAATGTTCAAGGGCCTCGTGGGATTGGATGGCTGTGTGGGCAACCACATGGCTTCTAGGTTTAGCAGCATAAAATTGGTAGCCTGGCTTCTTTTGCAGGAGGGTGGGTACAGATATATTAACACAAAGGAAAAATAAAACTGAATGAAGGAAATTATGTGGTGGTTTTTCGGGATACTGTAGTAATTGGTATTGGGCATTTTTCTGCCCAGGAAAGAGGAGACTGTAGTGAGCCACAGCAAGGAGGAACAGGCCGCTGTTTGTTGGTGTTTTGTGTTTGTTAGCTGGTTTTCTGTTTTTAGCATTAGTAACTGACTGCTTAGGTTTTCCAATCCTGGACACACTCTTTGCTGGTACACCTTTGTTAGAGTGGCTGCAGGGGCCATGTGGCCACAAGGGGAATGCTTGTTCTGGGAGGAGGTCTAGCTGACCGCTCACAGTGAGCATGAGGGGTTTGAGGGGCCTGAAAGAGATGGTGGCACCTCCCATAGGTTCGCAGGTGGTGCCTTGCAGCCCAAGGTTTTTTGAGGCCCATTTGTTCCTGGGAGCATGGGAGTGTGCTTAGATATGCGGCTAGAGGATATGGGCCCATGGCTGGAGTGCAGGAAGCGGGGACCGGGAAAATGTGCTTGGAACATGCTTGGGTGGGGGAGGAGAACAGGAGGCCAAAAGTTTGTTTTGTGAGTGGGAGGCAGGTGCTTGCAGATCTTTATGGGGACACGGTGGCTCGTGGCCCAGCGGCAACATGGTGGAGGGTGGCATCGGCCGAGTCTGAAACTTTTTTTTCCTGGTGGATATTGGTGAAGAAGATTTGCCACAGTGAGGGAGGTTGGGGGGCCTGCGGACCACACAGTGGGCCCCATCGAAGTGCAGCTACATGGTGTAGCATCTGATGTCATCGCCACATGGCCCGCGGGAGACCTGGCACACACAAGCGAGGACAAGAGGCACCTGTGGACAACGGTCCAAAGGACACATTTTAAAAAAAAAAAGGAGGAAAGGGAATACAAGGAGGCAGGCAGAAAGGACTGAGAGGATAAGATCTCTTGCCCAGAAGTACAAGTTAACAGTTTTAGGAGTGAGGGACTGCAAGAAGGCAGCACGCCAGGCCTGTTTTAGAAGGAGCATTTTCCTAGGATCATCTTAGAGCCCAGTGAATCATTAACTTAGGGAATGAAACTAAAATAATAATTTTTATGACCGAACAGAACTAAACTGGTGCACATAAGGTGTTTACTGGGGTTTTTCACTGGAGCGCGGCCCGAGTTAAGGGGTCGACCTGGGGCATGAGGGCGACTCCTGGGCCAAGAGGAGGGAACTGATTGGGGGTCCTGAACCCAGGAGAACAGGGACATAGCCCAGGCTGACAACATGGGACCACCACACCAAAGATGGAGAAAGGTTCATGCCGGGGGGGGGGGGAGGAAGAGAAACAAAAAAAAAAAAAGAAAGAAAACTTTTTGTGGATCAACATGAGGCATACTAGCAGGGTCCTCTGGTGAGACATATATGGAATGCATGGAGGCGAGGGGGCACCTTCTGGACCTAGGACAGGCATGGGACAAAGAAGGGGGCAAGGTGTCAACATTACATTGCATTTTTTTAGCATGAGGTTGTGAATATATGGATGTATGGGGCACCCTCTGGACCTCAAGCAGGGGGACAAATGAGGGGGCAGATGTGCCTGCAAGTTTATTGCATTTTTACATGGTTAAGGTTGTTAGACCTCTCGTGACATAGTGGTGGCTAGGGGGAAATAAAAGGCTGACCAGATTATGTTTCTCATTCCCCGATTTTCTTGTATAGCATTTAATTCAGGAATGGTACTCAAAAAGCAGCCCACACCAGCTTCCAGTTCTCAGCTACACTCAGAAGCAGCAGCATTAATGGGTAAGATGACAGAGCTCATCGAGAGGGCCCAGAAGAGGGAAGAAGAAGAGGAGGAGGCAGTGGAGAGAAAAAGGAAGCAGCCTGTGAGACCCTGGGGCAGGGGGGCAGGTGGGAAGTGGCCAAGGGGGCCAGACCCTGACCCAGAACTGGTCCTCCTGACTGAACCCACACCAGCACCTTCAGACCTGGACACAGGAGTGGGTAACGGTGCAAGTGATCCATCAGAAGAGGGCAGCCTTAAAGATTGTATGGTGGGTTTGTTGGCCAAGATGGGAGAAAAAGGTTTGAACATGATGGAAAAAATCTTGGATGAGTTTAAGAAGGGGAAAGGGGGCAAAGGGGGTGTGGAGAGGGATGGGAGTAGGCACAGGTGGGGGGAAGAAGCTTTATGATGCTCCACCAGGGTTCTCTTTGGGGGAACATGTACCGGCCTCCATCAAGGACAAAATCTGGGAGGGAGAATATGTGGACATATTTGGCCTATTACAGTAGACAAGAAGACAGCCCAAAAATATGAACAAAAAGAAATGGTAGGAAAATCAGAAGTGGCAGTAACACTGACAGTGGCAGGCCATAAAGAGGAAGAAGCCAATTACAAAGGAAAAAAATTATACACATGGCAAGTAGGGTATTAGATATACCGTGCCATTTTACTAGAAAAACAGCCAGAGTTGGCCATTCCGCTGCTGACCTACACGGCCATAATGAGGGATGCTTATAAGGCCCAGAAAGGTTATGGATGGTTGGAGTATGACAAGTCCTTTTGGCAGTGGATGGCTGTGAGGGGTGACCTACGGTGGGACTGTATGCACTTCGAGTTATGGGTCAGAATCTTATCCAGCCAATCAGGGGTGGCATCTGAGGGGACCAAGAAGGTGGTGGTAAAGGGGGGGGCAAATCTTGCTGGGCATGCAACAGAGCTGCGTGCACCTGGACCAATTATAAATTTAAGCATGTTTCCTCAAAATATGGCAGGCAGCATCCAGTAGTGAAATGTAGGGGGAACAACAAGCACTCTGGGGTGACAAATGGGCAAGAATAGCCCTTTCAAGGGTTAAAAGGGGGGAGGGGGAACAGTAGTGGATTTGGAGGTAGGGGACAAGGGTTTGGGAACAGAGGTGGGTACAATTCCAACTATGGGTGGAATTGAGAACCGGGGAAAGTGGGCCCTGAGATGGGGTTTCCCTTTGGCTAGGACTCCTTTCAGGGCCAAAATGGTGGAAACATGGACAGCTGGATACCAGGATTAGAAGTAAGGGGCGATGCTGAGGGAGGGTTTTACAATGGGTTTTGCATTAGCTTTTCAAGGGATTAGAAGAGGGGTGAGGGTGAAGAACTTAGCTTTTTTCAGAGAGAGGGAGGGAGGGAGGACATAGTGTGCAAGAAAATCCTTAAGGAGAAAAATGCAGGTAGGGTGGAGGGGCCTTTCACAAGCCCACCATGTGGTTAATTCCACATCTCCTCATTGGGAATAGTCCCCAAGAAACAGCCAGGTGAATACCACCTGATTCATCATTTGTCTTATCCTCAGGGTTCATCTGTTAATGATGGCCTAGCCAAGAAACACAGTGCCATATACTATTCATCATTGGATTCGGCCGTGCTGCTAATTAGAGTGCTGCAAGGGGCCTGGTTAGACAAAACAGGCATTGAGTCCACCTTTAGGCTGCTGCCAGTACATTCCAAGAACTGGGATTTGCTGGGTTTCCAGTTTAATGGGGGGATTTATTTTGATATGCACATGCCAATCAGGTGCTCAGTGGCATGCTCCACTTTTGAGGCTTTTAGTACATGGGTACAGTGGGTGTTTGGGCACAGGTATGGCCACAGAAGGGTGGTGCACTACCTTGATGATTTCTTGTTGATCAGGGAAACTAAGAGGGAGGTACAGGGGATGTTGTGGGCTTTCCGGCTTATGTGCTAGACAATCGGAATCCCTTTAGAGGGAGAAAAGACAGAAAGGCCGGCCAGGGTGTTGGAATTTTTGGGGATTGAAATAGATACAGTGGAAGAGTGTTTCAGGTTGCCCCAGGGCAAAGTGCAGCGGTTTAAGGAGCTGCTGTGACAGGAGTTGGGCAGAAGGAGGGTGCCTTTGGTGTTAGACAACAATTACTGGAGCATCTGAATGTTGCCTGTAAGGCAATCGGTTCTGGCAGGGTTTTTACGTGGCGGCTGGGATGTGCCATGGGGAAGACTAAGAGGCCACATCGTTGGGTGAACATTAACAAAGGGATAAGGGAAGACCTTGTGGTATGGGACACCTTTTAACAAATTACAATGGGGTTACTTTTTGGCAGGACAGATGGGTGGACAGTGATGCTCTTCAATTATATACGGGCACATCTGGGGCTTTGGGCATGGGAGCATATTACGGAACAGATGGACTTCAGGGGCTTGGCCAGGAAGCTGGTGGGCCAGGGGCCTGCTAAAGGATATAATCTTGTTGGAGATCTTCCCCATTTGGGTAGCTCTAGTGGTGTGGGGTGGGGAGTTGCAGAACAAGAGGGTTTTGTTTTAGTGTGACAACGAGGTGTGGTAGAAGTCATTAACAGATGGAAGGGATCCATGAAAATGGTAACTCGGATGATGAGACAGCTGGTGCTACTGGGGCTATGCTTGAACCTTACATTCAGAGCTAGGCATGTGGAAGAGGTCCAGAACGAAACTGCTGACAGCCGTTCATGTTTGCAGTTGGGTAGGTTCAGGAGGCTGTCCCCTCAGACGGAAGTGGTGAGAACACCAGTGCCAGGAAGGTGTGGGAAATTGGGTGGCAAGAGCCTGAATGTTGTAGCAGAACTTATGGTTGGCCAACACTCTGAAGGCTTATAAAAGTACATGGGAAGCCTTCCAAGGGTTTTGGTTGCAGAAGGGCATGATGGTAAGTCTGCCTGTCACCGAGAAGCAGGTAATAAGGTTCATGGTGGATAGGTGTGAGAAGGGGGTGGCACATTCGACCATGGCAGTACAATTAGCCGGTATAGGTTGGGTCTGTAGTACCAGGGGATGCATGAGCCAAACACCAGCAAGAGGGTCAGACACGCGCTTTTAGTGTGGCAAAAAGGGCAGGCCCCACAGCCAGACTCCCATAGGCCCATTATGCGGGACATCTTAGCTGCAGTCCTAGGGGCATTGGGTGTCATTTGCAATTCAACTAATGAAGCCTTCCTTTTTTGGGCATTTTTTACCCTAATGTATAAAGGGGCCTTCCAGGTAGGGGAAGTGGTTGCCAAGAACAAAGGAGATATTGAGGAAGGTCTGCAGCTGGGTGACGTAAGACACCGGAGAGGGTCTATGCATTTGGTTGTGGTGTTTGAAAACCAACCAGATGGTACGTGGGGCTCAAGTACAGATTAAGCAAACAGAGGGGATCAGGCCAGTGCAGTAAGGGCCATGGAGAACTACCGGGCCATCTGCCCCACAGATGTGGGCCCCTGGTTTCGATATGGCAACAGCAAGCAGGTAACTTGATACCAGGCACGAGGAGTCCTGAAAAAGGCGTTGGTGTTTAAAGGGTATGTCTCAGCACAATTCACAACTCATTCATTCAGGATAGGGGCACCCTCTGCTTTGGCCTGGGAGGGGGGATCAGCAAAGGAAATCAAAGAGCTACACAGATGGCGATCCACCTGTTACAAGGGTTATGTCAGACCCTGAAATTACCGTGTTCTTGTGTTTCCTTGTGTCGGCAAGTGCAAGCAGGAAAAGGACCATGTGGATTTTGGGGCATTTCTACATATACTGGGCTGAGAGACACACAGCAACTGGCCAAGGGGGCAGGGAATACATGAAAGGACTCAGTAGCCCTCAGGTCCACTGGAAAGGGGTCCGTGTATGCGTTGGGCCCAGTTGCTTCCTTTAGTGGAAGAGCTCAGACTTGCTTGGGGTAAACCAGATATCATAGTTATCCACCTTGGGGTAATGATCTGGGAATGACACCATGGGGGGGCCTTGTTGCAGATGGTTAAGGCTGATTTGCAGACCATAAAGAACTGGTGGCCAAGGGTTGAGGTGGCGTGGTCAGAAATTATATCCCAGCAGGTGTGGCGACACGCATTAAGCATTGAGACAACTAAGAGGGCCCGCAAGAGGCTAAACAGATGGATGGCTGATTTTATGAGGGAGCTAGGAGGGAGTTACATCTCACACAAAGGGATAACTTTTGATAAACCTAATTTGTATGGGGAGGAAGGGGTCTATCTCTCAGACATAGGGATGGCTTGCTTTTTGTTACCATTTTGGCAGCTGGTGGTGGCTAGGTTGAGGAGTGGCTAAATGACTCCATTGGGGGGTGCTCACCATCCAATGCAAGCTGGAGGTGGGGACTAGTAGAAAGGGTGTAGGGGGAAGGACACAGAGGACTAAGGGGGCAGTTGGGGGAAGGGGGTAGGTTACATGTGCTGGAGGCAGTGCACCTGGATGTGATTTGAAGGGGGTGGCAGTTATAGAAGTGTTAGGGATCAGGTCTGTGGCATCCGGACCTAATATAAGTAAAGTGTAGGGAGTATTGGTCAATGGTGATGGGGATCAGATGATGCATCGGGACCCCGAGAAGGAAGGAATGGAAAAGGTGAAGAGCTGGACCGGCTGTGGAATTCAATGCAAGATTGAACTGGGGAAAGTTTATGGGCAATAAATTAAAACAAACTGTTATGTTGATAAACTATGATTAAGTTACATGTAATGTTATTTTAGTGGTGTGAATAAATCAAATTGCCTTTAGTCACCAAAAACCTGTCTGGATATTGAATAATTTCAGAAGGGATGGTCAGAAGACAATATGTAGTTACAGATCCTAGTTTCTAGATAGTTTGTGTAACTTGAAATCATATTTTCAAGTTAGTAGATGCAGTTATAGATCCCATTTTTAAGTTAATGCATACAGTTATTGATCCTAGTTTCCAGATAATGCACATGGTTTTATATACTAGTTTTAAGCTAATGTGCACAGTTATTGATCCTAGTATAAAGTTAATGCACACAGTTATTGACGCTAGTTTCAGGTTAATGCACACATTTATAGATCCTAGTTTCAAGCAAATGCCACCAATTATGGATGCTAGTTTCCAGATAATGTTCACAGTTCTAGATCCTAGTTTACAGATAACGCATGCAGTTATAGATCCTAGTTTAAGGCTAATGCACACAATTACAGATCCTAGTTTAAAGTTAATGTGCACAATTATAGATCCTAGTTTCTTTTTTTTTCTTCACCAGCAATTTTTCCCCTTTCAGGAGGCTCTGGCCCCCTGCTTCCACTTCCCACTCCCCCCCATCCCCAGGATTACGAGCTGCCAAGTGGGCGCCCCTGCCAGGAAACATAGTCACAAGGCCCAGGCCCCCAGGGTAGGGTCATGGGAGAGGACCTCTCAAGGGCTTTTGGTCTACAGCACGAGCAGAGGTGGGGCTATCATTAGTGGCCAGGCATGTATGTTTGCAATTTTTCTCTCTGGGAGGGGACATGCAATGACATCAGCATCCACCCGCCCCCACCTTACATGTTGGCCACAACAGTACCCCCAGCCTCCACCAGAGGTCTGCATTGCACCAGACACTCCCCCGGAGAAGGAGAACAGTCCATGGGATGCTCAATCCTTCTCCCCCACTGGACCTCCAGTTCCTGAGCCCGCCCCTGAACCTGGGATGTTAGCGCCACAGATGGATGCTTTGCCACTGCACTGGTGGGTCAGCACGATAGATCCTAGTTCCAAGTTAATATGCACAGTCATAGATTCTAGTTTAAAGTTAATGTGTACAGTTATAGATCCTGCTTTTATGTTAATGAGCAGCAATACATGTCCTAGTTTCAAGTTAATGCACACAGCTATAGATTCAACTTTAAGGTTAATGTACACAGTTATGAATCCAAGTTTCAAGTTAATGCTCATGGTTATAAATACTTATTTCAAATTAATGCACTGAGTTATAGATCCTCACTTCAAGTTAAAATGCAGAGGTATATAGATACTGGTTTCAAGTTACTGAGCACAGTTATAGATAGTATTTTCAAGTTAATGGGTACAGTTAGAGATCCTAGTTTCAAACTAGTGTGTATATTTATAGATTAATCTTTGAAGTTAGCATACACAGAGACAGACCATGGTTTCAAGTTAATTCACAATTACAGATTCTAGTTTCAAGTTTATTCATAAAGCAAAATATCCTATTTTCTAGTTACTGTATTGTTTTACATTCCAGTTTTAAGTTAATATGTAGTTAGAGATCCTAGTTTCCAGATAATGTGTATAGCCTGAAATCATATTTTCAAGTTAATGGACACAGTTATAGATCCCAGTTTTAAGTTAATGGGTAGAGTTATAGATCTTAGTTTCCAGATAATGCACATCGTTTTAGATACTAGTTTCAAGTTAATGTGCACAGTGATAGGTCCTAGTATGAAGTTAATGCACACAGATATTGATGCTAGTTTCAAGTTAATGCACATATTTATAGATCCTTGCTTCAAGCTAATGCAACCAATTGTGGATGCTAGTTTCCAGATAATGTTCACAGTTCTAGATCCTTGTTTCCAGATGATGCATAAAGTTATAGATCATAGTTTAAGGTTAATGCACACAGTTATGGATCCTAGTTTAAAGTTAATGTGCACATTTATAGATACTAGTTTCAGGTTAACATGCACAGTCATAGATTCTAGTTTCAAGTTCATGTGCACAGTTATAAATCCTAGTTTCAAGTTAATGTGGTTAGTTATAGAACACAGTAATAGACCCTGCTGTCAAGTTAATGCACCCAGTTACAGAGCCTAGTTTGAAGTTAATGTGTGCAGTTATAGACTCTACTTTAAAGTTAAAGAACACAGTTACATATCCTAGTTTCAAGTTACTATGCAAGTTAATGTGCACAGATACAGATCCTGGATTCAAGTTAATGCACGTCATTATAGATCCTAGTTTAAAATTACTATGCACACCTATATATCATAGTTTCAGTCAATGCCCTCATTTATGGTTCCTAGTTCAAAGTTAATGTGCACATTTATAGACCCTAATTTCAGTGAATGCACATTCAAATTTCAAATGAATGTGCACTGTTACAGATCCCAGTTTCAAATTAATGGGCACAGCTACATATCCTGGTGTCAAGTTAATGCACGCAGCTATAGATCCAATTTTAAATTTAATATAGAAGGTTACATATCCTAGTTTTAAGTTAATGCACACAGGTATAGGTCATAGTTTCCAGTTAATGCACACAGTTTCATATCCTAGTTTCAATCTAATTCATGCAGTTATTGATCCTAGTTTGAAATTAACACACAGAGTTATAGATGCTAATTTCAAGCTAATGCAACCAATTATGGATGCTAGTTTCCAGGTAATGTTCACAGTTCTAGATCCTAGTTTCCCATCAATGCATAAAGTTATAGATCCTAGTTTAAGGTTGATGCACACAGTTACGGATCCTAGTTTAAAGTTAATGTGCACATTAATAGATACTAATTTCAAGTTAATAAGCACAGTCATATATTCTAGTTTAAAGTTCATGTGCACAGTTATAGGTCCTAGATTCAAATTAATGTACTTAGTTAAAAAACACAGTAATAGACCCTGTTGTCAAGTTAATGTACCCAGTTACAGAGCCTAGTTTGAAGTTAATGTGTACAGTTACTGATTCTACTTTAAGGTTAATGAGCACAATTACATGTCCTTGTTTCACGTTACTGTGCAAGTTAATGTGCTGTTGGGTATTTTGCTGGGCTGTATTGGACACCCTCTGACTTTGTTATTATGATCTAACAAACCCTTGGTTACCTGCAGGGAAATGTAGCCCTTTAGGGAACGTCAGGAGATCACTACACCATAACAAAACATACAACACCCCTCTTACAGGTTCTAGGACAGAGGAAAGACAATGAGAAGAAACAAGCGATCATAAAAGCAACATAAGGTTATTTTATTATTTTACTAGCTTGCTTATAGAACAGTCATTATACATTACACACTTGTTATGTAACATACGTACCTGGGACTCTGGTTCTCTCAAACTCTGCAGTGTCATGCCGGGTCTGCCTGCAATTTTCTCAGAAAGGGGGCAAGGGAAAAAGGGTTTTATACCCTGGTAAGATCTTAGTCTGGTGATAATTAGCCAGTTTATGTGCGTGTGATGATTGCACTTACTATTACTTCTACTGGTCAGTTTGGGGTACAGCAGAGTTTTATCTCAGTTGCCCTTTTGAATGCTACAATTGTAGTATTCAAATCATAAGAATATGCTTATGTCTATGACATGTTCTGTTGGATGAAACATTTTGTAATGTATCATCATGCTCTCTGAAAAGTCCATTTATAAAATAATTGCTGTGTCAGCCCATGACACCTTAGCTGTAGAGAGTGTTCCCGGGTAAATAAATCACTATATTTCTGACATTACTGCAGCAAAATAGCAGTGAAGTTCTAGCCTAGCATATCATTTGTGGTGTTTTGTCTTTTCCCTACAAGATCATATATAGAGTAAAGGTTGTGCTTTAGAAGCAGTGCAGTTTCATAGCGTGTATCTAGGTTCTATGCAAAAATAATGAATCACCTAGCCTTATGTGTATGTAAACCTATACTAAACTTATGTAGATGATCCCTAGCTATGTATGTGTGTCCCTAGCTCTATATGTAATGTGTTTCTCCCCAATTCTATGTGTGTGTGTGTGTGTGTGTGTGTGTGTGTGTCTTCTGCGTGGCATAAGCATACAGGTAATCATGACATGTCTTGTGCATGTGATTTTGTGTGTAGGGGGGTAAGCTTGTAGTCATGACATACCTTGTGTACATCATGTTCTTGTGGGTGAGCATATTCTTACAATTCCCCCCCCCCATTACCTGTGAGTAACACAAAAAGAAGAAAGAAAGAATTAGTGAACAGGAGAATGAGTAGATTGGGTAGCATACAGAAACTTGAGTTAAGATCTATAAAAGTTGAGAGTTTTACAGAGCCAAAAAAAAAGTAGTAATAAGTATGAAAATGAGAAAAACTTGAACAATAACAAATCCCTTAAATGTGAACTCCAACCATGTGTTGGTAAGTGCAGTGTGTGTATTTTTATTATGAAACATAGTTTATAATGAATCCTCTGTTTTTTGAACACTATTTTTCATTGGAATAATGTGTGTATATTTCCTTTTGATTAATCTTTTAACACCAAAGTGCAATTGATCTATATGAACATTAAAAACTGGTAAGTATTGGCTTATATCTTTAAAATGGGTGAGTTTAGTATCTATAGAATCTTGGTCATGGAGGGGCACCGGGGTAATGACTGTATGGCCCATGACAGTACATTCATGGGGTGTAAAGCAGAAATTGGGGTTTGTCACATTGCATATTAAAGTACTATAAAGAAAATATTTGTGATTAGTAACCCCACAGTCTAAACCTCTAGAATTATAGGTAACTTGAACTTCAGGTACAAGCCATTTGGTAAGTCTGATCGGGCACAAAATCAAGGAGTTGGTGAGTTTAGTAGAAAATGGAATTCGAGCAACCTTGATAAAAGTGTTGCTACTATGCTTAATTGAAGTCTTGATTAAAGTTTTGATTGAAGAGACGTCTGTAGAAATGTTTTCTTCACTGAAGTCAGGGATTGCCTCTCATCCAGGCTTGTCTTGATGTATGGTACCCCAAATTATTAGCATTGTTGTGGGTACCAGTGCTGGCTTTCATTAGTTGCATCAAAGTTTGTATCCGCTTGATCAATGGATGACCATTCTCCGGAGTCTGGTTCATATCCACACACAGGTGTGACCATGGTAAAGACATCACACCTTCACAGGTAGTGATAGCCCTTTTTGGTGCATTAGTCTGTATGGGAGGCTACCCAGGCATTTAGGTGATGGTGATGAACAAGGAGACCTGACAGCTTTATCCATTCTTGAAAGATGTCTTCTTCCAAGTGCCCAAGTGATTGTACCTGTACCAGTTTATTAAATATTGCAGTATCCTTATTAAATATAGGCAGTGAAGCAGTAAATGTGACAAACATGGTATCTTTTATATCACAGTCATGTCTGCTATAGCAGCAGCCCTGGTTGGGTGCATTGTGACATAACCAAGGTTTGTAGCAGTAGCAATGGCAAATGTGACCATATAATCCATGCACTTCGTAGTACATGCTATATCGTCATAGTGGGGGCAATACCACTTGACAATACATCTGTCATTCATGCGATCTGAGATTTTACCAGTTTTTAAATCTTGTAAGAGCTTTGTAATGGTGGGGAGTGTAAAGCTTCCATAAGCAGAGCAAAGGATTTCCCTACCTATGTGGTGTTGTCTAGCCTCCCTATTATTAAAGAGTATTAACAGTGTTAACTTGTGTATGAATCCTTTGCTCTGCTTATGTATACCCTTGATGAAAGGAGGGACAGGGGACATGATAGAAACTTTTAAGTACCTCAAGGGGAATCAACAAAGTCCAGGAGGGTAGCATCTTTCAGAAAAAGAGATGTGTAAGAACAAGGGGGCACAATTTAAAGTTAGAGGGGGGACGGCTCAGGGGTAATGTGAGGAAATTATTTTTCATGGAGAGAGTGTTGGACGTATGGAACTGCCTTCCTGGAGAGGTTGTGGGGTCTAAAACAGTGGGGGAATTCAAACAGGCATGGCACAGACATAAGGCAATTATAGTGGGGGGTTGCAGGAAGTAGGCTGTTGGTTAACTAGAATCTGCAGCTTATCCAATAGGTAGGGAAATGGGCAGACTGGGTGGGCCAAGTGGTCCTTATCTGCCATCAAAGTCTATGTTTCTATGTCAATGTTTCTATGGTCTGATTGAAAATCCTAGCAATAAATTGCATGTTATTTGTGGTGAACCTTTTTTCTCGTGTGCAAGACTGACCATACAGTGTAGCATAGGTTGTATTACATCCTGGTTTAATTTAGCATTAAATAATTTAGCATGCCTTCCAATTTTGGCAAATCTGCCTGATTCCAAATAGATAATTTAGTCCCAAAAAATACCTGTGGCAGACCCTAAAAATGCCTGTCACACCAGGAAGACGTAACCCTCTTTTGCCACGTTTAGGTGTGAACACCCCATGGTGTTCTGTAGAATACTTCCCTGCTACAGGGTCTCGAGCTTGTGTATGAAATGCTGCCATGATGTCAAGTAGCATCACCAAATGACATTTAGAACTATTCATTTCAGAACAATGACCAAATTCGGCCATGTTCCAGTTAGATACATTTAAAATTACAGGCACATGCATGTAATTTACATCATTAATTAATACATCTAGAAAAGAAATAGCAGTTAGGCCACTTTTTGGGCCAGGTTCAAGTACAGGGCAGTTTTCATATTTTTTTTAGAAACACTTTTAGAATTACGGTAAGGTAAATAGATTCAGTAAGAATAGTGTCCAGCTGGCAAAGTCTCTTCATTAGGACGTTATGAAAACAAAAGGCAAAAATCGGAATTTGCCATAACGGTAATGTTATAGAGTCCAGTGTATTGTAAGTGTGCATTCTGGATTGTTAAAGTTTCAGTAGATGTGATTTGAGTGTGTGGCCAACCTTTAAAAGTTCCTTTGTGAAGGTGGGCCACTTTAAGAGATTTACAATTTAGAAGTTCATTAGAATCAGTAAATGTCCACATAATGTCCAGCTGCAAAACAAGGGGGTTAAGAGCAGTCACATTGACTTATAGACTGATATCAGAACCTTCATGTGTTATGCAATAAGATTTAAAAATCAAAATTTTAAAAGGTACCTTGGATGGATGGCTGGAGGCCAAGGGGTCAACCAAAAACATGAAATGGGGCAAACATTTTTGACATCTTTGGAGCATCTGGATCTGGGCCTGGAATTGACTTTACCTGTACAGGAACTGGAAATGGACCAGGTCTTGGTCTGGTTCTGGGGCTGGAACTGTATCCTTCCGGTTAGGGTCTCCTTCCAAGGTGTAGACATCTGGGAATGGCCTCATGGTACTGGAACAGATGTCTCCCTCTGATCAGGTTGTTGGATTGGATTTCCATGACCCAAGCATGGCAATAGGGTCACAAGTAGGCAGGCCTGGGATAGGCCTACTCAGGATCGCCTTCCATTCATGGATTTTGGAATTTATTATTTTCAATATCTAAATACAGAAAATAGGCCATCTGTTAAATTTACATGTCCCTTCCCCAATAAGTGGGGAAGGTATTATACAGTTGTATACTTAAAACTTTTAAACAGCTTCAACTGATTTGCATGGCACCATTTCTCAGTTTGTTGTGTTCCTTTTTGGCTTAAATGCTCCTAGGTATTCAGTAGTGTGGGGCCTGCTACTGTGGTCTTGAGTACGTATTTGGTATGCTGCAAGTAAGTTCAGTAACATGGCACTATGAAACCAAGAAGCGATGGTACTGGAGCAGAATCTAAATTCTGCCATATTGTGATTGTTGGGTTTTAAAATCACTGGCATGTGCATGAATTGCACATTATTTACAAGGGTACTTGGGAGTGACAATGCATCGTGATAGTGATAGTGACAGTGATAGTGATAGTGACCATGATAGTGATAGTGATAGTTGGTCTGTGTTTTTGCATTGGACATTGGGTGAGTTCTTCCTTTGTTGGAGAGCCACAGTTGGAAACATGAGAGTGCTAGCAATGGAATGAAGTGCACAATGCTGTCTTAATAGTACCATTTGGGAACTGAGCAACAAATTTAGGTTAATGAGTGCAGTGTGTGTTTATAAACCTGTGTGCTGTGCTTGGGCTTAGTGTATAGACAGTTTACCACTAGGAGTAGCTTGTGTATGTGTAACAAAAAAAAAGAACAAGCTGTAACCAACACATGGTTTATTTGTAGACATTTCTTTTATGTGACTTTGGAGAGATATTGATGTACTTCCTTTATTTCTGGATCGGTCAGCAATGGTTCAGTCAGGTCCAGAGGGACTTTTGTTTTGTTGTTTGCAGTCACCATAGGTGTTGCACTGGAAGGGGGCATGATTCATATCCCCACCCCTCAAGCCCCTTTTTTGGTGAAAGAGGCAATTTGGTTATTGTAGTAATGGAAGGGGTATGTGTGGGTTGGCCAATGCTAGAGCAGAGGCCAGGCAATTTAACCACAAAAATGTTGGCAATTTTATTTGACAATCAGTTAGCACATTAAAAGGTGTGTGCTGAATACATACTGATGGGATGTCCCTAGAGTATCCCAATTTTTTTTTTACACTTTTAACAGCATTACATTTTAAAATTGCCTACTTCATACATTACCAGAGGTGATTTGTACAGAACTGAATGTTGTTGCCCCCTCCCCCCAGAGGGGGTGGGTCTTATGTTTTGCTTCAGTCACTGGCTAGAGGGACCCTTTTCTTTTTCCTGATAGAGAAAGGAAAATTAAAACACAACACAAAGTGCAAGGTCATGTAGACCGTTCTGTCTGCGGTAGATTACCATTGATTTTTAGAGTGCTGCTGCATTAACCTTTTACTGATGTACTGTATGCCTTTGACTACCTCTACTAACTGTGCCATTGACAAGGTAGATGGTGTTGTGGCTGCCAGCCACAGCTTACTTGATTTGTAAAAATCAAATAAAAATGAAACAAAATTAAAACAGGGACAAAAAAGCTGTCCCTTTTTTCTCTCGGTTTTAATTTACAAAAACAGTCTTAACTGAGTCACATAAAATCTTGTACATTTTATTTACATGTTAAATGAGTCACACCATGCCTGTAACAAAAAGTGTTAAAACAAGTCCGAATGATTAGGAGTATCTCCCTATTGATCCTGGATGTCATTCCTAGATTATATGGCTGCTGGAGTATCTCATGGGCACAGTAGGTAAATGAGTTTGTAAAAAAAACAAGAAAAACAAAACATTGTTTTAATATTTTTCTTTTTAGCAGTTAAAACTGCGTAGTAAGTGACCTTGCTTTCTTTTCCCTGTGAGCTGTCAAAGTAAGAGGCTTGTTATGGATGCTGGGGCATTAGAAAATCCATGTTCCCCCCCACCCCCGATTACCTTGATTAGCAAGGGAATCACATACAAATGGTACTGGGAGGGGATAGAAACACAGAAGTTGATGGCAGATAAGGACCGCAAGGCCCATCCAGTCTGCCCATTTCTTTTTCTACCTTATAAATATGCCATCGGCCTTTGCTCTGTCAGTGGCCTATCTATTCATACTCATTTGTATTGCTCTCTTATGCCTATCCCATGCCTGTTTGAAGCCCTACACTGTATTCATAGCCACCACTTCTTGAGGTAGGTCATTCCATGCATCCACCACCCTTTCTGTGAAAAAGAATTTCCCACATTCCCTTAATTGACCCCTCTAATCTCATGCTGTTTCCTCTTGTCCTGCTATTTTTCTTATATTTAAACATGTTAGACTCTTTCACCTTGTTAATGCCCTTAAGGTGTTTGAATGCCTCGATCATATCACCTCGCCCTCCTTTGCTCAAGGGTATACATATTGAGCTCTGTTAATCTGTCCTCATATGTCTTCTGATGCAGTCCCTGCACCATTTTGGTTGCCCTTCTCTGGACTGCCTCAATTTGGTTAATGTCCTTGTGAAAGTGTGGCCTCCAATACTGCATGCAATACTCCAGATGGGGCCTAACCAGTGTCTTGTAAAGAGGGATTATTACCTCCCTCTATGACTTCAGATACCCTACTAATACACCAACACCCCTAGCCTTACCTACTGCTTTAGAGGTCTGCTTGAAGATTTCAGGTCATCAGTAATGATGATGCCCAAGTCTCTTTCTTCCTTTGTGACTGCTAGCAACTCCCCTCCCAGTCTATAGGTGGCTTCAGGGTTTCTCTTCCCTATGTGCATGATCTTGCACTTCTTTGCATTAAATTCCCAGTTGCCACTCTTCTGACCATTTTGCTAGTTTATCCAGATCTCTTCTCATTCTGCCCACTCCATCTGGATCATCTACTCTGTTGCAGATCTTGGTGTCATCTGCAAACAGACAAGCCTTACCCTCTAGTCCATCTGCAAGGTCACTAATGAAGATGTTGAAGAGGACTGGCCCCTGGACTGATCCCTGAGGTACCCACTTGATGACTTGCATCTCTTCTGACTGTATACCATTTACCACCACTCTCTGTTTTCTGCCTGTCAACCAGTTTGCCAACCCAGTTGACCAACTTCTGACCCACCCAAGCCTACCCAGCTTATTTATCAATCTTCTATGTGGAACAGTGTCAAAAGCTTTGCTGAAGTCAAGGTAGGCGACATCAACTGCTCCCCCTTGGTCCACCACTCTGGTTACCCAGTCAAAGAAATCTATGAGATTAGTTTGACAGGACCTTCCTTTTGTAAACCCATGCTGCTTGGATCCTGTGCCCCTATGGATTCCAGGTGTTGCACTATCCTTTCCTTAAGGAGTGCCTCCATAATCTTGCCCACTACTGAGGTAAGACTGACTGGTCTGTAGTTCCCTGCCTCCTCCCTGCTACCACTCTTGTGGAGCGGAATCACATGAGTCCTTCCCAAGTCTTCTGAGACCTCTCCTGTGCTCAGAGACTCACTAAACAGTTCTGCTAATGGCTCTGCTAGTTCCACTTTTAGCTCCTTAAGTACCCTGGGATGTATGCCATCAGGTCCCATTGCCTTGTCCACCCTGAGCTTAGCAAGCTCTGTAGGACCCTTTCTTTTGTGAAGGCAGTAGTGCTCACCTCCCTCCCCTGTGTCCATGGTGCTGAGCTGTGGGCCTGCCTACCCTCTATTCAGTAAATACTGAGCAAAGTATCTATCTAGGATAGATGCTTTTACATGGTCCTCCTCCTCACATGCTCCTTTTTCCATTAAGCTTAGCAATACCCTCTGGACTTTCTCCTTTCACTAATGTATCTATAGAAGCCTTGTCATTTTCTTTACTGTTCATGCTAGTGTTTCCTCAGTTTGGGACTTTGCCTGCCTTACTGCCTTCCCTGCTTCCTTAGGGCAGTTTGGTATGCCTCCTATCTTCATCCTGCTGTGTTCCCTTATATTTCCTGAAGGCCAGCCTTTGCTCTGACCTTTCTGCTACTGTATTTGAGAACCAAAGTGGTTTCCTTCTTCTTTTGCACTTCCCTTTCTGTCTAACACAATGGGATGTTGCTTCAAGTATTGCATCCTTAATGCTTCCCCACTTTGCCTGTACCCCCTCACCTGTGTTTCTTTTTGCCAGGGCTAACTTAACTCTGTTGGCCATCTTATCAAAGTCAGCTCCTCTGAAGTCCCATATTTTTGCCTTGGAATGGGATGATTTAGATGTAGTAGCCAAACTGAACCATACCGTGTGATGGTCACTAGCCCCCAGGTGACCTTCCACCTGGAGATCTGTGATCCCTTCCCTGTTAGTCAGTACTAGATCTAGGATGGCCCTGTCTCTTGTGGGTTGTTGTACCAGTTGTTTGAGGCCCTCCCCCTGCAGGGAATCCACTATGTGTCTAGTTCTGGCAGATGTTCCTGCTGGTATTGACCAATCTGTATCCGGCATGTTGAAGTCTCCCATTATCAGAACCTCCCCTTTAGCTGTCATGTTTTGTATATCATCTAATAGTAATGTGTCTCTGCCCTTCCCTGGTCTGGGGCCTGTAGACAACCCCAGTTCTTATGGTTGTCCCATTTCCTGTTTCCAGGGTGACCCACAGTTCTTCTGGCTCTTATGTGTATTCTGAATTTCGTAGCTTGATATTTCTACTGACATACAGGGCCACTCCTCCCCTTTTTGCACCTTGGTCTCTTCTGAACAATACTTAGCCAGGTACTGAAGTCTCCCAAGTGTGGTTACTGGTAAACCACGTCTCACTAATTGCTATTATGTCCAGTTTAGCCTCTGACATTATTGCCTGCAGGTCTGGGATCTTATTTATCAGGCTGTGAGCATTTTTGTACATGATTTTCCATTGGCCAGATTTTGGTGTGTTAGTTGTTGGATGAGGTTTGGCATTACCCCTGTGCATTGTATGGGGAGACAAACCTTTTTTCTTACCTGGTGATGCAAATGAACTGCAAACATGCTGAATCCCTGTTTGACCACTAGCTGAGGGGAGGGTGTTCCATTCGACGATGGGGTGCTGCACCCTCTCCCATTTGCTAGTTTAAATATTCTGCTAAGATGTCAAACTTCGCCCCAATGCACTGACTCCTCCTTAGTCAGATGCAGGCCATCAAATTTAAAGAACTTTCACTCCTGAACTGTTGCCAGTTCCCTACAAATCTGTGTCCTTTTTCCTGGCACCAGCCCTTGAGCCATGTGTTTAGCTCCCTCATCTCCCCTTCCTGACCTTCTGTCCATCTGCCCCCCTCTCCCAGACTGGCAGGATCTCAGAGAAGGAGATGCCAGATGAAATGGATGATAGTTTGTCACCCAGCCTGGTCAGGTGTTCCTTGGTCTCCACAACTGACTGGCTGGTGAGATCATTAGTCCCTATGTGTACTAGGACATCAATGTTTTCTCCTGCTTTGTAAACAATTTTAGCAATGCGGTCAGTGTCTCTCCATGCTGATAAATAAAATAATCCATGGTGATAATAAGCCTTTGTGAAGAAAGATGATACACAAGGGTTGATGTTTTTAAAAGATAAGCCAAAGGGTACAGGCAGCAATCCCAGGAGAAAATGGCTGTCCACCTTGTTTGGGCAGAGGACAAGCATGAATCATATGCTTTGGTAAAAAAAGTAAAATAAAAAAATACTAATTAATGTGTGTTCTTGAAACACTTGCATAAAAGGGAAAAATAAAATTGTTTAGCCAGGACAGGCACACCATGTCCAAGCCTTTGGAGTATGTGGTACGGGAATATAAGGAGGTCAAATAACTTGCCAAAGGTCACACAGTATGCAAATGGTCTGGAGCGATTCAAACCGAGGTTACAAGGTTTGTATCAGAGTGCCATTGATAACTGCATTCTACTAGAAGTCTACAGGAGATTCATGCCTCCTGTGGTGAACATTGTATTTGGCAAAAAAAAAACATTGTATAATTAACTGTAAAATAAAGTAGCTTATTAAAATGGATGGGGCCTTTTTGTTTTAAAACATAATGCTTTGTTTACATTTTAACCATACAAAACAAAATACAGGAAAAACTATAGTAGGTATTTAAAAAAACAATAATCAATGCTTTGAAAACTTTAGCTTTGGATAATAAAGGGTGCCAGAGAATGCAGCTGTGTTATCAACTAGTTAGTTACCCCTCCTGGCCTGTCTAGCTGCCATGACTGATGATATGGTGTTAGGCTGACATATCAGCATATTTAAAAAATAAAATCTTTTTGAAAGGAGAGAAACCAAAAAAAAATGTTTTAAAATCAACAAAAGCATTTCAAGCTGCTATCAAACCTTACTTAAATTGCAAGTTCCTTGCACAGACTTAATCTTTCTGTGTCATACATCAGACCTTCACTAACTCGCTTTCACGTACATCTCAAACCAATTACAACATCCTTTAACCACTTCCATTTCTTGTACATAAACCAACAAATCCAATTCTTTCTGTAAACAAATCCAATTATAGAAAACAAAACAATTTGCAAATAGGGATTCTCCCCATATCTTTCTAGGGACTAGATTTAAAAAAACAATATACATATTAAACAGCAGTGGAGACAGCTGAGCCCTCATGCATGGACTTAATCTTAACTGGCTCACATGTAACCTTGATGATGTAAAATCACATACAAGCGTCATCATTGTTTCATTTAACCAAGAAGAAAAAAAGTGTTTCACACTGTTCATATTTACTCAGTACTTCTGAAAACTGCTAGTTTTCAGAACATTTAGATAAAACAAGAAAGGAAACAAAACTCATTCTTTACAGCTTGCAGTGCGTGTATCTTGTTTTACTCTGAGCTTATTAGGCTCAGAAGCTGGGAAAATAGGTTCTTAGAGTAAAGAAACAGAAAGAATAGTTTGACTGGCCAGTCTCTTTTAGAAAGTAGGAAAACAAAAGGTGTAATGGTACAGTTTATTTTTTAAAGATTGCATAGGACAGTTATGTGACAAATTATGTTGCATATTACATTTAAAACATTTAGGGTCAGATATTCAATACTTTGCCCCAGGGCTAAATTAGCACTTCCTGGTGAGCAAACTTAGCCCGGAGAACAAAGCAAGCCATATTCAAAAGGAATAGCCCAGGACAGACAGCTTCTGAATATAGCATGGGAATGAGGCTGGGCAAACTGAGCTGGCAGTGCAGGGCAAACCTAGCCCTGCAATAAGACAGCTCTGAATATGGCAACCAGGAAGTGCAAACCACAACAGCAACACAGTGCACAGCGATGTGAAGGTAGGTAGAGGTGAACTATGTGACCAATGTGTGTGCCAGCAAATGTGTGGACCCAGTACAGCTGTAGGCAGCAGTGTATGTGAAAGTACAGTGTGCAAAACTATAAAATATTCCCCAAACTGTTTGCGCAGTGCTAACACGTTTGCATGGGTTTAGCGCAGGGCTAAACTGTTAGCCCAGTGCAAACACATTTGCCCAGCGCTAAACTTTGCCATATTCAAAAGTGACATGCAAATGAGCCTACTTAGGTAATCTCTGGGCAAACATCTAAATTAGCATCTTATTATGCCCTGATTTGCATGTAGTTTGCACTGGGCTAAACCCGCGCAAACGTGTTAGCTCTGCGCAGCTTGGGGAATATTATACAGTTTTGAACACTGTACTTTCACATGCGCTGCTGCCTGCAGCTGTACTGGGACAACATGGCATAGGCACAGATGGTGGTGGTTCTCCATGCAGCTGTCACACTGTAGGTCATGCTACAGTGTACAGCAGACACTACAGTAACAAGGGGGCCAGTAGTGTGTGGACACAGCAATGCTTATGGTGTGTAGGGCAGTGATGATGACTGCACTATACACAGTGAGAGGCCCAACCTGCAGGTGTTTACTGACAGTGGACATTACTGTTACACTGTTGTGTGACCCACAGATGCTGCACCTCTGGCATGGTATGCTAACAGTGACATATACATGTCTGGCTTTGTGTGCTGTGGCAGTTGTACAGCTGTGTGGTATGTGGTTGAGGGGGGCATATATTATCAGAAAGGCACACTGGTGTTGGGGTATTCCCAATACTGGCCAATGTGCACTGCATGATGTGTCCCAGCCTTGTGGCCACACCTGGTCTGTGGCACAGCCTGGCCACCCATACACTCTCCCCTCAACATCCTCCATGCCCAGAGTGCTGCATGTGTGTGCTGGCATCTGTTGGTGTCCACAGAAGAGTGGTCCATAGGTGTGTGCTGTATGGCCACACTGCCATGCTGTCCACTGGTGGCAGGGTCACCACTCACTGCCTGGCATGGCTGGGACTGGTGGAAGATGATGGCATCATTGTGATGCCATCAGTTAGCAGCATGTTTCCTCTATGTTTGGCTTTGTCTATGTGTCATATTTATTTGTTAGGGTCACACAAAGCTGTGCAAAAGTCACGCAAACACTGTGCAAAGCTGATTGCCCAGGGTTAAGACAAGCTTTTACTGGGTGCTAAGTCACGCAAAACCACTTAGCATGGTGCTAGTCGCCGAATATAGCATTGCACCTGTATTCATGTCAGTTTGCCCCTTGTATACATTATGATTTTGCCCAGCACTAATGCATGTTTGCCTGCGTTATTTAGCCTTTTAAATAAAGTAGACCCATGCTTATCCCACGCTAAACCTGCACAAATGTTTTTTGCCCTGCACAAAGTTTTGAATATCTGGCCCCCAGGTTGATAAACAGCATGTACAGAAAAGCATTTACATAACTATTTTCAAATGCATTTTACATTTTATTTGAGTAGTTTGCTCTTTACTAACATAATCTTTCCTTTACAGTTTGTTTTGGGGATGGGGGCTTGCTGGTGACTGGGGCTAAGGGTAGAGGTCTACCAGGAATCATGCACTCCGGAGAGATGGAAGTTCCCTTTCCCTCTCTGACAACATGCCTGGGGTTTCTGACACCCCGAGTAGACTGGCCTTTAGGCTCATCATTGATCATTTTGTCATTCTTTGAGGACACAAGATCAATTGGGGATACATACAAATAGGTTTTTAACATGACCCTTAAGGACTGCAAACTTTTCTTGCACTTTTCCCCACAGAATTCTACATTTTTACTTATCTCTCTGGTTGTTTTGCTACAATCTTGCTGCAAGGATAAATTCTCAGTCTCTAGTGCTTGAATCATGGGACATAAATCTGAAACAATTAACCTCCTCTGATCCTGTTTTTTCCTCATTGCATGTTTAGTATCTGAATACAGTGGGCACAGGCACTGTATTGGAACACTGTGTGAATGGGCATTGGAAGCAAAAACTCTCCATTTTCCATACAAAATCAAAAGGTTAGAAATACCTAGTCTAACCTCTGAACTAAAACTACTAGCTGTACTATTTGTAATGGCCGTTTCCAGAACACCATCCATATCCTGCTCACCAATAGAAATAAAAAGTGTATCGATCCACCCCTTACTCTATTTTTGAACAGTTTGCATAACTGTAGGAGAAACTGCTTCTGTCAATAAGTCTTGTTCTTTTTTTTTTAAATTCAACATCTTTATTGGTTTATGTTATGACACAAAGTGTATGACATAAGAAAAAATGAACCACAGTACAAGAACAACAAAAATAAATTAATGGTGACATGACACCAGAATGTTACTGGATCAAATATAACCAAAAAAATAAATAAATAACATACTGCTATGCCCAACCACCCCTCCACCCCCTTACTACCCTCCCCACCCCCTTCCCCTGGATGGTGCCTTATTAGAAACAACATAGCACAGGGATACCAAAGAGCAAATAATATTCCAACAATAACAGGCATCAAAAGGAGGATAAAACAAACTGAAACAGTCAGAGGCATGTATTACATGGATCTTAATTCAAATATAAAGCATATAATTTACCCCATTTCTGATTGAAAGAGGCTATGCGATTCCGGGAGCTTGCTATTAACCTTTCAGTATTAAAACAAAGAGACATTTCTTTCATCCAATCAGTATATAATATGACCAATTGGTCCATCCAGTGCTTGAGAACCAGCCTTTTGACTGCTATAGAAATTAGAGCCATATGAAGCCTATGCTCCCAAACTCTAATATTGGAGAACATCCCTAGGATACATATTTCTATGGTGAACAGCTCACCCAGTCCCAGAAGAGGATCTAAATTGGATTGAATTGTGTTCCATAATGGAGCCACCTTGTCACAATGCCAAAAAATGTGTATTAGGTTCCCTTCAGCTGCGCCACACCGTGTACAGTTAGTCAAAGGTAGTCTATCTAGTTTGGCCGACTTAACCGGTGTATAATACAGATTATTTAAGATATGATACTGCATAAGTCTGTGCCTATCTTGAGTGAGATATCTATGCATGTCCTCCTAAATCTGACTCCAAATCAAGGGGGAATCTGGCAGAAGAGAAGCCCAAATTTTAGAACCAATAAGAGCATTAGAGTGTTTGATACCCAATAGAAAGGAATAAATCATGGAGATTCCATGGGGCTTATTTGCATATTCCTGTACCTGACCTAAAAAGGGTCTGACTTGGGACAACATGAATGTGGTCCCAAAAATAGAGACCATTAGATGTCTCAGCTGAAAAACCTTAAATATGTATTTCTACGGAATATTCAGTTTAGCTATTATGTCAGTTGAGGAGAGGAGGGAATCCTGAGAAAACAGGCTTTCCACTAGAATATCCTGTAATTGAGGAAGCCAGTCTGGGGAAGCGGAGAGTCACCTGTTTTGATGTTAGGGTTTAAGGTGAGAGGTTGCGCCATATCCTTTTTGGATGAAATGTTAAAGAAGTTCCAACATTGGGTCAGAACCTTTATGGAAAGGCATACAGCTGAATTTTGTAAAAGAGTAGGTAATGCAGAGATAATGTAATAAAAAACTCTGGGTGAGTGGAGACTATGCATATCCAAAAGCCTTTTCTCCAGCTGTAGCCAAATAGGAAGTTATGCATTGGGCTTAGCCTCGAACCATCTCCTCATTTTGGACAGATGACTCACCCAATAACATAACATAAAATTGGGGAGGCAGAGTCCACCTCTCTCCTTGGGTAAATTAAGTTTTAAAAAGGCTCATCTAGGATGTTTGCCCTGCCAAATGAATTTAGAGAGAGCAGAGTGGAGCTGCTTAAAATAGGACACTGGGAGCCAGATGTTCAGTAAATTTAAAGGGTAGAAAATATGGGGCAGTACATTCATTTTTTTATAATTCTGATGTGATCCCATAACGACAATGGGAGGTTGACCCATCTTTGAAGACCTTGCTGTATCTTCATCACCAAATCATCCAGATTGAGTCTCCTGAGAGCCTCTGGGTCTCTAGTGAGATGTATGCCTAAATATTTGAATGAGGAGGGAGACCATCTCATACTGAAATGAGTAAAGTTGGCATGGACCATGAGAGCATTTAATGGGAATATAACTGATTTGGATAAATTCAACTTATAGTTAGCTGCTTGACCAAACTGATCAGTAATTTGTAATGCATGTATTAGTGAGGATTCCGGATTGGCCAAATGTAAAAGAATATCATCTGCATAAAATGAGAGGGCCAGAGATTACTGGAATACTAAACAACCTGTGATCTGGGGCGAGTTCTTAATACTAAGTAGTAGGGGTTCCAGATATAAATTAAACAAAAAGAGAGACAAGGGACAACCTTGCCGAGTACCAGTGAACAGGGGGAGCTAAGAAGAGAAAACCCCATTACAATTAATTCTAGCCGTGGGTGACTTGTATACCGTCCGAATCCATTGAATAAAGGTTTCCAGAAAGCCCATTCTCTTAAGGGTAGCCCAAAGAAATTCCCAGTTTACTCTATAAAAAGCTTTTTCTGCATCTAATGAGATTAAAGCCATGGGAGTCTGGGAGTCTTGGGAAACCTGAAAAAAATGAGAGAGGGTTCGCATATGGTAGGCAGAAGATTTGCCTTGAACAAATCCCACCTGTTCAGGACTCAGCAAATGAGACCAAATCTGTTTAATTCTAAGAGATAGGATTTTAGTTAAAATTTTAATGTCATAATTTAGTAATGAAATCAGACGGTAACTGGCAGTCTCCCTCTGGGGTTTACATGGTTTCAGAATCAGAACTAGCATGGCATCCAACAAAGTAGGGTCTAGGGGATCTGAGGTGAACATATAATCAAATAGTTTCAGGAGAAAGGAAGCTATCTCCTTACAAAAGATTTTATAGAAGTTGGTGGGGAAACCATCAGGACCTGGAGATTTATCCAGTGCTAACCCATTAATCACCTCCTCCACTTCAACCAGGGTAATAGGAGAGGCCAGAATCTTGCACTGGTGGGCCTGCAGGGAAGGGAGATTAATGCCATCCAGGAATTGTTCAATAAGGGAATGTGAGGGTTGAGAAGTACCCTTACTATATAGGTCCCTGTAAAAGGATTCAAAGACCTGGGAAATATCCAGAGAGGAGGTTTTAATAGAGCCATCTGGGGAATACAGTGCAGGAATCAGTCTAGAGCTTTCTACTTCCCACAATTGAAAGGCTAGCATTCTACCTGGTTTCTCGCCTTGATCAAAATAATGAGCTTTGGTTTTAAGGATGGCGTATTCTGCCTTATCCCTTAAAAAATCTGCATATTCGTTCCTAAGCTTCAGTAAGGCTTCCAGATCAGATTGGGAAGATAAAGAGGATAAGTTATTTTCAGCCATCCTTATTTGATTCGACAACGAAATAACTCTAGCCTCTCTCTGTTTTTTCATTCTGGAAGCTAGCTTAATAAACTCTCCCCTGATGAAACATTTAAAAGAGCACAAAATCAAGTCTTCCCTGCATGTAGAACCCATATTGAAATCTATAAAGGAAGAGAGCAACGATTTAACGTAAGAAATTATTCGTTCCTCTTTTAGAAGTTGTGTGTTTAATTTCCATGAGGTGTCCCTTTGAAAGTGCGGATCATGGAAAATCGAAATCCATGCCACGGAATGATCAGATATGACAATTAGTTCAATTCCTATCTGGTGAGTACCAGCCAGAAGAGTGTTGCTGATTAAAATAAAATCAATTCTGGACCATGACCGGTGGACTTGAGAGTAAAAGGAAAAGAGATGACCAGAGGGATTGAGCAAATGCCATGGGTCGCATAAACCCAGTAAGTCCATAAAATCCCTCAGGGCGAGTCATGGAGGGGAAAGGGGTTTTAATGGCCTATAGGTTTTATCTAGGTCCTGTGATGGAGCAATATTCCAGTTACCCCCTAGAATTAGCAAGGAGGGCAGAAGTCCACTCAATTTGTCGGCCAAGCTCATGAGGAAATCTGGATCCCCTCCTACTGGCACATAAATTGCCCCTAACATCACCCTGACATTATTAAGTATACCTTTAACAATAATAAATCTGCCCTCTGAATCTGTTAGACATTCCTCTGCCACAAATGATATGTGGCTTCTCACCAATATAGCCACCTCTCTGCTAGATGATGACCCACAAGACACAAAAATTTGAGGGAAACCCTGCCGGCGTAGTCCATTGGTTTCCGAAGCCATGAGATGGGTTTCTTGCATCAAAAGAATGTCAATATTTAAAAGGGCGCAATTTTTGAGAACCTGATATCTTTTAGACAGATCTGTGGCGCCTCTGACATTCCACATTGCAATTTTAATTGGCACCATTGTCATGTATCTTTTTGTTAAAAGAAAAGGAAGCATGTGCCACTAACCAATCAGACCATCCCAAAAGGCACACTCCAATCCCACCCCCCATCCCCAACAACCCCTGTAGAAAAGAGTTAGTAAGGAAAAGTTTCCCTTCCCAAAGAAATTCATAAAATGGTCGAGTTACTAAAAGGGTAGATAATCCTTACCATCCAGTAATAAACCAAAAGCATGTAACCATAGGGGAAGGGATCGGGACAGTAACCAAACCCCCCTCCCCATGAACCCTCAACACGGTTAGCCGATCAACGAATACCAAAAGGAACAATTCAGTCCCACCCCCTGTCCCCGTCAGCCTCTGTGAGAAAATATTAGTAAAGAAAGACAGCCCTCCCCAAAAAGATTCACAGAATTTGTATATTGATAAAAATGTGAGTAATATTAAGCATCCTATTATGAACTCAGACAGAACATCCTGCGGGAAAGGCATCAGAACAATAGCACTCCCTCCCTCCCTAAACCCCTCAAGCTATGTACAAAAGGTTCCCGAGTGAATAAGGGAATAAATTTGGGGTTCTTTATAGCTGATATCGAGGACCAACCCCAATAGGCTGCAATCCCAAGAGCTGCAAAAACTGAGTTGAAATGCCCCATCTGAAGTGAAATTTTATAGTCTGATTCTGGAAGGTGTAACCAATAAAGTCGAAACATTCTCTGGTCACACTGCCTCTCAAGAAAAGCACCTTTCCTCCCCTTCCCTGGTCTGTAAAGCAGCTCTCCCTGAGCTCGCTCCATCCCAAAGCCCCCCCCACCAACCCCTTTAAGAAAACAGCAAACGCTAGCCCTAAATTAGAGTAGTAATACTCAGCGTAGTAAGGGCTTTGTAAGTGGGGATAAATTGTGAATTCCCCAAAACTGAGGTGCAGCATTAGTTACCATGCAGTCCTAACAAATCCACTATTTCCAGAAAAAGCTGTTAGTTCAGGTAGATTCATTAAAAGGCCCACTTACCCAAATGATTCAACAATCAGGAGGGCGGATTCCCCAAAGCTCCCCACTAATTGCTGCATCTATCTCCTTCCCTGGGACCTTCCCGACTCCGAGGATGTGAGGAGTGTCAGGGGGACCTAAAAACCGATGGGACCAACTGGTCCACCCCAGCTAGCAAGGTGCGGAAACATTCCCTAAACCAAAAGTTCTCACACACCCCCGCTGGAGCGCACAGACACTCCGCTGAACTGAGATCAGGCCCACTAGGCCTCGTAACATCCTTCCACCTCTCTCAGCCAACCCCAAAGGGCGAAAGGAGAAGAGAAGAGAGACATCAAACTGGTACAGATTAACCCCAACAGCACAAAAGTCCAATAGTCCTCAGGTAGCTGCAACAAAAGTTCATCCTGGCTTAAACAAGTTAGGTAGTTTAGAAGTGAGATCCACGGCTGCCTGCTCCGGGGATTCATAGGAGTGCCAAACACCATCGATTGCCACTTGTAACTTGGCGTGGTAACTCATTTTGAAATGTATTCCTGCTACAATCAGCTTGCTAACAGTAGGATGGAAAGCAGATCTTTTTCTGACGCGTTTCAAAAGGGAGGTCTTGGGCTATCCTTAGCTTGGAGTTTCCCTACAGAATGGCTTGGAGCACCTTCGATTTAGATATCACATGCTGTTTTTCTAAAAAGCTTAAGAATTTCACAATTATCGGCCTTGAAGATGCCCCAGGAGGGGGTTTTGGTCTCAGGGAACAGTGGGCACACTCAATGTGATATTGTGGGTTGAGGGGGGAAGGACCAACAATCTTGGTGAAAAATTTCTGTAAGAAGGCGATAGTAACAGCTCCCTCCTCTGATTCAGGTAGACCCAAGATCAACACATTGTTCCTTCTACTTCTTCCCTCCAAGTCTTCCATTTTCAATTGGAGTTTGCTAACTTGCTGTCGCAGGTGAACAATTTCTGGATCGAGTTTCTCTCTCCACTTCTCCAGTAGGAGGTCCTCGCCTCCGAGTCTCCCATTCTTGATGATAATGAGCTGAGGTCTCCACAGATAGACTTTAGCTCTGCAGAGATATCTTCCAGGGTTTCTTTGAATGGCAGCAATTCCTGGAGGAAGCGATCCTCAGTTAGTGGAATTGCTGAAGAGCCAGAGGAGCTTTGTTTGGGAATATTCCCCGAACTTTGATGTTTGGATTTTTTAGTCGATTTCTCTGGAGTGGGTGGCGGAGTATGTTTAATGCTGGCCTGCTTCATGTCAGCTTTCATATCGGCTGTAAAGCCAAATGCTTTACTACAACCAGTAAAAGAGCAACCACTGGAGACCAAACTGTTGAAGTAGTATAGAACCAGTATTTGGATCATAACCTTTAATGGTAGTAGGGCGAAAAAATGAATTAATAGTGGTCTGTAGGCAGGAGCTCCCGAGTAGTGCTGCTTCTAGGTGCTCTGCATCACGTGACCCCCCTAAATATTGTTCTAATCCTAAGTCACGGCATCAATTATATTGGGTATTTTGTTGAGCTCTGTTGGACACCCTCTGACTTCATTATTACGATCTAACAAACCCTTGGTTACCTGCAGGGAAATGTAGCCATTTGGGGAATGTCAGGAGATCACTACACCATAACAAAACATACAATACCTCTTTTACAGGTTTTAGGACTGGGAAAAGACAATAAGAAGAAACGGAAGCAGTTATAAAAGCAACATAAGATTATTTCACTATCTTACTAGCTTGCTTATAGAACAGTCATTATATATTACACACTAGTTATGTAACATATGTACCTGGGAGTCTGAGTCTGTCTAACTCTGCAGTGTCATGCAGGGTCTGCCTGCTATTTCCTCGGAGAAGGGGCATGGGAAAAGGTGTTTTCTACCATGATAAGATCTTAGTCTGGTGATATTTAGCCATTTCATGTGCGTGTGATGATCACACTTACTATTACTTCTATTAGTCAGTTTGAGGGGCAGCAGAGTATTATCTCAGTTGCCCTTTTGAATGCTACAATTGTAGCATTCAAATCGTAAGAATACGCTTATGTCAATGACGTGTTCTTATGCATGAAACATTTTGTAATGTATCATCATGATCTCTGAAAGGTCCATTTATAAAATTATTGCTGTGGCAGCAAATGACACCTTAGCTGTAGAGGGCGCTCCCGGGTAAATAAATCATTATATTTCTGACATTATTACAGCAGAATAGCAGTGCAGTTCTAGCCTAGCATATCATTTGTGGTGCTTTGTCTCTTCCCTACAGGATCAAATGTAGGGTAAACATTGTGCTTTAGAAGCAATGCAATTTCATAGCTTGTATCTAGGTTTTATGCAAGAATAGAGAATCACCTAGCCTTATGTGTATGTAAATGTATACTAAACTTATGTAGATGTTCCCTAGCTATGTGTGTGTGTCCCTAGCTCTATATGTAATGTGTTTCCCCCCCATTCTTTGTGTGTGTGTGCGTGTGTCCTCTGTATGGCATAAGCATACAGGTGATCATGACATGCCTTGTGCACATGATATGCGTGTGTCTGTGTCTGTGTGTGTGGGTAAGCTTGTAGTCATGACGTACTTTGTGTACATCATGTGCTTGTGGGTGAGCATTTTCTTACAGTGCACAGATATAGATCCTGGATTCAAGTTGATGCACATCATTATAAATCCTAGTTTAAAGTCACTATGCACACCTATATACTGTATCTTAGTTTCAGTTAATGCCCTCATTTATAGATCCTAGTTCAAAGTTAAAGTGCACATTTGTAGACCCTAGTTTCAGTGAATGCACATCCTATTCTCAAATTAATGAGCATTGTTATAGATCCCAGTTTCAAATTAACACACACAGTTACATATCCTGACTTCAAGTTAATGCACACAGCTATAGATTCAACTTTAAAGTTAATACGGAAGGTTACATATCCTAGTTTTAAGTTAATGCACACAAGTATAGGTCATAGTTTCCAGTTAATGCACACAGTTTCATATCCTAGTTTCAAGCTAATTCATGCAGTTATTTGTCCTAGTTTGAAATTAATGCACACAGTTATAGATGCTAGTTTCAAGTTAATGCTCATATTTATAGATCCTGGTTTCAAGCTAATGCAACCAATTATGGATGCTAGTTTCCAGATAATGTTCACAGTTCTAGATCCTAGTTTCCAGATAATGCATAAAGTTATTGATCCTGTTTTAAGGTTAATGCACACAGTTACGGATCCTTGTTTAAAGTTAATGTACACATTTATAGATACTAGTTTCAAGTTAATATGCACAGTCATAGATTCTAGTTTCAGGTTCATGTGCACAGTTATAGATCCTGGTTTCAAGTTAATGTACTTAGTTATAAAACACAGTAATAGACCCTGTTGTCAGGTTAATGCACCCAGTTACAGAGCCTAGTTTGAAGTTACTGTATACAGTTATAGACTCTACTTTAAGGTTAAAGAACACAGTTACGTATCCTAGTTTCAAGTTACTATGCAAGTTAATGTGCACAGATATAGATCCTGGATTCAAGTTAATGCACATCATTATGGATCCTAGTTTAAAGTCACTATGCACCCCTATATATCATAGTTTCAGTTAATGCCCTCGTTTATAGATCCTAGTTCAAAGTTAATGTGCACATTTATAGACCCTAGTTTCAGCGAATGCACATCCATGTTTCAAATTAATGTGCATTGTTACAGATTCCAGTTTCAAATTAACACACACAGTTACATATCCTGGTTTCAAATTAACGCACACCGCTACATATCCTGGTTTCAAGTTAATGCATGCAGCTATAGATCCAACTTTAAAGTTAATATAGAAGGTTACATATCCTAGTTTTAAATTAATGCACACAGGTGTAGGTCATAGTTTCCAGTTAATGCACACAGTTTTATATCCTAGTTTCAAGCTAATTCATGCAGTTATTGATCCTAGTTTGAAATTAATGCACACAGTTATAGATCCTTGTTTCAAGGTAATGCAAAAAAATAACAGATGCTAGTTTCCAGATAACATTTACAGTTACAGATCCTAGTTTCCAGGTATTGCACACAGTTACAGATCGCAGTTTAAAGTTAATGCACACAGTTATAATGTAGATCCTAGCTGAAAGTTAATGTGCACATTTACAGATGCTAATTTCAAGTTACCACACGTAGTTAAAAATCCTAGTTGCAAGTTATTATGCAGTTATAGACCCTAGCTTCAAATTAATCTGCTTAGTTATAGAACAAAGCTATAGTCCCTGGTTTCAAGTTAATGCACACATTTACAAAGCCTAGTTTGAAGTCATTGCACATAGTTCTATCTTAGTTTAAAGTTAGTGTACATATTTATAGATCCTAGTTTCCAGTTAATGTGTGCAGTTATAGGTCCTACTTTCAAGTTAATACACACAGTTATAGATCCTATTTTCTTTTCTTTTTTTTTTTTACTTTCTATTTTTGTCCCCATTTTCATCGCACCAGCTGCCGGGACCTCCTTCCACCTGCCCAAGCCCTCCAACCACATAGATCCTATTTTCAAGTTAAATGCACAGCTATATATCCTAGTTTCAAGTTAATGCACACATTTACAGATCCTAGTTCAAAGTTAATGTGCACAGTTATAAATCCTAGTTTCAGTTCATGCCCACATTTATTGATCCTTGTTTCAAATTAATATGAACACTTATACAGCCCAGTTCCCAATTAATGTACACATTTACACATCCCAGTTTCAAGTTAATTCACACAATTATAGATCCTAGTTTCAATTTAATGCACACAATTATAGCTCCTTGTTTCAAGTTAACGTGCTTAGTTATAGAAGATAGATACAAACCCTGGTTCCAAGTTAATGCACACATTTACACATCCCAGTTTCAATTTAATTCACACAGTTATAGATCCTAGTTTAAAGTTAATGTGCACAGTTACAGATCCTAGTTTCAAGTTAGTGGACACAGTTATAATTCCTGCTTTCAAGTTAAACCTCATAGTTACAGAGTTTGGTTTCAAGTTAATGCACACAGTTATAGATGCTAGTTTAAAGTTAATGCACACATTTATAACTCCTTCAAGCTAATGCACAAAATTACAAATGCTAGTTTCCAGAGCATGTTCACCATTATAGATCCTAATTTCCAGGTAATGCACACAGCTACAGATCACAAGTTAATGCACATAGGTATAGATCCTAGTTGAAAATTAATGTGCACAGTTATAGATCTTAGTTTCAAGTTATATGTGCTTAGTTATAGAACAAAGTTATAAACCCTGGTTTCAAGTTAATGCACATATCTACAAAGCCTAGTTTGAAGTTAATGCATACAGTTCAAGATCTTATTTTAAAGTTAGTGTACATATTTATAGATCAGAGTTTCAAGTTCTGTGCAGTTATAGAGCTTACTTTGAAGTTAATGCACACAGTTATATATCCTATTTTCAAGTTAAATGCACAGCTATGGATCCTAGTTTCAGTTAATGCACACATTTACAGATCTGAGTTCAAAGTTAATATGCACAGCTATAGATCCTAGTTTCAGTTCATGCCCACATTTATTGATCCTAGTTTCAAATTAATATGCACAATTATAGATTCCAGTTCCCAATTACACATCCTAGTTTAAAGTTAATGTGCTTAGTTATCATGGTATAAATGTGAAAGGAAAAGGGTGACTCCCACTGGGACTTGAACCCATGCCCCTGGCATACAATGCCAGTGCTCTAATCTCTATGCTATGGGAGGCTCTGTGATTAGCTGACTTCTAGGATTTCCACTGAGGCACACACATTCCTTTCTATGTGTTATGTAACCAGCAACTTAGGCATATGTCAGAGACACCAGACAACTTTTCTGGTGCAGTAAAGCCACTGTGAGGCAATTTTAAATCATGATGAAAATGTGAAAGGAAAAGTGTGACTCCCACTGGAACATGAACCCAGGCCTCTGGCATACTATGCAAGTGCTCTAACCCCTAAGCTATGGGTGGCTCAGTGATTAGCAGGCTTCTAGGCTTTCCCTTGAGGCACACACATTCCTTTCCTGTGCTGCGTAATCAGCAACTTAGGCATATATCAGAGATTCCAGACAACGTTAATGTGTAGTTATAGAAGACAAATATAAACCCTGGTTCCCAGTTAATGCACACAGTTACACATCCTCATTTCAAGTTAATTCACACAGTTATAGATCCTAGTTTAGAATTAATGTGCACAGTTACAGATCCTAGTTTCAAGTTAATGGATACAGTTGCAATTCTTGGTTTCAAGTTAAACCTCATAATAAGAGAGTCTGGTTTCAAGTTAATGCACACAGTTATAGATGCTAGTTTCAAGTTAATGTGCAGTTTTAGATCCTAATTTCAAGTTAATACACAGTTATAGATCCTGGCTTCAAGTTAATGCACACAGTTATAGATCCTTCTTTCAAGTTAATGTGCACAGTCAGAGATTCTGGTTTCCAGTTAACTGGCACAGTCATAAATCCTGGTTTCAAGTTTATGTGCACAGTCTTAGATCCTGGTTTCAATTCAGTGTGCACAGTTATGGATTCTGGTTTTAAGTTAATGTGCATAGCTGTAAATCCTGGTTTCAAGTTAATGCACACAGTAATAGATTCATGTTTCAAGTTAAGGCACACAGTTATAGATCCTGGTTTCAAGGAATGCTCACAGTTATAGAGTCTTTCTTCAAGTTAATGCACACCAGTTGTAGATCCTAGTCTCAAGTTAATGCACAGTTATAACTCCTAATTTCAAGGTAATGCACAGTTACAGATCCTGGTTTCATGTTAATGCACAGAGTTATAGATCTGGAGTCAAGTTAATGAACACAGTTATAGATCCTAGTTTCAAGTTAATGTGTGCAGCTATAGACGCTGGTTTCAAGTTAATGCACACGGTTTTAGATCCTAGTTTCAAGTTGATATGAACAGTTATACATCCCAGTTTCAGGTTAATGCACGCAGTTACAGATCCTGGTTTAAAGTTACTACTCACAGTTACAGATCCTGGTTTTAAGTTAATGTATGCAGTTTGGATCCTTTGTATCAAAGGAGAGAACACCATTGACCCTCAAGGATTCACCAAGGCATTTAACTCTTTCTTCATGAATGTTGGCAAAGACCTGCCCACTGGCACCCAGCCTATCATACCTGTTCCCCATATTCCCCAAATCTCCTCTAGCAAAAACAGACCCAAATTCTGTTTTAAGTGGGTAAGCACCAGTACTGTTAAACAGTATGTGCTAAGGCCAGCAACCAAAACAAGAACTAGACCCAATGGCTTGGACATGAAGATACTAAAAATGGCCATTGAGGAACTGGCCTTGCCTATCCAAAAAATATTCAACTATTCCCTCTAGTTTTGCTCTCTCCCCGATGTCTGGAAACAAGTACATTTTGTGGTATTGTAGCGTATGGGAGATTTAGTGACAACATGGTGGTCTCTAACTATAGGCCTATCTCTATTCTTGACCTCACTTTCTAAGGCCTTAGAAAATATTTTCAGCAACCAACTGGTGTCCTAAATCATGAATCACAACCTCCTCACTGCTGAACAACACAGCTTCTGAAGCTGCACAGCATGGCAACTGTCCTAAATGATCTGTCTGAAGAACTCCGTAAGGCCCCAGACAAAGGTGAATACGTTGATACAGCCTTTCTTTTTGTGTCTAAGGCCTTTAACTTAGTTAGCCATGACCTCCTAATCATAAAGGTCTGACAGCTGGGATCATCAGATGAGGCCCCAGTGTGGTTCTCTGAATTTCTCCAGTGTCCTGGCCAAATTTCCCCCATTCACTAAAATACCATCAAGAACTGAATCTGGTTCTGTATGTCAGTTTGCATCTGTATCTTCCCCTTCTTCCCTGGGATGAGGCTGAAAATAGGCAGAATTGCCTAGTCCTCTTTTCCTGGTCAAAAAAAATAAAATAGAATAAAAACTAAACTACTTAGCTCACTGATCTCAAAAGGCTAGATGTGGATAGGCATTCTCCAGCTTGCAATGTCTAGCCACTTGAGCCCCACAAGACTCGATCCTCAGCCCCTTGCTATTCAGTCTGTTTGTTTTCAAGGTCCCAGGAGTTTGTGTCAACTCCAAAGCATTACTGTATGCCCTTAACCAGTCATCCCCACCTCACACCACAAGCTGGTGATACTGAGATGCAACCTACAATCTGACTCCAGCAAGGTCTGTGACTGGTTCATATCTATGAGGTTGTTCATTAATGGTAAGAAAACCAAATTGCTTCTCTTTGGGAGCACTGATACCCTGAAGGATGTCCCTGAACTGCACATCACAGCATCAGCTGAGGACCCCATTGAACAGCTCCAGATCTTCAAGTTCTTGGGTGTACAACTTGAGGTGACCCTATCCTTCACAACTAACATTGATTCTCTGGTCAAACACATCCACCAAGGCTTTGGCTTGCTATACAGAAACAAACACAACTTCACGCCCGAAGTAAAAAAAAAACTCCTAGTATCCTGCCTTATCATCTTGAGGAGTGATTGGGGTACAGTCATCTACTCTGCAGCCAATAACACCATGTTTGAAAGAACCTCAGTAGCATTCAACTGAGCATGCAGATATGCACTCAACATGAAGCCAGTCTTCCACTGCTGCCTCCTACATTTCATCATCATCTGACTTCCTTTCCACCTCTGAGTTGACCTCAATGAAGCCTTTCTATGCAAGGGATCACTTCTTGGTGAAATGTTGCCAGGTGTCTTCAACCTCTTCTCTCCAATCATGAACAAGTATGGAACTTGACTGATGGGAAATCACAAATTCTTCCTGCCATTCAGAAAAACGTCTCTTGGCCAACACTCCTTTGCAACTAGAAAAGTGGAACTCCCTGACCACAGCTATTACTGCTGTCCCCCACTTCTCCCTAAGACCCAAGTGATCGACCACCTTTTCCAGAAGGTACACTTCACATGTACCTAAACCGTATCTGCTACTTGCATTAGCCTGCATCCTTGTTGATACCTCCTACATTTGTTGAAGTCTGTTATTAACTCACTGCTCCTTATAATGATAGTTATTGTTATACAGGTTGTGTGTGGTATTATAGTGTATGGGAGATCATGATTACCAATGGAATTCAGTGAATTTCCAGGTTTTTTGTACCATCGTAGTGACAACAAAAAGTTTTGTACCATCTTGAGTACATTGCTATGATGGTACAACAACTTTGAATACCCTCGCTCTCATCCATCCCTGACAGCCACACCGATAGATCTTTTTTTCAGTACTGTGCAGAAAAACTACTGATTGGTGAACACAGAATGGCACCAGATAACAAAACTGTCACACATAGGAGAGTCTCCCAGTGCCTTTCTCAGTGTTGCCAGATAACTGATCTCCACAAGCTAGAGGATCATTGTTTCCACTTGTACTTGGTCATGTTTATTTTAGGGCATTTCTGGAGGCCGCTTCAAACCTGACATTACGTATAGTGATGTCCACTGCTGCTGCTGTCCATTTGGATACTCTTACATAACTTTTTAAGGAAAAAAATTCTTTTTTTGTTGCATCAGTTCACTGTTGCCCACACACCATTAAAGACAGTGGGTGGGCAACAGTGAACAACAATGCTGACTTCACTTCTCGATGTTGTCATGACAACCATAGACCTCTCGGGCTTCCCTGTCAAGGTCTACCTGGTTGTCATGACAACCTCTCAAAGTGAACGCAGCGTTGTTGTTCACTGTTGCCCATCCATTATTCTCTATGTATTGGTCTGCTGTCAAATGTAACATGTTCTTCTGTTGTATGCAACTTGATAGACTTGGAAACCTTTCAACATGGGCTGTTAATCTCAAGGGTCCTCTGAACAGAATAGATAGATAGATAGATAGATAGATAGGCAGACAGACAGACAGATAGATAGATTGTAGATAGAGCGCCCTTGGCGGATAGGGCGACCCTACCTCGGGAGGGGCTCAGAGGCGGAGGTGTTGGTCAGGTTGGTGCTAGGACATTAGAGGAGTTTAAGGCTAAGGAGGTAGAGCTAGGGGTAAAACAGATGCCTGAGAGAGTTCCCTGAAGTAGCAGTGAATAAAAAGAGTCTACAAAAAAAAAAGATAGAGAGATAGACTGACTGACAGACAAATCCTTATGTTAGGTTACTGTGCACAGTTATCTATCCTGGTTTCAAGTTAATACATGCAGTTATAGATCCTAGTTTTAACTTATTTTACAAAGTTATAGATCCTATTTTTAACTTAATTCACACATTTATAGAGTCTAGTTTTAAGTTAATGCACACATTTAAACAGCCTGGTTTCAAGTTAATGTGCACAGTTATAGGTCCTGGTTTCAAGTTAATCGCATAGTTATAGATCCCAGTTTTAACTGAATTCACACAATCATAGATTTTAGTTTTCAAGTTAATGCACACAGTTACACAGCCTAGTTTCAAGTTTATGTGCACAGTTATAGATCCTAGTTTCAAGTAAATGCACACAGTTATATATCCTCATTTCAAGTTAATGCACATAGTTGTTGATCTTTGTTTATAGTTAATTGCACAACTACATACCCTAGTTTCAGTTAATGCAGACATTTACAGATCCTAGTTCATAGTTAATGTGCACAGTTATAGATGCTAGTTTCAGTTAATGCTCACATTTATTTATGTAGTTTCAAATTAATGTGCACAGTTACAGATCCCAGCTCCCAGTTAATGTACACAGTTACACATCCTAGTTTCAAGTTAATTACAAAGTTATACATCCTAGTTTAAAGTTAATGTGCACAGTTATAGAGCCTAGTTTCAATTCAATGCACTCCATTATGGATTCTTGTTTTAGTTAATTTGCCTAGTTATAGAAGACAGATATAAACCCTGGTTTCAAGTTAATGCTTACAGTTACAGAGCCTAGTTTTAAGTTAATGCATATGGTTATATATCCTGGTTTCAAGTTAACATGCACAGTATAGATCCTGGTTTAAAGTTACTGCAGACAGTAATAGATTCCTGTTTTAAGTCAATGTGCATAGTTATAGATCCTGGTTTCATAGTTACATAGTATTTGTTGGCAGATGAAGACCCTTTGGTCCATCTAGTCTGCGCTATAAAACAAAATTATTTAATCCCTCATCCTTCACAGCAGATCCTGCTTAATCCATTTTTTTCCCTCCCTTCCTATTTCTATGACCCCCGTGCCTATCCCATGCATGCTTGAATCCCCCTGCCATGCTTAAACCCATCACCTCCGCTAGTAGTCTGTTCCAGGCATCAACCACCCTTTACATGAAGTACTTCCTGATATTTTCTCTGAGTCTTGCCCCCCCACACACACATACGCACACACCACCAGCCTCATATCATGTCCCCTTGTCCTAGGGCATGTCCTTTTCTGAAGAATGCTTCCCTCCTGTACTTTATTTATTGCCTTGTGGTATTAATAAACAGCTTAATCTGGTTCAAGGTCAGTTGACATTCATCTGTATCCCCCTCCCTGGTCATGCCTGAAAATAGGTAGGATTCATCTAATGCACTTACCCGGTCAACAAAAACTAAATAAAAATGTAATAGTCTCTATCATGTCACCCTTCTCTCTTCTATCCTCCAGAAAGTACATATTCATTTCTTTTAATCTTTCCTTATAGCTTTTCTGCTGCATGCCCCCACCATCTTGGTTGCCCTCCTCTGTACCACCTCCACCCGATCAATGTATTTTTTCAGAGATGGTCTCCAGAAATGGACACTGTTCTCCAGGAGGGGCCTCACCAGTGACCTATATGGGGGAGCACCACCTGCCTCTTCCTGCTTGTTATACCTCTGCCTATGTATGCCAACATTTGACTAACTTTACCCACTGCCTTGTCATACTGACTTGCCACTTTAAGGTCATCGGATATGATTACCCCAGGTCTCTTTCTTGTTTTGTGGTTGCCACCTCTACCCTCCCCAGATGACACTTGTCTCCTGGGTTCTTGTGTCCTCTGCATAATTTTGCAACTTTTTGCATTAAAGCCCAGCTGCTATACCCTTGACCAATCTTCCAGTTTTTTAAATCCTTCCACATTTTGTCTACTCCCCCCTTCCTGGTGTGTCCATTCTGTTGCAGATTTTTGCGTCGTCTGTGAACAGGCACACCTTCCCTTCCAGTCCTTCCATGATCTCCCTAATGAAGACATTGAAAAGTACTGGCCCCAGGACCAACCCCTGTGGCACTCCACTAGTCACTCTCCCCTCTTTAGAATGTATCCTGTTTACTACCACCTGCTGGCTTCTGTGACTGAGCCAATTCTGTACCCAGTTTATTACTTTTAACCTCATCCCGAGACTACGTGGTTTGTTCACTATTCTTCTCTGTGGCATTGTATTGAAGGCATTGTTAAAATCCAGGTAGGCCACATCCACTGCCCCCCACCCTGATCCACCTCTTTTGTCACCCAGTCAAAGAAGTTGCTCAGATTTGTATGACACACTCTTCCCTCTGTGAACCTGTGCTGCCTTGGATTTTATAGCCCATTTGCAGTAAGGTACTCCACCATCCTTTCCTTTATTAATGTTTCCATGATTTTACACACCACTGGTGTCAGGCTTACCCATTTATAGTTCACTGCCTCCTCTTTATTTCCACTCTTGTGGATCGGTACCATATCTGCCCTCCTCCTCTGATACCACCCCTGACTCCAGGACTGGTTGAACAGGTCTGTCGGGGCGCCATTATTATCCCATCAGTTCCCTCAGTATCCTCGGGTGCACTCCATCTGACCCAATAGTTTTATCCACTTTTAATTCTTCAAGTTCCTTCATTATTCTCTCTTCTGTAAAGGGGCTAGTGTCTACCTCCCTGCCAGTAATTCCATTGCTCTCTATCAGTGGCCCTTCACCCATCCCTTCCTTTGTAAATACTAAACAGAAATATCTGTTCAGTATATCTGCCTTTCTCTGGTCCTCTTCCACATCCTCCCCCTCTCCTCTTTCAGTCTGACTATTTCTGCCCAGCTCTTTCTCCTTTCACTTATCTAAAGAAGATCTTATCTCCAAGCTTCACTGTTCTAACAATGTTCTCCTCTGTTTTTGCTTTAGTGTGACCTATAGCTTTCATTGCATCCCCCAGCTTCTCCTGATAGGTTTCTCTGTTCTCTGCCTTCTGTGTCACCTTGTATTTCACAAAGGATAGCCTCTTTTCCTTAATCTTTGCTGCAGCTTCACTGGAAAACCACAGTGGCTTTCTATTTCTCCTTTTCTTTAACACCTGCTTAATACAAAGGTTAGTCGCTCCTTCAATGGCCTTCTTTATTGCTACCCATCTTTCCTCCCCCCAGGTTCACTGCCTGTGCCAATGTTTCCTAAATGTACTCCCCCATCTTCGTGAAGTCAGCCCTCCTGAAGTCCAGGACCCTCGTCTTAGTGTAGCATGTTTCTTTCCCAGTTCTAATCTCGAACTGCACCATACAGTGATCACTTGACCCCAGGTGACTTCCCACTGTGACGTTACTGATACTGTTTTAGATCCTAGTTTCAAGTTAATGTGCAGAGTAATAGATCCTTGTTTGAAGTTTATACACACAGGTATATATCCTAGTTTCATGTTATTGCACACAGTTATAGTTCCTGGTTTCAAGTTAAGCGTCACAGAGTGATTTCAAGTTAATGTGTACAGTTATAGATGTTAGTTTCAACTTAGTGCACAGTTATAGATCTTAATTTCAAGTCAATGGAAATTTTTAGATCCTGGTTTCATGTTCATGCACACAATTATAGATCCTTGTTTCAAGTTAATGCACACAGTTATATGTCCTGGTTTCATGTTCATGCACACAGTTATAGATTCTGGTTCAAAGTTAATGCACACAATTATAGATCCTTGTTTCAAGTTAATGCACACAATTATAGATCCTTGTTTCACATTAATGCGCACACTTAGAGATCCTGGTTTCAAGTTAACTGTCACAGCCTTAGATCCTGGTTTCAAGTTAATGCACACATCTATAGATCCTGGTTTCAAGTTGATGCACATAGTTATACATCCTTGTTTCTAGCTAATGCTCACAGTTACAAAGTCTTGTGCACACCATCTCAGATCCTAGTTTCAAGTTAATGCCTCATTTTAAATCCAAATTTCAAGTTAATACACAGTTATAGATCCTGGGGTCACATCAATGCACATAAATCTGGGTTTCAAGTTAATGAACACAGTTATAGATCTTAGTTTCAAGTTAATGTGCACAGTTGTAGAACCTGGTTTCCAGTTTATGCACACAGTTTTAGATCCTAGTTTCAAGACTTACAGATCCTGGTTCCAAGTTAATGAGCACAGTTATACTTCCTGGTTTCAAGTTAATGCGCACAGTTATACAGTAGATCCTAGTTTCAAGCTGATGCACACAGTATTAAATCGTAGTTTAAAGTTAATACTTATAGTTACAGATCCTGGTTTCAAGTTAATGCAAGCATTTAAAGATCCTTAATGTCAGTGGAGAGAACACCACCAACCCTCAAACAATCACCAAGGCTTTTAACTCTTTTTTGTGAACATGGGCAAAGGCCTGCCCACTGGCATCCAGTCTACTGCACTTGTCCCCCATATTCCTGAAATCTCCTCTAGCAAAAATAGACCCAAATTCTGTTTTAAGTGGGTAAGCACCAATGCTGTTAAAAACTATGTGCTAAGCTCAGCAACCAAAACAAGAATTGGGCTTTACTGCTTGGACATGAAGATACAAAAAATGGCTATTGAGGAACTGACCTTGTCTATCCAAAAAATATTCAGCTTTTCCCTCCACTTTGGCTCCCTCCCAGATGTCTGGAAACAAGGCAGCATAGTCCCATTCTTTAAATCCAATGACAGCACAGCGGTCTCAAACTATAGGCCCATCTCTATCCTCCTCCTACTACTCTCTCAGGCCTTAGAAAATATTGTCAGCAACCACCTGGTGTCCTACATCATGGATCACAACCTCCTCACTGCTGAACAACACAGCTTCTGAAAGCAGTACAATACGACAATTTCCCTAATTAATTGATCTGAAGAACTCCGTATGACCTCCTAATCATAAAGTTCTAAGAGTTGGGACTGTCAGATGAGATGACAGTATGGTTCTCTGACTACTTAGCTCACTGATCACAAAAGGCTAGATGAGGATACAGTATGTATTCTCCAGATTGCAACCTCTAACCACTGGAGTCCCACAGGGCTCAATCCTTGGCCCATTGCTATTCAGTCTGTTTGTTAACAAGGTCCCAGGAGTCTGTGTCAACTCCAAAGCATTACTTTATGCTGATGACACAGTCATCATCGCCTCACACCACAAGCTGGCAATACCGAAATGCAACCTACAATCTGACTTCAGCAAGGTCTGTGACTGGTTCATAAAGTATCTAGCAGGTTGATCAGTAATGCCAAGAAAACCAAATCTCTTCTGTTTGGAAGCCCCATGCCCAGAAGGGTGGCCCTGAACTGCACATCACAACATCTTGTGGGGACCCTATTGAACAGGTCCAGTCTTTAAGTACTTGGGCATACAACTTGATGTGACTCTATCCTTCACAACTAATACTGATTACCTGGGCAAACATATCCAACAAAGCCTTGGCTTGCTATACAGAAACAAGCACAACCTCACCCCTGAAGTAAAAAAAAAATACTAGTGTCCAGTCTCATCATCCCAAGAACTGACTAAGGTGCCGTCATCTACTCTGCAACCAATAATACCATACTTGAAAGAATCTCAGTAGCATTCACCTGAGCGTGTTGCTTTGCACTCAACTTGACACCAAACTCCCATTGCTGTAACCTATACCTCGTCACCAACTGGCTTCCTTCCCACCTCCATGTTAACCTCAATGAAGCCTTTCTATGCAAGAGATTACTTCTGGGTGAAATGTTGCTGGGTGTCTGCAAACTTTTCTCCCTGATCATGAATAAGTATGGAACGTGATGGATGGGGAATCAGAAACTCCTGCTGTTCAGAAAAAACTTTGCTTGGCCAATGCTCCTATGCAGCTAGGGCAGTGAAAGCCTGGAACTTCCTACCCACAGCCATTACTGCTCTCCCCCATTTCTCCCTGTCTAAGGCCCAAGTCATTGCCCAGCTTTTCCAGAAACTACACTGCATGTATACATAAACCGTATCTGCTAGTTGTGTTAGCCTATACCCTTATTGATACCTCCTGCATTTGCTGAAATCTGTTGTTAACTCACTACTCCTTATAATATGACAGTTATTGTTATACCTGTTGTTTATGGTATTGTATTGGTCTGCCTCAAATGTAACTTGTTCTTCTGTTGTAGGTAACTTGATAGACTTGGACACCATTTAACATGGACTCTTGAGCTCAAAGGTCCTCTGAACACAATTAATTAATTAATTAATTAATTGAATGATTGATTAATTAATTAACATCTCCTTATTTCAGGTTAATGTGCACAGTTATAAATCATGGTTTCAAATTAATGCACACAGATATAGATCCTAGTTTCAACTTAATGCACACAGTTATAGATCTGCATTTCAGGTTAATACATATAGTAAAAGATCTTAGTTTCAAGTAAACACACATAGTTATAGAGTCTGGTGTTGAGTTAATGCACACAGTTCTAGACCCTGGTTTCATGTTAATGGACACAGTTATAGATCCTGGTTTCAAGTTAATGCACACAGCTATAGATCCCTGTATCTAGTCTTCTCAATTGGTCTTGACAATAGCAATGTCACGGTTGATCCAGTCTTTTGGTCAGATCATCATGTCATTCAGTCCGTCTGTGGAGTTCCCCACTCAACCCCCCTGTGGAGATTGTCTGGTACTGCTCTTTTAAACATTTGGAGCCTCATAGCATTCTGACAGTCCTTGACATCTCAAGCATGGAGACAGCTTGTGCGATGGGCATTGAGGCAGCAGTGGAGAGTTACAATATCATCCTATCCTCTGCTTTTGACTCTCTAGTACCAATCCATGTACACCCCCTAACTTCATGCCTGACATCACCCTGGCTTGATGCTGAACTGAGGAAGCTGATAATTGAAGGACGGAGGTTGGAGCATTGCTGGCGGACACTGCCCTCCCATCTTTTGGAGGAGTGACCCTCTGCGGCAGGTAGGGTTAAGAACATGAGGGTCATTGTGGACTCTAAACTAACTCTGGAATCCCAGGTGTCATCTGTTGTCCACAATGCCTATTACCACCTCCGCAACATTGCCCAGATCAGGCCCTATCTTGAGCCGACTGTCCTTGCAACACTAGTGCAAGCATACCTTTATCTCATCCAGACTGGACTATTGCAACACTCTTTACCTGGGGCTATCTGCAAAATGGATGCAGCATCTGCAGCTGGTTTAGAATGCGGCAGCCCGGTTGTTTACTGGGACATCCCGGTCTGAGCACATCACACTAGTTCTCCGTACTCCCTACTGGCTTCCAATCTGGTGGTGCATCAGTTTGAAGGTTTGCTTGTTAACCTACAAGGCCCTACATGGTCTGTATCCGGACAATCTGAAAGACCTTCTGATTCCTTACACTCCTGCCTGTGCCCTCTGGTCAGTGGAGGCAGACCTTCTCTCTGTTCTCCAATCACATTTTAAACCATCGGGTGACAGGGCATTTGGTGTGGCAGCACCAATTCTTTGGAATACCCTTCCCCGTGAAATGAGGGAGGCTCCCTTGCTGGCATCTTTAAATCATCATTGAAAACTCATTATTTTAATTCATGTTTTGGCCTGGCTTCCTATCTCACTTATGTCAAATTTTAATCAGTGGTTCTAATTGTTTTATTTGTTTTATTGTAAGGTGCTCAGTGCCTTTTGGACTGAGTGCCATGTAAATAAAACTGGCATTGATATTCTAATTCAAGTTAATCTGCACTGTTATAGATCCTGGTTTCAAGTTAATGAACACTGTTATATATCCTAGTTTCAAGTCAATGAAGACTGTTATAGATCCTAGTTTCAAGTTAATGTGCACAGCTATGGGTCCTGGTTTCAAATTAATGTGAAGAACACCAGAAATCAGGCTCCACATGCTGATGTGCCATCCAAAGCCGAAATCTCAGGTACACAGGAAATAAAGGCACCATCCAGTGCTGTGAACATATACCATAATGTTTTATTGCATGAAAATACCAGCAAAATAAAAAACAAAGTGAAAAGTGCCATATAGTGCTGACCCCACTCCTACAAGGCCCGACTGGTTTCACGCATGCGCGCTTCATCAGGGACTGCCTTGCACCTCTAGGGAACACAATTTATCCTGAGCTAATTAAAGTGACGGTGCATAATAACTGAAAAATAAGCAAAAGGTTTTTTGGCACAAAAGAGGTACATAAAGCATACATTTGGCATTATAACAGGAAGTGCAAGGGGGTATAATCATAAATTCATATATCCCCAAGTCAATATCACAGGGATAATTATATTTATACAATGGGGTGAGCATGTAACATTAACAATAAAAACATGTATTCTCACTGCAGTGGAATAACTCTGTGATGTCATAGACACTGTGGGTTTATTTCCTGATAAACCCACAGTGTCTACTACATCACCAGCAAATATACTCACAATGGTGATGTCACCAGAGTGAGACTATCTACAATGCAGCCTGCATTTAATAGCTTCACAGTTTCTCTTTCTCACTGAATCCTGCAACTAACTCAATTAGCACTGTAAAAGACAATCACCTGTGTCCCATAGTTATTCTGACAATCCTAGCACACCTTTGTGCTGCTCTAATCTTCAAACCAGCCTCCTTCATAAACAGGTTTCTCTTTCTGAGTGCTGACTGCAACAGTTTCTCTGTCTCAGTGAAGCCTGCAACTTACTGAATAAACAGTCTGTTTCTCACTCCTAACTGCAGGTAACACAATTATCATTGCAAATCACATGCACCTGTTTCTCATAGTGTCTAACAGTCTCAGTCCATTCAGAAACACTTACACACTCAGACCACACACAAACACGCATCAGTATAGCCTAGAGTTTAGAGTAACAAGCAATGAACAAACTTTCTACATCCAGCAGCCCAGACCAGAGTTTGATTCTCACAACTTCCATTTCAATACTGTGTGACTCTGAACAAATCACTTAACTGCCCAGTGCTCCCAGGCCCCCCTAAAATTACCCAATTACCAAAATAAAGTAAACAGGGAGAGAACACAGAAAAAAATGTTCCTAAAGGGTACTAGCCCTATTGTATAAATCACACACATGATGTGCGACTTGTGGAATATGGCAAACATTTGCACTAGTGCAGAGTGAACTGCAATAATATCACTCATGCCTTCGGCACTCGTGATATTATCACAGTTCACTCTGCACTCATGCAAATATTTTCCATATTCCACAGTCGCCCATCATGTGTCTGCTATATCTTTTTCTCTGTTAGTTAATCATATAGTTAAATGCACATATGCCTGTAAATAGTTGTAAACAAATGCCAAGTGAAAGCGGCTGTAATTCTACTTAAAACAATTTGCAATATACATATGCCAACTCCTTCCTTCTATTTAGGTCTCCTAACTTAATTACTGTATTAATTTACATATTTATCTAGTGTATATACTTATATAATTTGTGTAACTGATTTGTTATACGTGACGTGGAACCTTTGTAAAGGAGTCTATGACTCAAAGGTATTTCTGATTCTTCTGAAATAAATAAATAAAATAAACAAATATCTAATGTATAAGGAGGAGTACCAACCAAGAGCATGTTCATTCTAAACACCCAAAAAGGAATGGCAATAAAACAATGTCTAGTATTGCTCACAAGGGGAAATACAAAATTGCTATCTTGATTTTATAATCACTTTCAAACATAGACCAAAGGTTTATCAAATGCTAATCAGAGTATTTCACTACAGGGTCATTTTTTACAGTTTTCTCAGGTAAAGAGAACAGATCAGAGTCTCACATCATCATACAAACTTTTAAATTCTGTGCCTCTCCTTCCACTTTGCAAAAAGGGTGGCAGATCAAGGTGGTCATTCAAACCAGGAACAAGAGTTGCTCTGAGATGAAAGGTCCAAAATGCCTCTCTGCACAACAACTTATTCTCTAAATCTCCTCCCCCAACCCCCAATTTAACCCTTTCAATACCTGTAAATTTAAAATGATGTTCTCCCAATGATTGATTGAGATGTCTCACTAAGGCATTTCTACAGTCATTATTCCTTATACCGCTCTGATGTTCACAAATCCTTTGTGTTAGCATTCGTGATGTTTTCCCAACATAAAAAGCAGTGCAACGACAAGTTGCTAAGTACACAACTGAACATGTCGAACAATTAATAAACTCCCTAATTTCAAAAGACTTCCCTGTATTAAATTATGTAAATTCTTTAGTCTTAATAACTACATCGCAAAACCTGCAGTGCCCGCATGAAAAACATCCCTTTGGGGGTGAGGGGAGCCATGTTTTTTTCGGGTGCTGTGCTGGCTGTAATGAATGAACCAGTATATCCAAGAGGTTCTTTCCTCTCTAATAAACTATTCATGACAACATAGAAGCCACTTCTCTCCAACCCATATCTGTGGAAAGGATAGGCCAGTACTTATGTATGATAGTCTCGATCTGTTTGGTATTAGTACCATAAGTTGTAATAAAATTTACCCTATCAAAAGAAGTGCTGGGTTTAGTTTTGTACTCAAGCAATTTCTCTCTTGGTGTTTACATATTGTTCTGCAGTAAAAACATTTGATCTCTTATATCCTCTTCCTTGGAATCTATCAATCATCTCACGTGACCTAATCTGAAAATCAGAGTCATTGGAATAGTTTTGCTTAACATACAAGAACTGGGAACGTAGTGTGTTCCTGATGGTGTGGCACGGATGACAGCTGGAGGCCAAAAGTAAAGTATTTTGGTCCATGGGCTTTCTGTACAGATCAGTAGAAAGGGTTCCATCTTGATTCTTAATAATCTTTAGGTCCACAAAATTGACTTCCCTCTGATCACACTGTACAGAAAACCTCAGGTTGTTATTGGACCCATGTAAATTGTCAATAAATTGATGAAGCTCAACCACTGTACCACACCACACAATCAGGACATCATTAATATAACATCTCCACAAATCTATCTTGTGAAAAAAAAGGATTCTTGTTAACGTCTTAAATGATGTCACGTTCCCACTGTCCGAGGTAAAGGTTCGCATAATTAGGGGCAAATGTGGCCCCCATGGCTGTACCCTTTACATGGTGATAATATTCCCCTTGAAAACAGAACACATTATATTTCAAAACATGTTCTGCCAACTTGGTCAAGAATTCAACCTGTTCACTATCTAGGTCCGTAAGTTTGTGCTACCACGTATGTAACGCTTTTAAACCCCCCTCATGGGGGATATTGGTGTACAATGATTGTACATCCAATGATGCCAGAAGCCAATCCTCCTCTGTTTGCATTTCATTTAAGATTCCCAGAACCTTCATAGTATCCCTAAGGTACGAGGGTTAGCTCAGTACTAGATCACAAATATGGGAATTTACGTATTGGGATAATGTCTCTGTCAAAGAGCCTATCCCAGATACAATTGGTCTTCCAGGAGGACTCTGTAAGCTTTTATGTACCTTAGGGAGTATGTACGTGGTGGCATGAACTGGATATGGGGCCTGCAAAAATTAATTGGTACTGGTAGTAATTATCCTTTCACAAAGTGCATCATGCAGAGTAAGATCAATCTCTTTTTTAAAAAGCAAAGTAGGGTCTGAATGTAACTTTTATAGAATGAGGAGTCTGAGAGTTGTCTTCTTATTTCTGCAATATAATTTAAAGTGTCCAGAATCACTATCGCCCCTCCCTTATCAGCAGGTCTTATAGTTTTTTTAAAAAAATTTTTTCCAGTTCTTTTAACGCTTCTCGCTTTTCTTTAGAAATATTACAAAATGAATTTTCCACCTGATTCTCTGCATATAAAGCATTAATTTCATTTAAACAAGCCTGTTCAAAAGTATATATTGTGGGGGGGGGTTAAATGTAGAATTCAGTTGAAAATTGTGCAATGTCCCTGATGAAGCAGGCATGAGCGAAACTGGTCAGGCCTTGTAGGAGTGGGGTCAGCACTATATGGCACTATTCACTTTGTTTTTTATTTTGCTGGTATTTTCGTGCAATAAAATGTTGTTGTATAGTATATCTTCAGAGCATTGGATGGTGCCTTTATTTCCTGTGTAACTTCAAGTTAATGTTCACAGTTATGGATCTTACTTTCAAGTTATTGCACACAATTATAGATCCTGGTTTCAAACTAATGCATACAGTTATAGATACTAGTTTTAATTTAATTCAAACAGTTATTGATTCTAGTTTCAAGTTAATGCACACTGCTATAGGTCCTAGTTTCAAGTTAATGGGCACAGTTACAGATTCTGGTTTCAAGTTAATGTGCACAGTTATATATCCTAGCTTCAAGTTAATGCCCAGTTATAGATCATAATTTCAAGTTAATGCAAAGTTATCAAACCTAGTTTACACAGGAACATAGGAATATTCAAACAACAGGAGGCAAGAGCCCATCTTGATTGTTTGCCATTTTTCAATGGGAATAACCACTGAAGCCCATACTTGTCAGATGTTTATCCAGATATAACTTAAAATTGTTAACTGTGTTACATTCCACTACTTCTTCAGGTAAACTATTTCAGATTCTCACCACTCTCTGAGAGAACCATGCTGCCCTTCTTTCAGTCATGAAATGAAAACCCCTTAATTGTAAATTATGACTTCTAGTTGTTCTTTTATAGTTTATAAATTCAATATTCAGACTTATTCTCAAATCTTAGATGGATAGATAGATTAGATAGACAGATCAATACATAGATTGATAGACAGATAGATAGAAAGATAGATAGATAGATAGATAGATAGATAGATAGATAAATAGATAGCTAGATAGATAGATAGAAAGAAACTTTATTTATATAGTGCCCCTTCCCAACAGCTCAGAGTGCTGCACAATTTTTTAAGACATCAATTGAAATGTATAAAAAAATATACAACTCAAAATACAACTCATTGCAGAATATAAGCAATATTTCAAATATATCTATCTGTCACATAAAAACATGACAGTCAGTATAACAAAAGACCTTAATCAATTAGATGTTATATAGGTCATAGGCTTGGTTAAATAACAATGTTTTAATTCATTCGTTCTTCATTAGTTGTAACTTTAAAAATTAATATCATATCACCCCTGAGTCTCCTCATCTCCAGTTTGTATTATCCTAATTCTAGCATGTTAATTCATGTTAATGCATGCAGTTATGTATCCTGGTTTCAAGTTCATGCACTCAGTATAGATCCTAGTTTCAAGTTAATGGGCACAGTTTTAGATCCTAGTGGCAAGTTAATGCACACAGTTATATATCCTGGTTTCAAGTTAATGAGTATAGTTATAAGATCCAGTTCAAGTTAATGTGCACAGTTTTAGATCCTTAATTTCCATGGAGAAAACACCATTGACCCTCAAGCCATTGCCAAGGTGTTTTAACTCTTTCTTTGCGAATGTGAGTAAAAATCTGCCTACTGGCACCCAACCTATCACACCTACCCCCCTTAGTCCCCCAGTCCCCTTCAGCACAGATATACCCACATTTTCTTTTAAGTGGTTTAGCACCAATACAGTTAAAAAGTATGTGCTAAGCTCAGCAACCAAAACAAAAACTGGACCTAACTGTTTGGACATGAAGATACTAAAAATGGCAATTGAGGAGCTGACCCTATGTATCCAAAAATATTCAACTTTTCACCCCAGTTTGGCTACATCTCCAATGTCTGGAAACAAACCAACGCAGTCCCAGTCTTTAAATCAAATGACAACATGGTGGTCTCTAACTATAGGCCCTTCTCTATCCTTTCTCCACTCTCTAATACCTTAGAAAAGACTGTCAGCAACCAAGTAGGGATCAAGGACCGCAACCTCCTTGCTGTTAAACAACACAGCTTCAGAAAGCTGCATGAGCTCTCTGAAGAACTCAACTAGGCCCTAGACAAAGGTGAATATGTTAGCACAGCCTTGTTTGATCTCTCCAAGGCTTTTAACTTAGCTAGCCATGACCGCCTAATCATAAAGCTCTTAGAGTTGGGACTGTTAGATGAGGCAACAGTGTGGTTCTCTGACTACTTATCCCACTGAACACAAAAGCTAAATGCGGATAGGTGTCCTTCAGCTTGCAACCTCTAACTACTGGAGTCCCACAAGACTCAGTCCTTGGCCTCTTACTATTCAGTCTGTTCATTAACACGGTCCCAGAAGTGTGTGTCAACTCCAAAGCATTACTGTATGCTGATGACACAGTCATCACTACCTCACACCACAAGCTGGCGACATTGAAATGCAACCTACTATCTGACTTCAGCAAGGTCTGTGACTGGTTCATATCTAACAGGTTGATCATTAATGCCAAGAAAATCAAACCTCTTTTGTTTGGGAGCACCCATGCCCTGAAGGGTGGCCCTGAGCTACACATCACAAAACAGCTGGGGTCACCATTGAACTGGGTCAGGTCTTCAAGTACTTTGGCATACAATGTGATGCAACCCTATCCTTCACATCTCACACTGATTCCTTTGTCAAACATATTCACCAAGGCCTTGGCTTACTTTACAGAAACAAGCACAACCTCATCCATGAGGTAAAGAAAACTCCTAGTATCCAGCCTCATCAACTTAAGGATTGACTATGGTGCAATCATTTATTCTACAGCCAATAACACCATACTCAAGATAATCTCAGTAGCGTTTAACCAAGCCTGAACATTTCCACTGAACATGAAACCAGACTCTCACTGCTGTGACCTATACTTTACCACTAACTGGTTTCCTTTTCACCTCAAAGTTAACCTCAATTAAACCCTTCTATGCAAGAGGACACTTCTTGGTCAAGTGCCACCAGGTGTATGCGACCTCTTCTCTCTTATTGTGAATAAGTATGAAACTTGATCGATGGGGAACCGAAAAATTCTCCTGCTGTTCAGAAAAACTACTCTTGGGCAATGCTCCTTTGCAACTAGATGACTTCACAAGGGATCCACTGCAAACAACAGTACAATCAGAAGCAGTAATCCAGTAGGGGACTTATGGGAAGACTAGATGGGCCAGGCGGTCCTTATTTGCCGACAATTTCTATGTTTCTGTTTCTATGGGTGAGTGCTGATAGAGGTCAGCCAGCCCTAAACACTAATTCAGTTCCAAAGAACTAGCACTCCTAGACAGTGAGAACAGCCAGAAAAACAAACATGACAAAGAAATAAGGTTCAAATGCAGTGCTTTTATTCAGGCTGTGCTGGAGCTTGAGCAGAAATCAGTAACCTCAGCGCTTTAGCAAACTGCCTTTGTCAAGGGGTGAGGAAAGAGCAACTACAAACATCACTTTTAATGTGTGCAGTTATAGATCCTGGTTTCAAGTTAATGCATGCAGTTCTAAATCTTAGTTGCAAGCTAATGCCCATAGTTATAAATCCTAGTTTCTAGTTAATGCGCATAGTTATAGAGCCTGGTTTGAAGTTAATGCACATAGGTATAGATACTAGTTTCAAGAGGAGGGAGAGGCCCTCTGCCCAAGAGGAAGCAACTGCTGTTGGGGGAATCTATAGTGGGGATAGTCTTGGGATTTGGGGAGGGGAGGATAAGAAGGTGGTATGCCTGAGTGGTGTTTTGGCTTGGAGGGATGGAAAGCATAACCAGAGGATCACTAGGGCAATGGAGCAGGGAGTGAGCTGGACATCATTATCCATCTTAGGACAAATGACCTAGCAAGGGAAGAGGTAGGAGTAGTACAGGGAAACTTCAGGTAGCTGGGGATGGACCCATGGTGGCTTTTTATGAGGGGCTTCCTGTAAATGGTCAGGGAGAGGCAAGGTTACTGCACAGCAACAACACAGAGAGGTATGTATGTCACCAGTTGGTGTAATATATACCTTCAAGCATATGTGATGCTCTCTGCCTATTTTTTTCAACTGCAATTGAATACAACCTCGAGTGTGGGTCATTCTGTCTGTTTACAAAGGGTACTCCACACTATGACTTTTAAAGGGGCACTGTTGGCCCTTTTTGTTTTATGTTATTTCTAGTTGAAACCCCACATTTTTATGATTGCATGGCTTCTCTAACATTTGTTGATGTTGCTGGTTGGTTTATCTGCTTCTTTCCTTTGTAGAACTGAAATGTATGTTAATGGTTTAATTGTACCCAACCTTGTTTTGTTTTAAATCCTTGATCTGTTCTGATTTCATAATTCCCAAACACTAGAAATATCCCCAAATGGTTCAGCCACTCATAAGGCAATAGTTTCATCTCGTTTAACTTCATCATAAGTGGCTGGACTGTGCAAGAGTGTTTTTAAGTCCAGGAAGGATGCAGTAGGACTTAATCAAGGACTGTAAAGATACACATTTTGGGTAGCAACACCAGTTTGGTGGACAGTCTGTTTTTCTCTTTTGAAAAGAAAAAAGGTATCTGAAATAAACTATTAGCTACATAAGCAATCTCTACAGAAAGTGATCAATCATAATATGTGTTTATACACTTTGAAGCCTAAGAAACAGTGTCCCTTTAATGACTGGTTGAAGGCATGGGCATGGAGGAGGGTTTTGGCTACATCAGGGACTGGGGATCAACCTGGGAAGATATAAAGCCTCTATAAGAAAGACCGCCTGCATCTGTCTAAGACAGGGACCACAGTCCATTGTGGGAGGTTTAGATGCTACATGAATGAGCATTTAAACTAACCAGGGGAGGAGGTGGAGAATACAAGGGAGTCAAATGTTGCCACACCAGTTGGTAAAATATCAGTGTGAGAGGGCCTGAGGGGTGAAAACATCCCTATGGCAGAAGCACAGGAATGCAGGCAATGTGACAAAACAAAAGAAAAGGGGGAAATAAATCAAATCGGGAGGATAGTGGGTTGAAGGAGACCAGGAGAGGAGAAAACAAGAACAGATAAGTCAGAGGTGGGCTTCAAGTAACAACATATACAAGAAAGTGAAGGAGATGCCAGGCATCAGGTATGGAAAAGAAGGTGTGGAAGGCCATGAGTGCTAACACAAGGAACTTAAGAAACAAAATTCCAGACTTGAAGGCTATCATGGCGGAGGCTAACCTGGATTTAATGACCTTAACTGAGTCAGTGTACTGAGAACCACAACTGGGACATGGCCATGCTGCACTACTCTTTCATTAGGAAAGACTGGGCAGGAAGGAGGGCTTACATTATACATGAAGGAGGAAATTAATGGCATGGATGTGCAGGGCACCAGGAGGAGGAGGAGGAGGAGAGGGACTGGAAGTACTGTGGATCATCCTGAAGACAGGCTCTGGGACTGCGATCTGTACTGGGGTAGAGCACAGACCTCCAGCATAAGGGGAGGACATGGACAGGGCACTAGGGGAAGCAATCATCAGAATGGTAAGTAAGGGAGGGTTGCTGCTAGTTTGAGACTTCAGTCAACCAGATGTGGAGTGGAACCTTCCAGCTGCTGCTTCGTCAAAGAGCAGGGACATCCTTTACTCCCTACTTGGGACGTTTCTCAGGTGGCTAATCAAAGAACCTACTACAGATGGAGCAGTGTTGGACCTGGTGCCTACAAACAGGTCAGCATTGCAGACGCCTCAGTGGGCAGTCCTCTTGGTTACGATGATCACCATACAGCGTGGTTCAACATAAGGACAGGAGCAGAGGAAAGTCACATGACTACGGTCCTGGAATTCAGGAGAGCAGATTTTAAAGAAATAGGAGACTGCTGTAGAAATTACCTGGGGTGGATTGCCATGTCAAAGTACAAGCACAGTGAGGAAGAATAAAGGAGGGTATATTTTGAAGAACCAGCTTCTGCATGAAAAAGGTAAGCAAAAGCAGAAAGAAAAGGAGATTATTATGATTCTCCAAGGAGGTGACAAAGGTAGAGAAAGAAAAAAACATGGCATTCAAGAGGTACAAAGAAATGCATGGGGGGTAACAGGGAGGTATACCAGGCAAGGATAAAGAAAGCAGGCAAGGTGGTTTGGTGAGCAAAAGCACAGACAGAGGAAAGGATAGCTAGAGGGGGTAGCTAAAAAGGATAATAATTTTTTCAGGTACATAAGTGAGGAGAGAAAAACAAGGGGAGGAACGGGGAGGGACAGTGAGGATCAAAAGGGTGGAATGGGGGAGTCTATGCAGAAAGAGACCAAGAAAGAGCAGACATCATAAACAGGTACTTCTGCTCAGTCTGTTTAGTAGGAGAGGGACAGAACACCAGGTAGAAGCAAGAATAGGGGAAGGTGGACACAAGCACATTTTCAGAGGAAAGAGTTGTGAAAGGACTTGCAGCCCTGAAGGTGGATACGGTTATGGGCCAGACGGAAAAAGCCCCAACATACTGAAAGGACACAGGGAGGTTCTTGTTGGCCTACTGTCAGCCTTGTTCAACAGCTCACTGGAAATAGACATGGTTCTGGAGGACTGACTAAGGACTAATATGGTCCCTGTACATACAGTAAGAGCAGCACTAATTTATCTGTATTTACAGTATATTGATAAGCTCCTTTACTGGTTGTATTTTGTATGGTATGTTATGCTTCTTTAATTGTGATTTATTATTATGTATTGTGTTTTACCTTGTGCAATGTTCAATATGAATGTTTTTATCTGTTTTTCGGGGCATGCTTTTAACACAGCCTCAAAAAAAATACCGACCTACCTACCATAAGAGCACAAGCAATGATGAGGATACCAACTATAGGCCAGTCAGTCTACACTTTATCCAATTTCCACACTGCAGAAGTTACTGTAGACTCTACTGTACAGTAACTTCTGCAGTGTGGAAATTAATGGAAAAACTGGTTGAGCATTTAGAATCCAACGGACTGCAGGACCAGAGGCAGCATGGATTCACATGGGGATGGTCATGCAAAATGAATTTGATAGATTCTTTGACTAGGTGACCAGGGACAATTATCAGGGGAGAGCAGTGGATGAGGCCTATCTGGACTTCAGCAAGGCCTTCAACACTGTGCCACACAGAAGGCAGATAAAAAAAATTGACCAGCCTAGGAATGGGGTCCAAAGTGGCAAATCAGGTTTAAGAAAGGCTAATGGTTAGGAGACAGAGGGTAGTGGTTAATGGCACTCACTCTATGGTTGGGAGAGTAACTAGTGGGGTACCACATGTTTCATTTCTGGAACCAGCCCTCTTCAATGTCTTCATAGGGTACAATGCACAAGAACTAGAGGGGAAGGTATGCCTTCTTGCAGATGACACCAAAATCTGTAATAGAGTGGACACTCAGAAGGCAGTGGAGAAAATGTGCAGAGATCTTAGGAAACTTGAGGAATGATCCAAGACACGGCAATTGGTGTTCAATGCCAAAAAGTGCAAACTCTTTCACCTAGGGCATAGGAACCCCAATGCCAAGTATACAATGTGAAGGGAGGTACTCATAGTCACTATAATGGAAAGAGCTTGGTGTCAGTATAGCAGAGGACCTCAAGATGGCAGCACAGTGTGACAAGGCTGTGGGCATTGCTAGTGGGATGGTGGCATGCACAGGGAGGGTTTCATATCATAACCGTGAAATTATAACAGCAACAGTAAAAACAGCTACTGCAAAAGGTCACCTACACATACAGTGACCATATATCATAGCGAACATCACGAATTGCTACAACAATGCTACATTAAGTTTTTGTGGGGGGGTCCACCCCAACACACGCCATTGTGGGGGGCTTTACCCCCAACACCCCCCTTATCTTTTATAATCAACTCCAGGTCAGACATAATTCTGGGAAGGGGGCACAACACAAGAAAACATTTAAAAAAAAGCAAAAACCAGGAAACACCCAGCATCGAACCCAGGTTGAGGGCACCTAAGGAGGACATAGCCAAGGAGTCTCGCTGCTACGCCAAAGCAGCAGCTCAGCAGCTCACCCACAGAATCATATTTCACTGATCCCAAGTCACTTCACCAGTACCTTGTTGCCATTACCATCTTGCTAAAACAGCCTTTTGGTATATAAACCACATCGCCCTAAAGGAAGTCACTTTTCTCCATTTGTTCTTATGTACTCACCCATATTTGTTCGCTTTTGTCACCGGACAGCCACAGGGAGGGGTATCTCTAGTAGGAGGAGGGAGGTGGTGCTGCCAATATATCAGTCTCTGGTATGCCCTCACTAGGAGTACTGTGTCCAGTTTGGAGACCACAGCTCAGAAGGGATATTGACAGAGTGGAGGCTGTCCAGGAGGGCAACTAAAATGGTGCAGGGTTTCCATGGGATGTCACATGAGGAGAAGCTGAGAATTTCAACACATACTCAAGTAACTCATAGGAGTGAAAGGGACAGGTGGGAAGTCTCCTTCAAATGAAGATGAGCAGCAGGATCGGGGCATGTAATGGAGCTAGGGGAGAATTCAGGAGAGATGTGAGGAAAACTTTTTTTACTGAAAGGGTGGTAGACAGCTCAAACAGACTGCCAACAGAAATGGTGGAAGCTAAAATGGTTGGGGGGCTTCAAATATGCATGGGATAAACATAGGGGTATATTAGAAAAGAATCAGGGAGGGAAGGAGGGTCACCAGAAACAATACAGAGTCGGCGGAGATGGAATAGGTAGGGAACACTTGGGCAGACTGAGTAGGCCAAGATTTTTTTTTCTGCAAACAAATTCTGTGTTTCTAAACTCATGGGTTTTAGGACATTCCTTTCCTTACTAATACTAAACCAGAATCTGTCAGTGCTGAACATGTTTGTTTGCATGCTACTAAGGTAGAACAAGAGTATCTTAAGGCTAAAGGCAGACCTTTCTTTCCTCAGTAGCCATTGTCTCATAGACTTTGGGTTCCACCTGGCTAAGGGGTACAGAGCTAAACAAATGATAAACAGAACATAGAGGATAATGTATGGGCAGCCATACACAAGCCTGTGTCAGCATCAAGAGATTTCTGTTGTAACCAGGAACCTCAAGAGCAAAGCATCTTCATAACTTTGTTGTTGTTTGACATTTTGACCCCAGATTTTCAGCATAGTTTTTTTATGACTAGACAATATGATCAAAATAGATACAATGTTTTGAATCCCATCAGAAGGGTGATTTCACAGAGCAACTGTGAAAATATGTTTCACAGGGCATTTGAAAAATGACACCTGTCATGTTCATGAGGTGGGGTACCAAAAGGGCTATGATGAATATCTGAGGCCAGAATCTGTAAACATCACAAAATTATTACGATATTTATTTCATTTATTTATTTGAGTTTTGGTAACTGGGTAAGTCCACTGAGACAATTACTGTCCCTTCTTCAGGGTCGACCCAGGGTTGAGAGTCAACCACAAAGGTATAAGTGCAACAAGCAAATATAGTTGTCATGTTACAGGGATGTCATTAGGCAGAGTATAGTAAACATACTAGTAATATACATGTGAGTGGCTGGGACCAGAGAATCCCACACGCATTAGTTTCTTATCATGCTAGGTGCAAGAGTAGGCACCTTAAGCCAAAGCAGGAGCAGGTAATAGAGGACAGAAAGGCAGGCAGATAGGACTGAAATTGTGAGAGGGAGGAGCAGGAGAGAATGGAGGGAGGGAGGGAGTTCCAGTCAGTTACAGCAGCATATGAAAAGGAGCATCTAGATACAGTAAGATGCATTTTAGGGATAATGAGAACGGGGAGAGAGGTAGAGTGAAGCATGCATGGAGCTGGTTTGAGGCATATAAGTTCCCTGAGGCAGGGAAGGGTGTATTTGTGGACAAGCTTGAACGTGAGGCTCAAGGTGGAGTATCTCAGTTTTGCCCCATATGAGGGTCACCCCAGTGAAGCAAGAACATCACAATGGTGAGAACGGGTCGGTGCCCCCATGGCAAAGTGACCAATTCTGTGGTATGCCTGAGAGAGGAGGGACATGGAGGAGGAATTAATGAAGAGGAGGAGGCGCGCGGCATAGGATACTAGGGGAGGGAGGGATGCAGTAGCAATTTTTTGGCAAGAGGCAAGTGTGAGGTGGGGGCGCACACGATATAGGAGTCCAATTTTCTTTTTGAGATTTTTGATAGTGTTAGAGACATGGGAGTTGAACGATAGTGCATGATCCAAAGTCACACCCACGTATTTGAAGGAGTTTACTACCTCTAACGGGGTCACCCTTGTTAGTTGAAATACTAAGGGTAGGCAGGTTAGGCTTTTTTCCAGGCCGATGGGAGAAGCCCATGCATTTTGTCTTCTTTGAGTTGAGAACAAGATGATTACATTGGAACCAGGCTTCCAGGGAGGCGAAGTCTGAGGCAAGGTTCTGATTGATTTGGTCAATATCTGGTGAGACGCGGTAGATGATGGCATTATCTGCATATAGGTGGACTGTGGCACCCTTGTAGAAGTTAGGAAGGTCATTGATAAATAGCAAAAATAACATGGGGCCCAATATTGAGCCTTGTGGGACTCCATGGGAAACTGTTTTTGTCCAGACAGGGAGCCATCCCCACTTAACTTTTTGGGAACGATCAGACAGATGCAGTTGTCTAAGCAGTAGCCCATGATTCACGAGGTCAAATGCTTTCGTGAGATCTATGAATATGGCTCCAGTGGCCTGGCCCTTATCCATTGCATGGAAGATGTCAGATGTTACTTTTATGAGTGCAGTGAGGGTACTGTGTTTTTTTTTTTTCAAAAGCCTTGCTGGCAGGGTGATAGTAGCTTGTGGGAGTCAAGGTAGCCTTGGAGATGATTATAAACGACACGCTCTTGGATCTTTGCCGGGTGAGAAAGTAGAGATATAGGGTGAAAGTTTTCTATGATAGAGTTAGGTTCTTCTTTGTGGACTGGGACTACTACTGCCACGTTCCACTTCTCTGGCACTATGTTAGAGAGGAAGGACCAGTTAAACAAGTTGTGGATGGGGCAAGCTAAGGTAGAGGCACCCAGCTTAAGAAATTTTGGTTCCAGCAAGTCGAATCCAGGACAGCCCTCTGGTTTTAGGTTAGATAGAAGTTGCTGCACCTCTTTGAGTGTGGCTAGTTTCAGATGGAATTCAGGACGACCCCCTAGGTAGGGCAGGAGAGTTGTGGGAGGGGAGGGAGCATTGTGGAAGCTCAAGCTGTACTTTTGGAGGTCAGTAAAGAAGTTGTTGAAACCAGTGGCTATGGAGAGTGGGTCGTCGAGTGTGGTGCCATTGACAGAAATAGAGTCTGGGTTTTCAACAGCCCTTCCTTTTACTAAGGCGTTAACTTGTTTCCAGAACTCCTTTGGGTTACTTAGATGCTCTGTTTGAAGAGATTTGAGATGGCATCTCTTTGCTTTTTGTACTGCATTTTTACACTGATTCCTGAGTTGTCTGTAAATAAGCCAGTCTGAGGTGAGTCCACTTTGTTTGTATATTTGCCATGCTTTGTCTCGGAGTGCCATAAGATATCTAATATCTCCAGAGAGCCATGGGGCTTTAACACCCTTGGATCTGCATTTTTTTCTGAGGAGCGTGTTGGTTAATTATTTTGGTGAGAGTGGAGATTAGAAAGTCTAGGGCTAGGTTTATGTCAGGGAGTGTATTAATGGGGCCCCAGTATGTTGAGTTAATGGATGACAGGAACTTGTTGGCGTCAAATTTAGTCATGTCCCAGACCATGGAAATCTTGGAAGGAGGGTTGGTATAGTTGTTTTTCCATACACGGAAAGTGGGAGCATGATCGCTTATGCAGTCGGAGAGTGTGCCAGCAGATTTGATTTTGAGTGGGCAGCTGGTGACTATCCATTCTAGCAGTGTGTGATTGCCCGATTTTGGATTGAATCATGTGTGGTCATGGATTAACTTGGTAAGGTTGCTATCAGAAAGTGAGGCACAGGCATTACCAAGATTGGGGTGCAGCCAGTCAATGTTAAAGTCCCCACATAGGATGAGGTCATACTTTGGGATGCTGCCTAATGATTCAAGGAGAGGGAGCAGGCTCATGGTGGCATGGTTGGGGGGCATATAGATACACTCTATGATGATTTTTTTAACATTTCCAAGCATTAGGGTGATGTAGAGGGACTCAGAGAGAGGAAACGAAGAGACAGGTGCAGAGAGGATAGTGACATTGAGGTCTGTCCTATAGTAGATCATTACCCCTCCTCCCCTTTTGCCTATTCTATCATGTCTAAAGAAGCCATAGCCTTGAAGGGACACCTCATGCTGTTTGATAGTGGGTTTTAGCCAGGATTCAGATATGCATAGGATGTCAGGAGACATTCGTATGGTCCAGGCTTCCAATTCAGCCATTTTGTGGCATAGGCTGTGGATGTTAAGGTGTACCATTTTTAGACCTTTCATAGTTGGTAAATATGCTGCAGATTGGGTAGGGGGAGAGTGAAGGGCAGGTCCAGGGTTGGTTTCAATGTCCCCAGCCTGGAGCAGTAGGAGGAGAGTAGAGAGAGTAGAGACAGCTACCCAGTGCAAGGTGCCAGAAGAGATGACGCCACGGGCAGGGGCAGCCTTGGGAGCAGGGAGTCATTTATGCAGCCAGTGCCCTAGTAGAGCTGTATCTTGTTTAGGCAGGCAGGGGATGTAGAGAAGGATTGTCGGGATTCTGGTTCAATGTGAACTGGAGGGGGAGGCGAACCTTCACCTGCAGTGTGTTGGAGGGCCACCGCTGTCACCCAGTCTGTATACCAGCTTAAATCAATGAGCCAAGCCAGGGAAACTGACCAATATAGACTGCCCATTATGACAAGCTGAGCAAACAGGATGAGAACAGAGAGCAGGTAGTATATTATTACGTTCTGTGATACATGCCTGGGGGGAACAGCCAAGAGAGGAGCTAGGATTACAGTTTTGTGTAGAATGATGAAATTAATTCGATAGATCCTAGTAGGCTAGGGGAGTTTTTACAGTTCAGTAGTGATTGTCCCACCTATTCTTGGGGTCTCAGGTCCAGAAGTGTCAGTAGGGATAGAAGAGCCAATAGGGAGGTGATTTTCTGGGGAAGGGAAGGACAGGAAGAGTATTTAAAGGTGGCCGGGGGACAAAAGAACAGGCACAAGAGAGCTATGAGTGCCCAGTTACACGTATTCAAAAAGCAGACAAGCTGGCTAAAAAAAGGTGCACCAATCGGGAGCGATGCTCCTCGCGGCTAGCCCAATCAAGAGTTTTAGTCAAACGCAGCGGCCAATGAGGGAGCCGCTGGAGCGGCCAGGCTCCAAGTTCAAACAGCGGTGTACCTGTGGATTTCAGTCCAGGAGTCGGAACCAGGCGGCCAATCGAAAAAGTGATGCTGGGTCCTTGAACGGTGGCAGCCCGGTGAGACGGCCATATGAACCACCTTGCTGTCTCCGTTCGGGGTGCTTCAATCTGCAGGTTTCAGTCCAGGAGTCGGGACCAGGTGGCTGGTTGAAAAAGTGATGTTGGGCCCTGGAATGGTGGCGGCCGGCGCGAAGGCCCTAAGAACCGCCTTGCTGTGCGACACTCGGGGTGCTTCAGTCTGTGGGTTTCAGTCCAGGAGTCTGGACCAGGCAGCCGGTCAAAAAAGTGATGCTGGGTCTGAGAACGGTGGTAGCCGGCAAGACGGCTGTAAGAACCGCCTTGCTGAGCGCAGCTCGGGGCGCTTCAATATATATTGAAAACTTCAAGGTTTCTTCACAACTTTGTTGTTTTTTGACCTTTTGGCCTCAGATTCTTAACATAATTGTTTTATGACCCAACTTTATGATCAAGAAAGGTAGAATTTTTTAAAATCTTGTCTGAAAGGGTATTTCATGGAGTGACTGCAAACAAATATTTCAGAGAGGATTTAAAAAGTGACCCCTATCATGTTCATGAGGTAGGATAACACAAGGGTAAGTGGTATTGCCAGTACCGAGAGCCAGCATGGTCAAGAAGAAAAGGATAGAGGAGTTCAGTGACTGGCTGAGGGAATGGTGCAAAGAGGAAGGGTATGACTGTATTGGGGTCTGGAAAGAGACCTGAACAAAGAAAACACTTTTTGCACCAGATAGACTGCTCATCAGTAGTGGGGGCTCGAGGATCCTCAGGGTCAAGCTGGGGAGTACATAACCCAAAAATGTAATTTAAACTACTGAGGGGGGGTACAAGTGGGCCTGCAGGCCCCAAGACTGTGGGAGGAGGAGATCAGCAGACCTCTTCTTCCACCAATAGGGTGGACTAGAGGATGGAGGTGGTGAGGGAGAGAAGGGGTAGGCAACGGGGGCACAAGCAATGGGGAGAAAGCTAGAAGGCAGATGGGAGGGAAGGTTAGGATGCTCAGACTCTAGGTGGAAGGTGGTGTCCCGGAATGCACAAAGTCTTGGAAACAAGATGGATGACCTGCAGGCATTGATAGGATGTTGTTATAGCTCCAAAGTTAAGAGTCATGTTTGTTATCTCTAAGACGATTTCAGCTGATAGATGATTATAATCTGAAACACTTGCAGGATGAATAGAAGACTGATGAAAGTCAATATTGACTTATTAAATGTTTTGATACCAAAAGATAGTCCAATCTTGCTGAAGTGTTAAATCTGAAGAAATAATGTATAAATTCTTCTTCTAATGGATGTCATTTTCTCCAGCAATCAGTCAGTTACTGGAAATGTTTTTGTGAGAATTTGTGTTTTTGTATTTCTTCCAACCTTTGGAAGGAGAGGCTCTTTATAAATTATTATCAGCAAGACTACTAAAGTCCCCTCCCAAAATCACATATTCTTCTTCCCAGTTACTAACAAAATTATCCACAGAGGCCATGAAGGAGCCATAACCTTGAAAAGGAGCATACATAGATCCTAGTACTATGGTACTGTCTCTTACTAGAACTTTAATTATAATCATTCCTCCATCTTGCTCTCCTTGAAAATACAATATTTTATTTATGGAAGAATTTTTTGCAATAATGATCACTGCCCCTTTATTGTTTTTAGTATTACTGTCCTTGGGGAGGAGAACATATATTTAATCCATTTTGTTTAAAGTTATTTCTACTTCTGATTTTATTAGAAATGCTTCTTGTAGCAGTGAAAAAATGAACTTTTTTTGTTAATAAAATGTTATATCCTGTACTTTTTTATCTCATTTGTGTTCTAGGTCGGTCCTCTAATTTCTGTACCCATCTGTTATGATAGAATGTTTACTTTGAGGAGTTTCCTACAGGGATATACATTCAGCTGTACCATACAATAATAATAACATAGTTAGTTTCAGAAGTGGTCTGACCATCTCATAACTTTCTCTTTTTTAATGCCCCTTGATCCTTTCTTCCTCCCCCTTATCCCACAACTTTTCTTGCATGACAATGGAACATTCCAGGTATCCTATAGAACAAAGTCCTTGACCTGGTGGCATTATGTCAGGGCTATTGCCCCCATATCCCCTTACCACATCTATTTCATTCTCACTGAGTCTCCAGACATTCTTTGGTGGTCTAGTGGACTGCCCTTCCTGATGTCCCCCAGAAATAGCCTTTAGCATAATGCCATGGTGGTCTAGTATGGTATGGTATGGTAAAGTTTTATTTATACAGTGATACAGCCATTAGGGTTCTGAAAATCCCTGTTCACAAGGCTTACCTGTTTACATTATACAAAATTATTACAACTATACATTTATAACAATAAAAGTTACAAAAAAGTACAAAACAATACATCAGAGTTTTACAAACTCATCAATAACAGGCATGTTAGCATTTTTAGATTTACATTAATTTCACCTTCTACAACAACAACGAAAACTAAGTTCGTGATTCAGGCCATTTTTAAAAAACATGATCAGTAGTTGTTAGTTCACGTAAAAAAGGAGGAAGACAATTCCAGCTTTTAGCTACTTGATATTGAAGGGTCATTTCACTAAATCGATTTTTTAACTTTGGTATTATTAAATCTCTAGCACCAGTTTTTCTTAAATTTAAACCATAGTGGACCCCCCAATCCCCAATTACCCCCATATAAATAATTAGTAAATTAAACACCCTCCCTGGTGGACTAGCAGACCCCCCCTCCCCGATTTCCACATGAACTAATTATTTCTTATAAGTCCCTGTTAGTCAAGTGGACCCCCCTCCTTATTACATCTTGGAGACATCAGGGATTGGGGAGAGGTTCCACTAGATGACCAGGGACTTATGATAAATAATTAATTTATAGGAACATCAGGGTGGGGGGTCTACTAGTCCACTGGGGAGGGGGTTTAATTTACTAATTATTTATATGGGGGGTACTTGGGGATCAGAGTCCACTAGACCACCAGGGCATTCTGCTATAGACTGTTTTAGGGGACATCAGTGAGGGGGGACTGTGGCACCTTGTTGCTATTAGGTCAATTCTCCCAGTAGAGAAATTTCTAATAACCATTAGACCATCCCTGACTGGTCTAATGGTACTTAGAAATTTGCCCTCTGGGGGAACTTTTGTGAAACCCGATTCAGGGGATTTGGCAGTCTGTGTCTTCTGCAAGCCCCTGGTGCCATGCTGCAGCCCATTTTGTAGCACAAGGGCTGCACAAGGCCCATTTGATGCAGGCTGACTGCAGTTGATGCACGCTGCCTTTGTGAATCACTCTTGACACATCATTTGGCACAAGGGGCACTCTGCACCATTCATTGTGCCACAAGCCCCTTGCAGTGTGTTGGAAGCTTTAGAATCAAGACCACTGTTTTCTCAATTACCAGATGTCAGGCAAAATATCTTGACATATCATTTTTGGTTGATGCCTAAATGTAAAGCCTTTTTGTGTTGCAATTGCTGTAATAATTTTGGACTTGTCTTCACTTGTTATGAGCTTTACTATTATTGCTCTCATTTTATTTATATCATTTTCAGACATATGTTGACCAGTCAAGAGTGCTCTGTCTACCACTGGTAATTCATATTCAGAGCCTAGTAGGTTTCGAAAAAGTTATTTTGGTAAGTGAGGCAGACTGTTTGATTTTTCCCAGTGTTTGAGAACTCCAAAGATCCTGATAGTTTTCCTTCTTGCCCAATTTTCCATATCCTCCTGCTTGATTTTTAGACACTCTTGTTCGTCTTTAAGCAACTGAAGTTCTTTTTCCAGTGGGTTAATTTTATCCTCTGGGTCTGATTGCCTTTCCTCTAACTCGCTCAGTCTTTTAACCTCTTGATCAGCTTTTATTTCCAGTTTCTCTAAAGCTGACTGCTTCTGCTGTATGTTTCCTGGCAGGTGTTTCAACGTTTTAAGCCTTTTTTGTATGTTTTCAGTTCCCACCATTAATTGTTTGGCCCATCCTGGTGGCTGTTCGTCCTGTTTAGGGGAGCCAGGTTCTTCTTGTATACTGGAGCTTTTTTATATTTAAAAAAAAAGTGTGTCTTGTTCATCTTGTATATGTGTTTGTTTTTTGCTTTGCCACCTTCATTTTTGTTATCATTTCCCTCTTTCTTTTCTCACTGGCATTTCATTTTTCAATTCATTTTTTATTTTTTATCCTTGTAAGCCTGATGAGAAAACTGCCCGTTTTCACAGGCAACAAGCTAGGTTACAGGAAACAGATAAAATACATAACGAACAACTAATAACATTATGCAGTAACAATCAAATACATGTAATATAATACAAAATTAAAACACTGTCTATTTACAAACACATTTCTGTAAATTTCTGAAGTGCATAATAAGAGTGTGCTTAAAATTACAGATTAATTTTAAACAAAAAAAAATCAGAGGGAAGAGAAGTGAACAATGTGGGGGCCCTATACAATAATGACCTCTGACTAATAGCCCTACGGAAAAGTGGTAACTTAAATGTGTATCTATCCTGGGATTGGGTACCACACCCATTAGTAGACCTTGGAAATAAACCAGAAACCAGAGTAGGAAGATGATCTAAAATAATCTTGTCCAAAAACATACACTGTTTAAACTGAATCCTACAGTCAAGTGATAGACAATTAGACAGCTAAAAAAGAAGATAGTGATGAGTGTGATATGGAACCTGCAACAGAAACCTGAGAATTGAATTATGAGTTACCCTAAGATGATCCAGCAAGTTTTTACCGGCAGATGAATAAAGAAGTAAACCATAGTCCAACTTGCTAAACAGAAACCTATGAGCTAACAAAAGCTGAATTCTTTTTTGAGACAGGATTTAACACAACAAAGGCCCCCTAATAAGTGTTGATGGATAGTTTTCCTGATGTTAATGATATGGTTCACAAAAGATAGTTTTGACTCAAAGGTTAACCCTAAATCTTTGAAATGGTCAACAAATTCTATATGAGTACCCTTTAAGTCCACAAGAGGGATAAGATCCTCAGCACTTTGCTCATTAGGAAAAACATACATTTAGTTTCTCCCAGTGGAGAGTGGCATCCTGTTGTTTAAGTGACATGACTGGCCACTTATTAAATTTCAAACTTGTTTGTTCAAGGCCATCTAATTTTCTTTTATTAGATCTTCTGGATGACATGGTTTATTTCTTCTAATTTTCCTCTTATTTCAGTAGATGTTTCTGTTGCTTTAAATATACTGCTCAATCTTTTGCTTTCCATTTTAGGAAGTGTCTTAGCAGTTATTTTATACTTCTTTCTGTTGATTAGCTTGACCTCTGAGATGTCTGTCAAAGGTTCTTAGTTATTTCTACATTTTCGTACGCATGTGCAAGAAATGTTTTGTTACAATAAACGGCATTGCAGAGATGTGTCACTGCTGAGCCCATTGCAGCTGAAGCTGGATGGAGCTCAGCAGTCCAGACCAATAACCACACTCTGTGGTTGTGACACCACTCTCTGCTTGCTGGGTGGAAACATTGTGTAGAGCAATTGAAAGGACTGAAACTGTTCCTATCAGGGGGGCATCGGTCCTTTCATTTTCATGAAGCTAGATAATAAGCAGCTGATGGGCTTTCAGCATTAGGAGCCTGAGAGTGATCATGTGATACATATATATATATATAATATCTGTCTGTCTGTCTATCTATTAAGTGGACCGAGGTCCCCACCCCCACTACCACTTCTTTCTCCCCCTCCCCTCCAGGTTGCTCACCTGCCCACCCTTCCCAGTCTTTATATAGATTTTTAATATATAAGTGGACTGGTGCCCACCCACAGTACCACTTCTCTTGACCCTCCCTCCAGATCACCCACCCCATTCGCTTTATGTAGGTGGCAGCACAGGGGTGCCTACCCGTGGTGCCACCAAACACGAGCCTGACACTGGGGTGTCAATCCCAGTGCCAGAAGATCCCTGAAAAAAGAAAACTGTCCTTCAATGTTTTTTTAGAACCTGTAAAATAAAAATTGGTTCCTCACCGGTCTGCCCCCCACACACACCCTACCCCGACATACCACTCAGAACCCACCACCCCACACACACCCACACCCATCACACACCCTCACTCACCTGAACATATCCCAGGGTAAGATTCACTCTTCGATCAAAGACACGTCTTGCAGCTGGAACCGCTGACTGCAATATGACAAACTAAAGTAAGTGCAGTTCAATGTATTTCAATGGGGTTTTGAATTAACTTTGATGCATAACTCTGTCATTTTTGCATATTTTGACCCAACATTTTTAACAAGGCATTTTTGGGACCTCACCTCATGACCAATGATGGTGAAATTATGCATGACCAATGATGGTGAAATTATGAAAAATGATTTTGTGATCGCATTGCAAAATCATCTTTTTGGGGACACTTGAACATTTACACCACCCTTGTTCATGAGGTGGAGTCATAAGAAGGCTATGTTGAAAATTTGGGGTCAAAATATATACAAGTGGCAAAGTAATGCACATACATTGAAAGTTTTCTATGCTCCCTAATAACTTTGGTAATTTAAAATATTTTGACCCCAAATTTTCAACATAGCCAGTTTTTTCACACCACCTCATGAATGTGGCAGCTGTCATTTTTCAAATCCTGGCCAATAAGTGTTTTTGCACCTGTGGTACGGAAGGACATTTCAATGGCATGGCATGACATTTTGGCAGTAGTTTGAAAATGTTCACCTACCTGGTTAATGAGGTGGGGTAATAAGAAGGTTATGTTGAAAATCTGGTGTACAAAAATGATAGAATGTCCAGGTTATGACTGAACATTACAGCATTTTAATGTTCATTCATAACTTCACTAATTTTCAATATTTTGAGTCCAAACTATTGTGGCTGGCAGTGTAGCCTCAAGGTTAGAGTAATGAGCTGTGAATGAGATTGGAACATCCAGCAGACCTAAGTTTGGTTCCAACAACCTCCACTTGCATACTGTGTGATTCTGAGTAAGTCACTTAACCACCCCAGTGCTCCCAGGTCACCCCTGAAAGCAGGCATTTGTGCCTAGTGGGCCTTACCTGTTTACCAAAGAATAATAATAAAAAAATAAACTTCAACTAGCCATTTTTCCACACTGCCTCATAAATGTGACATCATTTTTTTAAATTGTTAAAGCTTTTTATTGGATTTTTCAAAGATAACATAATGATTTACAGGATCAACATTACAGTACAACACAGTATAACAACATTGTTACAGCTATCATGTTTCTGATGGGTCCATGACCATGTCAGGCAAACATATGACAGAGCCATGTACTCATTAATCATTGTTATGTCAGCCAGAGTGGCCTTTCTCATTGCTTGTGTTCAGTAATGGTACATTAAGGGCTTTGTTTTACTTACATACAACTCATGATTAAAGCCTTGGAGAGGATCAGATTTGCATAGTCAGGACTATCATCTTCATGGCTTTCTTAGGACTCTTAATGGCTGTCCCTGGAGGCATGGCAACCGTATTTTGTCTTGCATCCTATAACATAACAAATGGTACCACAAAGTATGCAGTGTACTTAAATATATGCACACATACACACATATTGAGATCATTAATGAGTAACCATGTAACGAGCACTAGTCTTCTTGCTCTATGGAGTGACGAGGAGGAAGAAACCTGCTAGAGGGGACCCTTTTAGGCAAACTCAGATTCCTCGGGTTGTAGTGAGGCAGAACCAGCTAGAACATATGTGTAAGCCAGGCATAAGCTGGGTACTTCTATTCATCTGATCCCAGTGGGAGGGTTCACATATGCTATACAGGGGCCACAGCAGGTGAAATGATACTCCAGCTGGTTCAGCTTGGAGTGAGAAAGTCTGTCTAGCCGGGCAAGACCTGTAAGTGAGGACAATATTTCCCCTATGCTGGGGACCTTGGGGCTGCACCAGTTGCATAGGAGAGCTCTTTTTGCCTGCATTGCCAGAATGGTCAACCACCTAAAAGTAGGTTGCTTGAGTTTCAATGTATCTGGTTTAATGCCCAGCAGTAGAAGTGGTGCAGAAAGGGGAATGTTCACATGTAGCACTGAGTTGCCAAGATGGCACACCTGACCCCAAAATGTTTTTAGCCTGGGACAGGACCAAAGAATGTGATAGAGATCACCGCCCCGCATCTGGCAGTGACAGCATTTATCATGCTCAAGGACCCTGGTGGCATGGAACACTGCTGGAGTCCTGTACCATGAATGTAATATTTCATTTTGAATTAACCTACTAACATGTCATTTTTTTTGAAATCTTGGATGAGACGTGTTTTCACATCTCTGGTGTGAAATGACATTTTGGACAATATGCTATGAATGGTAAATGCCATGTTTTATAAGGCAAATCATAAAACGAGTATCTTGAAAAGTTGGGGTCAAAATTAAAATACAAAATTATAATTGTTTAACAACCTTTGTGTGTAGTGTCAGTCTTCACCCCAGCAGCCATGCTTTGTGATCCTTTGCTGGTGAGCTGAGTTTGGAAGTGAGCTCAGTGACCCAGCTAGATGGGGTGAGGGTAGGGGGAATGGTGCTGTTATGTGACACTCTCCCCAGCCATAAAATGAAAGGTGCAGGGTTGTCAGTATGGGCCCAGATACCATACAGTGAAGACAGCTGTCCTCTTGGCCTACGGCCCTGCATCTCTCCACCTGTGAGTGGCAGAGTGCCTTGTGCATTGGCTGACAGATGCACTTTTGGCCCTGTGCATCTGTATCTGCACCCACATGGAGCGTAGAAACCACTGGGCCCTACACTTTCTTCGCAGTCCACTATACAGCCCCATGAATTCTGCACATCTGTTACTGCATGGAACTGCAGGGCTCTTAGATGGAGTCTTCCATTGGTGCAGGGCATCAGCATCTGTGCACTATTGGTGCCAAATACCTGCATAGCACATCCATTCAAGCAAACATTCAGCATTGACAAATACTTGTTACCTTCTGTTGTTGACTGCATCAGAATTTAATGCTTTGACTAGAGAAACCTGTGGCTCAACAAAAATGTCTACTACCTTTATCACCTGGTCTTGGGAGGGAGGGATAGGACACCATTTTTTGGGGGAAGGGGAGAGTTTTGTAGGCAATATAAATAAAGTAGGTTGTGCACAAAACATATGCTAAAAGCTCAGTTTCTTCCATTATTTATTGGGATAAACAACTACTCTCTATTACCGCATAATCTGGTGTGCTGCTTTTACTCCTTAATTTTGAAGAGAAAGTACTTTGCAGCCCCCAGTAATTTTATCTCTTTAACCACCCACACAAAACCATCAGCAAAGTATCATTATCTTTTTAAGTTACAGTCTAAGTGTTCCTCACCTGATTTTCATACATTTATTCGCTTGCAAACCATTACTATGTAGCTTTCCTTTCCTCTTGACTACTCTTGACATCACTTGTACATCCGCTCTTCATTTCCTGGTGTGACTCCCAAGCTGCTTTAGTCTTGATGCTGTCCCATTTGCTAGTTTAGAGAACCATGAACATATGCACACATACTGAGCATTTAACTGGACTCTTTATTTGAGGCTGGAATTGGGAGCGACATACCGAGTGAGTACAGCCTGCTTTCTTCAAGGTGCTTTCTTGATCAAAGGTAACAGCTAAGTGCTGCGTTTTCTCTTATCAGCGAATTTTACAGTAACAACCAGATGAATCCTTTCCTTGCTCAGGAAAAGTCAGGTTAACAACTCTAAATTCCTGAAAAGAGAAAAAAGTGGGATTTAAAGAACAGTGTCTTAGTGAGACTGTGTGGCAGAGGAGACAGGTGAGCTGCATACCCTGCTGCTAACCCTCATGCACGCTCAACAGAGTTCTCCACCCCCCACCTCGGGTCTGTTCACCAGATCTGATCAATTATGAGTTTGTAATTTTATCAGACCCTTTACTCATCTGGGGGTTCCCCTACTTCAGAACAGTTTGTTAATTTCCACAAAGATATCCCTCTTCCCCAAGTGACAGCAGAGGTGAACCTACTCCTTATCCAGTCCATCATTTCCTCAGAAGTTGAGGATGCCATAACAGACATTTCCTTGGGAAAGACTCTGGGTCCAGATGGCTACTCAAACAATCTTGGTACCAAGATTAGCAGCTATGTTTAACTATGCCTGGGCCAAAGAAGCCCCCCCCCCTTCTTTTATGCAATCACTTATTAAACTCCTCCCTAAGAAGAGGGAAGACATTATCTTATGCTTGCAATTTTGGTCCTTTTCCCTTATAAATGTTCATGCCAAGATTTTCACAAAGGTGGTAACTCACAGACTGGAGCCCATCATGCCCACACTGATACACCCTGACCAGGTGGGATTTGTCCCTGGCCGTCTGGGCTCAGACAACACCAGAAAGCTGCTAAATATTATATGGCAGGTGACTGGAACTTCAGAGCCCACTGTCACCCTTTTCCTATATACTGAAAAAGCATTTGGCAGTGTGGAGTGGACCTACTTATTTGACACTCTGTCCCACTATGGCTTTTCTAATCAGTTCATCTGGCTCATAAAACTACTTTATATCTACCCCACAGCCTCTGTCCTTACCAACTAGATAGTCTCACAACCCTTTGCACTACAAAGAGGGATGATACAGGGCTTTCCCCTCTCCCAGTTTCTTTTTCTGTTACTGATAGAACCTTTAGCCCACAAGATCTGTGCCTCTTAGTCCTTCAGGGTAAGAGACACATCAGAAAAAAATGTCCCTTTTTGCAGATGCCATCACTTTTTACTTAACAGATATTGCTAACTCCATGACCTTCCTGAGGTCATTATCCAAGAATATGCAACCCTTTCTGGCTACAAATTGAATGGGGTAAAGTCCCAGATTCTTTCTGTCAATGGGACCAGCACACAGTCACTATTCACTGGATCCCATACCAGTGGTCCCCTGAGGAAGTAGTGTGCCTGGGCATCCAGATCAGAACCTCTCTCCCAGCCAACGTTTCAGCAAATGTTTCCTGTATACTGGATAAATTGTCAGCACAGTTGGACAAATGGAAGTCCCTGATGTTCTCAACTTGGAGCAGAGGTAATGCCCTAAGTTAATGGCTCTCCCAAAGTTACAATACTTCCTAGCCAGTCTCCCAGTACAGCTCCCAACTTCTTTTTTCAAATCAGTCTCAACCAAACTGTCATCCTTCATATGGAATCATAAACCCTAAAAAATCAAACTTCTAAATCTGCAGAGGCACTGGAGATAGGGAGGCTCTGGCCTACCCAGTTTGAAGCTAGAATACTTAAGCCAGAGCTCGCCTGAGCCTAGTATTTCTGCTTACAGATACAGATAGATGGCACTTGAAACTGTACAATGTAACCTCCCTAATTTCCTGGCCCTCCTTCTTCTGGACTGGGGACTCCCAAAGAAAGAGCCGCCTTGCACTAAACAGACAAAGAAGGTGTGGCAGAAGTATGCCACAACTGGGAGTGGCAGGCCTCCACCTGTCGGCTTCACTCCCTCTGGAACAATTCCTCTCTGAAAATTGCCAATACAGTATTTGACTGGGATGACTTGAAAATAAATGGGTATCTGTACACTCTGAGACATTTATCATCCCCAGATAAGGGTGCTCTACTCCTTTTTGGAACTAGCATCCATGGACAACATCCCCAAAACTCACTTTCAGAGGTGCCTTCAGCTTAGTGACCTGCTGAGAGTGAAATTGTCATGTGCACATAACTTACCTACTCCAGGGCCCCTGAAGGCTTGGCTCCTCAAACTGCAATCTCTGAAGAAAGCCACCCCTCATATAAAGGCCACAGTAGGATCCAGAGAGTCAGAGGAAAAGGAACTAAATGTTCCATCCACCAGACGGAGTCAGACAAGTAGTGGCCTCGCATTTACTGGGCTTCTAGGGAGGTACAGGTCAGAACTCTGCAATACAGACTTTTGTACAGGGCCTACATGACACTCCAATGACTCTATTGAGCAGGCCTTTTAAACAAAAGTGATTGATGGAGGTGTGCATCCCAACAGACATCCCTATAACATATTCTGTGGTACTGCCCCAACCTTGACTCTTATTGGACTGCTGTCTGGGCATCATGTAGAAGAGTGACCCCGCTGCCCAATCACAAAGACCTGCAGCTTTTGCTCTCGGGCATTTTACATCCTGTTTCTACCCTATCTCCCTCACAGATCCTATGGACAATGGAAGCCTTAGCAGTGGCAAAAAGAGTTATACTTCACCACTGGATATAGTCAGCCCCCCCCAACCACCACCATAACTTGCAGAATGGGAGAACTTACTTTTTTGTCACCACAAGGTACAGTATGAATGACTAGGGCATGTGGCAGCTGGCAAATTTCATTTCATTTTTATATTTTATACTTGTAGGCAAGATGAGCATTACTGTCCGTTTTCACAAGCAACAAGTTTTCCATTAGAAACAGATTACAAATAAACATTACAATACACACAATAACTTCACATCACTTAATAAAATACATTATTTAAAGACACACTTGACCAAAGCTAACATTTAAGTTAAATTACAAGTACAGTCATTAGTGGTATCAAGCCATGATTTCGATGTGGCTGTAGTTGTTCCTGTACACAAGGGTGGACCCAATTCCATTGTTGATAACTTCTGACCCATTTCCCTCCTCTGCCCCTTGGCAAAAATACAAGAGCAAATTGTGTACAGTCACCTCCAGGACTACCTGGAACTCCATGACCTGTTATCCCCTTATCAGCATGGTTTCAGGAGGAACCACAGTACCCTTACAGCACTGATAAGGGTGACCTCTGACATCTTCCAGGCAATGGACCATGGGTCTATCACCGGAGCCATCTTTGTCGACCTAACAAAAGCATTTGATCTGGTGAACCATGGTCTTCTGCTCCAGCAGCTTCAGGTGCTCGGCCTTGACTATAGTGCCATATCCTGGATCAATAGTTACCTGTCCTGCCATTCCCAAAGTGTTAAAAGGGCTGGCTCTGTCTGTAATCCGAAACCCATAATTCATGGTGTTCCTCAAGGCTCCATTCTGGGCCCTTTGCTATTCTCATTATTCATTAATGACCTACTTAACGTCTGTGGAGGGCAACAGTACACTAATATGCAGATGATGCAATCATCTATCACTCCTCTCCAGATGCTGACTGGGTTAACCGTGTGCTGGGTCTGACTTCTCAGCCCTCGAGGATTGGTTCTGGGGTAAACAACTTGTCCTGAATACGAAAAACACAAAATGTATGATCTTTTTCCACCTTCCCTCCTCCCAGCGCACTCTCTCGCACCTCACTATCACCTCCCTCTCTGGTGATATTCTTGAAAATGTCTGCTCCTTTAAATATCTGGGTATTACTCTGGATTCAACTCTATATCTTAAAATGCATGCCTCCAATGTCTCAAAATCTCTGAACCAGCACCTAGGCCTGCTCTACAGGATACGTCCTTTCCTATTCTCTGGTTCCTGCCTCAAGATTGCCACATTGTCCCTTTTACCTCAACGAACCTATGGTGCACCCTTGCTGGTCTCTCTGCCTCCCTTGACCCTTTCCATACTCTCCAAGGCCTATCATAGGGTGGGTAAGTTCACTCTGGGGGTTAGCTCCAGTCAGCACCACTGTACAGTCCTCTCCGCACTAGGATGGTTACCCTGTGCATCTAAGTTAAGGTACCACTCCCTTAGCCTCCTGTTTAAACTGGTACACAAATTTACCCCTCCCTGCCTCAGTGAGTTTGTACATCTAAGGCAAGCTCCTCGTTCCCTCAGATCTGCCTCATTCCCCCTGCTAACTAAGCCTAACATGTGTCTTGCCACTGCAGGCAAGTCTTTCTCCTTTGCTGTGATATCCAATTGGAACTCCCTTCCACCCTCTGTTCTATCCTGCTCCTTTCTCCCAGCATTTCAATCCACCTTGTATGCCTCACTCTCAGCCTCGATGACCTGTTCCTGTCTCACCTAATATCTCTTTTCCTACACCAGCCTCCTTTTCATTGGGTTGCAGCTTCAAATGTGAGACTGTCCTGCATGGATACTATGTCTATGAGGCATAATATGTACATATGTTAATATCAGCCTGTGCTTTGTATAAAATGTTTTGTGTTCATAAAGCATAACTTTCCTTCTAGCTAGTCTCAGCATGCTGATACTTTCACTCTGTACCATACAGCCTGTAAGGTTTTGTGTCTGCTGTATATAATGCTTATATCTGATATTGCCTTGCCTGTGTTTTGTATCATATGTTTCTGTACCTTGTTCTGCATATTTAACAGCAACCTTGCTTCTGTACTTTGTATAACTTATTTCTATTCTTGTGCTTTGTTTCCTACCTCTCCGGGGTCGACCCTGAAAAAGGGACTGCAATTGTCTCAGTGGACTTACCCGGTCACCAAAATTCAAATAAAATAAATAAATAGAAAGTTACAACAGTGAAACAATCGGAAATAGTAGTTGATAAGGAATTAAAGATAAAAGGGGGCCTATATTGCAATTATTTCTGTCCTATAACTTTTATAAAGAACAGTAGTCTGAAAACAAACTTGCTTTGGGATCTAGTCCTTAGAATATTGATACATCTTGGAAATAATGCCTGAATGGAAGTTGGAAGAAAGCCATTAACCGATTTGAAGAACAATATGCCCATTTTAATTTTAATCCTGTTATCCAATGAGGGACATCTAGAGATTTTTAAAAGATCACAGTGATTCATTCTGGATGCCCACTTACAACAAGATATGGGGCCCATATCTGCAGCTCAAGGTGCAGTTTATTTATGTATTTATTTAGTTTTTGTTGACCGGATAAGTGCACTAGACAAATTCTTGCCTATTTTCAGAGCACGACGAGAGGTGGATACAGATAAATGTCAACTGACCTTGAACCAGATTAAGCTGTTGGTGGTATTAGTGAATCAGGGGAAATTTGGCCAGGGCACCAGGGAAATTCCCCTACTGTTCTGTAGGGGGACCCTCTGGCCATTTGGCTTTCGGCCAAGATGGTGGATGCTGGCCCAGCAGGAGGGGAACAGGACTGTGTCGTGGGTACTAAAGCTGTTTTGTCTGCTGATTCCCCGTGAGAAAATGTCCCATTATTGTCCTCTGATGTGAGTCCTACTGATTTGCGGTCTGGAGAGAAAGATATTGCTGTTCCCATTGTTACTTCTGAACATCCAGTGCTAATGCCAGATATATCGAGTGAGAGTGATTCTGAGGCAGTGGACTGCCTCCCAGTTGAGCAAGTATGGGATTTGGAGGTTCCTATGTCAGCAGCTGAATGGCTTCTAAGAGGGTGCTTTGCTTAGGAAGAATTATTCTTTTTTTCTCAAAAAGGCACAGTTGGAGACCTCTATTAGGAACTTATGGTCTGACAGAAGTATCTTGCCTGTCAGCTTGGGACAGCTGAGTGCTTGTGATGCACCAGCATCAAAGGGAGAGTCGGCGAGCTGGGCAGTGCAAGTTGAAAACGCCGAACTTGCTGGAACTTTACCTGTATCTCCATTGCCTGCGAAGTCCACAGATATTGCATCGGGAATGGCTGTATCGAGCAAAGTTCAGCTTGGCCAAAGACGCTCTGTGGCTCCTGAGGCTCCGACTCTTGGAGAGAAAAGCTGGTTGGTTACTGCGGCATTTCAAGCGGCCGGATGGCAACAAAATGTTCACACATGTCAGTGATCATCTGGTACCTCTCCTATCCATATGCCTACTACTGCTAATCCTATTTCTGAGCCATCTTTGTCCACTGCTGCTAGTCTGGATTTGGAACTTCCTTCTGACCTTGATCTTACTCAGAACCCTACCTTGCCTCTTCCTTATCTGCAAGCTTTGCCTTGGTCCGCAGGGGACCGGCCTTCCACCTCGTCTCCCATGCCTCAGAGGCCTCTGAATGTGATTAATAAAACTGCTCCTAAAACTTTTGCTTCTCTCTTTAAGACGCCTATCTATCCTGCGCAGTGGCATAATGTTGTCGGGCTAACGTATCTTGGGGGTATGGAATCACCACCCAATAGAATCTTTGTTGCAAAGACAGTCTTGAAAGACACTATGAAGTTTTTTGCTACAAAAGTCTATGCCCTAATTCATATCTTGGGGGAAACTACCTTTGAAGTTAGCTTTAAAACTGCAGAGGGTTTGGAATGCTTTTGGCTCAAGTACAATAACTTGAAAAAATCTTATCTATGGTCCCCTTTTTTTGGTGACCCCTCTTTCTAAACCCACACATAAAGTCATTATTGTGCTTTTTAGGAATGAGGGGGTTAGTGTGCAGGACTTAATACTCTGGTTGAAACAACGTTGTACCATCATAGCTGATCCAGAGGTTATTCTGGACTCAGAAAACATTTGGACTGGGGGTTGGAGGGTAAAGGTCATGTTAAAAACTTCTGATTCTGGTACTATTCACTTGCTTAACCCTTTTTTTTTTTTAGGCCGGGCTAGAGGTATCCCTTTCTATGCTGGGCAGCCTAAAATGTGCTAAAAGTGTGGGTCTCTGGAGCATTTGAGCAGTGCTTGTGATCAAGCCCAGTGTGTAGTGTGTGGTGATCTGGGGCATTTGGGAACTGAGTGCCTTAATGAAAGCAAATGTAATTTTTGTGGGGAGCTGGGCCACACATTTCAGAACTGTAAGAATGCCGCCCACAATGCTCCAGATCAGGCTGATGGGATGGAACAACGGCTCCTGATTGCTTTAGCTAAAAAGAAGGCAGGGTGTCTAGGGACCTCTACTGGTGGGACTCGGGTAGGGCATGATGTCCCCCCTTCTTCCCCCCCCTCCTCCCACTATAGTCGTTCATACTCATCCCCCTTCCCCTGCTCTTCTGGTTGATTCCCCTTCTGCATCTTCTGTGGATCAGGAACATCAGCAACCTTTATTGCATGAGCCTGTCCCACAGGCTGTATTACCGAAGGGGCCTGTTATGCCCCCCCCCCACTCCAGGCACAAAGGTTGGTGGCAGAGTCACCAGGCAGTCAGTGCGAGGGAAGGTGGAATTGCTGCCACAGAAGCTGCTGGCTCTCCCTCTTTCGAATCAGTTTGATATATTACAGTCTAAACATTCAGATGCGGATTCTGATTTGTCCTCAGTGGATTCTTCATTACCGGATGGCACTACTGACACTGAGGGTCAGGCCCAGCCTCGGGGACAGCAAAAGAGGAATGCTAGGGAGAAATTGAAAAATATGGACGAGCTCAGTAGAAAGGGGAGTTACAAATAGCACTGATGTTTGAGCCTTTTTCTTTTCACACTATTAATGTGAATAGCATTAAAAGGGTGGCTAGGAGACAAATTTTTTTTTTCTGTTCTGGCCCATCTACATCACGGTATCTTTTTTTTTAACATACCTGGTTGCATACACTTCATGAAATTAAGCTTGCTTGTGATGCCTGGTATTTGGATCCTTCGTTTTGGTCTCTGGGGACTGAAACTTGCTCCGATGTGAGTATTCTTTTAAGTATCCTGACTTTAAGGTGTTGAAACTTTTTGATTTACTTTCTGGTAGGGCTTTGATTTGGAATGTTCTTCTCCAGGATTTGCCTTTTCATTTGATTAACATCTACGCACCTCAATCCAAAGCTCTAAGGGTTGATTTGTTGAAATTGATTGAACCATTTTTGTAGACTACTCATACTATTGTTTTTGTAGGGGATTTTAACTGTCCTATTCAGGCAAAACAGGGTAAACAATATTGTGATTCTAATTTCCTTTCTCACATGATTCTCAAAGCTGATTTACATGATGCGTTTTTTTGTCTCAAGAATTTGGCACTTCCTACGTTTCACAAGCGCATTTTATCCTCAAGAATTGACTATATCTTTACTTCTAAAGCTTTGCTTTTGCATTCAGCTGATGTGATGTTTATGGAATTTTCTGATCACAATATTGTTTTTGTTACCATGGGGGCTGTTACTAGAGGACATAGGGGTTTTGGATTCTGGAAGCTCAATACTCTATTGCTCTCTGATCCCACTGTTTGTTTACTTACTCAAAATGTTATTCATGCCCGGAAATCTGTATTTTTTCTTTTTTTTTGATAGTCCCACTTTGTGATGGGAAGACACCAAAACTGAATTGCAAAAATGATGTAAACGCATTAGTCGTCTGAAGGCTAAGGCATTCCTAGCTTGCTTATTTGCAACATAGGAAACTTCTGCAATGACTTTATTCTGTCTCCTATGAGGCTGGGCAGGATTTGACTTCTCAAATTGTTAAACTTAAACAGAAGATGATGGATTTTCATAACAAGAAAGCCACCACTTTGTCATTTCAGCAACATTTGGTATGCAAGGTAGCATGGCCTCTATTTACCTTTATGAGCATTGGCAGGTTCAGATGCAAAAAAAAACTATTTCTGCTGTTCAGGACACTACGGGGGTTCACTATACTGATCAGAGGAACATCCTTCGTGTAGTTACTGATTACACTAGGTCCATGTATAGTAAATTGGAAGTCCAGGACTTGGGTTTGGAGTTTTTTCTCCATGATTTGGACGTACCATTATTGGATGAGATTGATACACAGCTTTTGATTGCCTCTATTTCAGTCTTAGAAGTTAAAACTGATCTTTCCTCCTTGACAGGCCAGCAATCTCCTGGTCCAGATGGTTTGCTTAATGAACTGATGAAACTTGTTGGGCACCTTTGTTTGGACGAATTGACGTTATTATTTAATGACATCAAATACTGGGGGGGGGGTTCCTCTTTATATGAACGCGGGAAGTTTGATGTATATTTCTAAAGCTGCAGATAAACTGAATCTTAATAATTGGCACCCTATTATGCTGCTGAATTCTGATTTTAAGCTATTAATGAAGATATTGGCTAAACGGCTTTTGGTTGCAGCTGCTAAATTAATATAACCGGCTTAAGCCTATGCAATTCCTGGTAGGAATATCCAAACTCAGCTTTTTCTTTTACGTGAATTGGTTGAGCAGGGGAGATTAGATACCTTGGATGGGTTCTTGATCTCTCTTGATCAATCCAAAGTTTTTGATAGGGTCAACCATGACTGTTTATGGGCTATTTTAGCATATTACAAAATTTCTTCCTGCATGATACAGTGGTTTAAAAATATCTATCATACGGCTACTGTTTGTCCTGTTGTCCAAGGTTGGAAGGGTCCTTTGATACATCTGGAAAGGAGAGTCTGTCATAGATGTCCATTGAGTCCGGTGTTGTATGATTTTTCTATTGATCTGTTGATATGGAAAATTAATGATTCCCGGGAAGTAAAAAAAAATCCTGTTTGACAGACATATAGCTCCTTTTAAATTGCTGGCATATGCAGATGACATGACATTGTTGGTGCAGGATGAAGCCTCTATTCATTGGAGTTTAGCTATATGTTCTGTATTTGGTGGGTTCACAGGAGCTGCTTTGAATGTGGAAAAATGTATTGGTCAGCGATTGCAGTACTCATTGCATGTTACAGGTCCAGTTGAGGGAATTATGCTGACAGAGGAACCAATTAAAATCCTGGGAATTTATTGGGGCAATGTTGACTTGGACGTCTTTAACTGGGAAAGGAAGCTTGCTCTGGGGAAACGTACAATTCTTTTGTGGAATAGATGTCAATTTTGTAAGAAGAAAAGGATTTATCTTATTAAGACTTATCTGATTCCTATTTTTTCATTTATTAGTTACAGTTTTCCCCCCTTCGAAGTCTGTGGAAACTGAGTTCTTGAGCATTTTTTTTCAGGCCTGTTGGGGCAGTAGACGTAATCCTTTAAAATGAAATATTCTCTATCTTCCCTTAAAACGTGGTGGTTTGAATATGCTTAATCCTGTTTTGTTTTTTAATAGCTTCTTTTTCAATCAATCAATCAATCAATCAAATTTTTATTTATTTAGGCGATCATCATTGAGCAAGGCTCATTTACAAGATGGACCTGATAAGGTCAAGGTTTGAGTTGATGCACAGCAATTACATCACATACTTATGAGACAGTTATACATATAGAAGAAAGGAAAATGTTATTTATAACATAATAATATACAGAGAATTCACATGTTAAAGCTTGGCTAAGAGAAAGTTAAACTAACATCTACAATATGTACAGTACATATATATCTCAATGAGGATCATGACAGTCACTCACATAATGAGTACAAGGATGCTGAAGGGAATATTGGGTGCCATATACTGGCGGTGTCTGACTGGAAGGAATATGCCATATGTGATTGGAATATGGTTTTGTGGGATGACTATTCTATCTCTAGCGATAGCAGCTGCATTTCTCTGTGAAGAAGGCTGTACAGTGCTGCTTGAAGGATGTAAATGGAATGATAATGGACAGTTTAAGGGATTTTTGTAGGGTGTTCCATGCTATGGCTAGAGAATAGCTGATTGCTGCCCTCCCTATTTTGGTGTTGACTTTGGGCAATTTGACAAGGATGATATTGTTGCTTCTTAGGGCATAGGAGCTAGGAGTGGTCAGGTTGAAGCAGCCCAGGATATAGCTTGGGAGTTTTTTTGATAAAGCTCTGTAGATCCATAGAGCTGCATTTCTGCTCCTTCTGACATGAAGGGAAACCCATCCAGTTGCGTCATAGAGAGAACAATGGTGAGTATTATATGGCAGGTCTGTAATGAACCTTATTGCTCTATGATATAAGGTATCCAACTTTTGAAGGTAGGGAGTGGGGCAGTGACTATAGAGGAAGTCTGCATAGTCAATGACTGATAGAAAGATGGCCTGGACTAATCTCATCTTTGAATCTCTATTAAGGAAGGGTTTTAATCTGTAGGGAGGCCAAGCCTTAGGCGAAGCTTTTCAGCAGTTGTTCTAGATGCTGAGTAAAGTCAAGTCTGTTGTCAAACCACACACCTAGGTATTTGAAATTTTCAACATACTCCAGATTTTCTCCAAGTATAGTGCATAGCTGGGGGAGATTGATTGAAGAGGATGTGTTGGTGGAGTTTTGGGTTGTGAACATCATTGCTTTGGTTTTCTTTGCATTTAACAGAAGCTTTTTCTCGAGAAGCTGATGTTGTAACAGGGAGACTTCTGCTTGTAGGATTTCATGAGCAACTTTAGGCGAAGGGTTGCTAACATACAGTACAGTGTCGTCAGCAAAGAGATGTACTGAGGACTTGGTAAGGGTTGAATCAATTTTATTTATATAAATGGCAAAAAGGATAGGACCCAGAATAGAGCCTTGGGGGACTCCTCTCGACAGTGGTCTCAATGGGGATAGGTCACCTTCAGCTTTTACCTGCTGTGATCTACCGGAGAGGTAGCATCCGAACCACTTAAGGGAGGATGGATCTAGACCAATGGAGTGTAGGGATGAGAGTAGCAGTTCATGTTCCACAGTGTCGAATGCTTTGCTCAGGTCCAGGAATACTGCACAGACATTGTTCTTTTTATCCAATTCGATTTGCCAATCATTGGTGACCTTGGCTAATGCAGTGATAGTGCTATGTTTGGCCCTGAATCCAGATTGAGCTGGATTTAATAGATCAGCATTGTCCAGATATTCCCTTAACTGAATACTCACTAATTTCTCCAGCATCTTGGATAACACAGGTAACACATTTTTGCATTATAATGTCAGGTCATTGTTAACTGGTGAGAATCACGGCTGGGAAGTGTTTTTATTACCAAAATGTGCACATTGGCTCTTGTTATGGGACACTCAGTCTTTAAAATGTTTGAAGCGATCTGCTTTAACCCCTGAATACATTCGATGTACTTTTTTACGGATTAAGAAATGGGAACTCACAAAATCTCATGTTCTTAATTTATCTAGGAAGCAACTTTAGTTTCCGTTATTAGATACAGTGTGTGGGGTGGAAGTGGTTTTTGAAACTTGTCCGATAGCTTCTAGAGATGCTTTATTATGCTTCTTTAATAATAAATGCATACCAGACAATCTCTAGGATTTTCACTGGCTAGCATGCCATGGTAAACTCAATGTTAAATCCAATCAAAAACATAAGGCTCAGCAGGACAGGTTTTGTTCTCGGTTGAGCTGTATACTACAAGAAGAAATGATTGAACATCTTCTGTTTACTTGTACCTTTATTTCTGGTTTTTGGGCCTTGGTAGCACATAAATGGGGGGAAGTTGTTTTGGATACCATCTCTTATGAGAACTTAATGTATGGGACTTTTAACACTGCTTGGGCAGCTAAATGGCATCTTAGTACTTTGCAAGTATTGATGACTCTCTTCAAATGACATATTTGGTCTATGAGATGCCATTATACCTTGTAACAGCAGGATGGTGATTTGTTGGAACTGCTTAACAAAGTGACGTATGATATGAGATGTGTTTATTTTAAAGAAAAGGCTGTGATATCTGATTGTCAATTGCTTGCATTATGGATTGGTCTTTCCTGGATCATGGATACTGATGCTCCTATTACCTGAATATGTCCTTATGTTACATTTAGGGATATGGCAGTGATGTTGTACCTCGAACAATATGATGCTATTATGTTTGTTGCACTACTTGTTCTTCTTATTCTGTTCTTTTGTGTTTTATTTTATTATTTTTCTTTGTTTTGTTCCTCTGTATGATGGAATACTTCCTTGTTTTCTTTACTGAATTTTTTTGTAATGTAATATTGTTTGGCTTGCACTTTATTTTTTTTTCTAATAAAAACCTCCCCTACTCTTTTTGAGAAGTGCAATGGGATCTTTAACATCCACCTGAACTACCACCAGAACAGGCAGATGGGACCTTGGCTTAACATCTCACCCAAAAGACGGCACCTCAGGAGTGCAGCACCCCCCTCATGCTGCACTGCAATGTCAGTACTGGGATATTAACTCAAGTGCCTGGTGTGGGGAAAGAACCCACAGCCTTCTGATCTCCCGGCCTCAGAGGCGAGTGTGCTACCTGTTGAGCCACTGACGCAGCAGGGAAAGCTCCCTTCCCACAGGTGAAAGGACTTATAACCCACATACTGTAAGTGTCTTCCATCTGTATTCCACTATCAGTTAACGTTTCACTGCTCTTAGCCATATGAGTGTGCCTGGAAACCCAAAAAAATCCCAGCCATGTCTGACCTAACCTGTCTTAATCGCCTCCATTTCTCACTTTACCCTTACCTGCTTGTTTCTTCCCTGCACCCCCATAAATGTGGTGATGGGGTGTGATATCCACCATACTAACTACTTAGCCTCATTACTTCATTCAGGTTGACCTGGGGCTCCTCCCCATCCAGCATGCACTGCTTGATTCTTCACAAAGACAAACCTGTAGTATACAACTAGAATAGACAGAACATACTCTCACCTCAGAATTCACTTTGCCTTATGCTCAACTTTAGCAGAGACCGGTGGGAGTAGGTCATTGGGTAGATAGAGCCAAGACTGGACTTAGGCATGAAAATCAGACCCTAGCCTGAACCAGAGTTCAGAGAAACAGAGTTTGCAGCTGCAGTTATTAACCGAGTTAACTTGGGGCTGCTCTATGGTGTTGTGATGGTTCACTTTTCTATGAGAAATTACACGTATATTGCATTGTAACTCAGCCATAGTGTATACCCTCTGAGGTACACTGTTTCAGCTGTATTACGGAACCTGATATACCACAGAATCTGTATAAATGTTGTTTGTACTGCTAAAACTATAAAACTAAGATAAATATATTTATGAGAAAAAAAGAATCAGTTTGTTATTGAGAGGGATTCTCCCTCCTGTGTAAAGGAAAGCTTCCTGTCACATTCAGACTGGCAGGAAAATACCAGTTGGGTGGAGTATGGCACAACCCTATAGAAATAAGAACCTATACAGTATGTACAGTATACAGTGGTTTTCGAAGCTTGCTTGTGACTGAAATACAATTAGGAGATTACACAAAAAAAGAAATGCCTTCATATTTTCAGCATCAGACACCTACTGTAGAACAATCTCCCTCTCCAGCTGAGAAATGCTTTTCACTTGCATGTGGTCAAGTCCCATCTTTCTTGTTATGGCAGAGCCCCCTGTATTATTTTTGGTCTAGTATCTCCCCCTCCCTATCCATGATCATGTTGCATTCCAACGCTCTTGCTTGTTATTTGCTGTGACCTCACTTTGCTAGTTTGCTTTGATTACTGTTTGGATGTACTTACCTTTACAGTTTGTGTTTTGCCTTACATGCAGAAACAGAGAAAATTGTTGTCAGAAAAGGACTGCTAGACCCAACCAGTCTGCACAAGGGCTTCCTGTCTAGGGTATCTCCACAAACCCTAAATGGTCTCAGGGGATCCTCTCCCTCCCTGTTTCTGTACTAATATGCTTCTCTGTCTATCCCATGCATACTTGAAACTGTCCACCTCTCAAGCCACCACAACTTTGACTGGCAGTCGGTTCCATGCTTCTATCAACCTTTTCTGTGATGAATTTTTTTTTTTTTTTTAGTTATTTAACCAGGTGAGACACACTAAGCTAAAAGTTTTTTTACAGGTGCAACCTGGGAGCATAGGGAAGTTAAACGACTTGCTCAGGGTCACACAGTATGCAAGTGAAAGCTGTGGGATTCAAACCCAGGTCTTTTTATCTCACATCCTTACTGAAATTTCCCCCCTTTTTAAGGACATTTTACCCAGTATACAGTATAACTATTCCTGCTGGACTATATAAACCTGTTAACTGCTGCTGTCCTCCCAGGGACCCCCATGCAAGTGAGATGAGATGCTGCATCTCATGAGGTTATCCCTGTTGGAGTGATTTCAAATAAATAAATAAATAAATAATGGCTCTCCTACAGAGCTCATATCTGCTCATGATTAGCAGGATGTGTAAAAGTGTCTGTCCTGCATGCGGCATAAAGGCTAGCACCATATCCTAACTCATACACCAGTGCATTAGTCCAAGGCATGGGGTGAGGGGTCGAGTGCAGAGGAGAGTCATTGATTACAGTATGCAAAATTTGAACAGTTATGGCACATCTACATACCAAATGATAGGCAACAGGCAGATACTTAACCAAAATACAATAATGTATTCGCTGGCCATCACAAATGTGCAACCTCGCCTGGAGACTCACAACACAGACTTCTGATGTTTCAAACAATCCTGCTCTTTAATGTGACTGTTCAAATTTTGCTTGCTATTGCTGTCATTGAGCACCCAGTTCCTAGTGAGGCTCTTATTCTGGCTTGGACATAAATAGTATGCGTTTGCCAATGTTTACCAAAAACGTATGTCAGAATTGGTACCTAATCCTGCCTGGGTATTGCAGTGGTGGGTGGGTGAGGGTGGATGGGTTTGTTTTTAGTTTGTTTGTATTGTTTGCACTATTTATTGTTTGCTGTATTTAATATTGCATTTCTTGTCATTGTGTTGTTATTGTTGTTTGCTGAAATTTAATAAAGTGCATGTAATTAAAAAAGTAAACAAGTTATCTTTTTTAAAAAGGTAGTGAAAAAAACAGCAAAACTCATTAAAATCAGCAGAATTCCACAAAAAGCACAGAGGTTCAACAGAAAAATCAGAAGAGGAATGTTTAGCAGAACAATTAACAAATGTGATAATTTAGTTTTCCAGTAAATTTGCATTTTGCAGTCTGTGAAAACTGAAAGTGACAAGGTATTTTTTTTGTTTCCATTCCAATGCAAAAACAGTGACGAGGACAACTTCACCACTTTCTGTTTGTGACAAAAACTGTGTTCCTTGCTTTCATTTCAAATCTCAATTCCACTACTGCTTTTTAAATCTAAATGTGGAATCTGGAATCAGTGAGAAGAACCATTTAATCAGCCTAAGCAGGGATGAGGTGGCCTTTGCAGTTTGCATTATACATTGGACATGTTTCTAAGGACTGAGTTCAAAGCAGTTTTTCTCTTTGAGTTTACGTGACAAGAATTTAGGGAACTTACAAAGGTTCCATTAGGAGCATCACTGGCAAATAACATGAACAGGTGGATGACTTAAAAGACAAACTCAGGTGTGTCTGGGGAAAAAAACATTTGATGCAGTAGCTGTCTTCAAATGTATCATTTATATTTCCTCAGGTAACAAGTATGACTAAGATTTGAACGTGCAGATACACTGTGAGATTTCTGTTATTTGTTCCATTATTAAGACTTCACTTCCGTTGCCATTCTTTTTTTAAACTCAAGCTTTATTCAGATTCTTTACACAACACACATTGAACAGTGATGTACAACATTATGCTTTTTTGATGTAATCTCTCAGAGAACCTGCTGGCTCTGTTATAGTTAAACAATATAAACTGTTCAGATGTGGGTATGTTGAATTACTTCTTTAAATTTGGCATGAATAAAACTGTAATTTGTATAATAAAGAGAAAAACTTGAACAACTAAAACAAACAGCACCTTGCCTTGTATTTTTTTTTTAAATCTCTCCCCATCCCCCACCATGCCCCCTCCTCCCCAATGTCCAGGGTATTCAGAATCCAAAGTCTGTATACCTCAGGTCCTGGTTTATCTCTCATGGTCTCTCAATTACTGAGTAATGGAAACCATTACAATTATGCACTGATGAACGGATATGGATCACTGTGCTACTGAGCTTGGTAGGCACTCTGATAATTCCAGTGTGACATGTGTGGGTACAAAATCAATCACAACTGCAAAACCAGTACAGCTAGCATGCAATGAGTGTGTTAGATGTTTTCAGCAAAGGAGCTAGAAATATAGTGGTGTGACACATTTAAGGTAGATCAACTGTAGACAATTATAAGTGTAGCACTATTGTCTGAATCTTTAACTTGCAGTGCTAGGTATATATTACACATATTATTTGCATAAAACTTTGTCAATGCACTTGTTAGGGTACCTTAACACAACAAACGTTGGGAAATGTGATGTCAAGGTTTCTAACCCTAATTCCGCACCCCCACACTCATCCCCACCCCCACAAGCAGCAAAAGGAAAAATCATCTGGGTTCGGAGCCTTCTAGAGTCTTAACAAATCAGTCGTTGGGTCTTCTTTGGAGTTGTCAACCCTGATGCCCACCCCTCCTCCCAGCCCATAGCCTCCTGTCTGAAGCACAAGGTATAGCTTCAGGCTTGTGCTTCATAGTAATACACTCTTCAAAGGTAGAGAAGTATGTTTCGCCACATGTTGCCAACACAATTTGTTGTAGCTTCCTTCTAGGGTTTCCAACATTAACTTTCCACCCCACTGTGAAAAAAATGTTTATGTTGAAAATTTGGGGTCAAAATATTTAAAATTACCAAAGTTACAAGACAGCATAGACAATTTTTAACACACATGCATAACTTTGCCATTTTTACATGTTTTGAACCCGCATTTTCAACACAGCCTTCTTATGACCCTACCTCATGAACAAGGGTGGTGCAAATTTTCAATTACCACTGAAAAGTGCCAAGTGACTGTAAAATCACCCTTAGGGCCAGATTTGCATAATTCCAGTGCCATTGGTCATGCGGTGGGGTCCCAAAGAGGCCATGTTAAAAATTTGGAGTCAAAATATACAAAAATGACAAAGTTATGCATCAGAGTTCAAAACCCAGTTGAAATACATTGAACTGCACTTACCTTAGTATCTTTTATTGCAGTCACCGGTTCTAGCAGCAAGACGTGTCTTCGATCAGACAGTGGATCTTCGCCATAAGTCGTGTTCAGGTGAGTGAGGGTTTGTGGGGTATGTGTGTAGTGTATGGGGGGTGAAGGGGTGCTGAGTGGGAGGTTGGGGTGGGGGTCAGATCAGCAAGGGACTGTTTTTCTTATTTACAGGTTTAACAAAATAAGCAATTGAGGGATGGTTTTCTTCATTTCAGATTGCATCTGACACTGAGGATTGGGCACCCCAGTGTTAGGATGCTTTTCTGGCAGTGGGGGCAAGTGACCAGTAGGAAGGGGAATCACAAGAAGTCATACCAGGGGTGAGCACCCCAGTTCATTTATATTTAATGTTGCAAAACAAAAATAAATACCATGAAGTGTGGGAAGGTGACCTGGAGGGAAGGGGTGAGAAAGAAGCAGTACAGGGGGAGATGGGCATCCAGGACTGCTTTAGGAAAATGATAGATAGATAGATAGATAGATAGACAGACAGACAGACAGACAGACAGACAGAGACAGGGAGACAAGGGATTGACAGTTCACTGCTGTCACTGCAGCCTGTAGCACAACTTCCAGTTGAGGCTACTGAAGTCAAGCAAGTCCCAGGTGAATGGCTCCTCTCACTAAGCTGGGTACCTGACATTTTGGGGGGTGTCAGTAAAGGTGTTTAGTGCAACTTTTAAGAAAAAGAAATAGCAGAATGTGGCTAAACGGACCCTGTTTAGCTAGGTTCAGAGGCCTGATTCTTGAACCAAGACTTAGAGCAATACAAGCTGCAGAAAACCACAGATTGAGTGTACCAGGGACCCTGCACCTGATTCTCAAATAAGTGGAGTCTCGTCACCAAAGTCTTACATTTTTCCACAGCCACTCCTGTGCAGCAAACAGATGGCACATGGAAGGGTACTGCTGCAAGATGCAGGAGGGTCATGCATACCTGCTGGTACCTCCATGGCTGACTACAACAATGGGGCATGAATGGCAATTTGTGGATGGTGCACATTACCACTCGGTCCTGTGTCAGCAGCCATCTGTGCCCACACCTTGGTGACAGAGAAGAGTTATGCCAGTGGGAGGTATGCCATGCCATTGGCAGCTGCATCTGAGCTGTCAGCAGACTTGGGAGCATGGAATGCATAAAAGCAGAGATGGCAGGTGGAACATTGTGGGTGCTGGCGAGCGCACTATGTCCAGTGCTGGGGGGGGGACATGGTCTCCACCAACAGGACAATGGCAGCACACCAGCATGGCACCAGTCTGGGAGTGGCAGAGACCAATATGGTGCCTGTTATTGCAGGCTGGTGGTGTGAGGACTGTGGGGGAGCTGCATGGGCATGGGACGCTTCAGCAACGTGACTGCAACTGGGGGTCATAGGAGCACTGCACATGACACCAGCTCCAGAGGTGGTGCATGGGTTGTTAGACCAGCTCTGAGTGGATCTATCCCCCTTATGAACCCTGCATCCCTTGTGGCACTTTCTAAATTCCAAATATGGGCCCGTGTCAGCATAGCTGTGTATCCACTGCAAGAGTGGTGCAAATCCATTTGGTGCAGGCAACCCACCATGTGACACAGACTGCGTTCCAGAATCAGGACTGGTGCAGTACGGTGCAAGTTTCCCCTTTCACCATTCCTAATTGGCACACAAATCGTGCACCTTTCCCCACCATTTGTGAATCAGGCCCCAGGTGTTTTTTTTTTTTAAATAGATCAGTTTTAATTATTTTCAATGTTTGTGACTTTAAAAGGAGAAAAAAATGGCAGCCATCAATATCATTATTTGCTTCAGCATGAAAGGAAAAATCATGAAAATAAACACTTGCGAAAGTTTTTTTTACCTGTCAAACTTGAGTGAGCTGAAAAATTGTTATAACTCTAAAACGGTATAATATTTTTTCACAAAACCTCAAAAGTCACACCACAAAATGTACTCTTGCTGAATATAACACATTTCAAATTTTACAAGAAGGGTTTATGGCTGTTAATACGATATACAGATGATTGCAGTTTGCAGCTGGGGAAAACTGAGAATGTGAGGTATTCCAGTTGGTGGGGGTCCAGAGGTTACAGCAAAGAACCATAAAGCAGGAGTTCGCAGCTTTTTTTTTTAAACCTGCCATAAGCAGTCCTTGATTGCCCAGGACCCCTGAACAACAGAAAAGTGATGATTAGCAGCTCTAAAACCAGAAATGCAGAAATATAAACAACAGCTCGCTCACTAATCTCTCCATTCAAATGGTTGCTTCATGGCTGTAGCTTGGTTCTTGCATAACTACTGAGGATACTTTGAAGCCTAGCTACAGTCTTGAAACAACACACAGTTTTTGAACTGAGAAAAGATAATTCAGTTAAACCACCCTCCTTGTTGAAGTAGAGAATATTGAATGAAACATTGGTGGAAAAATTGATGGAGGGATTGTGAACATTTAGTGAAATTAAAAGTTATTCTGTTTTAGTGCTTGGTTATTGAGCGGTTTTCTGTTGTACTTTTTAAATCCACTTTTTAAGTTTGCTGATTTACTGTGATCCTGAAGACATTTGACTACTTTGTGCTTCAGTCCAACCAGTTGTCAGATTAGGTTGACAAGAACCCGAATCCCCCTTGAAAACAAGATGATGCATCTCAGCTGGACTGGCCTAGGTAAATGAATTGTACTGCAACAGCTCCTTAGCAGGGATGTAATCTGAATATCAGGAGTCAGTGGGTTGCAAAGTAGATACATAGATACATAGACAGTGTCAGCAGATAAGGGCCTATGGCCCACCCAGTCTGCCCATTCGAGCTTGTAAGTTCAGTTTGTTTTCCTAGAAGTCTGTTGCCTTTACCCCTGACCTCTAGAATTCCTTTATGTCTATCCAGCCATTCTTAAATCCCGTGATTTTTTCAGCCCCCACCACTTCCTCTGGCAGGGTGTTCCACTTGTCCACCACCCGTTCTGTGAAGAAATTCTTTCTCATGTTTCCTCTGAATCGTCCTCTCTCCAACTTCATCCCATGCCCTCTAGTCCTGGAACATCTTTTTTGCTTAAAAATAGTGTTTTCCTGCACCCTGTTCCTCCCTGTAAGATACTTGTATGTCTCTATCATATCCCTTCTCTCCTCCTCTCCTCCAGGAGTACATGTTCAGTTCCTTCAACCTGTCTTCATAGGACTTGTGATGCAATCCATGCACCATCTTTGTTGCCCTCCTCTGAACCTTCTCTACCCTGTCTATGTCCTTACGAGGTATGGTCTCAGAACTGTACACTGTACTCCAGGTGGGGCCTCACTAGTGTCTTGTATAGCAGAATTATGACCTCCTTTTCCTGCTGGTGATGCCCCTCCTATACATCCCAGCATCCTATTTGCTTTACCTGCTGCCTTGTCACACTGTTTCCCTACCTTGAGGTCATCAGGATGACAACCCCAAGATCCTTTCCTGCTTGGTGCATGCTATATCCTCACCCCCCAACTGATATATTGTGCCAGGATTTTGTGCCCCCATATGCATTATCTTGCCTTCTTTGCATTGAATTTCAACTGCCAAACCCCTGACCATTCTTCAAGTTTCTGCAGGTCGCTTCTCATTCTGTCTACACCCTCTGGTGTGTCTACTCTGTTACAGAGCTTTGTTTCATCAGCAAACAGTGAAATTCTGCCTTCTAGGTCCCTAGCATGATTCACTGATGAAGATGTTGAATAGGACGGTCCCAGCACTGATCCCTGTGGTACCCACTGGTCACTCTTCCCTCTGTGTTGTGACAGCCATTTACCACCACCCCTCTGTGTCCTGCCACCCAGCCAGTTACCTACCACCACCACACTACTGTCCTGCCCACACCCATATTCCCAGTTTGTGTATGTCTTCTATGTGGCACAGTGTCAAAGGCCTTGCTGAAGTCCAGATAGGCCATGTCCACTGCCCTCCTCTGATCCACCTCCTAATCACCCAGTCAAAATATTCAACGAGGTTGGTCTGACGCGGCCTCCCCTGTGAAACCACGCTGCCTTGGGTCCTGTGAGTCCATTGACAACTAGATGTTCCACCAACCTCTCCTTCAGTGTGCTTCCATGTCTTCCCCACTACCGAGGTGAGGCTGACTGGTCTGTAGTTCCTGCTTCCTCTTTGTTCCCACTTTTGTATAAGGGGACTACATCTGCTGTCCTCCAGTCTTTGGGTACCTCCCTGTTTCCAGTGATCGGCTACACAGGATAGCCAGAGGTTTCAGCCACCACCTCTCTTAGTTCTTTAAGGACCCTGGGTGCACCCCATCTGGCCCCATTGTCTATCAACTCTTATTACTTCCAGTTCCTTCAGGACCCTTTATCGTAGTAAAGAGACTGTGTCCATTTCTGCACCATTCTCACCCTTGTACTCCCTTCAGACCCATTACCCCCCTCTTCCTCAGTAAAAGACTGAGCAGAAATACCTGTTCAATATGTTAGCTTTACTGTTGTCATCCTCCACTGACCCCATCCTCCCCTTCAGTCTCACTATCCCTCCTTTGTCTTTCTTTTTCCTTATGTACCTGTAAAGGTTTTGTCCCTCTACCACTGATTTTGCAATGTGTTCTTCTGTCTGAGCTTTGGCTTCCTTACTGACCTCCCTACCTCCGCACTTCTCCTGGTACCTCCCTATCCCCTTCTGCCTGTGTCTTTTGTATTGCCTGAATGCAATATTTTGGCTTTCACTTTCTTTGCTACCTCTTTGAAAACCATAATGGTCTCCTCTTCCTTTTCCTTTTGCTAACCTGCTTAATGCATAATTCTGTTGCTCTTGTAATCCCCATTTTAAATACTGCCCACTGTTCCTCAACCCCTGATTCCTGTCCCATTCCCCTTAATGCCTCTAGTAGGGGCATGTTAAAAGAGAGGCTCCCTCCCTGGCTGTTTGTAGGAAAGGGATGTCTCTAGGAGTCAATACTGATACAGACTACTACTCAAACACTGTCATCCGCCTCATCACCCGTGTTTCATTACTCCCCTCAGGGTGTCAGGAAGGTATTGGACAAAAATGTGTCAGAATAAGAGCAAAATGTCTGCAATCGATGTGGGATTCATAGATCTCTGTGAGTGCAGAAATGGAACAAATGAAGGTCACACTTCTGAATACGATGGAGAAAGAGTAACATTGGCAGAAGTCTGGACTTTTGTTTTTTATGGGTCATTGGAATCAATGTAGCCTAGTGGTGGCTAAAATGCAGACTAAGAGCCATGAACCCCTTGGAGACCAAGGTTTAAATCTCAGCACTACTCCTTATTGTATGACAAGTCATTTTACCTTCCTGTGCTTATCCAACTTTCTTTCTCTCTCTCTCTCTCTCTCTCTTGCTCTCTTTTGCTCTGTCTCTGTCTCTCTTCTCCCACTCTGTCTTTGTTTTACATTCCTTTTTATGTCCTAGAAACTTGCTTAACCTCTATAACTGGACAGACTGAATGTACAAATTATCTTTTTCTGCCGACATTGTCTATGTTTCTCCATGTGTGCCTAATGGCTAGAGTAACTAATAATTGCTCATGAAGCACTTTGGGGCACAGAGTGTTTGACAGGTACTATGAAAAACAAATTCCTTCTTTTACTTCCTTTGTCCTTAATTTGGAAGTCAACCGACATGGCCTCATATCGGGCTCTTACAACTGGCTCAGCCTTTTGGTGATTACTAACCAGGCCCACAAGCAGACTCTGCTCTTTTTTGTTAGTTAATTTCTCATCCCTGCTGTGCCTGTGCTTGCTCGTCAGCTTTACAGCATCTGACTATGCACTCCAAAACAGCCTGATGGACATTGGATCTATTCATCAGTTTACTGTCACTTGCCTTTATCTTTACAGTTCTGCCCCCTCCCTCCTGCCACTGAACCTTATTTATTTGTTTATTTATTTTATTTATTTATTTAACAAATCAGAAAGACCTTTGAGACAAGGGCTCTTTTACAGAGGTTCCACGTCAAGTCACAAGAATAGCAAATTGCAATGGTTTCAGTAAGTAGTACAACATGAGGAAAGTAATTACATAAACAAAAGAACAATATGGCAAGATAAATATTGTGTCAAGTGCAGCCAGTGGCCTTATCTGAAGAGGGGTGAAAGGGATTACAAGGAGAGAAGTACAGGGGGTGAATTGGGGGTGGAAGGAGCAAAATAAGAGCAAGGAGGGAGATTCCACAATGAAGCTTAAGCAGGAAAGACCCACGGGGCAGGGGTAGATGGAGAGAACAAGGTGAGGAAACAGAGGAGAGAGGGGGGAAGTAGGAGTGGAGGAGTAAAGGAAAGGGGGATGAGGTAGGATGAAAAGAGGGCAGGAATGGGAAAGGGATAAGGGAGGAAGTGCTGTGAGTGGAATAGCGCAGCAACAGGATAGGGCTATACAGGGGCAAATGGTAAAAGAGGGAGGTCCCAGTGCATTTAGCTGTCAGCAGAGATTAGGTATAGCTTTCCTCATGAGCTCCAAGATCCAATAGGGAGGCAGGGCCTCCAGCCTCACTGTAGGCCATTAGTATGTGAGTGGTTGCTCAGTATCATTCTTTATTACCTCCTCCAGCTTTAGTCTACATTTCCCCTCCTTTCCCACTACTTCTACTGCAACATGCAACTGATGAAGGGCAAGCAAAAGGCTGTCTTTGTAGTCCACCAAGTAAGGGACTCTTCTCATAAATTGCTACTGTTCATGGATGATATCACACTGTTTTGGGTGGACATTGTCCAATCCCTGCAGGTATTAACTGAGATCATTGCTAGTTACTCAGCCCTGTCTGAATATAAGCTTAATGGTGCCAAATCCCAGGTCATGCCCCTAAATACCACCTGTACTCAAACTTTCTTCCAGGACCACCCTTTCCAATGTCCCCCTTCTGGTGTGATATCTCTAGGGACCCAGCTTAGATCTACTGTATAAGCTACTGTTGTACATAACACTCAGGTTAGGCTAGAAAAGCTGGACAAAGGTACCTCCAGATAAGTGGACATTATGCTTTCCATCTGGAGTAAGGTTAAAATTGATTCTGCTGCCCAAGTAACAATATGTCCTTTCTAATCTCCCACTCATGATACCGGTTTCCTTCTTCAAAACCCTCAGCTCTAAGATGTCCTCGTTCATTTGGGGGGGGGGGGATGCCCCTAAAATTAAACTGCAAATCCTACAATCCTACTAGAACCAGGGGGATTCAGCCTCCCTAATCTGAGAACTGTACATGAACATGTCCTTTTGCGACAAGTAGTAGTATGCTACAAACCTAGGCTCTCCTCACACATTTTGAGATGGGTCCGACTGGTGAAGACACAATGGCAAGTGCCATCCCTTTTGCACTAATCTCACCAGACAGGGGCCTTCCACCCTCAGCAACCCATTCTGCCAAACACACTAAGAGAACCTGGATCATATAGGCACACAACCTGGTATGGGACCCCAAAACTGCACATTCCAGACCAATATTGAATAACTTCCAACCTAACATTGAAAAGGCACCAATGTATTGATGAATTTGATTTGTATTTGATGAAGACAGAGATTTTACCTGTTCAGAGTACTGACTCCTGAGCAGACACGATAGACCATTAGGCCTACTCTGCTGGCATGCTAGTATGATAGTATGGGCCCTCATGGCAAGAGGTGTGTGCACACTATCCAAGACCTATACAACGCCCTTACCAGAATACTTTACTCTTTTGAAGAAATGGTAGCCAAATACCAGTTCCCTCAAACACAGTTTTGAAGATATTTTGTGTACCCAAGTCCGTCTTGGCGGCATCAGTGAAGCTGCACAAACGTAGTGTCTCACTGTGGTTATTCTTCTGGTTTCCTAATGAACCACAGCAGAACAATGAAAAGAAGAATTGTATTTTTAAAACGGGGGAACAAAACTTACTATTTACAATATGTATTCTATATGGTTATTGATATAAAATGGGTTATCATCTTATATTAAAGACAGAACATGATATCCCGTGAGAAGGCGATCATTATTGAGTGCTTACCAAAAGGGCGACTCAATAGCGACACCTGTTCTCAGGGCTAGTGGATGGGGGGGGCAAATGTGGGTATAGTGGCATCCTGTCGCTATATGTATGCATGCACACGGTGGGGGAGCGAGCACACTGTGTGACGGGCAGAATGGGAGGGAGGGTTTGTGAGGGGTAACGCCACAGTGGGTTGCCGAGCTGGCCATGTTGCATGGCGGGTTCATGGCAGGCTATGGTTGGGAGGGTGCTGGGTTCAGTGCTGGGCACTTCGGGATTTTTGTGTCAGCTGAGAATATAGTTTTATTTTAGTTTGCAACCCCTCTCCGACATGCACCCCCTGGAGTTGAGAATCTTTAGTAGGGGTGTGTGGGGGGTGCAGCCCCCTGCAAAAACAAAAAAAATCACGTTCCCAGTGCTCTTTTGCCATGCACCGGGAGTGTACATCGGCAAAATGATTTTTGCCGATGTACAGTCGCCCTAACGGCAATAGCCTTTCCGTGATCACGTTATCACATAAATCCGCAGGACAGTGTTTCTGTTTTATCTCCAAATGTTGCAACATTATCTCTCCTCCAAACCAAAGATTACAATCACTGAACTGAGTATAATCTTTAGTTTGTGTTAATGCACTGATATGGGGGGATTTTTCTTTTGCACTCAGCTGTTTTAAGTGTGATTTTATTCAAATGTCATGTTTTCTCTTTACAGAATGGTTCCTTTTACAGTGCTATACAATTATGTATTTCTCTATTGAAGTCATGTATTAATGCTTATATTGTGGTCTCATCATTTTACTAGACCCACTGGTCACATATAATTTTGAAGATATTTATCGCTTGTATTTTTTCCCAAATACTTTCAAATTATAAAATAGAATGGAACGTTAAACAGGTTCTCACTGATCTTATGTTTACATTAGATAAAACAATAGTCTGTTCTATAATACTTTAAACAGACAACAAAATAAATTTTTTTTTTTTGGAGACTCATTTAAGACACTTGGACATTGCTTTTATGAGAAGAGAATTGATGGGGCAAGTCCTTGGCACTGGCAACAACTCTTAAAAAGTTGGAGTGCTAAGAGGTTTGAGTTTCCAAATGTGCTCCAAGATAGAAGATAATCTGGGGACATTTCTTAATAAGCAGTGGTAAACTGGAGAAAGAATATATCTCACTGATAAACTGTAATGGCCCTGCCAACAATAACTATGATATCTGCTTCACTGGCTGTAACAAACTAAGCCATTTTTTGAATAGTATTATCATTATTGCTGGCAACACAGGCTGTGTATTGGACCCTGTCTTAGATCCAAATGTTGTCATACTAAAACCAAAATTGAAAGACATCTGCAATATACAGTAGAACAAAAGAATGCTGTAGGTATCTTAACAACTGTGCCCAAATATATGAGTATTGTGAGAAATATAAATTGCTATCAGACTGCCAAGTGGGCTTCAGGGTGGGGAGGTTGATTGAAAGCCCCCTGTCAATCTTCATGGATACAGTATCAAATGAACTGGAGTCGAGGGAGTCTGTTGGCGTGGTGTTCATCAACCTCTCAAAAGCCTTTGACTTGGTCGACTATCATGTCCTGATGAAATGGCTCTCGCTCATTGGCATGTCTGATCCAATAAAAACATGGATGCATTCTTAGCTGACGGAACGTATGCAGCAGGTGTGTGTGGATGGAATTCTGTCAGATAGGGAAGGGATCTTTAGGTGTGTACCCCAGGACTTGATCATGGGCCCCCTATTGTTCCTAATATACATAAATCCTCTGCCACAATTGATAGAAGGATGTAAGATCTATCTATATGCTGATGATATGACCCGAATAGGTAGGACCAAAGATAACATGGAAGTACAAAATATCCTACAGTCTGATTTTGACAACCTGTAACATTGGCTACAAAACTCAGGGATGGTCCTTAGGAAAAAAAAAAAAACTCAAGTAATGTTGTTCAATACTAGATGTACAGCAAAAGTACAAAACAATGGTTTGAATATATACACCTTAGATAAATATAAATTGGAAGAGGTAGCATCATATAAGTACCTGGTAGTACATATAGACAACAAGTTTACCTTTGAGGAACATGTGAGCAATGTTATAGGTAAAGTCAACATCAGACTGGGGCCCTTCAAAGGAGAGTCTCAGTACTATCCAAAGAGACTAGAAATAGGGTTGTACAGTAAATACCCCTCCTCCCTGTTCTAGAGTATGGTAGCATAGCCTATCAGCATGCTACAAAGACTCTGTTGATCAAGCTGGATAAAACATACGACAGGATGGCTAGATTTGTCTTAAAATGCCAATACAACACACACCTTTGCAGTCTTTTGAAACAACTAAATTGGGATTCCCTTGAAATATAAAGAAACAAGCGGATGGGGCTAAAAGCAGTCACAGAACTTGGTGGTGGAAACCTGAATAAAAATAAAAATGCACAGAATCCAAATAACAAATAGAATCTGAGAGATCTAAAAGCGTAAGTGCTTAATGATCCCTTCTGAGAACAACCTGTACAGCAAAATGCAAAGAAGGTTTTGACTCTTAAAAATCTGGAAGGAGTTAAACCCTGAGGTCCAAAATATTAAAAATGTAGGACAATTCAAAGCAAGTATTGATAAAGTCTGGAAAGATAAGTGTTTTTGCTTAGGGTAGTATTAAGAGAATCATATGGCACAGTTGGGGGGGGGGGGTACGTTGGAGGGTGGCCTGGCCATATGAATCTTCTGCTTGTCTCTTTGAAACTATTGTTGATTTTGTCCACATCTTATCCTAATCTACTATCCATTTGTATGTCCTAACTAAAACATTTGTAATGTCCTTGCAGAAATTGAGGTTTACCATGTGCTATACAATGACTGTATCTAATGTAACTCTGTTTCTGTGGCATTAACATCAATTTATGTAATAACCCTTCCCATGTAGCCACTTACATAAACAGGACAACTTTGTAAAACAGGGCTTTACAGTCCTAAAAGTTATCTCCTGTTAAAAAATAAAGGTTTTTATCTGTCTAGCCAATCACTGGAAACAGGGGAGGTGCCCAAAGACTGGAGGACACCAGATGTAGTCCCCTTATACAAAAGCAGGAACAAAGAGGAAGTGGCAAACTACAAATCAGTCAGCCTGATCTTGGTAGTGGGGAAGATCATGGAAGCACTACTGAAGGAGAGATTGGTGGAACATCTGGTTGCCAACGGACTACAGGACCCAATGCAGCATAGTTTCACCTGGGGGAAGTCATTTCAGACCAAACTCATTGAATTTTTTGACTGGGTAACAAGAGAGGTGGATCAGGGGAGGGCAGTAGATGTGGCCTATCTGGGCTTCAGCAAGGCCTTTGACACTGTGCCACATAGAAGGCTATTAAACAAACTGGGGAATATGGGAGTGGGCAGGACAGTAGTGTGGTGGGTAGGTAATTGGCTGAGCGGCAGGACACAGAGGGTGGTGGTAAATGGCTGTCACTCCACAGAAGGAAGAATGACCAGTGGGGTACCACAGGGATCAGTGCTGGGACCAGTTCTATTCAATGTCTTCATCAGTGACATTGTGCAGGACCTAGAAGGCAGAATTTCCCTGTTTGCTGATGACACAAAGTTCTGTAACAGAGTGGACATGCCAGAAGATGTAGACAGAATGAGGAGGGACCTGCAGCAGCTTGAAGAATGGTCAAGAGTTTGGCAGTTGAAATTCAATGCAAAGAAGTGCAAGATAATGCATATAGGGCACAAAAACCTTGGAACAACATATCAGCTGGGGGTGAGGATGTAGCATGCACCAAGCAGGAAAGGGACCTTGGGGTTATCATCTCTGATGACCCCAAGGTAGGGAAACAGTGTGACAAGGCAACAGGTAAAGCAAATAGGATGCTGGGATGCACAGGCAGTGGCATCACCAGCAGGAAAAGGGAGGTCTTAATTCCACTATGCAAGACACTAGTCAGGCCCCACCTGGAGTACAGTGTACAATTCTGGAGACCTTATCTACATAAGAACATAGACAGGGTAGAGAAGGTTCAGAGGAGGGCAACAAAGATGGTAGAGGGATTGCATCACAAGTCCTAAGAGGACTGGTTGAAGGACTTGAATATGTACTCCCTGGAGGAGAGAAGGGAGAGAGGATATGATACAGACATACAAGTACCTTACAGGGAGGAACAGGGTGCAGGAACACACTATTTCCCAGTAAAAAAGATGTTCCAGAACTAAAGGGCATGGGATGAAGTTGGAGGTAGGGTGATTCAGAGGAAGCATGAGGAAGAAGTTCTTCACACAAAGGGTGGTGGACAAATGGAACACCCTGCCAGAGGAAGTGGTGGGGGCTGAAACAATCATGGGATTTAAGAATACATGGGATAGACATAAGGGAATTCTGGCAGTCAGGGGTAAGGGGAAACAGACTTCTAGGAAAACAAAGTGAATTTACAAGCTCAGATGAACAGACTGGGTGGGCCATAGGCCCTTATCTGCTGACAGTGTCTATGTATGTATGTATGTAACAATCTATCTATCAATTCAGTTTTTATTGATCAACTTTGCTGTTATGAGGAGTCAAAGTTATTACAATTATTTAAAACACATCAAATGTTCATGCAAAGATCCTTAAGAAATACATAATTCATTTACATACCCACAACATATTTGTATATTAAAACAACAATAAAATATATTGCATTCTATGTCTTCTACAATAATATAATAATTGCTTAGATTATTTGTATTGCCATGTTAAGATGTTTAATATAATCCAAAATTTGAACTGGAGTCGAACTAGGAGAACAGCCTGTATCTTATAGTAAGAATTTTTGAGATCGATAGTATTTTTTCTTTATGTTGATTACAGATGAGATGAATCGAGATAACATTAGGGCATATTCAGCAAATCTTGAATGTAGCAGAATAAATATTTTGTCATAATTACTATCAGAGTAAAGTTTAAGGAAGTCAAAAAGCAAGGAGTTTCTTGCTTTTGTGTATAACGGGCAAATATTAACCATGTGTGCTAGGGATTCCTTATGACCTTTATTACATCCACAGTAGGAGCTAATTGGTTCATCATCATTCTGTGGTAGTCTATTATAATAAATATATTTGGATATTAAAAGTTCGGAAAGGAGCCCTTGTTATGAGCTTTCTATCATATGGAGAAATTGGTAGAAGTAAATAAACTTCTAAGGAGTGGTCAATTTTACTTAATTTGAACCCTTTTGGCTTTTAGGGCAGGGAGACTGGAGTTTCCCGCATAATTATAATTAAATTTTAAGAGGGCCTTGACTGCAATTTTTGCTTTTATACTTTAATCTTTTTGGTGTGTTGACCATTTGGTTGATTTTACAAATTTTACACCAAGATACGCACATTCTTTTACAATGTCTATTATATTGTTTCCTAAATAAAATTTGGAATTTGTTGAATGAGTTCTCTTATCATCAAATGTCATTATTTTAGCTTTTTTAATTTATTTTCAATTCCAAATGTTTACCTTTCTTTTGCAATATGTCAATTTTTCATTGTAAACCAATCTTAGAGAGAGCTGGTATAATGATATCATCTGCATAAGCTAATATTTGCAGATATATGTTATTTATGTTAGGGGAATCCAGATTATTAATTTCATTATAGTGTAATAATCTGTTTATATAGATGTTAAATAAGAGAGGTGCCTTATCTATCTAGCTATCCTAAATTCTAATGCTGAGGAATATACCCACAGCTCAGCATTTCATAAATCTCAAGCAGCCTCTTACACTTGGGGAATTATACTCTGCTTTACATGCTATGGCCTTAGATAATGCTCCTGGACCGGATGACCATCCACTAACTTTCATAGGCCTCTCCAAGATGTTCTTCTTCCCCATTTGGGGGAGATATATCTGGAAGCATATAAAAGGGTGAGTTTAAAGGAGTCAATGCAGTACGCCATTATTTCAGTTCTTCTGAAACTGGTTAAGGGTGAGACTGTAGTAGTGAACTACCGCCCAATCTCTTTGTTAAATATTATTCTTAAAATTTTAGCCAAAGCCTTGACCTTTTATTTACAACAGATTTGGGACCCTCTGATTGGGACAGCACAGGTAAGCTTCATGGCAGGCAGAGTCTCAGCTGACCACCTTTGGAAATTTTTCCATGTTATCTCTGTATCCAGGGATGCGGCTACCCCTATGTTGCTGACTTCACTGGACTCAGAGAAAGCTTTTTGATTTCATGGAGATTTTTGTTCTCTGCTTGAGAACATTATAAGATCCCACAGGAATTCATCTCATGGGTACAACTTCTTTAGTCCAACCCTACATCATGAGTACAGTGTAACAACATTTTTTCATCTAAGTTTTCTTTAAAAAATGGCACCCACCAGGGTTGCCCTCTGTCCCTGTTTTTTATTCATTTTGTTATTGGAGCCTTTAGTACTCTGTATCATTCGACATCCAGTGATAGAGGAGATTTCATTTGGTGGAAAAGAATATAAGCTGTACTTATACATGGACAATATATTGTTACATCTTCAGAATCCCACTACTTCCCCTCCCCATTGCTTTGGAAAAGGTAAGGATCTTAGGCCAGTTTTCCTTCTGTAAGCTTAATTTAGAGAAAACACTGTCGATGCCTTAAACTATTGCACCCGGAAAAGGAATTTGGTTCACTTGGAGCTTACTTGGACCTCCACACAGTTACCTTACCTAGGCCTTAAGTTGTACACATCTGCATCTACATCCCAAATGATCAAAGGCAACCTCACCAGTCTGTTACAAGTTATCCAACAAGATCTTAACAGATGAGTCAACTACCTTTGTCTTTATAGCGGTATATTAGTATTATTAAAAATGAGCATTTTACTATGCTTTTTATAGCCCCTTCACATGTTGTTTACTTTACTGCCTCGTTCCTGGTTTAGACTTCTTCATTCTCAGTTGTCTACATTTCTGTGACAGAGAGAGAAGCCCTGCAAGCCTACTTGAAATTGATGGCATATAAATCATATGGGGGTCTTAATTTACTAGACTTTCTTCTTTACTACCATGCTGCACAGAGCACCAAGTATTTTAGATGGCTCAAAAGGACTGAGATGACAGGACAATCTTACATTCCACAGTGGGTCACCATAGAACGGGACCTTTGTAAAGCTCATGGTATAACTTTAGAAGCTTTACTATATGTGACTAGGGCCAAATTTCCCCATAGCCTTTTTTGTTTGCCAATTGGTGTTTCTGTACCTATATACCACAGTTATGCCATGTGCCTACATTTTCACCTGACTGCCTGAGGGCTCAACCTATTTGGGATAATCCCAATTTCAGAATTGGGGAGTCACTGCTTATAAATGAGACTGGGTGGCTAGAGTGACTACCTATATTCATCACCTCCTGCATGATGATATTTGGATTACTTTTGACAAATTTCAGTAGTCTTATGCAGCTACTGCCCATGACATCTTCCCATTTTTGCAAGTGTAGCACATGCTAGTGAGAAGACTAGGAAGACATGTGGATTCCTCTGAGCAATCCTTATCTATACAAACACTGGGACAGCTTGCTTCCAAAAGAAACGCGATCTCTGGAATTTATTCTACTGTCAGTCCATCCACTCAACTTGGTATGGATCCCCTACACAGTACTGGTCCTCAGCATTAGGTCAGGGGGTTTACCTCTGCCCAGTGGGAGGAAATCTGAAACAATGCTCATAAATATGTCAGTCTTGATAGTTATTGGTTTTTGTAGTTCAAGCTTTTCCACAACATGTATCAAACTCCCAAGAAACTGCATTGCTGGGGCCTCTTGGATTCCCCTGGTACTATGTCATAACGGCAAGCTCAGAAGAGCGATCACTGTTATGGCGAGTGTACCTTGCCAAAAATGAATTTCGGCGATGCACACTTACAGCAAGGAGAAATATGGTGCCCAAGACCTACGGGTTGTTTTCTTAATGTGGTGGGCTGTGTCCCCCACACACTCCTACTTATGGATTCTCAACTCCAGCGGGGTGCATGTCAGGGTGTAAAAAACTAAAAAAAAGTCAATGTCACCTGCCGGCAAACAAACAAACACGCTCCACTGGAGCGGACCCAAATCCTGCACATTGCACCCTGCACCCTCCACCTCCCAACCGACCACCCACCCCACCATGCTAGCAGACCAGCTCATCAGCTGTCTGCTACACCCCCTCCCACACACCATCCCTCCCACCCCTTCCTTGCTGCGCGCGCGCGTCGCATATTCATGCACATCCTATTGCCCACCCCAGTATCCAGTCACCCCCCCTGCCAGGTAGCCCTGAACACAGGTGCCATAATTGATTCACCATTTTTGTAGGTGCCCAATTGCGGTCACCTTGTTCACGGGTACCCGATTCGCCTTTGTGTACCAGATGTAGAGTCGGGGAGGGTACCCCACTACATATTCTGTGGGACTACCCTAAATCTCAGTCATTGTGGCAGGCAGTCCAGAGGATCCTAGATCAAGCATTGGGCCTGGAAGGCACTTTCATGAAAGAAAGATGTCTGCTAGGCCTCGATATAAAGGGACACAGTCAACCTTTTTTGCATCATATTATTTTTGGTTGAAAAAAACATTTTATGATGTATTACCATCTCTAAAATGTATGGAATATGCTGGTTGTTTTATCTGCTTCCTTTCTTAGTAGAACTGAAATGCATTCTAATGGTATAGTTATACCCAACCTTGTTTTGTTTCAAATCCTTGATCTACTCTTATTGCATACTTCCAGAACATTACAAAGATACCCAAACAATGCAGCCACTTATGATGCAGTAGTCTTCTCTCCTCTCCTCTGTCTGCATTATGAGTGGCTAGACTACATTGTGGGTGTTTCTACCTGCAGAAAAGAAGCAGTGGGAGTTGATCAAGGAATGTAAACAAACATGGGTTGGGTGGTAACACGAGTATGGTGGGCAGTCTGTTTTTCACATTTAAAAAGGAAAATGGAAATCAGAAACCAAAGTACCAGCAACTTCACAGTCTCTATGAAATGTAACCAATCTTATAAAATATTTTTTAAACTGGGGACACTTTGAGGTCTAAGGGGGTTGACAGTGTCCCTTTAAATTCCCTATTTGGTGTTCACAAGTTTTATTGTACTCTGATAATGATAGTGATTAAAAAGCTGATTGGAGGTCATTGGCTTGACCAGGTGACACTGGGTATCCTGTGAAGTGGGCAAACTGCAAGTGGGCGCTTAACAAAACGGTGACCCACTTGCAGTGACTGCCCCGATGGTGAGGGGGTAGGGAGGGCGACCGGATGGGGGGGTTCACGACATGGCGATGGGATATCACGCATGTATGCATGCGGGGAGGGTGGGAGTGAGCACACCGAGTGAGGGTGGGAGGCTTTGTGAGGGGTGATGCTGCGGGGTGCCTTTGAGCTTGCGTTGTGGCGTAGTGAGTTGGGTGCTGGCCTGGGGTGGTGAGGATACAGGGACCGGGCGCCGGTATTTTTTGTTGCGCCTGGCCCAAGTCAGTTTTTTTTTGTTTTTGTACAGAATGTTTCCCCCCCGACATGCACCCCCTGGAGTTGAGAATCTTAAGTAAGAAGGGTGCGGCGGCAAAGCCCCCGCATAACAGAAAAATCCTTGTTTTTGTGCCGCTGTTACTGGTAATGCAGTTGCACATCACTGAAATTGAATTTCGGCGATGAGCACTCACCATAAGGATCATCGCCATTCGGCAATCGCCCTTATGACATGGAACTGTGACACTGTCACATTTAGAGTGGCATAAAGAAATATTACATGGGGAAAAAATGGCAGCCTCCCTACAAAATAAATGTCACTTTTCTTGCTAAATGGGACATGCTTGATACAATTCTTCCTTTACTGCACTGTAAGCAACATGTTTAGTTATTATCATGTTGTCGTTACTTTGTGTTATGCCTCTTTTACTGGATGGATATTGTGACTTCCTCACCTGTGAGGGGAAAGGTAGGGGCAGTTTTGTGTTCTAGGATGTTATTTGTTTTGGTTCTTGGTTTTGTTTATGTAATCCTTTCATATTGAGAATTAATAAAGTATATTTTCAAAAAAAAATGTATAAATCATGATCAAGGATTGACCCAATATGTGTCCCCAGCAATATGTTTAATTGAGTAATTGCAATGGCTACAAATGCTTTGGTGATATTGGATTGCACCCTGTTTTGGTCTTTTTCTGTAAGGCTGTAAAACTCAGGAAGGTCAGCAAGAATCAAGAGATAAAATAAATAATATTTTATGAGAAAAGGAAGATCATATCCAAAACCAAAAAATTAAGGTAAAGATGTCTTTTAGGTACCAACAAACTGGAGAATACTTCATAGGTAAATACATGGGATTCCTTCAAATGCCGATTACACAGATATCTAATCGGTATCCCCTTTACCATCGAACAGGAGAGAAAAAGAAATCTGAGGCATAGCCTACAAAAATTAAAACACATGTAGAACTAAAGCTGTTGATGGATGAATCCAATAATGTCTGGAATACATGATCTTTTTCAGATATCCTGAATTGATTGTCGCAAGCTCTGGGCGCACCATAGATATGGTCCACCTGGCTTGCAGCAATCTAAAGGAATTTTTACATCCCCTGCATCCAATTGAGGCTTGCTAGACCAATTTTTTGTGGTCTAGCTTGCGTTCTTGTTTGACACCCTTAACATAGAGCTTGCGTCTAAACTTTGCCGCTTGCTGCCATAAAGCGGATAAACTGTTCCAACTGTGCCCAAGACTGTAAAGTTGGGTGCAGTTGAGGCAATCAGGAATGCTGCAGCTGCAGCGACACAAGGGTTTGATGCAGGGCTTGATGAAACTCCTGCGCCACCCTTTGAAAATCCATCCCAAAGACTGAAAATAATGAATTGGTGAGAAGTGAAGCTGATTTTTTGCAATCAGAAAATTAAAATTAAATTATATAGACTTGGGCCCAGCTATTCAGAAATGCACCAAAGGCCAGCGCAAGTCCAGTGCAGCAGCCATGGCACAACAGGAGCCATATTCAGAGGTTGTGCTGGCCACACTGCACCAGCGCAACCTGGCTGAATATGGCACAGCTGTGCCATGGCGTAACCAGACTTGTGCCATGGTGCAGAAAGAGATGCTCCAGCGCAACTGAGGGAGCAGAGCAGCAGAGCAACTGAGGGGGGCATGGCACAGAGAAGAGACCCAGGGACAGAGTCAGGGAAGCACAGTGACAGGCCACAGGAGGCCACCACCAGCAGGGCACAGCAGGGCGAACACAGGCACCCAAACACCCCTCCCCAGAACACAACAGTGGCACAGATAGTAGGCAACAGGAGGTGCCAATGGCCAATGGCAGGCCACCAAGGAAGTCCTCCCCTGCAGGCTGCTGGCCATGCCCCCCCAGACCAGAGCAGGCCACACCCAGGACCACACAGCTGAGCACACACACACACGCCACACAGGCACACAGGAATCCCACACAGGAGGCAGTGAATGTGCCAGGTGGAAGGCAGTATGGCAGACCACATGGGACAGGCCGCACAACACCAAGCAGGGGCCCCAACACAGTGTGTGGCCAGTATTCTACCAACAACCATGGCCATGTGCCACCACCACGCACACACCTGCCACGCACCCCTGACAGCTGCCCCATGGGCATCCCAAGGCACAGCCCCAGACCAAGGGGAAGGACACCACCACAGTGGGACACACCACAGCACACAGCAGTGAACCACAGAAGCACAACATGTGCCCCGACACATGCACACCACATGGACAGACACTGGATCATTGCAGCATGGCTCCTCATGCCACCTGCAAAGCAGACACTGACACAGGCAGGTAAGTCAAAAAATATATATTTCCAAAGCATACTATTTACAATAACAAGGGGATGGGAAAGGGTAGGAAGGCGAGGGAAGCGGACAGAGAACAGGGACTGTACAGTGGGAATGGGGACTGTAAGGAGAGGTACAGCAGGGGATACAGGGGAAAGCTGTGGCCAAACTAACGGTGGCCATGATCTGCCACCCCTTGGTGTCCTCGCCTCCTCCAGTCTTCCAGCAGCAGGCACCGAATCTAAAGGACTACCTCAATGGTGGTCAATGTAATCAGTATGGGCTGACGGAGCAGCCTACAGTACATGGGCCTCTGACGCCTCTGCTGGACACCTATGAAAAGAGATAGGACAGGTGATCAGTGCAATTTCCCAAGGAACCATGCCCACCCACAGTGCACAATGGGCAGTGGGAACACACACCCATGAAGGGCCTGTACCGGCCACCCGGGGGGGGCAATGTCTGCCAGCAACTCAGCACACCATGACAGTGCACAGAGGTGGTTCCAACTGCACAAGAGCCACCCGACTGTGCAATGACAGTCACATGGCACAGTGCACCGGCAACACCACAGCAACAACAATGGCAGCCAGGCGCACACCCACCCCACCAACAGCTGGCACACGTGTCCAATGGGTGCGCACAGTGGCATGCACCACACAGCATACAGCTGCTATGGCACAGGTGGCCATGCCCTCACCCACTCCCCTGCCACTCCCCATGTAAAGTGCGAAGGACCATGACAGTGCCTACCTGCCCTCTGCAGCCCCGCTGGTGCTGGTCCCACTCCTGCTCCTCCTCTGTGGCCCGCTGCAGCCTGCTGTGCTGCTGCTGCTGCTGCTGTCTGTGCCTGGTGGTGATTTTCAGGCCCTGGGAATGGAACAAAGGCAGGTACACAACAGGAATCATCCACAGCAGCTGCCCATCACTCATACCCCTGTGCACAGGGTGAGCCCCTACCCGACACGTCCCACATGGCTGCATTGCAACACAAGCATCGGCTGGCAATGCCACTCTGCAGTGCACATGATGACAGTGCACCACTCTGTAGGGCATGCCAGGAAGCCTAGCCAACACCACAGTACAGCACCAGGGCACACATGCAATATGGGCTGACTTACCTGGCTGTGGCACAGCCCCTCACCTGACGCATGCCTCAAGCCTCCTCAGGCATTCTGGGTCCCACCTCACCAGGTCATGGGACCAGTGGTGGCATTGTTCCCCCATCCTGGCCACCCCAGTCCTTTGCTGCAGCCTGGCAGCAATTCCCTGCCACACTGCGACCCTTGGCTGCTGCAGGGGTACCTGGCCAAATAGTTGGGATGCGTGGGGCTGGACACAGGCCACCAGGTTGATGAGTTCTACCTGTGTCTAGTTCTGGGCTCTACAGACACATCCCTGCACCATGCTATACAGTGATCTTGGTGACCAAAATGGCGGCAGTAGGCACAGGTGTCCACGACATGCACCAGATGCACGATGCGAGGGAACATGCGCTGTGTCTACCCATCGTGCAGTGCCGGAGATGCACGACATGGGCATTGATAGGCAGGGTCATTGGGTCAAGGGATTGACCCAGGGGTCTGGGGTCACACCAGGGGTCAGGGGTCACCCTCCTCTGCACAGTGCGCATGTGCGCGATAGCAGGCCTGGCGCATCTTGCACTATGCCCCTGCATTGTGCTGTCGGTGCACAGTGCATGATTGACACCATGATACTGTTAGGCATATGCACACTGCAGGTCTGTGCATTGCACATGCGTGCGCATTGCACCACAACTTGCTCTGGCACAATCGTATTGCACACAGCGCAAAATCGCGATATTCAGAAACCACATGCAAATTAGTTCATCATCCAATGCGTGGTGCACTGGGTGCATTAGCAGGTCATTACCATTGCACCAAACCTCATTTGCATGTGTTGCACCTTATAAGTGCCACCAAACAGCACAGGCCATGGATCGATATTGCATTCTTTCAAGGTAAGTTGTGCATGCTGCTGCAGCTCACTGGGAGCAGACAGCACAGCAGGGTGGGATGGAACAACAGGGAGATGCTGCTATTGACACACTGTGCTGTCCATGTCCACAGGAAGCGAAATGTCGGAATGTGAGGAGGGTGAAGAGCAGTGGCCTGCTCGCAAGTGCAGGCCCAATTTCATGAAAGTGGAGACAGAGGCCCTGTTCGATGCATACCTCGACAGGAAGCCCCTGTTGAGTGGTGCCATGGGCATACCACAGGACAGGGCTGGAGCCTGGGAGGAGGTGGCAGCATACGTCAACCAGCATGGCAGCCACCAGCAGTCTGTGCAGAGGTGCCAGAAGAAGGTGGGCATGGACAAGATGCGCATTAAGGAGGAGGTGGCAGTCATCCGTGCATCCCGGAATGCCACTGGAGGGGGGCCTGCGGATGCACCAATGCTGATGGCACAGGAGGAGTTGGTGGCAGACACCATGCACCACAGCATGGTGGAGGGTGTACCTGGAGGAGGATTTCAGATGGGTGACAGTCCATCACTGCATGGTAAGTATGTCAGCCACGCACAGCTGGTGGCATGGAGGGTGCGTACACGGGCATGCTGGTGTGCATGCAGCTAGTATGCATGTCTTGTGCATGTTTGCGCACCCACGCACATGCCATGCTGCAGGACACATGCAGTGGCAGTGTAGGGGGGCACATGTTGGCACTGCAGCACTGACATGTCTTTCTTCCTCTTGCAGCACCAGCATGCCTCCATGCGGATGATGGGGCACCAGCAGCAGCGGCAGCCATGGACGCTGGAACAGCCCCGGAGGACCATCCATCCACCTCCACTGACTTCCGGGGGTCTGACAGGCTACAGCCCACCACCACAGTGCAGGCGGATGTCCTAGACCTGGGGTCAGACAAGGCCCTGGATGTGTTCCTGCAGGATGCCAGTCTTGGTGTCCTCTGTGCAGAGACACAGATCGGGATGGGATCTGACACTGATGATGAGATCACGATTATCCTGGACAGCATGGGCAATGTTGTGGGTGAGATATCCCTGCTGGCCACTGACACAGTCAGCACACCCAGCACTCTGCCAGTGGCGGAATAGCTGCCTGCCACCACCGTGGGTGCAGCAGTGTGCTCTGCCCCGGTAGTGTCCTGCGGTGGTGATGGTGCAGCCGCGCAGGTGCTGGGTGGCATACAGCGGCCAGACGGCAACAGCAGCAGGCTGTGGGTGCCACCAGGCAGCCGGACACAGGGTCCACCGCCGATGCACCTGCTGTGCACATACCCCTGCAGACCCCACTGTGCGGCATCCACCAGAGGGGGGGCTGTGCAGCATGGCCGGTCACCACACAAGGATCGGCATCCCACCCAGGAGCCCCAGGACTCCAACCCACTGGCTGAGCACACCCGTTGCTGTGGGCATCTGTTCAGCAACAGGTGCTACTTGCCAATGGGGTGCATGCAGTGTGTACAGAGTTGTGCCAGTTAGCCAAGCAGCAGGAGAGGGGCACTGCGCAGATCCTGGTGGAGATGCAGCACATGCAGTAGGCCACGACTGCGTTCCTGGATCACATTGCCACTGCGATCATGGATGGCTTTGTGCTGCTGGCTGCCACAGGGTGTGGCTGGGCACAGATGACCCCCCCGCAGTGTGTTGTCCACCCCGTGAACTCGGCATTGGGCTACCCCACACAGTCGACACTGGGCTCTGATGTGGGCATCCCAGGCACGCCCAGGGCTAGCCTGATTGTGCACCTTCTGCCACCCGCACGGACAAGGTCACGGTCCCAAGGTTCAATACCTGGGAGGCTGTTGCTCACCCCCCATGGCCAATGTGCAGCCTGTGGCTGCTGATCTGTCCAGATGCAGCTGCCCCCATGGCCGTGGTGGCCATGGTTCCATGCAGCGGACCTGATGTGCATGCTGCCCCGCCTGCAGTCTGCAGTTGCTACCCTGTGCACACATGGGCGGTGTGTGTGTGCCCACCAGTGGTGTGGCAACTGTGTGCATGCTTGCCCGGCCGCTGGTGCATGTGGTGTGGGCATGATGATGGCAGTCTAGCACCGACTATGCCTGTGCACCAGTGCAATGCATCTGATCCACACCACATACCACCGCCTGGGTGTGTGGATGCGTGTGTGTGTGTGTGTGTGTGTGTGTGTGTGTGTGGTGTGTGTGTGTGTTGCTGTGTGTGCTTTTGTGTGGTTATGTACCCCTGACTCCCCTACCCCTGCTTCATGCCTCTGTGTGTGCATGCCCACTGCCATGCATGCCCCTGTATGTGTGCTGTACCTGATTGTGTGGCCCATGCATGTGTATCACACCACCTACCTGTGTGCACCATAGTGCTCCTGTGCGATGGTGTCCTGATGTCATCGCACATGCTGTTGCAGCCGGGGATCCCTCCACCCAAGGGGTGGCTGTCCACCACCCTCTGGCCCATTGCCTCCATCATCCCCACTACTGTCACCCTCATCAGCCTCGACAGCTATCCCATGGTCAATGACCATGTTGTGCAGTATACAGCAGGCCAGGAATAGGCCACAGGCTTTCTAGAGGCTGTACTCTAGGGCACCGCCTGACCTGTCTAGGCAATGGAAACGTGCTTTCAGCATGCCAAAGACACACTCGATGATGTTGCATGTGCTGGCGTGTGCCTTGTTGTAGCATTCCTCTGCTGGGGATGACAGGCGCCGGTAGGGGGTGAGCAGCTAGGGCCTCAGGGGATAGGCACTGTCCCCTGTGTGGATAATGACATGGTTCACCCTCTTCTATTCTAAGCTGTGCCCCTTGCCTGTCCCTGAAACCCACAACACCATGCACACCCTGCCCTCCCCCATCCCAAGGTATGCTCTGCCCATCTCCCCTTGCCCGTGCCATACTCACCCACTAGTTGACCCATGGGGATTACCCCACATTCAGATCTGTGGCACAGAGCAGAACTGTGCCAGATGAATACATCATGTGCACTCCTGGGGTGTGTGGCGCAGAAATTGGTGATGCGCCCCATGGCATCGCGCACCACCTGGCAGTTGACACTCGGGCTCCCCTTCCTGTTAATGTATGCCACACCCTCAGGGCTAGGTGGCATGTGGATGGCCACGTGGGTGCAGTCAATGGCCCCAATCATGCCAGGCATATGTGCAACCCAGTGGAAGTCCTGCACGTTTGCTGTATGCTCCACCTGTGTGCTGGGGAAACAGATGAATTCTGAAGCACATGGCAGCAGAGCATTGAGGAACTGTGTGAGGAGGTGGGACGTGGCCAAATGGGTTATGCCTGTGGTGTCCCCTGTTGGTCTCTGGAAGGTGCTCATGTCAAGCAGGCACATGACGGCTGTCACCTTCATCTCCACGGACATGGCGTGGCTCCGTCTGTTGGGTGCCTGCATCTCCTCACTGCACAGCTCACAGAGCTGCCTCAGAATGGCCCTGTTCAGGTGGTACCAGACCACGAACTCCGTGTCACTGTAGTTCTCAAAGGAGATGCGGGCACGGTACCACCTGTGTTGGGCATACCACTGACGGGACCTTCTTCGGCCATGTCACTGTTCCTCCTGCCCCTCACACCCCTCATTACAGCCTCCATCATGAAGGGTGCATTATCCATGGCCCTTGCTGTCTAGTGTCCGCCTGGGTGGTTGGCTGCTACTGGCTGTGTGCCACCCTGGTGCACTGCCTGGCAGTATGTCTGTCTGTCTTTCTCACTCTCTATGCCCCTCTCTCCCTCTCCAGTGCCACCTCTGTCCCTCTCCCTCTGTGTCTGCCTTGGTCTGTCTCTTTCTTTCTTTCTTTCTTTTCTTTCTTTCTTTCTTTCTCTCTCTCTCTCTCTCTCTCTCTCTCTCTCACTCCCTCTCACCTGGTGCAAGTGCTGTCTGTGTGCTTGCACCCTGTATTTATAGGAACAAGTCTGCTCAGGGCAAATTTGATTTGCTCCACACTTGCACCATGGTTTCACGGTTGAACATGCCGATGCACTGGATATTCATGGGAATGCCGCCTGCACTTGCACCTGCATTCATTATAGTTGTGCATTGGCTCAATGGAATTTGTGCTGCACAATGGCTCCCACTGAATATGTCTCTCTGGCGCAAGTCCACACTTGTGCCGGCACAACTCGGTTGCGCCATGCGTAACTGCTTTGAATATCCGGGCCACAGGCTCCAAAACTATCAGTTTACTACCAATCAGAATAAACCATAATAATATCAAATCCAATATTACACAATTAAAAAAATCAGAACATTAACCCCCATTTACCAGCTATCACACAATAAACAACATTTCTACTGGTTTCTATAAAACACTGCACACTCAGGAGGAGACCATAACATTATCCAACCTCGAAGAATTTTGGACAACTTTCAGAATACCAAAGGTCCGTAATGATTTGTTACTCATTCTGCGTAAATATATTTCTATGGCAGAAATCACCAAGATTATCAATAGTTTTAAAAAGAATAAGGCTCCAGCACCTGATGGGAATTTGATAATTGTTTTTATTATATTTTTATCAACACAGTTTCACCTTTATTAAAATATGTATTTTCTCAGTCATATAATAAAGGCCAACTACTTATAAGTAGGTGTTAGCCTATGTAAAGGTAATAGAATCCTGGGGTGAATCAGAAGGGGCACTTACTTCAAGAAAAAGAAGGTACTACTACCTCTATATAGGCCAGTGTGAGACCACGGGCCAGATGTTCAAAACTTTGCCCCTGGGCTAAGTTAACTCTGCCCAGCGGGCAAACTTAGCCCAGAGCACAAAGCAAGCTATATTCAAAAGGAATAGCCCGGGGCAAACAGCTTTTGAATATAGCATGGGAATGAGGCTGTGCAAACTGGGCTGGGAGTGCAGGGAAAATGTAGCCCTAGAATAAGACAGCACTGAATATAGCAACCAGGAAGTGCAAACCACAACACAGTGCACAGTGACTTGAGGGCCGGAGAGATGAACTATGTGGCTAATGTGTGTGCCAGCAAATGCGTGGACCCTGTACAGTTGCAGACAGCAGCAGATGTGAAAGAACAGCGATCAGAACTGTATAATATTCCCCGAACCATTAGCGCAGTGCTGCTTTAGCGTGGAGCTAAGCTGTTTGCCTGGTGCAAACATGTTTGCCCAGCGCTAAGATTTGCCATATTCAAAACTGACATGCAAATGAGCCTACTTAGGTAGTCTCTGGGCAAACAGTCAAATTAGCATCTCATTATTCCCTGATTTGCATGCATTTTGCCCAGCGTTACTGCAGTGTCCCACAGCTCCACCTGTAGGTCAGTCTGGATGTACAGGGGCTGGCCAAATCTGGCTGCAGCTCCACCTGTACGTCAGTCTGACAGTGTATGATGGTTGCTGCAGGCTACATGTATGCAGTACAGCACAGTATTGTGTGTCCCAGGGGACAACACAACATAGGCACAGACGGTGGTGGTGCTGCATGCAACCATCACACTGTAGGCCATGCTACAGTGTACAGCAGACACTACAGTTGCAAGGGGGCCGGTAGTGTGAGGGACACAGCAATGCCTATAGTATGTAGGGCAGTGAGGACCACTGCACTGTACACAGTGACAGACCCAGCTTGCAGGTGATTACTGACAGTGAACAGTACTATTTCGCTGTTGTGTGCTCCACAGATGCTGCATCTATGGCATGAGATGCTCACAGTGACATATACATGGCCGGCTGTGTGTGCTGTGGCATCTGTACAGTTGTGCGGTATGTGGCTTGGGGGGCATGTAAGATCCGACAGGTACACAGGTGGTGGGGTATTCCCACTACTGGCCCACGTGCACTGTTTGATGTGTCCCAGCCTTGTGGCCACACCTGGGCTGTGGTGAGGTCTGGCCACCCATACACCCTCCTCTCAATTGTCACTATGACCACAGTGCTGCATGTGTGTGCTGGCATCTGTTGGTCACCACAGACATATGGTCTGCAGGTGTGTGCTGTATGGCCACACTACCATGATGTCCCCTGTGGGCCTGATCACCCCTTACTGTCTATGCTTGGCTGGGACTGGTGGCAGCTGTTGACATCATGGTGGTGTCATCAGTGAGTAGCATGTGTCCTCCATGTCTGGCATTTTCTAAGTGTCATGATCATATGTTAGGGTCATGCAAGCCACGCTAATCCCACGCTAACACCGCACAAAGTTCCACTGTCATGCAAAGCTGTTTGCCCAGGCTTAAGACCAGCTTTTCCTGGGCAGTAATTTGTACTGCGTTATGTTGCTCTAAACACCTTAGCATGGAACTAGTCACTGAATAATCTCATAGCGCCTTTATTCATGTTCACTTCGCCCCTTGCATATGATTATGGTTTGCCTGGCACTACTGCAGTTTGTGCACGTTATTTGGTTTTTTGAATATGGCAGACCCGTGCTAATCCCGTGCAAATGGTTTGCACACCGCACAAAGCTTTGAATATCTGGCCCTACATCTGGAATACTGTGCTCAGTACTGGAGTCCTCAGCTAAAGAAGGACAGGACAGGCTGGAGACAGTGCAGCGCAGCGTGACCAAGATGATTCACAGCCAACAGAACAGATCTTACAAAGACCGCCTAAAGACACTGAACATGTATTCACTGGAGACCAAGCAACAGAGGGAGGATATGATAGAGATCATCAAGTTCTCAAAGAGAATAAACAAGGTGAACTGCAGGGAACTATTTAGAAGTACAAACTCAAGAACCTGATGTCATCTACTTGTGAACAGAGTCTCCGGAACTGGGAGACCCACCGAATATTAACAAGGTCTAGCAGGCAATGTGTAAGTATACTAAATTTGATGAGCTTAGATTGGCACAATATTCGTTATTGAACAACATGCATTTTACCCTAGTCAAATTACTAAAAATGAGCCAACTAACAACAGACTTGTGCACCAAATCAATTGGATACATATTTTTTTGGGACTGCCCTACAACAAAAAAACTATGAGAAGTCATTCAAAGTAGATTGGACCCTATCCTAGGCCTTCAGACACTTTCAAGCCTACTTTGTATTTAACAGGCATACGTTTGGACAAATTAATTGGTCAACAAAGGTACTAAATGATGTTAATTACAGCTATCACTAAAAGGATTATAGCCAGACCTGGATGGATGATCAGTCTCCCAGCTATAGAGACTGGCATGCCTATATACTAACATACTATTTGCCAGCAGATTAGGCCTTATGGTCTATCAAGTCTGCTCGAACCTTAGATCCTTAGATGGGTGCCAAGGCCCTCCCATCCCTTGTGCTCCAGAAACCCCTATCATCCATCCCCAACCCCCTGGGAGAGGCCATCATCTGATACATCCACTTTCTGTGTCTGTCCCACCCTCTCTTGAAGCCCTTCACTGTGGATCTCTGAACCAGCTCACCAGGCAGTGCATTCCAAGGGTCCACCACCCTCTCAGTGAAAAACCTCCTCCTCTTTCCCCTCACCCTTCCACCTTCCAACTTCAAACCATGCCCTCTGGTGATACCTCCTGCTTTAGTCTGAAGATCCCTCCATGTTTACCCTATTTATTCCCTTGAGGTACTTGAAGATCTCAATCATGTCCCCTGTCTCTCCTCTCCTCTCCTCTCCTCCAATGAAAACAGGCAGAGCTCCTCAAGTCTGTCCTCATACGTCAAATCCCCTAGCCCTCATATCATCTTAGTTGCCCTCCTCTGTACCCTCTCCAGGAGCTGTATGTCCCTCTTCAAGTGTGGTCTCCAGTACTGTACACAGTACTCAAGGTGTGGTCTAACCAGTCCATTGTACAGCGACAGAATCACTTCCTTGCTCCTAGAGGTGATCCCCCTCATGATGCATCCCAACATCCTGTTTGCCTTGCTAGCCGCTCTCCTGCACTGCTCAGAGTTATTCATACATGCATCCACCATGACCCCTAGGTCTTTTTCCCCTATTGAGGCCTCCAGCGCCTCCCCTCCCAGGGTGTACCTGTGTTTAGGGTTTCCCCGACCAAGATGCAACACCTTGCACTTGGTGATATTGAAATTTAATTTCCATGTGTGAGCCCAGCTTTCCAGGGTGTCCAGGTCCCCTTGCAGGGCCAACCTCCCCTCTTCTCCCTCAACTACTGCTCCCATCTTGGAGTCATCAGTGAAGAGACTCATTTCACACCCTGTACCCTCCCTGATGTCCAATATGTATGCATTAAACAGGATCGGACCCAGGACCAAGCCCTGCGGTACCCCACTACCAACCTCTCTAGGGTTCGAGAGCTCCCCACAGACCACTACTCTCTGGGTGCATACAGCTAGCCAGTTGTCAATCCATCTGACCATCAAAGAGCCTACTCCTAACCCCATCAGTTTCTCCAGCAGACCATTGTGGGGGACAGAGTCAAACGCCTTGCTGAAGTCCAAGAATAATACATCCACAGACTTTCCCCTGTCCAGTTCTGATGTTACCCATTCGTAGAACTCCACAAGATTGGTTTGACATGATCTACCTGGCACAAACCCATGTTGCCGACTATCCAGACCTCCCACCTCCTCCAAGTACACCCCAATCGTCTCCTTAGTATATCTTTATTAATTTTCCCACCACCGAGGTCAAACCGATGGGTCTATAGTTACCTGTACTCCCCCCCCCTTTATGGATTGGCACCACATGTGCCTCTCGCCAATCCCTAGGTACCCTCCCTGTCTCAAGTGACCTGTTGAAGAGCTCCGCCAGGGGTGCAGCCAGTATGTCCGCCAATTCCCATAGTACTCTTGGATGAATGCCATCCGGCCCAGGAGATTTGTCTTTCTTTAGGGCCTTGAGGGCTAACCACACCCTTTTGGCGGAGATAGCATCATCCATCCCCTCCACCTTACTGGCCTTTTTATCCTTATCCAGATGTGACACCCCTGGGGTACCTCTCCCTCCCTCTTGCTCCATTTCTGTTGCTCCCCTGATCCCACTCACTGCCGCTTCTATCCCCTTCATGCCTTGCTTTGTAGATATCCCATCCCCCTCCCTAGTGAACACAGAGGCAAAGTACTCATTAAATACCTCTGCCTGGTCCCTCGCCTCTTCCACCCACCCTCCTTCTGATCTCAATCTGCTGAGATGGCCCTTAGTTTTTCTCCACTCCCCAATGTACCGGAAGAACCCTTTTCCCTCTCCTTGTATCCCCTGTGCCAGCTGCTGCTCTTTACTGGACTTTGCTCCCCTCACCATACGGGTGACTTTTCTAGATGCAAGATGGTACATTTCCTTATCCCTATCCCCTCTTGTTGTTTTATATTTTTTGTAGGCCGCCTTCTTTTCTCTGACTGCTACCTGTACCTCACTGGACCACCAGCATGGTTTATGTGACCTTGCTCCCTTACGTTTCAACTTAGCGCAGATCCTGACTGCCTCATGAAGTCCCCGTTTTATGACCTCCCATCTCCTTTCCACACTTGTCATTGATGTAATCCCCTTCAAGTGATCCTTGAGAATTTTTCCCATGCCCACAAAGTCTGCCCCCTTAAGTCCACTGCCAGTGTCCTAGATTTCACCCCCCTCCCGATGCTTATTTGAACCCAGACAGTATTGTGGTCTCTCCCAGTCAGGGGGTGCTGTACAACCAGGTCCCTTACCAGATCCCCATCTGCCAGAACCACGTCCAGGACATGCCCCTCCCTTGTGGGCTCTATCACATGCTGTGTTAAGAACACATCCTGGAAGCCATCCAGCAGCCTCTGCTCCTTGGCCACCTGGGAGGACATGGTTCCCGAATTTGTACCTGGCATATTTAGGTCCCCCATCAACACCACTCCTTCCCTTTTGGTCCACACTGGGAATGATGTTGTCCAGCAACCATCCTCTAGAACATCACTCATCCTGGGGGCTTATATACAACACCCAGCTTGACCTTATCTCCTGCTGGGGATTGGGTAGACCCATAAGGCCTCCACGTTTCCCTCTGCCTCTTCTACCCTAGCAATTTCTATGTCATCTCTAATGAACATAGCCACTTCACCCCCTCTGCCCTCCTTTCTATCCTTCCTAAGCATAGTGTACCCCCATACGTTTAGGTCCCAGTCATGGTTTTTGTTAGCCCATGTCTCCGTGACCACCACCACATCCACACCCCCCTCGAACAGCATGGCCTGGAACTCTGGCAACTTGTTTCCCAAGCTCCTGGCATTTACTAACACCAACCCCCACCCCTTATCCCTGATCCTCTTTGTCGAACCCCACCCAGATTCCTTATACTTCCATCCTCCCTCTGCTCCTCCTGAAACCTCCACCCCCAGTCTGTTCCCTCCCCTTCGGCTTGAAGGCTACTCCCCTCATCTGTAGGAGAGGGCTTCTGGTCAGCCCCTCCCTTATCCCTTCCCCTCACAAGTTTAAACCCCACCTTTCTTGAATGTAGTCAGCCATCCCCTATTTAAGGACTTCTTCCTAATGGGGCAAGATGAAGCCTGTCCTTGGCATATAGTCCCTTATCCTCCCAAACTCCTTTCCAGTTCCCTAACACCCCCAACCCACTCTCTTCACCCCACTTCCTGAGCCAGTCATTAACCTCTGTGAGCTTCATTTTTTTCCTCTACTGAGGCCTTTGGTACTGGCAATATCTCCGAAAAGGAAATGTTGCATCCATTATCCCGACAGACTCTGGCAAGTTCTTGGAACCTAGCTTGGATTTCCAAAACGCTATTTTCCTCTAGATCGTTAGTTCCCAAATGCACCAGGAAATCCGGTTTCCCTCCACAATCCCTAACCATTTCATACACTATGAATTTTGCTCTGTGCACTGTCAGCCCAGAAATACTCACTACCTTCACCTGGCTATGGCATCCACCCCCCTTCCCTCCCACTGGATACCCCTAATCATCGAGTCTCCCAATAACAGAACCTTAACACCGCCATCATCCTTATGGTTACCTCCACTATGCCCTCTCAGACCCCCTTCCCTCTTTATTCATGATCTCAATTCCATGGGAGTCTTCCTGCCTTATTAAAGACCCCTGTCACCCCCCCTTTCTGCCTCCTCGTTATTTTGCCCACTTAACTCAAACCCTCTGAATAGGTGTCCCTTTAACCTCTTTATCCGAACCATTTATCCTGGCCCTGATGGTTTTCCTTCCCCACACTGCCATCCTCCCCTTGTAATAGTACCCCTGCCTCCAGAGGCTTTCTGTGGTCCCTTTGCTAGGGCCCCATCCTTGGTACTGACCCCCTGCTGAAGGGGGCTCCGCCCCACCTCCTTGTCTCCCAGTTTTCTCCAATCATGCTCTCCTCCTCATGTCTACAATATGTTGCATCTCCCCATTTGCTTAACATTTATGTTTCCTTCTCCTCTGGGACTATTTCTATCCTTCCATTGCCGGTCTGGATGCCCTATGGTGTCTGACCTCCCCGGCCTCTGTATAAGTTTCCTCATTTCCACCAACCCTTCCTCCCTCCATGTTGTAGTAGCTCAAATTTATTGTGACACTCTATGTCAGCCTCCATCAAGTAACCCGAGTTTCTGACTACACCTCTAAACTGCCCCTTCTTCCCTCTTGCTCTGTTCACCTTAGAGCTCCTTCCCACAGTCTGCTGTTTTAGGCTTCTGCACAACAGCCCTCCTGACTCTTCCCTCCACTCTCTTTGTATTCAGAATGTTCACCCCAGACGCTTCTCCTTAGCGTCAACATCCCTATCTAAGGGTCCTCTGTCCCTATTATCCCCCTCCTGCTTGCTGTAACATAATGTCCTGTAATTTCAGGCTGCCCCAGCCTCCCTCAGCCCCACCCTTCTGCTGCCCATATCCACACCCTTATCCTTGGACACCCCAGCTAACTCCTTAACCAATATACATCACTCCTGATACAAGATAGTTGATTACAGAGGGAAGCCCTCTCTCCAGGCCCAATTGAGAATTATTGCCATCCCACAGCCTGTGCAGCCTACAACCCTTCCGAAGATGCCTGCCATGGTGGAATATGGCCACCCTGTTTATCCCCCTCTGTTTGTAATGGCACACCCCCTTTTCTCAGTCCCTTTGCCCTGGAATACAGTTTCTCTCTATACTGACTGCAGTTATTTACAAACCCAATTTCAACCCCACCAATAAAGTTCCCAAGTCTCACAAACACATACAGTCCAGTGTGTGTTCAGTCCCACTAACAGTGTGTGTATGCAAACATTAGGTACCGTATGATGTCACAGGCCCACCAGTTCCTGTTGCTTTGAATTTCAGTCCCAAACAGAAATACTCAGCCCTTCAATCCCAACCCCCAGTGGCTTTTCAGTATTTAAGAAAACCTACAAAACAGGGTGGATGGGAGGGCTCTTAACAACACATTTAAATTTCACTCTAATTATCACTGCCAAACAACTGTTCCCAAGCCTCCAAAGTTACAATATCACAGCCCAAGTAACAGTTCTAACTCAAGGTAATAATTTTTAACACGTAGAACTAATTTCACTTACAAAACTATTCAAATATTTCAGTTAAAACAGAAAATAACCCCAGACCTCTGTCCTTACCAGCCTTCTGCTTATGTTCCCAAGTGAACAATGAAAGCCAAGGTAATTCTTGTTAAAGACAAGGTAATTCCTGTTACTGTCCCCTTCCCCTAACACCAGGCAAACTACACATTTAAATTTCACTCTAATTATCACTGCCAAACAACTGTTCCCAAACCTCCAAAGTTACAATATCACAGCCCAAGTAACAGTTGTAACTCAAGGTAATAATTTTTAACACATAGAACTAATTTCACTTACAAAACTATTTAAATATTTCAGTTAAAACAGAATATAACCTCAGACCTCTGTCCTTACCAGCCTTCTGCTTATGTTCCCAAAATCTTTGAGAATGAAAAAAAAATGCTAGCAAGTGTATTCTATAGACTTAAACTTTCTCAAACTGGTAAGAGGAATTATAAGTAGTGTGTCAACTTCCCTTTGGGGGTTATCCAGGAAACAGTGAAGTGCAATGACAGGATGGTGTTCCCCAGTGTGCCGATATGAGGATCTTTTTGGATGTTGTAAAGTACAGGAGGGTGTTGCAATGCTCTTTTACACCTCTAAATTTCTCCCAGGTTACCTGTATGATGATATTCATTAAGGAATACACAACGTGCAACATTTCCATGTTCTTAGTTCAACTTAATAGCCTTTGACTGCTACCTTCCTTAATTCAATGTATTATGTTACTTTTTCTTTGTATGGTTTCAGTGTATGCAGTTTTTGTAAACAGAAACAAGACATGCACTGGATGTATTGTATATTGTTGTTTCCATGAAATTTTAGGAAAGCATACTAAGTTTAAAAAAAAAAAAAGAACCAGGGGTCACAAGTGGAAACTGGCAGGGGGAAGGTTTAAGAGGGATGTGAAGAACTTCTATTTTATGGAAAGGGTAGTGTAGTCATGCTGCAGCCTTGACCGGTACCATGACCGTTAATGGTTTCAAGCACAGCTGGAAGACAATTAAGGGTTTGGTGATTGCTGAGATCAGTAGCAGTAGGAAGGGAGTAGGGAGGTGAACAGGTAGGTAAAAAAACCCATATGGACAATAGGTCCCAGAGCAGAGAGGGATCTCTGGGAGGGTTAGATGGACCTTTGGTCATTTTCTACGATCATTGTCTACTACAGTATGCTTGCTGAGGCTTTTTATTTGCTGGGTTCTTATTGGCTAGTACCTCTGCCAAGGGGGTACATTAACTTTCAGTAGACACCCAGCAAATAAAAAGTGCCACCCAAACCTGCCTCATGCCCATATCCTTGTGCCTAGCCTGCTTTCTCATTGGTGGAAGCACTGGGCACACAATTTAAAACTACCGCCATTTTTTTCCCCCCTCACTAAGCGAGAAGCCCCACAGCTCTCCTCCAAATAGTGTACAGAAATATAAAAACAGTGCCCAACTTCAAAAGCTGAGCTTATTTTTTTCCCCATTGAAAACCACACTTGACTCACTGAAAGAACTCCAAGCCTTCAGTTTCACCCCGCCCCCCACTGCCGCAGCCGCTGAACTGGCAGCACGACTTTTTAACTGTGGGAGTCACTTCAAACAACTCCCGCTTCAACAGTTCCTTGCCGTACTTCTCACTCTAATTGCCACCTCACCTTGCTTTTTATGCCAAACCAACACACAATGAGAGCTGTCAGCACCGTTATCTCTTGCACCGCAGCGAGTATGAGAGCAGTGGTATTTTCCTGAGTTTCCATACCGCAGATGGATGTCCATCTGCGGTACAGAAACTCAAGAAAATACCGGTCCTGTCATACATAGTACAGTCTTCTTCCCGCTCGCAACTTTCAGTTTTTTTCTCTTTGTGTCCGAAGACCCTGCAGCCACCATCTGGCCCTTAACCTTAAATTTTCTAACTCTACCAGAATTACACAGTTACTTGCTCCACCACTCTGTATACAATTTACCGGAATCGGCGATCAGGCACTCCATACACAAAACAAGTCCTGTCATGCACAGTACGTCTACTTCCCGCTCGCAACTTTCAGTCTTTTTCTTTTTTGTCTGTGTCCGGAGACCAGCTGCAGCCACCATTTGGTCCTTAATCCTAACTGTTCTCACTAGTTGCTCCATCGCTCTTGGGACTGATGTAGGAATGAAACAGCAAGCTACCATAGGGACTACTTTACCTTTAAACAATAAAAAATGGAACTGTAGTAATTTTATAGAATTACTTCACATTTTTCTTTGTAATCCTATAAAATGACACAGTTAGCCTATTTTTTTGTAAGACATTTTCAGGTGGAGTGGGGAGCACACAGACCACCTAGGGGCTATAAGGCCCTCTGCCTTTGGTGACGGGCCTCATTACACCCCTGGGCAGTCTGGTATTGCCCAATACCACCCACCCTGTCGGGTATCATTGCTTGCATAATTCTATGAAACAGGGTTTAATTACTCTTTTACAGAAACCAGGTGGGGACCCTGCTCTGTTTAAAGACTACCATCATATCTCCCTTATCAACTAGGACATATATTTGCCAAAGTCATAACCTCATGATTAGGAAAAGTTACTGCAACGTTAATTAGACTGTAGCAATCAGGTTTAATCAAAAACAGAATTGTAGCTGATAATAACAGGAATTTTTTTCATTTAATGATAACTGCAGAAAAGGCCAATATATAGTACACATGGGTGTCCAATCTTTAGACACAGAGAAGGTCTTTGATATGGTCTTGTGGTCTTACATTTTTGATATTCTTAGCCTATGTGAACATATACTCCCTGGAGGACAGGAGAGCGAGAGGAGACATGATTGGGACCTTCAAGTACTTGAAAGGGATAAATGAGGTGGATAAGCTGAATGGCAACCATAACATGAGGGGGCACAGTCTTAGGCTGGGGGGGAGGTTTAGGAGGGAGGTCAGGAAGCACTTCTTCACAGAGAGGGTGGTGGACACTTGGAATGTGCTGCTGGTAGAGGTGGTCTTGTTGAAGACAGTAGGCAACTTTTACAGAGGCTGGAATAGGCATGGGGGAAGGTAAGGATCATGGATTGGGAGGATGGGAAGAGTGGGAGGGGCAGGGACAGTAGCTCAAGCTGTAGACCCTGCAAAGTGAGCAGACTAGATAGACCAAATGGCCTTTTTCTGCTGCTTCTTCATATGTTCATATGTGCGTTTCCCAAAATATTTACCTGATGGCTACAGATCCTTTACAAGGGCCAAACCGCTGGTGTGGTCTAACCTCCCCTATTTTAAACTTGCCAGAGGCACACATCAGTGATACCCCTGTTACCCTTGTTCTTCAGTTTGTCTCTTAATCTCCCTCTCTCAGACTCTTTCAGTCTATAAATTAAACAAATAAAAGTCACTTACCTTGCCTTTAAACAACAGATGTATTGAAGGTAAGATAGCCAAGGCTGGTGTACACTGGAAAAAGAACACAGATTACTTGGGTATAAATACTGTATCTACAAATTAATCTCTAATACTATTGTATGTAATCTTAAATATTTCAAGGTAAGATACTAGTGGGTTTGGAAAAAGGGAAAAATGTAATATTGTAAACTACCCACAGGTTTTTGAATCAGTCAAGAATCTATCACCAGGCTAGAATCTATTAAAATGTTCTTCCCATAGTCATTTTTCTATTCTCTATGATCTCAAAACATATTTACAAAAAATGAATCACTTTGATTCAAAGTACAATTGCTAGTTTTGTTTGCACTTACAAACGCAGTAGGATCACTTATCATAAATTAACCAGAAAAGGGAAAATGGGGCCTTAAAGCGCCAGTAACTTTCTTTATTATTTACCTTGCAGAGCCCAGCAATTCACAAAATGGTCCTCACAGCATAGTTAACAATTACATACCACAGTGGCTAGTGATTGAGTTTGATCCCACTAAAACTCTAGATATAGACTTCAGTTCAATTTGTTTTTCACTCACCCCCAAAAAAAAACCTTTACAGAACAACAGAATGCTCCTAACTCTCCTCTCAAACTGAGAACACTTCTTACTTGGCCTCTCCCTAAGCTCACTTACCCTATCGCCCACCTTCCTGCACCATGGTTATCTGCCTCTCCTCTCTCTGCTGCTGCTAGCAGGGGATGTAGAGAGAAACCCTGGTCCCATAAACATCCACTTCACTTATTCAAACCAGGCATGGATCGCTACAGAAGGGCTCAAAATTGTCCATCTCAACGTATGCAGCATCCCTGCAAATTTCATTAACCTCAATGCTAAATTCATGGACCTCACAGACCACGTAAATAAACTACCTGCTTCCCACCCTATCTGCCCAAGCATCAAGACCAAACTCCCCCTCAAGTTGGCTCCCCTAACCTCCATTTTTACTTCAAAGCAATCTCCCCTAAGGAAACTCTGAAACTGCTGTTAAGCCTCCCAAACAGGGGCAGCCCAGGAAGTGATGGCCTCTACCCACACTTTCTCAGCCTAGTAGCCCCATGCATGTGATTCTGAAGAAAGGGGGGTTACTAGTGGGGTACCGCATGGTTCAGTATTGGGTCCAGTCCTTTTTAATGTCTTCATCAGTGACATTGCAGAGGGACTGGAAGGAAAAGTATGCGTTTTTGCAGATGACACAAAAATCTGCAACAGGGTTGATACACAAGGAGGCGTGGAAAGGATGAAAAGGGACTTGGCAAGGTTGGAGGAATGGTCAGAAGTATGGCAGCTAGGATTCAATGCAAAGAAGTGCAAAATAATGCACCTAGGAAACAAGAACCCAGGGGAAGAATACACTATGGGTGGGGAGGTAGTAACAACAACAAAAAGGAAAGGGACCTGGGGGTAATCATATCAGATGACCTTAAGGTTAGCAAGCAATGTGAGAAGGCAGTAGGGAGGGCTGGGGGTATACTGGGATGTATAGGGAGAGGCATCAGCAGCAGAAAACAGGAAGTTGTTATCCCTCTGTACAGACAGTTGGTAAGACCCCATCTAGAGTACTGTGTCCAGTTCTGGAGACCCCATCTCCGCAAGGACATAGACAGGATAGAGGCAGTCCAGAGGAGGGCAACTAAAATGGTGCAGGGTCTGCAAGAGAAGCCGTATGAGGAGAGACTAAAGGAGCTTAATATGTATACCCTTGAGGAAAGAAGGGAGAGAGGGGACATGATAGAAACTTTTAAGTACCTCAGTGGAATCAACAAAGTCCAAAAGCGTAGCATTTTTCAGAAAAAGAGATTTGCAAGAACAAGGGGACACAATTTAAAGATAGAAGGAGGGGCAGTTCAGGGGCAATGTGAGGAAGTATTATTTCACAGAGAGGGTAGTGGATGCATGGAACAGCCTTCCTGAGGAGGTTGTGGGGTCTAAAACTGTGGGAGAATTCAAGAATGCATGGGACAGATATAAGGCAATTCTTGTGGGGGGTAGGAAGAACTAGGCTGTTGGTTAACTAGGATCTGCGGCCTATCCTGTAGGTAGGGAAATGGGCAGACTAGATGGGCCAAGCGGTCCTTATCTGCCGTCAAAGTCTATGTTTCTATGTTATGTTTCATCACCAGGCCACTAACCATAATTTTCAACCTTGCAATAACCACTTCCACAATGCCCATAGCATAGAAGAATGCCAAAGTCATCCCCATTTTCAAAGCAGGTGACCCCATGTGCCCCGATAACTATAGACCTATCTCCATTCTTCCCAACCTAAGTAAGTTACTCGAAAAAATAGTTCACTATCAATTCTCGGATTACCTTCACAACTACAACCTGCTCTGCCCCCAGCAACATGGATTCAGAAAACACCCCAGTACCACATCCACCCTAGCCCAATTCACAAACCATATCTACAAAAACACGGACTCTGGCAACGTCACCGGTGTGGTTTATGTTGACCTAAGGCATTTGACCTGATAGGCCACCACCTCCTCCACACCAAACTGCTGCACCTAGGCTGCTCTGATACAGTGGCAACATGTTTCCAAAGCTACCTATCAGGTCAATCCCAAACAGTTAGCATTGGTCCCACCACCTCCCTGCCTATGGCAGTATCTACCAGTGTCCCCCAGGGCTTAATCTTTGACGTTGTGCTGACCCCCGCCTGCAAACCACACGGAACCCATGGAAATACTTTCGGGCACAATGTCACTTCATGTCCTCCCCAGTCACCACCCCAACCCAAAACCCAGTGTCATTGTTTTTTCCCCAGCCTTTGGTTTAAGTTGTATTTTTGTTCCCTGACACCCCATTTCAGTTATGTTTTGTACAGTTGTACTCTATATTTGTATTTATTGTTACACTTTTTAAAAGTTGTTTGCTTCAAACATGCCAAGCACGTGGAGAACATAGAGCATGTATAGCGTTTTGCAGTATGCTTGATGATAAAGAGGTGGTCAGTCAGGGGCAGAAATTGGAGCAAGCAGGGCAGGCAGTACTGACGTTTGTTGCAAGGTGTTTGAGAAACATGACTGAAAAGAATACTCTGATGTGCTTACGCAGCTGAATGAGATAATATGAGATGATGCTTGTGTAACTTGATTTGCTTTGTGGCTTTCCACCTCTCTATCCATGGGATATACCACCCTGTAGGGGTACGACGCAAGGAACCCTAGAGGAGGGTTGCCCCCTACAGGTGCCGGGAATGAATGCGTCAGTTAAAGGTGATTAGGAAGAAGCCCACGGGGAAGAGAGATGAGCCGTTGGAGGAGGAGGGGTGGATGGTGGGCAACAAAAAAGAATCCTGGCGAGGCCCAGGATGTTTGTGACCTTTTGAACTCGATGGGGGAGTGACGTTGTTGCTCCTCCCACCGAACTATGGGCTTATAACCCTTCCATAAACTTGCCAAAGTACTGCAGCAGACATCACTTTGTCGATGCCCCCTCCCTGTAGCCTGTCAGTAGGCAGGTAGGGATCCTCCCCTAGGGATGGGGGCATAGCCCTGGCACCGCCCCTGAGGGAAGAACCACTGGGTTCATCCACAGGGCATGGACCACCTGGAGTGGGTGGAGAGCAAAGGTTCAAAAAGAGTGCTAGCCAGCAGCTCGCCCTCATCCCTGCTCACCAGCTCCAGATCTCAGAACTCAGGACTCAGGACAACTTGACTACAGCTCCTTTTAGCAGCATGCCTTAGATAAGAACCTAGAATTTGGTATGGATTGGAGTGGGCATGCTGCAAAATGATCTTCCCGTCTTTACCAAGAGCTCAGAGCCACCTTTTGTCAGGGCTACAGGGGAGGGTGCCTATTTAAGGGTCAGATTAAGAGGTTTGAGCCTTCTGTATTCAGGCTATAGGGGCTTGCTAGAGCTACAGATGTCTAGGAACTCAATGCACAGAGCACAACCTCCATCTACCCTTTTTGCATTATCTTAAGGCAAGCCTCTCTTCCGATTCCGTGGACTCACCTGTGAGGGCTGAGATCCAGTGCCCAGTAGGAGCCTGTGTAGTCACTGGAGTTGGGAGCATCAGAGCAGCAAGGATACTGACTTGAAGTGGAGCCCACATGTGAAAGAATGAGTGGCCACCTCACCTTGGGCAGCATCACCACACTATGCTCTGGGTATCCTCTGGAGTGGCTCTTAATGACTGTCGGGACATGGCAATATAATTGGGTCCCAGTGGCACTAAGGCTAAAATCCACTGATCTGTAGCTCGATGGGCTACAGCATGCCATGCAAAGCCGTGTGGTGCCCCCCACCCATCGTGAAGCAAGTGGCTTCTCTGTTCAACCTGCAATATCCCGCAGCATCAGTGGGGTTGGGGTTTGGGGCATTTTATTGGTTCACTTATCAGGCAGCCAGATTGGGGCTTCCCTACTTCCAGATTGCTCAGGAGCAGCTGGGTAGCATGCCTAAAGTTTTTCTGAGCACAACAGTATGGGCGAGCTGCTATGCAACTGGAACCATGTGGCAGGCAGTTAGTGTGCTACCCCACTCCCAAGGTTTTGGGCTCTGGGAACCACAACAAATAAAACAAGGTCAAACAGCTGAAGTTATCTTATTGTCTGTTTTATACTACATGGCAATATTTTATTGTATCATTTTCTTCCATCCTCTGGATCAGAAGCCAGTTAGGCAAGCCCCCCAGCCTGAATGACCAGGCCTAAGACACAGGAACGTGCCGATTCCAACATACTACGTGGCAGTCGGTCGATGTGGTCTTTCTTCCCTGAGAATTGCAGTTTGGGGAACACTGCATAAGGGATGGTTAGTTCTAATTAATGTAGCATTTAATTGATATTTATTTAAACTTTTGTAACAGGACCAGGCAAGTAGAAACACATGTCTTCTGGTTTTCAGGGGCCTTTGTGGGGTGGCTACCAATTTAGTGTTACAATTTCCTCTCATAAGAAGAACCCTGGACCCGCAACAGATCATGGCTGTTCTTGCTGATAAGGTAACAACTAGAATATGGTTCTGGGTTTCCCGTGTCACTATACAGCCTCAGTTGAGTGAAACAGGGGGAGCTAAGAGACTTGCACAGTAGATCCAAAACATCTCTGGTTTCACTAGTTGTGTTCAGACATAGAACCGGTTTTCAGCCATTTTAGGCAACAATTAAGCAGCATATGCTGTGGCTCTTTATAATAAGTCATGGGCTGCATGGTCAATGCCAGTAATAATTAAAGGCAGCACACTGTGCTGTAATTACTGTCCACAGCACTTGGTAACTCTGCATAAGGTTCCATTAGGACAGAGCTCCATGCAGAGATCCTGATAGGCTTTCCAGACTGGTTCATTCACATGGCCACACTGCAAGTGGTATACAACAATAAAAAAAATAAAGCAAGGCAAAGATGCATGTGTTAGGTGTTTACTGAGCAAAAAGGGGCATCTTTGATGGTAAGCCAGAGAGTCAATGGCAAGGCTCTCTGCCATGCACCTGGGTTACAAGCACATTTATTAACAATGTTTTCCTAATGGGGATTTAGCTTTGTCATTTCAGCTCCAGAATCATGCCCAGTAAGAGCAAGACTTCCTCTGTGAAGACAGCAGCGACCAGAGCCTTGGAAGGGCAGCTGAGAGCAATGTATGCCAAAAATGACAAGAGAGTGGCTGGAGGTCTGGCTCAAAGGGGCCAATACCACAAAGGGGAAGAAAGCCCTGGAGAAGTGCAAGCAGCCAGTGAAAGAGTTGGCAGCACCTCCAGCTAAGGTACCCCAGAAAACCGAGAAAGGTAAGTCCAATCTAGGGGCTTCTATACTGTCAGATGATGAGTTTAAGGCCAATGTGATTCAGGCCTTTGGGGGTACCCCACAGGGGTGCTTCCTCCTGCCAAGAAAAGGGGCTATGAGATCAGTCCCAAGGGAGGCAGATTTAGATGTGGAAGAGGTAGGGGGACCCTCCTCCACACTGGAGCTGTCACCAGTGGACCAGGCTCTGACAGATCCCCCCACAGTCTAACCCAGCTCAGTTAAAGGCTACCTAAACACAATCCTAAGGGCATACACTGTTCCAAAAACCCTCCAGTGGAAGCAGAGCAGATAGGGAGAGGTTTTGAAAAATATGAGGCATTACCTTAAATTCCATAGTTTAATATATTTTCATTAACTTTTTTCTAAATGCTGAAACCAGGAAACATTTTTCCAAGACTGTGCAAGACTATGGCTGCTGGGAATGGGCAGCGTGATGATGTCATCTTTGTGAGTCCAGTAGTCCCTAGTATTCAGTCCTTATGGAGCCTTATGTACTATGTGTAAAATTACCGGTATATGTGTACTTTGTCATCTTTACCATTATTTAACATGTAGAGTAGAGAGTACTGTACATGTTAAATAACAAAAAGATGGCAAAGTACACATAAACCGGTAATTTTACACATAGTACATAAGGCTCCATAGGGACTGAATATTGGGGACTACCGGATTCGCTAAGATGAGATCATTGCACTGCACGTTCCCAGCAGCCTTCACCTCTGATTGGTGCAGTCTTAGAAAAATGTTTCCTGGTTTCAGCATTTAGAAAAAAGTAACCAAAAATATATTAAACTACAGAATTTAACGTAATGCCTCATATTATTCAAAACCACTCCCTGTCTGCTCTGCTTCCATGGGAGGGTTTTTGGAACAGTGTACCCCCTCAGGATTGTGTTTAGGTAGCCTTTAAGCCTCTGACTATGGAGGAGAAGCTGGACAAGCTGATGGATCCCATGATGTTTTTTCAGCCTTGGTCCAGAACCAGCAACAAGAGAAAGAAATAAGCCAGGCATTCACAAGTGCAGTTAGTTGTGTTTCCACAGGACAGGCACCACCCACAGTATTCCCTCCGGGTTACTACATAAGTGTGGCAAAACCACTAAGGTACCACTTGTTGGATAATGTCTGGCAACAGATCTAGGGAAGGGAGTATGTGGATATATTTTTTCTGATGAACTGCTCCAGCAAGAAAGACGAGGGCAAGGAGAAAAAGATGATCAGGATAAGAAGGTGAAAGTTGAATCCACCTTCTATAACTGGATAGCTGGGTTCATAGTGCTTGCCAATAGAGTGATCTAGACTGCCCCAGAGAAAGGCCTAGATCTGTTCAATTTCCTGAACAGTATCATGTTGGCCCACATGCAGAAGGGAGGGAATATGTGGCTTGAATATAATGAGGAATTCAGGTAATGAATGCAGTATGTGTGGGACTGGGGCATTCTGGACATGCCACTCCTGGTTGATGTCATGCACTGGGGAGGGATCCTCCACATGGACAGCAGTCTGCACATTAAGGTGCCCCAGCAGCACTGGTCCAAAGCAGCAGCGGACCCTCCCCAACTGTAGTTTGGTTTCAGTATGGGAGTTGTTCCAAAAACAACTGTAAGTACTGGTACTAATGTATTGCATGTGAATGACACCCTTTCATGCATTAAAGTTCCCCAAACGACACGAAGGGTTGTAGTAAGTTCCTCCAGAAGAAGTCCAAGCCCAATCGGGCAAGCCTGTCCACCCCGATAAGGGTGGGTCAGCTTAAGCTCTGGCTGAAAGGCTACCTGAACCACGACATGGCCCATCCTCTGAAGGGGGCTTTTCGGTGGGGTTCAGAATACTGTACACTGGCGCACAGGTTGGGTACGAGGCAGATAATCTGAAGTCTTCCAGAGATAGGCCACATGTGATTCAGGAGAAATTACAGAAAGAGATCCAGTTGGGGAGGGTGAGACATCCTTATCCTTCCCCCTCCCCCATCCAACCTCAAAATTTCACCAATCAGCTTAGTTCCCAAGAAGGCCCCAGGGAGTCCCATGGTACAGTATGCATCCTTCAACAGAGCAGTTGAGGTGGTGCTGTTGGCTGGGCCGCCAGCCTTAATGGCCAAGGCAAGCATAGAGTCAGCTCTCCGCCTCCTGCCGGTACACTCTGATGACAGGGACCTTCTGGGAAAGAAGTTCAAGGGCCAATATACTGACAATTGTATGCTCATGGGGTGTTCAGTGACCTGTGTAGTGTTTGAAATTTTCAGTACCTTCTTACACTGGGCGATGGTCCAAGAGATGGACAATTCAGTTACAGTACAATTCTTAGATGACTTCCTGTTCATGAGACTGGGCACTCCTTGGCCTGCAGACAGACATTGGATACCTTTGTGGGACTGAGCAAACTTTTTGGTGTACTGCTGACCCCTGGGAAATTTGAAGCTCCTAACTCAGTAATGGCATTTCTTGGTGTGGAAATAAATGCAGAGAAGCAAGAGTTCCATTTGCCTTATGAAAGATAAACTCTCTGAGGAGTATTCTTTCAAATGCCATAGCAGTGAAAAAGGTAACTTTATGGGAACTGCAAAAGCTCATGGGGCACCTTAACTTTGCTTGTCGGGCCATTCCCACAGGGAGGGCCTTTTTGTAACAGATGGCAAAGTTGGGGTCTGGAGCTCAGAAGCCACACCATGAGTTCTGGATGACCAGCAGTTTCTGAGAGGATCTGCAGGTGTGGTTGATCTTCATAACACATTTTCTTTTTTGGTTTAAAATCTTTTATTGAGGTAAGATATACACACGTCCATGCCAACCTTACGTATATCTCACAATTTTCTTTTCCAACATTAAGGAACATTTTATCTGCCTAGTAATAGGCTGTCATTATCTGTTGGCATCCTACTGAAATGTATACCCTCCTGTTTAACTGCATAATTCCCAGTAGCTATTTACACCTTAAGTATTTGATCATGTTGTTAACTTTATCCGGAATATAATACTACACCCTCCCACCTTTATGCGATATTGCATGTGTTCTGCAGTCATTATGGGTTTCTTTCTCCTCCTGGTCTATGTGCCTCTCCTGCCCTGGACTGTCCAACTTTTCTGATCATAAATACGTGTAGATGCCCCTTACCTGTGAGCCATAGTCCATAGTCCGTCCCTGCCTCTCTATTGACTCCACCGCTCACAGGCAGCATCACCGCTGTTCTCTGCAGAGCCAGGCGAGGTTCCTTTCTTGTACTTCACCACTAGAAGAGAGCAGCAGATCCCATAATTCAGGTTATACCCTGTTGTAATGCTATGGCTTCCCCCAGTGGCAAAGAATTTATGAATACACCCCATTTGTTCAAGAAGAGTTCCTCTTTGCCATATATTCGATATGTTAGACTCTCTGGGGCCATATTATTTATGACCAATGTTTTCCATTGCTCAAGAGTTGGCTTAGCGTGTGAGACCCATGTATTTTGAATGCAGTGTCGTGCCAGTGTGAGTAGAACCCTCACTGTTCTCGGGTATGCTTTCCATTCTTCCCCCTCCGCCTCCTCCACCCCAAACAGGAGGAAAACCACAGTGTCCCCCACCCTGACATGCATAGCCCCTGTTACTGCCCCTGCTATTGCTGTCCAGAAGGGTCACAGCTCCCCACACTCCCAGAAATAATGCATGTAGGTACCTCTTGCCACATTGCATCTCCCACATATTGGTGAGAATGTTTGGTGGAATTTGTTCACCACCACCGGTGGGCAGTACAATCTGTGTAGGAATTTAAACTGCGATTCCTTAAATTTGTTAAATATCAGTAATCCCAAATGAGACTGGAGGACAAGCCTCCAGTTCTCTTCAGAGATTTTATACCCACATCCCTTTCCCACAGCATCTTAACCTTGCTAGATCTGTCTGGGAACACCTCTCTATCCTGCTGCACGACTCTGGCAATCAGGCCCCTGGGGTTTACCCTTGCTGTCCAAATCAGGTCTTCCAGGGTTTCTAGCTGCCCTGTATTGTATTCCTGTCCCCTCCTGGCAGTGCAGAATGCCCTAACTTGGAAGTATTGATACCTATGTGTGGCCCGGATGCCATACTGGTCCCTCAGTTCCTCCATGGTCTTAAATCCTCCACTCTCCCACAGGTCCCTCAAGCAATGTATCCACTATGGTTCCACATCTCAAATCCCCCTTCCTCTAATCCTGGAAAGAAGGCAGGGTTACCCACCACTGGGACCAGCTCTATCATCTCTTTCTCTGCTTTCCTCCTCTTCCAAGCCTGTTCCCAAGACTCAAGAGGCCAGTCAACCAACGGGTTCCTGTTCTGTACTCTATGATACCTTCTCTGTCCTCCTGGGTCCAGATACACAGTCAGGCACACCTGGGCTTCCTCCTCTTCCAGATCAACCCAATTTGCCTCCTTCCCTTGGTGGACCCAGTCTTGGATATATCTGAACTGCATAGCTATCGCATACCCCTTTAGGTCTGGGAAGCTCAGACCCCCCCCCCCCACCCGTCTTACCCTTCAGACTCAGCAGGCTCATCCCAGGTATTTTATTCTGCCAGATATCTAAAACTTTATTATCCCCATTAGTCAACCCCATTGGTAGCATTTGCATCAGGTATAGAATCCTGAGCAGCACATTCATTTTTAGGTGATTGATGCGCCCAAGCCAGGAAATGGGAAGTGCCCTCCATCTCTTCATGTCTGCCTTAAGGGTCTAAAGCAGTGACCCATAGTTGGTTCCATGGAGGCCTGTCAAGTCTTTACCCACCTTAATGCCTAAATATGTGAAATGGTTCCTGATCACCTTAAAACCCCATGTGTCACTATCCCCTTCTACTCCAAGGTCCTCCCACCTGGAACATCTCTGATTTGGCTAAGTTAAGCATGTACCCTGAGAACTCAGCGAACTTCTGCACCACTACTAATAGGGCCGGTATAGTGATCTCCTGGTGTGTAGTAAAAAGCAGCAGGTCATCCACATACAGAGACAATTTATGGAGGACACCCGACCCCACTCCCTGTATTCCTTCGTCCTCCCTTATCCAAACAGCTAGTGGCTCCATAGCCAGAGTGAAGAGGAGGGGGGACAATAGGCATCCCTGTCATGTTCTTCTATGTAGTTCAAACATGTTGGAGCATCCTCCATTGATCAAAAACTGTGTCTTTGGTTTCATGTATAGCAGCTTGACTATATTAATATGGTCCACCTCCAACCCAAACTTTTTCAACACCTCAAAAAGGTGAGGCCATTCTATTCGGTTGAAGGCTTTTTTGGCATTCATGGACAGCACCACTACTTGTCCTGGACATCAGTTACCCCACTGGATGCCATTTAGAAGCCATCTCATATTATGGTATGACTGACGCCCCTGCACAAACCCCAGCTGATCTGTATGAACCAGCAAAGGCAGGAGCAACTCCAATCTCCTGGCTAATACCTTTGCGTAAATTTTAAGATCACAGTTCAGAAGTGATACTGGACGGTCCGATCCACATTCCTATGGACACTTTCTGGGCTCAGGAAGCACACAAATCATGGCTTGCAGACATGAGGGTGGCAACCCATCCCCATCCCCTGCCTCTTCCAACATACTGGCCATGGTACCGACCAACTCTCCCTTGAGTTCCTTATAGTATTCCATAACAAAACCATCTGGGCCCCCCGTCTTCCCATTCTTCATTGAAGCTAGAACTCTACCTATCTCTTCCCCCATGATTTTCTCACCCAGTTGTTCCCATTTGGCCTCTAAGAGTTCTGGTAACCTCACCTTTCCCAAGAACTCTTCCATTTTGGTTGTTGAGTTTCCACATTCCACTTTATACAGACTTTTGTAGAAAGTGGCAAAGACCCCTCTTATTTTATCACTCTGAGTATATAGACATCCCCTTCCATCCCTTATACCAGTAATCACTGCTGTACCCCTTCTCCCCTTTGCTAGGCATGCTAGGATTGCCCCCGGTGTGTTGCCCCACTCGTACAACCACTGCCTGGCATAAAATAAGGATGTGCTGGCCTCCCCCTTTAAGAGCAGGTTTAGTGCCCCACTGAGTGCAAGCATCTCACCTTTGAATTGGTCTGTGGGTTTTAAAATCATTCTCAACCCAGCATCTTTTAGCTGCTGTTCCAGATTCTGTCTTCTGAGCTTCCTTTCTTTTTTGTACCTATTCACATAGCCTATGATCACTCCCATGTATGCCTTCCCTGCCTCCCAATACACTACTTTTGCCGGGGCCGTAACCTCATTGGTTTCCTTGTAATATCCCCACTGTTGTTTCAGGAATTCTCTGAACTTCTCAGAGGCCATTAAATAGGTAGAGAAGCACCAACCTGGGCAGGGTCCCGACCCCCCCCCCGCAAACCTTTTCAGCACCACCATAGCATAATCAGACACGTGGATGGGGCCATGAATCACATCCCAAACACTGGCATAGCCCTCCCTAGTGACATATATGTATTCCAGCCTGGACCAGGTGCCATGAGGGTTCGAGCAGAATATATATTCCCTAGCCCCAGGATTGGCTGCCCTCCAAACATCCATCAAATCCATATCCACCACCCCTTGTTTCCACTGATTAATAGCCCTCTCATGTCATCCTATACCCTCAGAATGGTCCAGACTGGGCTCCGTCACACAATTCAAGTCCCCCCCAGGCATAGGTTTGGGAATTGTTCTCGTACTATGACATCCAGTAGGTTTTTATAGAATTCCACATCGAACACTGAGGGAGCATACACACTCCCATATGTGACGGTCTCTTGACCCACCTTTCCTTGTACAAAGATATACCTGCCCTCCTCCAGATCTGATACCACTCGTTCCACCTCTATCAGGTAATTTTTTTTGCAGTTAATCTTTTTATTGAAGTATTTGTAAGATAAACAAACAACAGGTATACCCTATAACTATACTATATAAAGTTATATAAATAATAAACTAAGTAGCATAACATCTAACAAACGAGGAAGAAAAAGACTATTCAATGGTAGTATAATAATTTTTGGATTAACGACTTAAACTAGACAGTTACAATATTATAATAAAAAAAGGCTTAGCACTACATAATACAGAGTGAAAATAGAAGAAGTAGAAGGTGAGAGAGGGGATATGAATAGTCATAGTTGTACATTACTATAATATATGTATCTTTAGAGTGCTACTAGAACTTATATAGAAAGGATTAAGAATAACAAGAGAAGAGGAAGAAATAGCGAAGAGAGCGAGAGTATAAAGTGAGTAGAGAAAAAGTGAGACCACAACCTGAAGCAATGAAAAAAAAAAGGGGGATATCAATAGGAGGAGAGAGAGGTATATTATATAAAGTATTTCAATCCATACTTTAAGTGCCAGAAGGGTTAGATGAATCCAAATATTTAAAATATTCCTACCAACATTTCTTATACATATTGAGCCGGTTGAAAGAAATATGTGTCATACGATCCAGGGAGGCATATTGAGATAAATGATTAAGAATATCAGGGAGAGTGGGAATTATATTAGTTCTCCAATACATAAGTATACTACATTTAGCTAGAAGAAAAAGTATAGTTAATCATCTGTTCAGGGATTGGGGGATATTATGGGGATGAGGGTCAAAAATACCAAGTATACAGTGTTTGGGATCTAATACAAAGGATTGACCAGTCACTTCCATTGCAAGTATATGAATATGATGCCAAAACTTTTGTATGAGGGGACAATCCCATAAAATATGAAGTAAGTCGCCATTGGGAGAGTTACATTGCCAGCAGTTATCATTGTCCGTTAATCCCATTTTATGCAGTACAGTTGGGGTCCTATACCACAAATGAAGAATTTTAGTCTGAATGAGCGAGCTACGTTTATCCTTAAAAGATTTGTGGCAAGAAAGCCAACATCTATGCCATTGCTCATTTGTAATGTTATAGTGTAACAAGTTGCTCCATTTATTTTTTACACTAATGGACTGGTCCAGTAGTGATTCTCTAATATCTTTATAGATGATGCTATTCAATTTACACGTTGTTTTTATCCATTTGGAGATGTGCTGATCATAGAAGGATTGATTCACAATAAGTGAGAAATAGTAAGTGCATGCTGTACGAAGCTGTAGTTATTTCCAAAAATCTTGGTGGGGAAGATTCCATTGAGTACATAGATCAGAATAAGATTTTATTCTTAACGTATGGGGTTCAAGTACATCTCTTAAAAAAAGTATCCCCTTTATTTTTCCAGGATCGACAGTAGATTGGATGGCTTTCGAGAGATATTTGGCAATTTCCCCAGATAGGAGCATAAGCAAGAGGGGTAGGGTTTGATTTGAGGTATTTATGAATTATTTTCCAGTAAAACGTGGATGGTACTATAGTGGGGTGAGATTTTAATTTAGAGGGGATGGGATTATAGATAAAGGAGTTAGCAATGTTGTTAGCACAAAGGGAGGCTTCCATATTAACCCATAAAGGTGAATTGGCATCAGGTTGACTAAACCATTTGATAGTCTGGGCTGCACGAAAAGCCCAAAAGTAGGCCTGAAACCAAGGGAGGTCAAATCCACCTCTTGACCAACGTGATCTAAGTTTGTTACAGCTAAATCGGGGGATTTTGCCATCCCAAATAAAATTACCTATTAATTTGTCAATTTTGATGAGGAAACAAGAGGGAAGTTTTAAAGGGATATTAGAAAAAATATACAATATTTTAGGAGTTAATGTCATTTTAATAGCAGAAATTTTCCCATTAAAGGTAAGATTAAGCAATTTCCATCTGTCAAGTATATTTTTAATGTTAGTAGAGGAGAGAAATTAGCATCCCATACTTTATCCAATGATGGGATGATATGGATACCTAAATATGAAATACCTTGGGGAGCCCAGCGGAAGCCCAAAGGATCATTCATATAAGATTTACAGAGGTTGTTTAAGTGCAGCGTTTCAGATTTATTGAGATTTACAGCAAGTACCAAGATAAAGATGAATTTGTTAAGAAGTTTAACTAAAGGTTGCCCTGAAGACTGGAGATTTTCTAGGAGAATACGAAGATCATCTGCATAAGAGAGTGAAGTATAATGAGAGTTACCGATAGGGATGCCTTTAATTATGCAGGATTGACGAAGAGCTGCAGAGAGAGGCTCCATGGCAAGTATAAACAAATATGATGATAAGGGGCAGCCCTGTCTAGTGCCTCTTGCAAGATGAAAGGAGGGGATAGAGTTGTGTTAGTAAGAATTCAAGCAGAAGGGAGAGTATACAATAATTTGATACAGGCGCAGAAATTGTTAGTGAAACCAAAATGTGATAAAACTTGGTATAAATAGTTCCAATTAAGGGAATCAAATGCTTTCTCAAAATCAATGGCCATGGCCGCGGCTTGTGATTTAAGAGTTTTTGCTTTGTAAATTAAGTTAAACAAGGAACAAAGATGATCAGAACTGGTTCTGTGTTTAATAAATCTGGCTTGAGAAGTATGGATGAGTTTTGAAATTAATGAATCTAAGTGAAGGGTTAATAATTTAGTAAAGATTTTTCCATCTGTATTGAGCAGTGATATCGGTCTGTAACTTGAGGGAAAAGAGAGGGATCTTTATCTTTTTTTGGTAAAACAGTAATAATAGCCTCGGTCATAGTGTGGGGTAGCTTACCATTAGAAAATGCTTCCAGATAAACCTTAAAGTAAAGGGCAAAGAGTACCGGATAGGGATTTATAGAAATCAACAGGAAACCATCACTCCCAGGGAGTTCACCATTTTAAAGATGATAGTGCTGTTTGGATCTCTTGTAGGGTAAAGGGTTCATCCGGTATGGCCATATCTTGATGAGAGAGATGAGGAAGCTGCAGTTTATCAAGAAATTCATGTATTTGATTGGAAGAACTGGAATTTGGATGAGAATATAGTTGCTGGTAGAAAAAAGCATAATATGGTTTATTGTAAGGTTGTCTGTATAAATTTGGCCTGTTGGGCCTTTCAAACCAACAATATCTCTCCATCTATTGATTTTAAGCTGATATGAAAGCAACTTCCACATCTGTCTCCTTGTTCCCAGTAGTGGTGTTTAAGCCTTAAAAGAAGCAAGTTCAGCTTTCCTGGATATTAATTCATTTATTTTAATTCTTAACTGAAGAATTTCAAGATGTAGTTGTGAGTCATGACTGGTTTTTTGTTTTTATAGTACTGAGTTTCTTTCTCTTTAAGGGATTTCTCTAAATATGCTAGTTGTTGCTCTCTTAGCTTTTTCCTGTGAGCTGTGAAACTAATAATTTTGCCTCTAATTGTTGCTTTTAATGCTTCCCAAACTGTGCTTTGAGATACCTCAGGGGTATCATTAAATGAGAGAAAGTCTTGAATCTGGACTGTAATCCAAGGAATAAATTCTGGGTCCCTCAGTAAAAGTGGATCTAAATGCCAAGAAAGGGATTTAGAAGGGGGTGGACCCCAAAGTAGATGTAAACTTATAGGAGAGTGGTCTGATATGGTAATTGGGAGGCTGTCTGTATTAATAGTTTTTCTGTAATAAGAGGATTAAGCCAATAATCAATACGGCTGTAAGATTTGTGTAATGAGGAGTAAAATGTATAGTCACGCCTGTCTAGGGTGGAAAGTCTCCAAATGTCAGAAAGGCCCAGATCTTTCATTAGCAATGTCAAGGCATTAATGCTTTGTGGATGAGCATCGTATGACTTATTACTTCTATTTAGGTGTGCTTCTAAGGTTAAATTAAAATCTCCACCCATAAGAACAGGTGAGTTATCGTTGTTATTAATCATAATTTGTTGAGCCAAGTTATGAAAAAATTCAGGGGAATCAGAGTTAGGAGCATAAACATTAACTAACATAAAAGTAACTGCAGTGGAAGTTAATTGAATTATAATCCACCTACCATCTGAATCCGGGATAGTTTTCTTTGGGGTCCAATTAAGGGACTTATGTAATAGAATAGCGACACCTCATTTTTTAGAGGAGGAAGAGGATGCAAATACTGACCGACCCAATCCTTTTTACCTATCAACATCCTCCGACATAAGTTTTAGTTTCTTGTAAGAAAGCAATATGTGTTTATGCTTCTTAAGGTAGGTAAGTATTTGTTTCAACGCATAAAGGTGAATTGAGTCCTGAACATTCCATGAATATAATATCAAATCACTCATAATGGTAAACAGTAAACTAGGAAGTTACAAATCGGAATGAAGGACTCATAAAAAACTAAGTCAGAGAATGTCAAAGGTTCTAAAGGCAGGTGAATAGGTTGTACAAATGTGAACAGGATCATTAGAATGTATGGTTTCAAAATAATATGATGAATATATCTACTGAGTCTCACTAAAGAAATATACAGGGATAAAATAGTAGCCAGAATATACATAGAAACAACAAAAACTTGTATATTACAGTAAGAACATTTGTGAAGTGTAGAGAGATAAGAGTCGGTACACATACCAGAGACTCTCTCGCCACAATACTAGGCGTGTAAAAACATAGATAACACTTAAGAACAAGCAACACGCTATATTCCTAAGATATTAACTATGTGTAACAATATCTTATAAGTAATTATTATGACTAGAACTCAGGTAGTTAAGCTAGAACAGTGGGAAAGACTAATATACATCATACCAAACAATGCAAAAAACATTTTTAAAGTGGTAATAAAACCAGACATGGTAATCAGGTTGAACTATATAATATTAGTTCAATAAAAGGGATAGTATGCCAATATAACATCACATATCATGAAACAGCATAATCCAGAAGAAAAAGGCTCATAAGATATGTAGACATCCACATAACCTTGTTAAAGAATGGATATGTGATATATGTATACTATTAACTTAAAATAGTAGGTACACTAAAAAAAATATATATAGATAACCACTATGCAAATATATGCATATAGCACTTACCATAAAGTGAAAGTGAATCTTGAAATGCTGAACATACATGCTTATGCTATGTTTTATGTTTCTCTTATATTTTATTAATAAGCTAATAGCTAGTAGAACACCTGCGGGCCTGGGAAAGACCTAAAAAAAGAAGTTGTATATATCCATGTAACAAGGTTTACACATTTAGATAAGTTCAGCAAGAATATACTTGTAGATTCGATTCATTGAAAAAACACATCCTCTAAGTTTCAAATACAATTTACAGCCTTGATACGTCCAAACCGGCTGAATGTGATAGCACTAACATATTAAGATAGGCATCGCATTTGAACAAAAAAAAGGGGAAAAAGGAGTAACCAAATGTGATACTGAAATAAAAAGCTCCACATATATGTTCACACAGAAAATCAGAAACATATGGGAATCAATGCACCTTACAGTTCTGCACCCGGGAAACAATGTTAATTACGTTGTTCTTCAGCTTCCCCTTAGTTTTCTTTTTCAGGGGGTATGTGGAATCAGCCACCAGTTCTGCCCATGAGAAGACAGGAGAATTAACTGTAGGCAGCACATTTGCTTGGGCATCAGCAAGTAGCTCCTAGTCATCCTCACGAAGCGCTTCACGAAGGTGGGAATGAAACATCATGAAGTGGAGCACACCTGCTGGACAGTGCAAGAAGAGTGGAAAAGCCGACATACTTACAGACTCTGAGTAGGACGATGAGGGGATGTTATTCCAGCCTCGCAAATGTCTGGTATGCAGAAAGCCGGAAGATTGCTTTCTTTCTCATAAATCTCATTTAATATGTTAGCGCTATCACATTCAGCTGGTTTGGACATATCAAGGCTGTAATTGCTGTCATTGTCTTTAATTGCTGCAAATTTTATCTTGGCTTGACAACACGCTATATATATATCTATATATATATATATAGTGAATTTTATAATGGCTTGTCTGACTGCCCTGTAGTTTGGTGAAGGGTGTTAATTGTCTGGCCTCTGACCTCAGCTACGTGATAACTGGAGGTGGGGCTTAGTCAGAGTTGAAGTAGCAAGTAGAGTTTATTTTCTCAGAAGAAGCCAGAAGGGGAAGGAAGGAAACATATTCAATTCAGTGCTTTAGAGTAACTGGTAATTGCTATTTTTCTTTTAAACTTAGATTGTGGGCTTTTAGTGACACTATACTTTCGTTGTTGTTTTTACTTATAATTGTTTTTGGGCTGTTGAAAATTTAAAACATAGTGGTGGTGTAATTCTGCTGTCTTTAATTGCTGCAAATTTTATCTTGGCCGTCTGACTGCCCTGTAGTTGGGTGAAGGGTGTTAATTGTTCGCCTCTGACCACCGCTACGTGATACCTGGAGGCTGGGCTTAGTCAGAGTTGAAGTAGCAAGTAGAGTTTATTTTCTCAGAAGAAGCCAGAAGGGGAAGGAACTAAACATTCAATTCAGTTCTTTAGAGTAACTGGAAATTGCTATTTATCTATTAAACTTAGATTGTGGGCTTTTAGTGACACTATGCTTTCATTGTTGTCTTTACTTATAATTGTTTTTGGGCTGTTGAAAATTTAAAACATAGAGGTGGTGTAATTCTGTGCTGTCTTTAATTGCTGCAATTTTCACCCTCCTTCCCATTCCCCAACTCTAATTATATGCCCTGTTAAATCTGATTGACAGGAGCTAAACACAGGGTATAGTAAGGGGTGTGAAGTAGGAGGGGCATAAGGGGGAAGAAGCCCACCCTCAGCACAAGTGTTTTGATTCATTTATTCATTTATTGGTTTCTTTTTCTTTAAAAAAAAATATCTGAGGATCAGTGGCAGGATTTTTAGGACAGTAAATTAATAAAAAGGGAACTAGGAGAGCTTCAGTAGCAGACAAGTAGTGGAATTGCAGTATAATGTGGGGAGTGGTGCAATGCAGTGGTTATGGGGCAGCCATATTCAGGCAGACCTTCTGGACACTGAGGTGCTGCCCTATCTGCATGCATCTCTCTGGATATGGGAGGAGGTAGCCAGACTCAAAGCAGAAGTAAACTGGGTCCAGGAGTACCATCACCCTATCCAGGGACCACCCAGTCCAATGCAACTGACCTCAAAGGATGCCGAGCGAGGAGCACTTGGATGACAGTGGGCTCAGGGAGGGTTAGAGCGGTCAGGAGAGGCACATCCCAGATCCTATTCCACTCAAGGACTCATATGCCACACTGGCAAATGAGGACAACCAAATAGAGGTACCCAGAGAAGTGGAAGGAAAGGATGTGGAGGTTAGCCAAGGAGGTGACCTCAGCGGGGGAAAGCAGTGGACCCCAGAGGAGGAGGAGGAAGTGGATCCTGGTGGGACTCCATCATAAGAGGGATCCAGCTAGGAACACAGGAGGGGAGGACAAGGAGGTGAGGTGCTCACCAGGTGCCACGGCATGGAGGGATGGAAGGAGATCGGGGATCACTGGGAAGGCAAGACGGGAGGGTGAGCTGATGTCATTATCCACCCAGGGTACTAATGACCTGGCAAATGGGGAGCCAAAGGAAGTACAGGAAGAGTTTAGGAGACTGGGGAGGGGTCTCACAAGTAGCTACTTCTGTCACTTTCTCAGAAGTACTACCTGTGAGAGGCAAGGGAGAGCATAGGAGTGCATGCACCAAGAACTTTAACTCATGGTTGAAGAACTGGTGCTGTGAGGAAGGGTTTGGATTCATTGGTGACTGGGGACCCATCTGGAGGGATGGAAGTTTGTTCAAGCCTGATGGACTGCATCCATCCTGGAGGGGAATCCAAGCACTCAATGATAAGTTTAAATGCTACATTGACAAGCATTTAAACCAGCAAAGGGTGGCAGGCCAGCAAGGAGGGTACCTACTTGCTCACCCCACAGCTAGCAGTGGAACCAGTGAACCAGAGGAGTGGCTATCTCTCAAAGCAGTGTGCAAAGATGGAGATTAGTGCCCAAGAGGTGGATAAGCAGAAAAGGGCAAAATTCAGCAGAAGGACAGACAGCAAGGAGAACCAGGGATAAATGACAACCAAGGAAGGGGCTGGAGTAGAACAGTGAAACAGTCTAGGAGGTCAAATCATGGAAAGCCATGTGCAAATGCCAGGAGCCTTAGCAACAAGATGGAAGATCTGGAGGCTGTCATGGTGCAGTCAGACCTGGACATTGTGGCCATCACTGAAACCTGGTGTAATGATAACCATGACTGGGAGATGGCCATACCTGGCTACAACATATTCAGCAGAGACAGAGCAGGCAAGAAGGGAGGAGGAGTGGCACTGTATGTGAAAAATGGCATAAGGGCCACAGAGATCCAGGAGGAACAAAATGGGGGAGAGATACTGTGGGTTAAGCTGGAAAAGAAAATGGGGACAGCCATCCACAGGTGTGGTCTATAGACCACCAGCCCAGGAGGAAGAAACAGATAGAGTTGATGCTAGCCATCAAAGGATGGCAGACAAGGGTGAGGTAGTACTGGTTGGAGACTTCAATATTCCAGACGTGGACTGGAGCATCCCAGCAGCAGCATCAACTAGGAGCAGATTTATCCTGGACTCCTTTGCAGGTGCCTTCCTCAAGCAACTGGTCATGGAACCAACTCGGCAGAAGGCAATACTGGACCTTGTGCTCACAAACAGGGACAGTGTGATGGGGTAACAGCGGGGAGCACCTGGGAAACAGTGACCACCAGTCATTGTGGTTTGAAATCACAGAAAGAGCAGAACCAAAACCACACAAAAACACGTATCCTGGATTTTAGGGGGGCAGACTTTGGGAAAATGGGAGATACTTGAAAGAGGCATTAAGGAGAATGGGACAGGAATCAGGGGTTGAGGAACAGTGGGCGGTATATAAAATGGGGATTACAAGAACAACAGAATTATGCATTAAGCAGGTTAGCAAGAGGAAAAGGAAGAGGAGACCGTTATGGTTTTCCAAAGAGGTAGCAAAGAAAGTGAAAGCCAAAAAGATTGCTTTCAGGCAATACAAAAAGACACAGGCAGAAGGGGGATAGAGAGAAGTACCAGGAAAAGCAAAGGGAGGCAGGGAGGTCAGTAAGGGAAGCCAAAGCTCAGACAGAAGAGCACATTGCAAAATCAGTGGGTAGAGGGGACAAAACCTTTTACAGGTACATAAGTGAAAAAAGAAAGACAAAGGGAGGGACAGTGAGACTAAGGGGGAGGATGGGGGCCGAGTGGAGGATGACAACAGTAAAGCTGACATATTGAACAGGTATTTCTGCTCAGTCTTTACTGAGGAAGAGGAGGTAATGGGTCTGAAGGGGAGTACAAGGGTGAGAATGGTGCAGAATGGACACAAGTCCCTTTACACGAGAAAGGGTCCTGAAGGAACTGGAAGTAATAAGAGTTGATAAAGCAATGGGGCCAGATGGGTGCACCCCAGGGTCCTTAAAGAACTAAGAGAGGTGGTGGCTGAACCTCTGGCTATCCTGTGTGCGATCACTGGAAACAGGGAGGTACCCAAAGACTGGAGGACAGCAGATGTAGTCCCTTATACAAAAGTGGGAACAAAGAGGAAGCAGGGAACTACAGACCAGTCAGCCTCACCTCGGTAGTGAGGAAGATCATGGAAGCACTACTGAAGGAGAGATTGGTGGAACATCTGGTTGTCAATGGACTACAGGACCCAAGGCAGCATGGTTTCACCAGGGAGGTCTGTCAGACCAACCTCATTGAATTTTTGACTGGGTGACTAAGGAGGTGGATCAGGGAGGGCAGTGGACATGGCCTATCTGGACTTCGGCAAGGCCTTTGACACTGCGCCACATAGAAGACTATTACACAAACTGGGGAATATGGGTGTGGGCAGGACAGTAGTGTGGTGGGTAGGTAACTGGCTGGGCGGCAGGACACAGAGGGTGGTGGTAAATGGCTGTCACTCCACAGAGGGAAGAGTGACCAGTGGGGTACCACAGGGATCAGTGCTGGGACCGGTCCTATTCAACATCTTCATCAGTGACATTGTGCAGGACCTAGAAGGCAGAATTTCACTGTTTGCTGATGACACAAAGCTCTGTAACAGAGTAGACACACCAGAGGGTGTAGACAGAATGAGAAGTGACCTGCAGAAACTTGAAGAATGGTCAGGGTTTGGCAGTTGAAATTCAATGCAAAGAAGTGCAAGATAATGCATATAGGGACAAAAACCCTGGCACAATATATCAGTTGGGGGTGAGGATATAGCATGCACCAAGCAGGAAAGGATCTTGGGGTTATCATCTGATGACCTCAAGGTAGGAAACAGTGTGACAAGGCAGCAGGTAAAGCAAATAGGATGCTGGGATGTATAGGCAGGGGCATCACCAGCAGGAAAAGGGAGGTCATAATTCCGCTATACAAGACACTAGTGAGGCCCCACCTGAGTACAGTGTACAGTGTACAGTTCTGGAGACCATACCTACGTAAGGACATAGACAGGGTAGAGGTTCAGAGGAGGGCAACAAAGATGGTGCATGGATTGCATCACAAGTCCTATGAAGACAGGTTGAAGGAACTGAACATGTACTCCCTGGAGGAGAGGAGGGAGAGAGGGGATATGATAGAGACATACAAGTATCTTACAGGGAGGAACAGGGTGCAGGAAAACACTATTTTTTAAGCGAAAAAGATGTTCCAGGACTAGAGCGCATGGGATGAAGTTGGAGGGAGGACGATTCAGAGGAAACATGAGGAAGAATTTCTTCACAGAACGGGTGGTGGACAAGTGGAACACCCTGCCAGAGGAAGTGGTGGGGGCTGAAACAATCACAGGATTTAAGAATGCAAGGGATAGACATAAAGGAATTCTGGAGGTCAGGGGTAAGGGGCAACAGACTTCTAGGAAAACAAACTGAACTTACAAGCTCAAATGGGCAGACTGGGTGGGCCATAGGCCCTTATCTGCCGACACTGTCTATGTATCTATATACGCAGAGACTTGGACAAGAGCAGATGGATTAGTTGTAGACTGTGCAGGTTTCTCTGAGTTCCTGTCCAGTTTCATAGGCAATAGCTGGGGGATCGCCAGTTCTCCTAAGAGGGATTCAGGGCAACAACTAGATCTAATGCAGCACAATTAACGGGTGTGACGGGTGCAGTTTAAGGTGTATTAAGAGATGCAGATAGCACTTCAAATAAGCAAAAAAAAAGAGAAACTTTGAATACAGCCCCTAAAATTCCAGTGCGGTTTACAGCCTTACACAGTCCTAACCGGCTGGGTGTAATAGTATTACACATTTTAGTATGAGATATCGGGGGCTTAATATAGATATTCGCACATAATATCAGAACCTCGTATCAGTCAATGCTTGTAACGATTTTGCATTTGGGAAGCAGTATTATGGATTCTTTTCTTTAGTTTCCCCTTTCTTTTCTTTTTGGGAGGTTCTGCTGATTTAGATGGGGAGCTAGATACCAGCTCTGCCCAGGAGGTGTCAGGTGAATTGATGTTAGGCAGGGCATTCGCATGGGTATCAGCAGGTGGATCTAAGTCATCTTCTCGAAGTTCTTCATGAGATGAGAGTGAATCTTCACAGAGTGGAGTGTATTTATTAGACAACGCAAGAGAGGTAGAGAAACCAACATGCTTTTCAGTTTGCAAGTCCGACGTTGAAGGAGTATCATTCAAGCAGCACAAGTGTTTAGAATGCAAAGATTTAATAGACTTTTTTTTCTTGTATGCGTGCTGAAACTCAGGCAGTGGCTGAAGTATTAGTTACGGTTTGTGCAGGCTTCTCTATAGTATTTTGATTAGTTTCAAAGACATTCGCTGGAGACTGTCGGACCTCTTGAGAGGAATTCGGGTCAATGTTTAGATCGACTGCAGCACAATCAATGGGTATGGTAAGTATAGTTTGAGGTATATTGAGAAATGCTGATAAAGCTTCAGGTGTGTGAAAGTCCTTGAATGAATCTTTCAGAAATAGACGCATTGTGGCTGGATAGCGTAGAGCAAACTTAATACCCCGCTGGTGCAAAACAGTTTTGATGGGATTGTAAAGTCTGCGTTTATTAGATAGTTCTCTTGAGAAATCTCGAAAAATTGATATTTTATGATCCTGCCAAGTAAGCGTACCCACTTGCCTTGCTTTTTGAATGATTAATTCTGTGTGTGCATAGTTCAGAAATCTTGTGATGATGCGCCTTGGTTTTTGAGTTGGACCAGGCCTTGGGCTTAGAGTACGATGAGATCTCTCAATAATGAGGTCTTGATCGGGTGGGAGTTTAAGCAACATTGGAAGTGTGTGTTTCAGAAGTGCGCTGGTATCTCCTAGCTCTGCACCTTCAGAAAATCCCAGAAATCTAAGGTTGTTACGTCTGTTTCTGTTTTCAATGTCATCAATTTTATCCTGAAGATTTTTAATAATTCTATCCTGCTCCCTGATTGTAGCTTTCAGATCCATAATAGAACTTTCATTTTGAATTGTTTTAGTTTCTGTAGCAGAGATTTTTTTGGTCAAGCAATTGTACATTAGTAACATTTTGTTGTGAGGTTATTTTTAAGTCATTTAACTCATTGATTAGTTGCTGAAACATTGATTCAATTCTGTTGAGAGAGCTGCTATGCAAAGGTTGGTCGGCCATTGTTGCAGGCTGAAAATGGAGAGGCTGTCTGATTGCAGATATAAAATTCTATAACTGCGAGATAGTAAAAATACTATACCAGAGCTGAACTTTGATGCAGGTAAAGACCCAGTATTTGGCAGAGAATGAATGTCTGGGTAGAGATGGATGGATGATGATAATTGGTGAACCCAGAAGCAACAGAATTAAGCAGCCATCTTTAGCTCAGCCAAGCCATGCCCCCCTATCAGGTAATTTTTGTGAAATAACACCGCCACCCCACATTTATGTGAGGTATAGGGTGCAGCGTAGCATGCTCCTACCCGTCCTCCCACCAGTTTCTTATATTCATCTTGGCTCAGGTGAGTCTCCTGGAGCAATGCCACCTGGACTTGTTTATTTTTTAGGGCCTGGAGTACTTTTTACGCTTAATGGGGTTGTGGAAACCTTGGATGTTCCAGGAGATAACCACCTCAATGTTATCCATTTCTGATCATGCGATTTACCCTTGCCTCCCAACCATACTGAAGTCTGCGGCCCCTCGAGTACATAAATCAGCACACACATCATTGCAATGTTACATTTCTGGAAATAAATACACACAATACCCCCCTCCTCCCCAATCACCAGTACCTGCAACCAGCAGGGTACAAACTTTTACCAATAAACAAACGTAGACGATAACATAACTATAGCTTTCGCATACCATACATGTCGTTTGATCGTTTCCTCCTACCCTCCTTCCCTTCTGCAACATTATCCTCCTATGTCTCAGATTTCCCTCCGGGACCCAAAGAATATAGTAGTGCCCATCCCTCTGCCCCCCACTGTCTCAAGCAGTTGTAAGTACAGGCACATCCCCACAGCTCCCCACTGTTAAAAACTGAGATTATCTAAGTGGTTCCACCCAATTGTTGGTATGTACAACTCCAGCGCCTTTCCCTCCTTGTTGGCCTCTGTCTTTTCCTCCCCTTAATTCCCTACTTAGGGCCCCGAGTCCCGCCACCAGGGGCTCCTACTTACCCTTGTCTGAGAACCACCAGAAGATCAGTGTCCATCCCCTTGTCCATCGAGCAGCCGTGGCTTCAGTGGGTCCTTGCTCATTCCTCTGATGGACACTGCCTGTGAGTGAAAAGAAAAGATTGGAAAAATCATTACCAATTTATACTGTTCCTTCCAGCCCCATGTCAGTCACATCTTGCAATGCCCAAGAAGCCAGCCCTCCATGTCCCACCTAACCCGGCCCACTCCCCACTGCCATGTTACTGGGCCATATGCCTTTGAACACCTTCTTTCCCATATGCTTCCTCAAAGCATGGCACCCCCCCATCTGCCCATGTACAGCTCCCCCCCAGGTCCTGTATTGTCCCTTTAATAATGCTAGACTTCTATTCTAGTAGCCATACTGGCAAAAGAACCCCCCCTGCAATGGAGTTCCCAGCGCCAACCCAAGATGGAGAAAACAGCATACAAATGTAGATTAGACAAAAGACTGTTCATGCATCCAAATCCCACTGTTTGTACTGTGATAGCATTCTGCTCTCAATGCTCAGGCCTTCCACCTTGAGGCATTCTCCAACTACGCAGCTCTTCTTTCATTCATCCGCCATTTTAACTGTTGCACCCTGGAATGTCCCCTTTATCCCCAAATTGGAAATCACACCAGGATGCAAGGGCATAGTTACCCCCCCCCAATATGGTAGGCTCTCATCTACCCCGTTGTTTGCTTGAAAGAACAGCATTCTTCCCATCAATACAAGCCCCAGTCACATAGCAGTCCAGAGAAAGACACCTTATTTTAATGTAATTATTGCCCAAGACACTCAACAAATTGTAGCCTATCCCTCCCTGTTTCCCCAAAATATTCAGATTGCCGATGCACAGACATGCAAGTTATGACCTGCCATGGCCCCCCGCACTAGACACTGTTCAAGTCCAGTGAGTCACTTATCTGATCTCCTTGAAGGACCAGGTATAGCACCTCTTCAGCGTTTAAGCTCCATGTCGTTCAGGAACTGCTGTACCCGGTCCACCTCATGGAAGGTATAGGTTGCACCTTCCTTGCGGATCTTCACAGTGGCCGGGTAGAGAAACTGGAAATCCACCTTGGCTTCATGGCGCACATCCAGGACCGGGTTAAATAGCCATGTTCTCCTCTGTAGCAACTGAGAAAACTCCTGATGTAGGTAGATCCTTGCCCCTGGTAAAGAACTTCTTTGTGCTTTTTAAAGGCAAACCAAATGGCTTGCCGATCCCAAAAATTGTGCAGGCAGAAAATGATTTGACGAGGCGGGTCCCCCGCTGTAGGTTTTGGCACCAAGGCCCTGTGCACCCTTTCAAGTTTCGATCTGCCTCCTTTTGGCTCCAATCCCAGTAAACCTGGGAGCACTGTGCTGCAAAAATCCTCTGGTGAGTTCCCTTCTTTTCCTTCGGGGAGACCACAGATCGGAAGATTGTTCCTGCGCTGGTAGTTTTCTTGGTAGTCTAATTGCTCCCGTAGCTCCCCCAGTTCCCTCTGGCGACCATGAACTGCTTCTGGAAGGTGCTCCCTACCATCTTCAAGCTGCGATATTCTAGTTTCAGCCTCCAAGATTTTCGCCACCTGTCCAGTAAGCTGGTCGGATAACTCAGAGATCTTTGTAGTAATAATATCTAGCTTAGGGGAGACAGCCGCCAGCCCTTGGGCCATCAGAGTTCTTCCTACCACCTCCATGTCAGATGCCGAGAGCAGGATGACATTTGGGCCCTCTGTTGCACTTTGAGTTATGACTTTCTTCCCTGAGTTTGTGGCATTTCTTGATGATTTCCCTGTATAGGAGACCAAATATTCATCCATTGCACTTTCTTACTGTTGCTGGTAGTACTGGTATAACTCAAAAAACACTTTTGGAACCACTTTTTATCATTTAAACATCCTGTGGAGAGAGAGAGCTGTGTAGAGACATTACCAATCCTTTAGCTGCTCATTAGCACCCCCCTCAGGCACATTTTAACAGTGTGTCAATGTGGCCAGAGATAGTAGATAGCCAAGAGCTGGAACTCTTCACTCTCCAGATGCACCTGGAGGGCTAGGCTTCAGGGCATACTTCAGTGGAAAATGGTGTGCTGCAAAGTGGCCCTCCTCAAGGGCACCCACAGGGCTCATGAGACAGATCACACTGAGAGTTCTTCCCAAAAATAGAGGCCCTGTGCATATGGAGTCTCTACTGTGAAATAGGAATTTCATATTCCAGTCTGATAATGTGGGAGGGGTCCACATTATAAATGGGCAGTTACGTGCAAAAGCTCCATGGGTGATTTAATGAGAATATTCATTTTAAAATGCATGCTACTGAATCTACTGTACATTTTGAGGCAGTCCATGTATCTGGCATTAAGAATGGTATTGCTGATGCTTTATCTTATTCACAGTGGCAGAAGTTCAGGGAGTTGGCACCAGCGGCAAACCAAAATCCACAACTGGTCCCACCATTTCTGTGGAAGGTGGTGGCAGTGGCACCTAGGAGGGCATAAATAATGCCATTGCTCCCTGGACCAGAGTAGCCTAGTGCTGCAGTGTTGAATACTGCCATACTATTATAGCTGATATGGGATGGCCAAGCAGCTGGGCCATCCCTACGGACCAAATATGCAACTGTCTTATCGAAGCCCAATGATGGAGCTTCACTTCAGGGGTTGTGAGGCAGCATCTGATGAGCCTGTCATATGGTTTTCCAAGGTGTTGGATTTCATGGACAAAACTCACTTGTTCATGGTCCAGAAGGTTCTAGAAGGGTGGAGTAAAGACCAACCCAAGTGATTAGATCATAGGTGTCCAATCACACTGCCCATTCTGTAGCAATTATGGGAAGCATGTCTAGTGGTCTGCTGGTCTGCTTATGAGGCCACAGTCTTCAGAGCAGCATTTTGCTTGGCATTTTGTGGTGTGCCCTGGGTGTCAGAGCTGGTGCAAGTGACATAAGCCAGCACTACAGAGAGCCTGGGGGTGAGAGATTTTGCTGTGACCATGGAAGGGGTCTTTGTGTGGCTGTGGCAGAGCAAGACAGACCAAGCAGGCATTAGCTGCTGGTGTGTGGTGAAGGCCCCAGCAGATCATCATGAGATATAGCTAAAATAGTGTCCGATTACATGGCACTCTGCCTGGGCTTGGGCGAGGCCTTCCTTCAGCATGTAGATGGCAAGCCAGTAATGGAGTATCAGTTCAGGCATGTGTTGATCTTAGCCATGCAATGGGCAGGCTTGAAAGTTAAAAAGTATAACACCCATTCATTCAGAATTGGGATGGCAGCAACCACCAGGACCCAGGACCACTTAGATAGAGAGGTCTAAGCCATGGGATGGAGGAGGTCCCAAGTATTTATACACTATGTCTGCCCTCACATGCTTTCATTTTGGTTTGCTGTTTTCCAGGTTCCCTCAATAGTTCCCAAGAAGTCTGAATCTGTGGGCACTCCATCCATAGGGCAGAGGGATAAGTTGGACATCAGCCCGGGGGGAAGAGCCTATCGATCCCAAGGTGGAAAGTGCCTATTCACTGGATGGGCAAGAGAGACATGCATTGGGAGGAACTTCTACCCTGGCTAGTGGTGAAAGCCCAGCAAGGACATTCACTGGACATCCTGCTGATTCATCTGGGTGGGAACAACTTTGGACTTTGGAAATCTGTTGACTTGCTGTTGAGAATGAAGGAGTATTTGTGATCCATTCGAGCACTGAGGCCTAACACCAGGCTTAATTGGTCTCACATCATCCAGCAGCTACTCTGGCAGCACACAAATGACTCTGAAGTCATGAACAAAGTGTACATATGCATTAATTGGGAGATATTTACTTTATTGGAGAACTGTGATCAGACACCAAGGCATCGACACCTCCTGCCAGGGACTCTGCAAGAGACAGTGTGCATTTATGGGACATTGGCTGGGACCTGTTGTTAGATTCTTTTTATCATGTCTTAAAGCACAGTTTAGAGTGAGCTGCTTTGGTGCTCTGACAGCACCTATCCTGTAGCTACTTGGGAGTCTTTTAAATCAATGGTACAAGGGAAAAAGAGGAATGAGTCGAATTCTTCTGAAGGGCTCATCTCCTCTGGTCGTTATATGGTCTGCGGGACAGCAAGCTTTGAATCCTATTTGGGGGGGAGTTCACAGCCCAGCTTCGTCAGGTTTACATGAGGAGGCAGTGACACCAGATGCGCATGGTCATTCATTCCTTCAGTCACAAGGCCTACCCAGTCCTGGGGCTTGGGTACAAACTCAGGAGGTATATCATTTCATTGGCCCACACAACAGGGAGCTTCTTCACAGGAAGGGGGCAAGTCAGAGTTAAGGTTAGAGATCTCCCAGCTGTGCATGCCACTCCAACTGTGTAATAGCCATTAATAAACACATGACTTCAGCCATTTCTCCAAGACACATGTGTGTGTGTGTGTGTGTGTGTGTGTGTGTGTGTTCTTCAGAGAAAGGTATAGGACCTCTAAGACAATACTAAGTCTGCCAGTGAAGTGCAGAAGATGTCACTTTGTCAGTGTCTCCTCCTAGTAGCCTGAAGGTAGGCAGGTAAGATCCTCCCCTTTGAATGGGGGCTTAGAGTTGGCACCACCCCTGGGGGAGAAACCACTGGGCCACCCACAGGGCATGGGAAACCTGGAGTGGGCAGGGAGCAAAAGGTCAAAAAGAGCTGGTAGCCAGCAGCTCCCCCTCATTCCTGGTCACCTGGTCTATCTCCCACCCACCCTCCTCATAAAAGCAGGGTTAGGAGCCACCCAGGGCAGTGCTGGGAACCCTTTGACCCAGTGTGGTTAAATGTAGCAGGGGTCAGGAAGTGAGTTTTCCTGATTTTCCCTCAGAGTTTTTTTCCGGGTGGCTTGTCCCCTCCAAAAATAGTTTTAATGAGTTAGGTCAGCATAGACAGTGTTGCAGTCATGTAACATGGCAGGTTGGGATCTCTCAGATTGATGGTACAAGGGAAAAAGGGGAATGAGTCAAATTCTTCTGAAGGGCTCATCTCCTCTGGTCAGCATGAGATCTGTGGGGCTGCAAGACCTGGACCCCATTGTTGGTGGAGGCAGTCCTACCTCATCAGACTTGTCTGCAGGGAGCAGTGACACCAGATGGGGTGGTCATTTGCTCCCTTGACCACATGCCTGACCAGTCCTGGAACTTGAGTACCAACTCAGGAGGTACAGCATTTCCTTGACATGCACAGTGGGGAGCCCCTTAACAGGAAGAGGGGTCAGAGTTAGGATTTAAGATCTCCCAGCTGTGCATGCCACTCCAAGTGTGTAATATCTACTAATAAACATATGGCTGCAGCCAGTTCTCGATGACCTGTGTGTGTGAGTTCTTCAATGGGGGGAAAGTATGGGGAATAGTTAGACAAATATCGCATGGCTTCAAAATGTTTCAAAGTATGTGAGGGAAAACACAATGAAGGTTGAATGTCTCCTGTGCAAGAAGAGTATTTAGAAAATGCCATTGGAAAATAAAAGAATCTCGTTGGTCAAAGCATGCCAGTAGAGATTCATTTATTTTCCGATACAGCCCACATAAAAACAAGAGCCTATTCAGGGTGCCCCATAACAAAAGCAATCAGTGTGCACCCTGAATGTTAAGGAAATGCAGCCACCATTTTTCCCTGCTCGGCAAATGACCTCAAAACTCAGCATTTAGGCCGTTGGCTCCCACGTAAAAAATAAGCAGTTAAAACACCAAACAGTGTACCAGCTCATAATAAGCAATGCAAACATACATTCCGGTTCATGTAACAGACACTGGTAAAATCACCCTAGAAAGCAGCTTGCCGCAGCAGACCAACCATCAGATCATCGGTATTTTCTTAAATCTCCCTACCATGGTAGTAGTAGAAAATACCGGTGATCTCCGAAGCACCACAGTACCACAGAAGCCCACTTGTAGACCGCAGCAAAGCATAAAAAAGGATCATCAATAGACCTGGGGGTCACGTGATGGCGCTCAGCTAGACTGCAGCTGAAGCCTTCAGCTCTGCCCTCTGGACGCTTCCTTTTTCACATTTTGTCGCCTTTTGGGGCTTTTAATGCCTGGAAACTATAAGATTCGCTCACTAACATCTATAGTGGCTCTCCGGAGGCAAGTTTAAGATCGAAGAATCCGAGTGTGTTCTGCGATGGAGTCGATGCTAAACAGGCTGTGATTGGCTACCTGCCACCTACATCACCGAGAAAGTGGCTAAAAACAGAAAATGCCAAAACTGAACGGGGAGCAGACAAAACCCAGACACCCAGCCCGCTCTCGGAAGAAAAGTTCCTGCAGGAGCTGACCCCTGAAGGATCTGCTTAGCGAGCTAAGTGGAAGCTCAAATCCCTGAGAAATGACATGGTCTCAGTCTCTACTCGGGTGGCGATGTTGAAGCCAGGGCCTACTCAGCTAGAGCAGTGGAGGATAGGATGGACCAAGAGTTGCAAGGGTACAAGCAACAGATTAAGAAACTACAGGAGAAGACAGAAGACCTGGAAGGAAGGAATCGGAGAACAATTTGTTAATTTTGGGCCTACCTGAGGCCGAGGAGGGCCCTGATATGCTCATGTTCCTCCAGAAATTTTAGTAAAGATTGTGGGTCCTTCACCTGTCAGTGCTGCGTACCATTTAGAGAGAGCCCACCGATCCCTGAGACCCCGTCCCCCACCGGGAGCTTCACCGCACCCTATTATTATCAAGTTCCTGAGCTATATTGAGCGCCAGCATGTCTATAGTAAAGCTCGGGAACTAAAAGAAGTATTGTGGGGTTCGGCTAGACTCAGGATATCCCAGGACCTACCGAAGGAGACCAGGATCAAGAGAGCGGCCTACCACGGAGTGGTCCGGAAGCTGATCGCGGCGGCCATACCCTTCAGAATGGCCTACCCTGCGACGCTCCGGGTCACCATAAATGGATCATCCACGTCCTTCAATAAGCCGGAGGAGGCCTTGAAAGACCTCGCGGTCAAGCTCCCGGACCTTTTTAAGAATCTCGGCTGAGAACTATTTACTGGACACTAATCGTACCAGATGGACTGGTTGCTGTGAACCTATCAACTCTTTAAAAACTCTCCTCTTATTGCTTAGCAAAGCTTCTCGTTCTACTGGACTCCCCATCCCTTGTCTTTCCCTTGCATTACTTCCCCCCCCGTCCTCTCCTTTTCCCTGCTCCTATCCTTGTCTGCCTCCATTTGCTGCGCTCTAATTTAAGTCCATTTGGATACCGGGTTGCAGACCTACCTTGTTACCCCCTGTCCAGTAGGTCTCTTACCTGGTGGATCGGGTGGGAGTAGGGTTGTCCAGGCCATGGCTTGTCTCGCTGGGAAGGGAGCTTCATTTTCTGGGCCGCTGGGTGCGTCTTTCCGGATCCCGTCTGCGCGGTAGTGGTTCCCCTGGGGACACTTCCGGGCGGTGGGACCGGGCTGGTCCGTCACGGTTTTCGCTCCCTCCGGCAATATAAGGCCTGCCGGTATTGGTTGTGTATGCGGGTCTTGACTCGCCGTGTGGTGGATATGGTCGGGGGAAGATCCTCGAGAGGGTGAGTGCTCCTGTCTGTCTTTGTGCTGGGGAGCTGTGGCAGTCTATCCTGCCGGAACGGGGGTGCACGTTTATGGAGGGGGAATCCCCTCCTCATTATTGGGATTGGGTTTGCTTGCTCCTTCATTTGAAGGAGATATTGGGAATCGGAAGGGCCGGGGCGGGGAGGTTGTCAGAGGCTTGCTGGATGCTCATTCATGAGCTGAATTTAGGGGTTGCTGACTTCGCCCGGTGCGGGGATCTGGTTGTAAGCCTTGTGGGGTGGGACCTGATCTCCGCTGCAACGGAGATTTGGTCACCACAGACTCACAGAGACTGGCTCGCTATCTGGTGGGGCTGAAGTTCACCAGGGTATGGGAAGCTGGAGCTATTTAGGTTTTCTGTTGCATTAATTGAATCTCTGCTCTGGCTCCCCTTTGTATATAGTTTGTATGTGGGATCTATGGGTTTTGGGTATTGGGAGGATGGGGGATTCGGTCTTTACTGCACTCAATTGTTGTATGCTGGTAGAGGGGGTGGGCAGCTGGGGGGGTTGGGAACAGGTCTCTAAGGGTCCTGAAAGACGTTACACTAATGATATTCCTACCCCTACTCGATTATTCGACATGCAGAACTGCTGTTCTGGGTAGTTATAGTTCCATAGGGGTTATACTGCAGATATGTTTTGTGAAATATTGGGTAGTCCTGAAGGACCGAGGAGTTTGGGTCTGTTTTAACGTCAAGGAGGTCGGGTGGGCATATCCTGATATGTCAGCCTTATCTACATTTTGGGACCTCCTAAGCTTGTTGGTTAGGGTCAAATTTAGGGATGTTGGATTGTTGAGACCTAGGGCCGAAAGATACATTGGGGCTTGGCTGGTTAGGGAGGGGGGCTTCTTCTCGAACTGGGTGCATGATCTTCTTGGGCACACTGTAGTACTGCTATTTCTGCAGGTTATGATACTAACATGTTTCAGATGGCTGCCACCAGAATTAAACTAGCTTCCTGGAATGTACGCGGACTCAAGGATCGGGTCAAGAGGGCTGAGATTTTCAATCACGTTTTGTTAATTCAGGTGGATATCCTATTACTTCAGGAAGCGCACTTGAGCCACTGGGACACAAATACCTATCCGCTCAGGCTTCTCACAAGTTTTTCTGGCCGGCACTTCTAATGTGAGTAGAGGGTGGCAATTCTGATCAAAAACATGTTTATTTCATGACAGAGTCAGTGTTTTCGGACCCGAAGAGCGTTTTATCCTAGTTAAAGGGACTTTGAATGGGCCTTAGTAACTCTGGGCTCTGTATACGCCCAGTTGAGGGCTGCTCGGATTCTTTATGAACCTGGTAGGAAAATCAGTAACTTCCTTCCCTCCCACCTCATTTTGGGTGGAGACTGGAATGTACCCTTCTTCTGTCTTAGATAAGGAGCCTCAGGACACTCGTCCTCCTACTCCAATTCAAAGTGCCTTACAGGACATGGTTTCAATGTTAGGGTCTGCGATCCATGGAGAATTTGAATCCCTCCCTCTTGGGCGTTTCCTTTTCTCTCTAACCATAAATCCAGATCGAGGGATTGATTACATTCTGGTCAGTAAGGTTTTACTATCGAAGGTACTTTTCTCTGGCACTGACCCAATTATTCTCTCAGATCATGCCACGGTTTGGATTACCTGCTCTCTTGATCCAGACTTTAGTAGAGATACTATTTGGCGGCTGAACACCCAATTGCTTAAGGACCCTTCTATAGTGTCGTCTATCAGCTCTCAGATCTCTCTTTTTCTTGCTGATAATCTTGATTCCAACCCGAGATTCGATATGATCTGGAGTGCATTGAAGTGCTGCCTTAGGGGGGAGTTGATCAAAATGACTTCAGTCAGGAAGAAAGCTAGGCTGGCAGAAGCTACTTCGCTACTAAATAAAACTACTGCGTTAGAAACTAACGACTCCCCAACTTATTCCTTAACCTCCCTTAAGGCACTTCTTGCCGCTAAGCGGGACTACTCCGAACTGCTAAAAGACAAGACAGAGTATTGTTTTAAGAAAACTCAGGCCAAATACTATGATCATGGAGAGAAGGCGGGGAAGCTTTTGGCACTGCGCCTTAAAACCCTCGAAGGTTCAAGGATAGTACCGTCTTTGATGTCGGCTTCTGGCTCTATTATTACATCCCCCAGAGGTATTGCTGACATCTTTGAAAAATTCTACACTGATCTCTACAATAAACCTAACATGTCGGTGCCAGCACCGAGTATTACTTCGTATCTTGGTAATATAGACATCCCCTGTTTGTCGTTGTCTCAGCGTCAACTGCTATCTGCCCCGATCTCTCTGGAAGAAATTGAGAGTGCCATCGCCTCACTGACTGTGGATAAAGCGCCTGGGCCTGATGGCTTCCCGGCCAATTTCTACAAAGCCTTTTCCAAAGAATTAGCTCCCTTGCTCCTCAAACTCTATGAGTTCTTTTTGCACGCAGCTGATATTGATCCCACCCTCTTTGAGGCCACAATTATCTTGATTCCCAAACCAGACAAGCTACTTACGGATCCAGCCAATTACCGGCCTATCTCTCTACAGAATTATGATGTCAAGATTTTTGCCAAGATCCTTGCTGAAAGGGTTAAGAAAGTTTGGCAGGGTCTACTTAGCCCTGAACAGGTGGGTTTTGTTTCCGGTAGATCCTCTGCTGACCACCTGAGAACCCTCTCTCACCTTTCTCATTATGCTCAAGCAGTCTCGTACCCTGTAGCTTTGGTCTCATTGGATGCTGAAAAAGCCTTTGATCGAGTGGATTGGGATTTTCTGTGGGCGGTCCTGGAGAGAATGGGATTCCCTGACCCGTTCCTTAATCTGGTGAAAATCTTGTATAGAGCCCCATCGGCTAAAATTTATTGTAATGGGGTTTTCTCCTCTCTGTTTCGATTACATACGGGCACTAGACAGGGCTGTCCCCTCTCGCCCCTTTTATTTAATTTATATCTGGAACCTCTTTTAATCAAAATTAAAACATCTCCCTCGGTTAAAGGCTGCAGGCTCCTACAACAAGTCTCTGTTCTCTCAGCATATGCAGACGATATTCTTCTCCATTTGGAACATCCAAAAGAATCCCTGGCGGCTGCTATTGAACTTATTAACCAGTTTGGCACCCTCTCCCGTTATAAACTAAATGTCTCCAAATCGGAGATTTTTCCACTAAATGTCTATACCTGTAGACAGGATTTTACCTCCTTTGGTCTGAGATGGTCTCCTAAATCTATTAAGTATTTTGAAATTCATTTTGCTACAGACCCCACTACACTAAAAAATTTGAACCTAGATAGCGTTAAAAAGGCTGTTCAACAGGATCTGTAAAGATGCTCAAGCTCCCCATATCTCTGTGAAGGTCGGATCAATATTAAGATGAACATCCTTCCCAGGATCTTTTACCCCCTTAACTTGTTAAACCTGTGGCTCCCGGTAACGTTCCTTCAGCAATTTCATACTATTTTTTCGGACTTTATCTGGGCAGGGAAAGGAGTTCGCCGCTCCTATGCCAAGCTCTCACTTCCTAAGGAGAAGGGTGGACTCAGGCTCCCCAACCTTATTCTGTATCATTGGGCCGCCCACCTCTCGAAACTGGGGAGGTGGCTTTCTGCGGATCGTAGTTTAGATTGTCCCCCTTGGCTACAGTTTGAACGCCTATTACTTTCCAATGCTAGATTGGATACCTGTGCCGTATACTTTGTCGCTTTGGGAGAATTAGAGCGGCGGGTTTCTGACGATATGATCCTATTATCTCTTAAAACTTTGGCGCAATGTTTGGCCTCTCTCGGTATTCCGCCCTCTACTGATTTTGGTCAGCAGCTGACTCTCAATCTAACATCAAGTTGGGTATATCTTGGATTCCCCAGACTGGCTTCCCCAAATTGCAGAGGCCAAAGTTGAAAACTTTTATTGCCAAGGCTCTCTTGACTTCCCGGATATTTTGGACAAATTTGGTATCCCCAAGAAGGATATTTTCAAAGTTTATCAACTGAGGCATCTCCTGGCTGGACAGTTCGGCCTCTTCTCAAAGAGTCTAGGGTCCACCCATTTCTCTTGGAGATCTCCGTTTAGCTTCTCAGTCTCATTCTATTTCTCTAATCTACTCTTACCTTCTTAACTATAAGTTCCCTGAAACTGGTGCTGGCTCCGTGTCTGGTCCTCATTATTACCTGGGACGCTCTAAACTGGCCCGGATTTGGAAAAGATCTACAGGTTTCATACCCAGGATAGATTTAGGCTAACCCAATATTATATTGTTAACAATCTATATTATACTCCGGCGAAATTGTGTAAACTCAAGAAGCTCTCCAATTCCAACTGTTCTAGATGTCTGCGAGAGGATGGCAATCTCCTCCATATATTCTGGGCTTGTTCTAAAGTTGCCCCTCTTTGGAACCTTATTAAGAACAATCTGGATCCCCTTCTGGGGTTATCGATGTTGTTTACTCCGGGAATCTGTGTCCTAGGGGACTATTCTCAAATAGGAAGTGTAGAGCGGCGGTTCTTTATGGCTTTGGTGTCCATGGCAGTCAAGCGGCTTGTGCTGAGGCACTGGATGGATTGTTTGGCCTTGTTTTATCCTGAATGGCTTACAGAGCTTAGTGCTCTCCTGTATTCAGAGAGCTTGATTGCTAGTTTACAGGGACGTGCTGATGTGTTCCAGAAGAGGTGGAGTAAACTACAAACTCTCGCATTGCTTTAAGATGTGGAGGCCCGATCCTTGAAGTCCGCCACTGTATCTAGGCACTCATGTTGTCGTTAAACTGTGGATGCCCTACTCCAAGAGGGAAATGGTTGGCACCCAGCTCATCTGTAACCTTACCAGGATCATTGCTGGGGGGGGGGACAGGGAGGGTTTGGTGGTTTACTATACGGCTGGGACCTTAGCATATCTATTAAACCACTTTGGGGGTATACGAGGGTTGGGAGAAGTTGGAGCACTTGGGGATCGGGAGTGGGTGGGTTGTTTAGGAGAGGGATTATTTTTTTTTTGTTATACTGTTCGCTCTTGAGGTAATTGATGTTTCTGTTTGTATTTCAATAATTCAATAAACTTAAATTTCAAAAAAAAAAAAGGATCAAATAAAATCATCTATCTTCCACGCATAATAGAATTAGCCCCTGCAGCAGTAAAGGCAAGCAAATAGATTGTAAAAAAAAATAAATAAAGCTCAATCGTAAATTCCCAACTGCAGAAATCAAAGGCAGGTCTGAGTGGAGTACGAACAGTTACGTTGCGCACACACTCACATATTAAATTAATGAAAAAATGGCAAATAACAGATTTTAGCTGTAGTAAGAGCCCAAATACAATAAAAAATATACGGCAAGTAAGATAAGAATGCATTTCTCACCTCCACTGATAAAAATCGGATCAGAAGCAGCACGAGCAGGCACGTCACGTACACAGTAACAGAAATCCATATTTCAAAAGTTATAAAAACCGCCACAGCAAAGCAATAAGCAATAAAAACCACACAAAAGGGGAAAAAAATGTCAGATGTCCTGAGAATCGCATTCCACATGCCTCCTGAAGAGACAGTAAATCGTTTGTTCCCAGAAGCTGACAACAAAGTTGAGCAGACACCAGAACCCACCAGCAAGAAATTTAAGGATCCTCACGTTTTATTAGTGTGAGTCCATCAGACCTCAATAGCATTGAGAGTCAGAGAGAAGAAATAAACATAAAGAAAAATACACAGTGGGCATTGGCAGTATTTGCAGACTGGGCTAGAAAAGAAAGAATAGAAATAGACTGGTTAAATGACAGTTTCGACATTTTAAATAGCTATCTGCACAAGTTCTATGCAGAAGCCCGAACTGCAACAGGTGGGCAGTATTCAGTGTCTGGGTACTGCGCTCTTCGTGCAGCCATCAACCACCACCTAAATTCCCCAGAAGTAGGTTGTCACACCAGTATAATCTCAGAACCAGCATTTCGTTCCAGCAACAATATAATGACATCCATACTAAAGAAATTTCGTAAAGAACAGAAGGATGTTGCTGCCCACCACCCGTCAATTACTGAAACAGACATTGACAAGCTAAGACAATCATCAGCCATGTCACCAGATACAGCACAGGGATTGGTTTGCAAAGTATGGTTTGACCTCCAGCTCCACATGGCCCGGCGTGGAAGAGAAGGATTGCGAGAACTGCATCCAGATTCATTCACAGTCAAGAGGGATGAACATGGGCGAAAGTATATGACACTTTCCCATAATCCTGCCTCAAAAAATCACAAGAATCCACTAGAGATCAACAAAGAAAATTCACGTGGTTTTATGTTTGAGGATCGTGGCAACCCTCTCTGCCCTGTCCTATCCTTTTGCAAGTACCTCTCAAAATTGCCAGAGGATGCCCCTGCATTCTACCTTCATCCCAGAAAGCTACCTCAGACTCACCTTGACACCCAGGACTGCTGGAACACAAAGGAACCAATGGGCAAGAATTTCCTCGGAAATATGATGGCAAGACTTAGCACAGAAGCACAGTTATCCACAAGATACACCAATCACAGCATACGTTCAACAGCTGTGCAACTTTTAACTCAAGCAGGACTTTCAGCTCGTGAAATCACCAGCGTGACTGGCCACAGATGTGAAACCAGTCTTCAGCACTACTGGTCAGCATCCGTAGACAACAGGCAAAATTGGAGTACAGTCCTAGGAGGATCCAACCAGCAGGCACAGCTGCAGCAAGCGGCAAGTATGACACCTGTAGGAGCCAGCAATCAACTCCAGTTACAGAAACCAACAACTTCCAGCACCACAACCACTAACTTCAACCCAATGAATTGCACCTTCAATGCCCCAATTAACTTTATCTCCACAAACAACTAGTGGTTACTGTTATTTGTTGGGTTTTTTTCAGCAGTAATTTAGCACAGTGCTCAATTCAGTGTGTTTTCAGTTGAACCCACCCACTTTAAAAAAGGGATGATTTTTTCTCAAAGCTCACAAAAAATGTAATAAAAAGTGAAATAAATAACTTAAATGTTTAAAACTTAAAAAAAAATATGTCTGATTTTTTTTCCACATTTTCTAAGCGCAATAATACCCTCCAGGGTGGGTGGTATTGGGCTATACCGGACCTTCCAGGGGCTATAAGGCCCTCCGCCTGCAGCATTGGGCCTCATTACGCCCCTGGGCGGTCCGGTATAGCCCAATACTGCCCACCCTGTCAGGGATTTTTGCTTACTTTGAGAGGAATCCAGACCACAAGGTATACAACCACAGCCATCATGATCCACGTTCAGGTTAAGCATGCTGAAGTTTCCAAGTTGGCCAAACAGTATCTGAACAGCTGGGCTCAGCCTGAGACCAACACCACACTTGGAAAGACAAGGCAACATCAGATAATGGGGAGGAGAGGTGGGGTACTCTATTGACCCTGGTATACTCCAGTCTGGAATTCCTACTGGGACTGGATGACACTGGTTTCCAACTCTGGGAAAAGGGAGGGGTGCAATGTGTGGGAGATCTTTTTTGCTCCCAGAGCTTTAAAACCTTTCAACAAGTATTGGGGGAACTGGGGATTCTGCACTTCCACATGATCAGATATTTCAGTGTGAGAAATAGGAACTGGGTTGGGCAGCTGGACCTCTACCAACCCCAGGACTCCCCACTGCATGAACTGGAAGGCTGCATGTTACAAGCTTGCATCAATTCAGGGGAAGCATTGGCTAAGATCTATAGCTGTTTAAGGGACAAAATACCTGATTATTCCTTGAATGTCAAGGAATTAGGGGAGAGAGATTTGGGTGGCTTCATACGGTCTTCATACTTCACACAGACAGTTTGTCAGGAATTATGTGAATCGTACATGGGACTCACGGTTTACAATTGATATAAAGAGGTACAGTATAAATTCTTATTCAGGCTGTATAGGCCGGTGCTATTATGAATAAGTTTGACCCAATTATATCACCCATATGTGGGCAGTGCAGTGCAGATAGAGTTACATTTATGCATTACTTCTGGCATTGCCTTGACCTTGTCCCTTTCTGGACTAGTGTAGCACAAAGCATCTCACAGACAATGCAAGTTAGGATGGAAAAAGACCCATAGATCTATGGGCCATGCTGTTTGGGATTGAATCCAGATGGAGGGTGACTAAGAGTTTTACCTTCAGACAATCAGAATTATGCTGGTAATGGCACAGAGATGCATCCAAAATACTTGGGTGTCCCATGTATGCCCCACATCGCAGATGTGGAGAGACTTATGCTTCAATGTATTGCAGCATGAGTATCTCACTCATGATCTATGAGGATGGACAGAGAGGTTTGAGAGACAATGGAGTCTGTATTTGGACACCTTGTCCCCAGTAGAACAAGCTGCACTGAAGTTGGGGTGAGCATAGTAACCTGATCCTATGATATACTTTGGGTACTTGGTGGAAGCATCAACTAGCTGCTGTTCTAAATGTCCTTCTCTTCACCTCTGGCAGAGCCCAAGTGTAATACTAGGGTCAAAAAATGATACCAGCACATGCTGCAACCTGGGTCTGTGTAAATGCTTGTCATAAAAGAAGAGAGCATACGTGGGCGTTGGTTCCAAAATAGTGCTTCATTTTATTTTTAAAGTACACACAGTATATGTAGGACACTACACAATCTTCTCTCCCCTCTCTGCAGTTAGGGTCCACTATACTATCATGGTGTCCTAATATGGCATAATGAGAGTTCAGGGCTTGGGAGGGGTGCTAGAGTACCAAGGAATTTGAATACATAATTACATCTTGGGGATATTGGAGATCAGGGAGGGAGGTCCACTAGACCACCATTGACTTGTAATAAATAATTAATTTATGGAGACATCGGGGAAGGGGGTCAGCTAGTCCATCAGGGAAGGGGTTTATTTTATTAATTATTTATATGTGGGTAATCGGGGTCCACTAGACCACCAGGGAAGTATACTAAATACCTATGTCTTGGGAAAATCTGGGAGGAGGTCTGCTAGACCACCAGGGATCCTTTGTTACTATAGCGGGGGATCGGGGTTAGGGAGAGGGGACCACAGCATATTGCCACAACTACAGTAGGGCAACTCTCCCAGTGGAGAAATTTCTAAGTATCCATAGACCTTAGAAATTTGTCCTCTGGGAGAGTTTTGTGAGTCCCAGTTCAGGGGATTTGGCAGCCTGCATCTTCCACAGGTACCTGGCAAGGTTTCCAGACCTTGGGGTATATTTTATTTTATTTATTTATTGAAAAGTTTCACCAGGAAGGGCACACTGAACAACAAGTTGCTCATCTCATGGAGCATCCTCGGAGAAGGGTAGACAGGTGAAAAAGCATACATAAGATACAAATTCAAGTGGTCAAAATGACAAGTGAACAGTGATGCAAATATGCAGGAATACAGACAGGTTACATGATGGACAGTATGTGACCATTGAACAGTACTAAGTACCTGAAATCCATCTAAACATTACACAGAATATGCATAGTATCAGGACATAGTTTCCTGATTACAGGTTTGAATAGGTACTGAGTGTATTATAGGTAACAATAAGTGCAAGTGTAAGTACGTCTGTTGGCACTTTAGAGAGTAGCTACAGCAATCCATATGAGATTCAGCTTATTTAGCGAGCTAAGGTAGATGAAAGGAGGGAAGAAGAGGGCAGCGAAGTTGAACAGAGAATGGAGAGAGACAGAACAGAGAATGGAGAGTGGCAATGTGTTACCAGTAAGTACAGTTTATGAAGAGGTAGTTATTTAGGCCTAAAGATAAGGAGTGGGGGGAGAAAGATAATCAGATTGGGGGGGGCATTCCAAAGCTGGGGGAAATGATGTGTGAAGGCCAATTGACCTACTGTAGTTGAGAGACAAAGGATTACCAGTAAACGAGAGTCATAAGATCTTAGGCAATGTTCTAGGGGAGGTAGAGTGGATAATAAGGAAGAGCGATAAGGGGGGAAGGACCCAACCAGAATTTTGACATAAATTTGGCACAGTGGAGAAGTCGGCGATTTTCTAGTGTAGTAAGGGAGAGAGACAGTGAGTGATAGAGGTTGCAGTGATGGGTGAGAGAGGGGGAGTTGAGAGTGAAGCGACAGAAGGAGTTGTAGAGGGTGTCCAATGTGGCTAGGGAGGACTTGGAATCGGCACTATAGACTACAACACAGTAGTGAAAAATAGGTAGCATCATCTAACCTAACCTAAAATAGGTAATAACTATATAACCACGACCATGATGATCCACATGCAGGTTAAGCATGCTGAAGTTTTCAAGTAGGCCAAACAGCATCTGAATAGCTGGGCTCAACCTGAGAACAACACCACACTTGGAAAGACAAAGCAACATCAGAGAATGGGAAGGAGAGGTGGGGTACTCTACTGGCTCTGGTATACTCCAAGCTGGAATTCCTACTGGGACTGGATGACCCTGGTTTTCAACCCTGGAAAAGGGGAGGGGTGCAATGTGTGGGGGATCTTTTTTGCTTCCAGGGCTTTAAAACCTTTCAAAAAGTATTGGGGGAACTGGAGATTCTGCACTCCTACATGTTCAGATATATCAGTGAGAAACTGGCAAACTGGGTTAGGCAGCTGGACCACTACCATCGCCAGGACTCCATGCTGCATGAACTGGAAAGTTGCATGTTACAAGCTTGCATGAATTCGGGGGGGGGGGGGCATTGGCTTGGATCTATAGTTCAATGTTTGGGGAATAGCAATGGAGTATATAGTGCTTGTGTAACTTGTAGTACTTTTTGTGGCTTTACTCTGTTCCCACCCTTGAATAGTAGGTATGTAGGTAGTAATTCGTGGGGAATAGAAGGCCCAGGAACAAGGGTGATGAGAGTGCCGGAGAAGGAGGGGGAGGGGATGGTGATGGATGAAAAATACTCCTCAAGCAAGGGAAGTGTGTTAGTGGAGGGCTTAAGTAGAGGTTGTGGGAAGAGCTTTTCCCCACATTGAACCTCACGCTTAAGCCTTCCTATTCAATGTTTGGGGAATAGTGATAGGGTATATAGTGCTGTGTAACTTGTAGTACTTTTTGTGGCTTTACTCTGTTCCCACCATTGAGTAATAGGTATGTAGGTAATAATTTGTAGGGAACAGAAGGCCCAAAAAGATACCACTTCCAACTCATGGAGAGTATGACCCCTGGCACTCAGGAAAGGAAAAGAAACCCAGGTGGAGGAAACCTCTGAGGACCCATGGTCATAGGTCTGCCTGTCCTCTGGGCATACTAAAAGGAGAAGGACCTAGGTTCTAGTAACCATAGATAAGCTTGGGAAGATGAGCTTCTTGGACAGACGATGGCCAATCTTCAATCCCGAGATGATGTAGATTGAATGATGATTCTGAAGTTGAAGAGTAGATCGTTTCCAAAGGAACGATACAATCCTAAGTGTGAAGCAGATCCAGTTGAAGAAGGGCAAACAAAGTCTGGGTTTCCAAGGTAAGCATCAATTGCTAAATTTTTTTCCTTTCATATTTTTTTCTCCACCTTTTCACAGATGACATTGGTTCAAACAACATCTGTCTTGAGTCGTGACTGGCAAATGAAATTTTTTGTTCAAAAGGAATTCATTCTTTAACATTGGTAACAATGTTAGTTCAGGTGGCATCATAGTGCAGGTGACGAATGGTTATGCTGCCATTTACAGTGTCAGTTGCACATTCTTGGATAAAAGCAATATATCCTTCATCTTAACAGTGATTCAAGGGATTTCTGTAAGCGCCACATGGGGGCTTCCACAGTGGCAATAGCCAAACACATGCGGATACAATCCAAGGTCACAATTTTCAACTTAACTAAACAGCATTAATAATATGTTTCTTTTCCTTCACAGGTGTCTGTTGATGATGATGACATATGTTTTTGCTTGTCAGCAGTGGCCCACACCTCGCTGTTGCAGCACCTTGATCCGACGTCCACACACCAGGATGGAAGACTTGTATGTAGTCACCAACGCCGTACAGAGATGGGATGCATTGCCAAATGACCACCGGAAAACTAACCAACCTTTCCAATTGAAGTACTTCATATCTGGCAATAAGAAAAAATGAAGAAGACATTTTGAGCATTGTTACAACTAAGTGCCCCCCCCCCACCATACCATTAAAAATGGAGAAATACTTACCTCAGGGAATGGCTGTTAAACTGGAACCCTTTGACATGAGCAGAATATGTCTGATCACATCCAGCAGCTGGATTGGGAGGTAACACATGCACCCCAGCAGCGGAATTCCTGAATATTGACAGAGGCATATAGAACATAGTTACTGTCAAAGTCAGACATCTCTGGACTGCAGTAACCACATAAAAAAAAAGCAATGAAAAAGTTAATGTAACTCCCTTGTTACCCGGGGTTACTAGAATCCCAGTAAGACCTAGTGGTAGGCAGGGAAGGCAGCTTGTGAAACTCCAGTTAAATGGGTTTCACACTGTCTCACTCTGTTCTCAGTCTCAGCTGAGACTGAGGGATGACATCACCAATAGAACTGTCGCAGCTGCATGAGCCACATTGGAATCTGCAGCAGAGGGAGTTAGATAGAACGTTGGGAGTTTTCAAAGGGTAATGTCCAGTTTGTCTTCAGTAAGTGAAGGAGTGAAGTTGTGCTCAAGTGGTGGAGACCGCTATTCGGGTCTCAGTGCCTCCTCCCTCCAGGGGGGGATGTAAAGATCCCTAGCAGATTCCTGGGGCAATCCCGTTAATTCTGCCAAGTGGAAGAAAAGCTGCCTGTTTAGTTCAACATCTATTTTGAAAGATGGAAGATTTGTGAGTCACCTGTGGGGCACCTGCAACTAAAGGGTGAGTGTCTGCTCTGACTAAGAGGGCAAAATGTTTTCTTCACCCTGGGACATGTGTGAAAATCTAGGGATTGCACTACATTTTGGGAAGCCTAGAGAAATGGGCCAAATAAGTAAAGTAGTGTCAAATGCTAGAGTGTTGTGTGATTCAAGTAATATGTAGAGGAGATGCACCAGATCATCTACCCTTTAATCTACATTTAGAAGTTCAGCAAAGGAATGGTTCAGTTTTCCCAGGGAAATGGCCGCGTATGGGCTGTGAGAGCTGGAGGTGGGCGAACCCCACATCTTTAGTAACCAGGTCCACCTCTATGGATTTCTGCTGTGGTTGCTACTTTGCCTCATGCACTTGGCCAGTGATGGGGGAAGTACCCAGACATGGGGTTGCAAGGAAAAATTCTCTCTAGGAGTCGCAGACTCTAAGTGGTGTGGGGGCCAGAACAACTAAGGAAAAATTGTCTATAGGAGTCGCCGACTCTAAGTGGTGTGGGGAGCCATGACAGGATAATTGGTTCATTCTTCCAATGGACCACGGATCAAGTGGCCAGCAGGGGAGCCGGGCCCATGGAAAAACCCAAGTGTGTACAAGTCGGGCTGTGTACCAAAAGCTACGTGCAAGTTCAGGCTGTGTGCCTGGTGGGTTCAGAGCCTGAGGGCTGAAAATGGTGAATAAGTGTTCTGTAGTCTCTAATCTGCATTACCAGGAATTGTAGCCCCATGGGGGTCTGTCTATGCTTTGTTTTGTTCTTGCTAGTATGTGAATAAAAGCCACACTGAAGAATCCCATTCCTGGTTCTGGACATTACAGTTATTGCTTCCTGTGTTCGGTTACTTGGGTGCCCCTGTGCAGAGTAGCCAAACCTAGGTCCCCTGTGCGAGTAACTTCATCCTCCCAGACCAGGTCTCCACCAGGTACTGCTGTCAGTTTCAACAGCATGCCACCTGTCATTTTGGCAAAAAGGTAGGGGTGAGGGGTTACAAAAATGGAGGCAGCACTTTGGATTTTGTTCTGGGAGGAAGGTGCTTGGGCAAGGGGGGCTAGCATTTTGGCTATCTGGCAGTGGGCAGCCCAAAAAGCTGAAGCAATTTCCCTAGTGTGTTGCTGTGTGCTGTGGATCTTGTGCTGCTGTTTAAAATTGCCAACTGTTTACCAAGGAGTTGTAAAGCCAAAGAGTGTGCCCTTGTCCTGTATCAAATAGTTTACAGCATTTTTGCCTGCTTTTAAAAATGAGCTGTGGTGAAGAAAAGTGTGGAAGACTAGCGGTAACAACAGAAAAATTGAGCCCTGGACGTTTGAAATGCTTTTAAAATGAACTGTTGTGAAGAAAAGTGTGGAAGACTAGGGGTAGCAACAGGAAAATTGTGCCCTGGACGTTGGAAATGCTTTTTGAAATGTCTGACAGACTGCAGAGTAAATGGCTATGTTATATGGCTGAAATGGGCTCCCGCCGTGGAGTCAGTTGAAAAAAAAAAAGTTTCATTCTGCAGTTTAAATTTACCTGCTCGACGATCGCAGTGAGGAGAAGAGCCCTCGCGAGGAAGAAGAGGCTCATTTGAATGGCATCATGTGGTTGGTCAGGCTGCAATCAGTCCCACCCCTCAGCCAGCTCTACAGTGACTGCCCCAGCATTCGAGAGGGAGTGAGAGTGGAGTGCGTGTACTGGCAGTGGAGGAGCATCGCGGAGTGTTCAAAGCATTGTAAACAGTTTAAAAATAGACTATTTAGTTTAAAATCGGGCTCAACCCGCTAATCGATCGTCCAAATTGCAAGTTTGGTGTTTAAAAAGACGATCGCTAGGACTGCCGCCCGTTTGTGTACCGAGGCCTTCAAGAACTGGCTGCAGGCCGTTTTTCCCCATTGCAGCAAATTGCTACTGATAACAGTAAGTAACCACCAACAAACTGCTCAAACAGTGATTTTCAGCGCTATGCCATATTAATGTGTGTGCAGCAGTGTAGTGCTTTGCAAGTAATGACTATGTAAAGTCCTGCCTGCAAGTGCAAGTCTGTTAAGCCATTGACTGTGTGCATAGTAAAGAATTTAGCCTCAGTTCAAAGTTTGCAGCCAGAGAGAGACTGTGGGTTGTAGCAAAGTGCAGCACTAGAAATACAGGCAATCCTGTGCTAAAAACCTGAAGCTTTAAGAGACTGTAATAAAAGAAATGATACCAGCATGTGAAAAGTCCATGGAAAATCCTGTAAATGTGTTTAAAGCCAGAACAGAGCAAGTTGTGCAGTTTGAGCAAAAGTTATCAGTAGCTTGTGTAAATCGGGTGCGCAGTGGCTTGACCCAGATTCTAAATGTTGATGCACAGGAGCGCTGCTGCCGCCATTACAGGGTGGGGTAGTAAAGTAAACACAGCAGCAGAGGAGCCATTTTACAGCTAAAGAGTGTGTTCAATAAAGTGGGACTTTCAGTTACAGTGAACTTTTGTTTATTTTTCTGCAGTTATGGCTTCAGGACCAGCTCGTTACCCGGATCATGCCCGGGTTGCAGTAACAGCAGCAGTAATTAGACTGAGGGATATTGAAAAGTGGCGTTATGGAGGGCAACTGCCTCCTCAGGTGGCGATTCCTAATTATCCAGTGCATGTATGTCAAATATGCTTGAGAGCTGGAAGGGACATCTTCATGATTCCTCACTGTGCTGGATGCCTAGAAAAATATGGCTTGTATTAAGTGCCTCCAATTCGTTTGGCTCCCACATGGACAAAAATTCAGCAATCTGCAGTTGGCAGCACACAGCACCAGGCGGAGCCTGTGGAGGAAGGCCCCTTGGGGGAGTGTGGCACAATGCTAGAGGGTGCAGAGTTAGAGACAAAACCAGAAGTTGAAGTTTCGGATGCTGGATCCCAGAAAGAAAGTTCGGATAAAGCATCAATTGACCCGGGGGGGCCTAGCCCAAGTCTCTTAGGTGAAGAAGAGATGCGGGAGGCCTTTGAGTGGGAGGAGTCGACCTCCATGCCTAGTGATGAGTGGATAGTCTCAGGAGTGAGGACGACTGCTCACTCCTGGGCTCAGATCCTCAGTGAAGAGGAAGATGAGGGGGAACCTATGTGGCCTTGTGAAAAAGGAACGGGTTCACAGCCTCAAGATCTTGCCTCGGAGGAATGTATGGAAGAAGGTGGTGATGCCACTGCCCTGGCTTTACAGGAGGAAGAAGTCAGGGATCCGTTTCTAATTTCTTTAAGGATGCGAAGCTGGCAGAACCAGGACTGGTGACCCCCAAGCCAGGCCATTGGTCTCAGATTGACCAAAGCAAGTAAAGAGGAGAGACTGGTTCATAGGAAGGCAAATGAGATCTATGGTATGACCTTTCCTACCTTTCCTCAGAAAGTCTGGGAGGAGTTTGAGAACTGCAGGAAATCCTGGATCTGGGATGAAGCAATGAAAAGTGTGCATCCTGGGGCCAACAAGCATGTAAAGAATAGACTGTTCCACGAAAAGTATACCCAGTGGAAGAGAGGCAGGACGCTGTTTATAGACAGAGTGAGAATAGTGGACGGAGAGGGACATGAAATCTCCCACTGTGTGAATTATGTGCGCCCAGACGGGGTAATAATTCAAGCCCCTGATCCGCGGTACTATTGGCCTCAGTGCAAGGACCTCTCAGCAAATAAGCCCGTGCCTACAAAATGGAGAGCCGAGCAGTGGTAGTCAATACTGCCACACCAGACTGTGAAGTGCCTTATTGATCTGCCAATATGAATACCCAGGACTCAGGTGCCCCACATTCATCAGTCTACAGTGTACTGTCCTTCCCAGATACCATCAACTGGCCCACCAGATGACTTCAGATCCAGAGAGGACACCAGCCCAGCTGTATCCTGTTCATCTCCTGGTAATCGGATGACATCGGACCAGCTGTTTTCCTTTTGTTCCTGTTCTAAGGTTCCGTCTCCAGAGATGACATCAGCCCAGCTGTTCCCAGATGTGCCCTCCTGTGGTTCCCGGAAGATGTCCACCCAGCTGTATCGGAAGAAATGCTGCCAGGAGAGTCTTGGCTGAGGTGCAGTTGGTGCGAATCTCGTACTACAAGTGGCTGGTAAGTCGAACTTTCTATCTTTATGGCGTTGCAATCTTCACTAACAGACTTCAAAATGTGTGAACTGTCCGCAAAGACTCTCCCCTGTGGGACTTTGACCTGCTAGAACTGTGCTTCACTGGTCTCCAGCCCAGGAGAGACTCTTTATTGGACTAGCCTTCGGGCCTAGTGGTCGCTAGTTAGGACTTTTAGGGCACTCCATACCCCCAAATGTGTATTGTAAATAATGTCGTTGTTTTCTAATGTAAATACTGTTTTTTCTACCTTTTTCTAAAAAAAAATCTTTTTTGGATTTTTTAGTGTTTTGATTGTAGGGGTTTTAGGTAGACTGCGTATGCAGACTAGGAGTATGTGTTGTCTTTCTTTCTCTTACAGGTGTTCCTGGAGAAGATAGAAGAGAAGACAAGAAGAGGAGGAGGGACTCATCGGAGTTCTTCATCAGTGCCTTCGTGTATTAGAAATTTAAAGTACTGTGGTGTTATTGTTATGGTTACTGTATTAACCCTTTCCTTCCACAGGTGTGGTTATGGGGGTAGGGAGGAGGCAGTAATGTGGTATTTTAATGGTGTGTGGTTGCAGGTTGCCCAAGGTTGGGGAGGTCCCCGGGTTGTTTTTGTTTTGGGGGTATTAGGTTAAAGGCAGATAGGTTTTCCCTAGAGGGTTAGGGGGGGATAGACAGGCTGTGGCTCTGACCTGCAGTAGGGACCACAGTGCTGATCTATCATGGGCTATGCTCTGGATGGTTCTACCAGAGCCACTAGGTGTTCATAGTAAGTGGATAGTGTAGAGGCTGACATGTCAGCTAAAGGCCTCTAGGCCCTTAGTGTTGCCTGCCTGTGCTTGCACATGGTAGGAGGGGGCCTGATCACCCCCCTCCGCAGGTAGCACATAGGGTGGGATGGCCAAAGGCCGGGTAAATAATGATTGCGGACAGTCATTTTCCTGGTCAAGGGCGAGTGTAACCCCCTTGTTACCCGGGGTTACTAGAATCCCAGTAAGACCTAGTGGAAGGCTGGGAAGGCAGCTTGTGAAACTCCAGATAAATGGATTTCACACTGTCTCACTCTGTTCTCAGTCTCAGCTGAGACTGAGGGATGATATCACCAATACAACTTTCACAGCTGCATAAGCCAGATTGGAATCTGCAGCAGAGACAGTTAGATAGAATGTTGGGAGTTTTCAAAGGGTAGTGTCCAGTGTCCAGTTTGTCTTCAGTAAGTGAAGGAGTGAAGTTGTGCTCAGGTGGTGGAGACCGCTGTTCGGGTCTCAGTGCCCCCTTCCTCCAGGGGGGGATGTAAAGATCCCTAGCAGATTCCTGGGGCAATCCCCTTAATTCTGCCAAGTGGAAGAAAAGCTGCCTGTTTAGTTCAACATCTATTTTGAAAGATGGAAGATTTGTGAGTCGCCTGTGGGGCACCTGCAACTAAAGGGTGAGTGTCTGCTCTGACTAAGAGGGCAAAATGTTTTCTTCACCCTGGGGCATGTGTGAAAATCTAGGGATTGCACTACATTTTGGGAAGCCTAGAGAAATGGGCCAAATAAGTAAAGTAGTGTCAACTGCTAGAGTGTTGTGTGATTCAAGTAATATGTAGAGGAGATGCAACAGATCATCTACCCTTTAATCTACATTTAGAAGTTCAGCAAAGGAATGGTTCAGTTTTCCCAGGGAAATGGCCGCATCCCTGAACCACCTCGCCTCCCATGCCAGCGACTGGCATAGTTCTCTGCTCACCACCACGGCTAGCACCAACTGAACAGTCCAGGAACTGTACTGTTTAAAATACGCACTCATTGGTTGAACACTGGGGCAGGAGTTATTCTTGATGGGGGATCCTGCTTCGGGACAGGGATGGTGGTCCTTAGGCTTTGGTGATGGGTTGGGTGGTGTGATACCTGTAGCAGGGCTGTGGATCATGCGGGGGGGGACTTGGCATACCAGTGGGGTTGTACTATGACTATTATGCATATGTGGACTGGGCGGGGGGGTGTACTTGGCATTCCAGAGGGGGTTTTACTGCTATTATTACCTGTCTGTGGTTCAGGTGGGTGGGAGTCACCTAACCCAGTGCATCCTGTTGGGTGCAGGCATGGAGATTAGTCCATAATGGGCATGCATGCGGGCCGTTTGTTCCATGCATGCCTAATGGACTAATTTGCATTCCCTGGTTGAATATCACCTTTGGGGGATCGGTGCATCTAGGATGTGCTGGCGCATCCCCATAGACAGTAGTCAGCCCATCCCCAGGATGCACCGGGTGCATTTTCAGCCACCCAACATTTGCACCACCTGCCTTGTCTGCAATATTCATACAGGATGCACAATCCATTGGGATCATGCATCTTCTCTGAATATTGCAGTCAGATGCACTGGCCCATCTTGTTGAGAGGTGCATCTGGCTGCTGCGCATCTCCCCCTGGCTAAATATGGGGGCCCAGATCATTTTTAAGATATCCCAACAATAAATAAAGAAATCAAACACACAATTGCACTAACTTCAGTAACAGCAAAAACTGCTATATTAAAACTGTGGTTAGAAGACAGGGCTCCTACCTTGGCAGAATGGAGACAAGAGGTTGTGGAGGCTCTAAAAATGGAGAAACTGACTCATGGCCAGAGGGGTGTCAATTCTTCTTTCCAGGCTAAATGGAAGATGTTATACAGATTTAGAAAATGGGGTAGGGAGATTTCCTAGCCTCTGATTAGCTAAGACCCCTGGCAAAGGGTACATCTATGTGCCAACAGAGACTGAATTCCAGATTCTGCCAAGCTGCTATATTTGTTTGCTCACTTAGTGATGTTTATGCACAGAACCCTCCCTCACCTCTCGGTGAACCAAACAGTAACAGCCTCGCACACTTAAAATTCCGAATTCTGGGCTCTAATTCAATTTTTTTTGCCATAGAAACCACCCCTAACCACCTTCAGACCACAACTGCTCTACAGTTCTGACCATCCTCGGCCATAAGTCACCCGCTTACAGCTTCTAAACAGTAGCTGTTGATTAAATGTAAAATAAAGGGAAACAGCCATCTGAGTTACAGTGCCATTAAAGTGCTAAATGTGTGGATCCCTCATTCTCTCTTCATAACTGCTAACCACTCACCTGCTTCCCAGCACTACCAGCCACCGCCCACTTTCTCTGCCCCTGTATACAGCCAGAAACATGGAAACAGGAACATAGAATCTGATGGCAGATAAGGACCACTTGGCCCACTCAGTCTGCCCGTTTTTTTCCTGCCTTCATTATTACCACAGGCCGTACTGGATCTACAGCTGTTTCTCCCTGCCCACTTCCTTTCCACTATGATTCCCTTGAGCCTGTCCCATGCATGCTTGAACCCCACCACTGTTTTTGGCCCCCCCACCTCTGCTGGATGGCTATTCCAGGAAACCAGGAATCCACTACTCTTTCTGTGAAGTGCCTCCTCACATCTGCCCTGAATCTACCCCCTCCAGCTTCATAGCATGACCCCTTATTCTTGAGCGCCTTTTCTTCTGAAAAATACTTCCCTCCTGTAACTTATTTACAACATGAGGTATTTAAAGGTCTTTATCATATACCCCCTCTCCTCCTCTCTTCCAGGGTGTATGTACTGAGGTCCAGTGCCAGCAGTAGAAGAACTACTTTACAGGAAACAGTTTCATTAATATAATAACTGGTCAGCAATTTTTTACATTGCCTGACCAAGTTATAATTTCCCATTATAACTCCCGAGGCATAACGGGGAACACGCGCTGAGTCAGTCACGAAAACCTACTCCCTGACTGGCTCTGCGTATGGTACAGGGTGGGCTTTCAGTTCCAAAAACATGGCGGCTCCTCACTCGCTTAGCGAGGAGCTGCCAGAGCAAGCGTTCTTGTCGCTTCTCCTTTTTTAAAAACAAGCACATTTTTCTTGTCGATCCTACCATTTAAAAATGGCAGCATTTCTAACTCTCACTCCCTATCTGGCTGAACCTGTTGTTTGGCAGCCACACAGAACAGGAAGTGGCAGCGGGAAGCACTCTCACAAAAAGACAACTGCGGTAAGATCGCAACCACAAAATAAATGTAAAACAAAAAATTGCTGACCAGCAATTATATATAATAAGGGATGAGGAAGTATGTTAAATTCAAAATTAATTGTTGCCCTCGGTGTGGGATGCCTTAATAAACCCGACGGGCTTCGCCCTCGGAGTTTATGTAGCATCCCACACCTCAGGTAACCATTAATTTCTCATTAAGCACACATCCCCATCCACTATTGCATATTTAAGTATCTACTATATATATTCTTTTTAACTTCTGATTTTTCTTTTCTAAAATGAAGCCCCAAACCCATTTCTAAAGTGCAATAATACACTTCAGGGTGGGCGACATAGGCTGTACCAGACATTCCATGATCTATAAGACCTTCTGTCTATGGTGTCAGGCCTCAATATACCCCCGGGTGGACTGGTATAGCCCAATATTGTCCACCCTGTTCAGTATTATTGCTAGCATATGACCACTGAAGCCTGAAACCCAAGTTAACTTGCTTCTCATTTAATTTTGTTCCAACAGACTCTATACATTCTGACTTTCTTTGGGTGGTTGTCATTTTTCGGGTCCATTTTTCCTCATTTGATGTACTGTTCCTGTCCTTACTGCACACTACGGGCCCTATGTGGAAATTTCATACAGCGTGTGTGCAGTGTGCAACATGCTTGCATAAGGCCATATATCTGGTAGATGCACACGAGATGGCCTAGCAGCATGCATGAACCACACACAGCCCTGGGTGTAGGTAAACCACATACAGCTGCACTGCAGCAGTGCTATGGTGCTATGCTTGGGCAAAGGCATACCCACACAAGAGCAGGTGTGCCACCCCCATACATGCATGCACCATGGCAAATGTATCAGTTCAGCATGTGATGTGGGGTGCTCAGCACTATGCCATGTGAAGGATTGCCATAAGCACCTACACATCATAGCTACAAGATGTACAGCACAAATGTAGGTGCCAAGGAAAGAGGCTGTATTGGTGCAACACACTGACATGTAGCCTCAGAGCACCTGAATCATAGGGGATGCAAAGCTCCCTAGTCACCACAATTGATACAATATACATGTAGGGAAACCATGTGTCAGTGGTGCCTAGGGGATGTAGGGAACAACAGGATATGTGAACACTCACAGAGGTCCCACCTGCAACACCTGGCTGCCACAATATAACACCCCTGTCAGGAACGTACCCACCATGCACCAGCGGTAGGATACTAGTCGTACAGCAGACATGCAGTTGCCCACTACCAGCTGGCACACCGTCATGTAGGTGGACAATGGAGCAGCACAAGGCACCTGTGTCAATGTCAAGGACCCCTCTCATGTTCTTTCTCCCCAACGGGGAACAGGAACCCCATATATGATCTACAGCCCCCCCTGCAGCCCACTGACCAGCAGTGTGACCCCCCCAGACTGTGGCACAGTTATGCCACCCAGAAGAATGACCAGGACACAGGGCATGGATTTCGTACACTTTACTGCATCATGACAAACTTAGTGCAGGGCAACATATGCACTATACAATATAATGCCCATGGAGAGGGTGTAGGCACAAAATATCATGCAATGTACCTGCCACAATACAACTAAATAAAGAGAAACCAAACAACACTAACGTAGCCAGTGTATTACATCTGCACAACAGCTGAAGTGATGGGGTCTTGTGAGCTGCACCTAGTTCTCCTCCTCCTCCATGGAATCTTCGCTGGACCCCGTTAGTGTCGAATGGGTTCACCCTCTTGCCACCAGTGCCAGCTGTCACAGTGGACCACTGTAGTCCTGCAATGAGAAGAAAATGGAGGGAATAGAGGAATGAGTGGGATCAACATGCAGGGTCTGCGATGTATATGTGCCACAGACAGGTACCCTACCATCCACAACACCTGTCTTCGATGGCTCAGCCACTCTCCAAAATTCCATGATCTCATCCTTGTAGTAAATATTCTCACTTCCAACCCTCAGGGACAGGAAGTAAGGTCAACACAAACTGGAGGCCGGGCACTAACATTTGCAGACTTTGTTCTGTTTCATTCCCAACATGGAATTTTAATAAATATTTATTGTTATTTTCATTAGCTGCAGTGTCTAGAATAATTGGTTTTGTCAGTGCCTGGCCTCCAGTTTGTGTTGTTCTTGCTTTTTGCCATGAGCACCACTATCCCAATGTGCACCTTTTGTGTCTGAATACTGCTTGTGGTGAAATGCATGGGTTACAGTGTATCTAAATTGACGAGAACCACGTGAAAACCAGTACTGACACTGTTTTGCAGCAACTGTAAGAGAAAGATCCTTCGAAGCTACACCCAATACGAGTTTCCCGATGGAGCCAAATAATCCTTTGGACTATGTGAACCAGCTTCTAAACTCTACTGGGAATGCTAATCCTTTTCTGGTGGAAAACAATGGAACAAATATTTTGGGACCAGAAGCTATGTCTCTGTTTGATGCTTTTCGAGGTTTGGAAAAAATCTCTCATCAATTAAGACAGATTTACAGGGGAGTAACAAACTTTGAAGCTTATATTCAAGTTGCAAGATTTCTGAGGGGACTAAGACTACTTACAAAAACTACCCTTGGGTATGACAATGATCCATTTATGAAAGAAAGGGACAGTATACTCAAAGAGGCAAGTTTTAAATTAATGAGACTTATAATACATTTAGTAAAGAAAGAGAAACAGTACTTGGAGATGAACTACAAAAACAACATAAGGAAGTTTTAAAATGTAAAGATTTTGCTGAATTTAACAACCACAATAATAAATTAAGAATCAGTTACCAGACTGGATCGGGAATTAATGAAAACCAAACAAATCAAGTTCATGAGGGACAAAAATGGTTGGGAAAATGGGACAAATTTGTAATTGAAAGAAGCCAAATAATAAAGGAATCCTTAAGAAAATGAGGCATGTGACTTCTGACTACAATATAGATAGAAATGATGCTGAACCAGAGAAAAATGTAAGAGAAAATAGGAATCCTTTTTTGTATAGGGAACCCATAGGAATGGAACCATCAGCCCGCCCCTGGCCCCACCAGTACAGCTTGTAGTGAATCCCCCTCTTCCTTGTTGAGGAGGAGCCCACATTTCAATTGCAACAATGGACCTTTCCAGAGAGAAGGAGGAGGTAAGCAGCAATGAAATTTCAAATGCACCACTAATAAACCTGTCTAAATATGTTTTAAGTACTGATAAAATAAATTTACTTTCAAAGAGCCTGAAATATGCCCTGACAACACTTATTAATGAAGTGCAAAGACAAATAGATTTGAGTCTGGCATGCAGAAAACTGAATTTGAGAGCATTCTTCCATTAAAATATACTACTAATAGCACTAGTCAGATTGTCCCTTTTAGACCCAATTCCACCTTTTGTCCCCCACCTTGTGCTGCTGTATCCATTTTTAAAGGTTTAGTGGAACACGACCTTGAACACCTCTTTGATAACCCCCGACCTTCAGCTTTTCAGAATATTTCTACAAGTGAACGAACAACTGTCAAAAAATTACAAGAGAACCATGAACTAGTTATAAAAGAGGTTGGTAAAGGGGTCTGTGTCATTATGCAGAATTAGGAGGACTATGTGAGAGAAGCTATGTGTCAGCTTAATACCACGTTTTACAAAAAGTTGAATGAAGACCACACTGAAGATTTAAAATTTTGCATTGATGAGACCATTAGAGATGATTTTCATAGAGGTGTCATTACTGACAAAACTAGAAACTTTCTGATTGACAAGAATCCAGTGAGAGACACTTTTTATACTATTTCAAAGGCTCATAAAGACAAAAATAACCCTCTAGGCCATCCAGTCATAAGTGGGATCAGGTCTTTGACAGAAAGTCTCTCACAATACCTTGACTTGTTTTTGAGATCGCATGTGGAAACATTGGCATCACATGTTAAGAACACTAAACACATTCTACAGATTTGTGCACATCTGAATTTAGGAAAAGATGTTTTACTTGTTACCCTTGATGCTGAGTCCCTTTACACCAACATCCCACATGAAGGGGTACTGAACACAGTGGCTGGATTTTTAAGCAAAAGATCCAGTGATACAGAACCACCTACTGATTTCTTAATAAAACTTTTGGACTATATTTTAAAGTTGAATATGTTGCAGGTTAAGGGAACTGCAATGGGGGTCATGTGTGCCCCATCGGTAGCCAACCTGTATGTTGGTAGTTGGGAGAATGAATTTGTCCTCAACAATATTAATAATCCATTTTTTGAGAAAAATACTATACTGGGGATGCTTTATAGATGACGTGTTGCTGTTTTGGAAATGCACATCTGAGGAAAAGGAAATTGTCATTGAATATATGCATGCCACCAATTGTAATTTAAGATTCACATATAATCAGAGTCAGAAAGACATTTCTTGTTTATTTATTTAGTTTTTGTTAACCAGGTAGGTGCACTAGCTACAAAATGACTATTTTCAGGCACAACCCGGGAGAGTACAACAATAAAAGACAGGTACACAGCATGAGTACAATAATATTACAATAATATATAAGTCAAAACAGTCAGTAGTTACGAATACATGCAGCCTGGACAATAACAATCAATGAAATTAACATAGAATTTTTAGGCATAAAAACCCACACAGTCAAGGAGGAGATATCACAACATAGCAGCAAAGAAATATTAGTCAAATTAGTCACAACAATGAAGGTTCAAACAGGCAGTGAAACAAGGCAAGGGCAAATTCCTGACTGGGCAGGATGCACTATCACGGCCTCCGAGACAAGACTTAGGTGTGCGGGGTGGGGGGTGGGAGTAGATTAGCCCTCAAGGAGATAGTAAGGGTAAGAAGTGCTATGAGGTAGGGAGTTGAACGTTAGGCCAGAAAGCATCTGGCGGGTGAGTGGATTGAGGATTAAAACAAGTGCAGAGATCAGCAAGAGATAGATGTAGGCGCAGCTCCTTTTTAAAGCTGCCATGGGATTCTGATATTGAAAGTGCTTGGGGGAGAGAGTTCTAGAGCTTAGAGGCAGAGTGATTGAAGGCAACAGAGCCTTTTGATGTTTTGCATCTAGGTACATTCAGCAAGGATTTATCTACCAAGCGCAGTATATAGGAGGAGGTTTGAGGTACCAGCAATGTTGCGACCTCTGAAGGCTGGTTTCTGAGTATTGAATAAATCAGGGAGCCAACAGAGTATTGACGGCAAACTGAGGGGGATAACCAGCCCAGGTCCCCGTACAGTTGGCAGTGGTGCTTAGGCTGTGGTGATGAGGAGGCGTATCGACAGATATTGGATGTTTTATTAAGTTAAAATGAGGCAGGGGGTCTGGATACAGATTTATACTAAAAAAAGGAGGATGGTAACACTCTGTTACTGTCCTCAAGTTGCCATCTACCGCACGCCACCATAAACATTCCTACTGGACAGTTCCTCTGAGTCAGGAGGAACTACAGTACAGAAGCAATATTTGCTAGAAGAACCAGAGCTCTGATGCACCACTTGCAGGAAAGAGTGTATAGCCATGTAAACACTGAAAATGTGAAAATAGCAGCAAGTACCAGTAATAGGTCAGATCTCTGAAGAGAAAACAGCAACAATGTGGTTAGTGATGACTGTTTTAATTTTGTCACAACACACTCCTCGCAGGCATCTGTATTCAGACATATTGTAAAAAGACATTGCATGTTCAAGGAGCAATGAGGAACTAAAGAGCGTATTGGAGCCACCACCGCCAATGTCTGTCAGACGTGCACCAACCTTAAAGAATCTTTTGGTGCATAGTCTTTTTGTGGATAAGCAACCACAAACTTGGCTTAATGTTAGCAACGGCTGTTTTCAGTGTAAGAACTGTGTATATTGCCAGCATGTGAAGCCGTGTAAACAAATTCAGTAGTGTAACACAGATAAGGAATTTGAAATAAGGCAGGTAGCTACATGTAATATGGTTGCTGTTATTTATCTAGCTCAGTGCTCATGCTCTGCTTTTTACATTGGAAAGACCACCAGAAGTTTTAAGTTAAAGATGGGGGAGCACGTAAGGGCCATTCAACATGGTGATATGAACATACAAACTTTTCCAGCAGATAAAGGCCTAGAGGTCTAGCAAGTCTGCGTGGATGTGCAGCTAACAACCCTTATTCTGCAGCTGCCCTCCCTCCCACCCTTCCCCTCCCTTGACCTCCCCTTGCCTAGTCCCAGCCCCTTTGAAGCTGTCTGCTATTCTACTGGATACCACATCTGCCAGTAACGCATTCCACCCAGCTACCACCCTCTCCATAAAAAAGAGTCTCCTCATCTGCTTCCTGACCCGCCTGCCCTCCAGTCTCATATCATGGCCCCAGGTGTCCCTCCCCTCTCTTACTTTGCACAGCCCCTCTGTACCTGTCTTGTTTATTCCTTTCATATACCTGAAGGTTTCAATCATATCCCCCCCCCCATCTCTTCTCTCCTCCTGTGAGTACATATTCAACTCCCTCAGCCTCCTCTCATATGGTAAGTCCCCCAGCCCCTTGATTATCTTTGTCACTCTGCATTGCATCCCCTCCAGTAACTTAATGTCCCTCTTCAGATATGGGTGCTAGTACTGCATGCAGTACTCTAGGTGCGGTCTAACTAATGATCTATACAGTGGCAGAATAACCTCCCCCGTCCTTGAGGATATATCCCTTGCAATGCAACCCAGAATTTTGTTGGCCTTTGCAGCTGCCTTCCTACATTGTGCCGAGTTGTTCATTGACCCCATAATGAGCACCCCAGATCCTTTTCCTCTATCTCTGCTAGCTGCACTCACCCTAGCAGGTAGCTCCTCCTTGAGTTTTTCACCCCAAAATGCAGCACCTTGCACTTTTTGGCATTGAACCCCAGTTGCCAGGCGTCTGACTAGGTTTCCAGCTTTGCCAGATCATCCTGAAACCTCTGCCATCCACCTAGGTCATCTACCACTGCTCCCATCTTGGTGTCATCAGCAAACAGACCGGTCTTGCTCTTGATGCCCAATGATATGTCTGCAATGAACATTTCAAACAACACTGGTCCCAACACCGAGCCTTGTGGAACACTACTCATCACATATGACACTGCAGCACAGGTAGTAAGTGCTGAAAACAAATTTGAACATAGTTTTTCATTTGTGGCACTTGATTAAGTAAATCCACAACCCTGGGGAGGAAACTTTAATCATTTCATTTTAAAATAGAAGACCTTCTGGATACTCAAATTGAGAGCTACAGCGAAACCAGGTCTCAATGTAGGCTTTGAACTCCGCCCGTATTTGAAGAAAAAAATAATAATGGGTTTTAATCCATCTTTTTAATAACAGATACCTGTTTTACCAGCAGGATGTGTTCCTTTATTAATTTCAGCATTGCAGTTGTCTTTAAATTATGCTGTTCTTTGGTGCCCCTCACTTTTAGAAAGCCCCCCACACACACACACACACCTGTTTTAAGATCAGGCTTTCATATGGAGTTAGTGTTTACTATGTGTTTTAAGTTGTTGTTATTACATGTATCATCCAGTCTGTTGTGAAATGTTTCCTACGGCCATATAATTAATATCTATGAGGGAATGGCCAGTGAGTTTAAAACTGTAATTGTAATGTCATGGTGAGTGTCAGTTTATGTTGCACTATTTATTTTATGTCTCAGTATGTGCACATCGGCCTTTGATAAAGGACTGCTAAAGTCCGAAATGCATCAGGCGTGTGCAGACTTTGTTCTGTTTCATTCCCAACATGGGATTTTAATAAATATTTATTGTTTTTTCATAAGCTGCAGTGTCTAGAATAATTGGTTTTGTGAGTGCCTGACCTCCAGTATGTGTTGTTCTTGCTTCTTCTTGTGAGCACCACTATCCCAGTGTGCACCTTTTGTGTCTGAATAGGAAGTAAGGTGCCTGCAGGTGCCAGCATGCCCTCCGTGCCACCAACACTGCCATCGTGCCATCTGGCTGCTCCCTGTGGACCAGGACAAGCTCCTCTGGATGGCCCCTGTAGTCCTGTAGGAAACAAACAACAGAGCACAATGATCAGCTGTATAGCCCACACATCACATGTGATGCATGGCCAGACACACCCTGCAGGTAGCATACCTACCTGATCCAGTACCTCCAGCTCCCACAGGGTGCCCTCCCCCGGGGTTGTCAACATAACTAGAAGATGACATAAGCCACAAATTACGTGGGTATCCCCAGACTCTGCCTACATGTGGTGCAACAATGTAGGTGATTGCCTGAGCAGCTGCAATCTTGCTACCTGTACAGGACAGGTGTGGCCCAGTGACACGCATGCCTGTTGTGTCAAAACGCAGGTGTGGCATGCACACACCCATTTAAAGGTGCATGCATCACTGTGTAGGGCTTTGCACCATAACTTGCTACATTGTCATCAGCATACCTGCCATTAGGTAGCCCATCATATGACACAGGTGACCGGGAATGCTAATGAATGTCCTCCTGCTGGATGCCAAGGTGGAGCATGGGCAGCAGGGTCAGATGGGTCCATGGCCATGTATATTTGAGCTGCGTCTGGATACCTTTTCCCTGTGGGACACACACTGCATAGAGAGATACCATTTTGACCATGACACCATTGCACAGCTGTGTGACCTTGTAAGGACCACCATGGCATCACATGCCCATCAGTCCTGTGCACTGTCCGTGAAGACAAAGGTGCTCTGTACACACACTGTCCTACTATGCCACCGGCTCATTCCAGAGGGTGGCAGGAGATGTCATGGGCATCAGCCAGTCATCAGTGTCCCAAGTATTGGTGCAGGTGACAGATGCATGCTGTAACATGCGCTGGACCACATAACATTGCCCACAGCTGCCGCAGACATACGGGCCATGAAACAGGCATTCTGTACCATGCATGGCATGCCTAATGTACTGGAGACCATAGATGGCACCCATGTGGCAATTGTGGCACTGATGGTGGCAGAGGAGGCAGACAGGAACAGAAAGGGGTACCAATGTATAAACTTCAAGGTAGTGTGTGACAAGGTGGATATCATCACTGATGTGTGTGGCAAGTACCCTGGCCCCTGACACAATGCATACATCTTTGACAATTCCAGGCTGTATGTCAAAATCACTGCCTGCAAGGGGAGATGGATGGCTGATAGGTGTGTATACACCTGAAGCATATACGCTACCCATGCTGTTGCTTTGACACCTGTTGTTACAGTGTCTGTTGTGCACCCTTTGAACAGGTGATAGCCGATACCCACTATGGCTGTACCTGATGACCCCATATCTGGAGCCACACAGCACTGCAGAGGAGGAATATAATGATGCCCACAAGAAGACACATGCCATCATCAGGAGGACCATAGTGCTGTTGAAGATGAGGTTCCAGTGCCAGAATCGGAAAGGTGGCACAGTGATGCTTGGCCCCAGGAAGGGCTGTAAAGTGTTTATGGCATACAATATGCTGCACAACATTGCTGTGCACTGACATGTACCCATGCCACACAACAGAACTAGGGATGCCTCGCTGGGAGCATATAGTGGGGATGGCCAGTGGGGCATGATGCAGAGACACTGGCAGGACAGGCAGCATGTCATGTACTTGTGCAAGGGGCATTCTGCCATTGAGGGTATGGTTCAGCAGGGCACAGTGATGATTGCAGGACCTGAGTGCCCCCCACCCCAAGGGTGGTTAATGGGTATGTGATACATACATAAATGGTGGTGCAGGGCTGTGTACAGGAGGGGGTGCACTGTGCAGGGCTTCATGGTGGGGATATGTGGCATGGTATTGTGTACATGCATGTATTTTTTTTTTAAATTTAAGAAATTTTTTATTATATCATTAATTACAAAAACCAAGGGGGGGGCTATTAGCCATACATGAGAATTAGAATACATAAATATAACAGAAGAGCACAACAGCCTTCATAATACATGAACCAAATAAGCCCCTCCCCCACCACCCCAATCCCCAACTCCCTCCCCCAGGAGAGTGCCAGCACTGAGTAACAGAAGAGAAAGAGACCAGCCAAATTGACAAGCCCCTGGTTACCCCATTAATTCCAATTAACAACACCATTATATTAAATATAACGCATAAAGCTTACCCCATTTCCTATCAAAACCAGCCATATTGTTACGAAATCCTGCAATTAAGCGTTCTGTTCTAAAAAAAACTGAAATATCATTTAACCATTCACTATAGGAAATGGTTAATTGATCCATCCAATGTTTAAGGACTAACTTTTTAACAATAATAGATATCAATGCAATGTGGAATCTACGCTCTTTGACCGGAATACCAGAGTAAATACCCAACAGACAGACTTCAATTGTAAACAGGTCATCCAATCCCAACAGGGGGTCCAATTTAGAACGAAATTTCCTGCCAAACCGGGAATACTTTTTCACAGTACCAGAACATGTGCACCATATTGCCTTCCATTTTGCCACAGCGAGTACAATTAGAGTCCGGTAATCTGCCAATGTTAGCCAATCTAACCGGAGTATAGTACATATTGTTCAATATATGGTATTGAGTGAGCCTAAGTCTGTCCTAGGAATGGTATAAGTAAAGGTCCTTTCAGATCTGTTCCCAGTCAAGGTACAGATCAGGGAGTAACACATTCCAGTTAGTTGAACCGGAGAGGGGACTGGAGCCAGCCATAGAAATTAGGAGGGAATATATTGTAGATACGTTGTGTGGTTTCAAAGCATAATCGGATAATTGAACCAGTAGGGAGTTAGCACTTGCAGTTTTAGGCTTAAAACCGAAAAGAGCACGTATAAGATGCCTTAACTGAAGCACTTTAAATATCTGATTCCTTGGGATACCAAATTTAGATAGCATTTCCGGGGAGGAGAGCAGATTATCCTGGGAAAATAGATCTTTCACTCTCGCCTCAATCAGATGGGGGAGCCAATGATTCAGAAGCCAGGAACCACCTATTCTAATGTTGGGATTTGTCAATATCAGTTGCTCCATATCGTATTTAGGGAATATCCTAAAATATGCACAACATTGAGAAAAGACCTTGAGCGAGGTGGCAATTATCGAGTCACGCAATATCACCAGCGATGAATTTTTACCCAAATAGAAAACCATGAAGGGATTGATGAGATTAGCACTTAAAAGATTGTTCTCTATTTGGAGCCAAATAGGGGTATAGTTCAACTCCCTTTGAGGAAACCATTTACCCAACTTAGCTAAATGGCTCGCCCAGTAGTAGAGTAGAACGTTAGGAAGGTGAAGGCGTCCCATATTCTTGGGCAAACTAAGTTTACCATAAGCACAGCGAGGATGTTTACCACCCCAAATGAACCCAGAAACCAAAGAATGTAGACGCTTGAAAAAAGATATCGGAAACCACAAATTCAGCAGGTTTATAGGATAAAAGAGACGAGGCAAAACATTCATCTTAATCACATTGATCCATGCCCACAAGGATAAGGGCAACTTTTGCCATCTTTGAAGATCATGCTGAATGGTCACCATTAGGTCATCCAGATTGAGTTTCCTGGTAGAGATGGGATCCCTAGTTAAATAGACACCAAGATATTTAATTGCTTGGGAAGACCATTTGATGCCAAAATGAGCAAAATCCGTTTTCATCATGTAATTATTGAGCAGAAAATTCTCCGCTTTAGAAATGTTCAGTTTATAATTAGATAGCCTACCATACTGGTTAATAATCCCTAACACATACTCCAGGGAGTGTGCCGGCTGGTCCAGATGAAGAAGAATATCATCTGCATATGCCGATAGCTTTAGGGAGTGATTAGTGAATGGAATACCCTTAATCTGAGAACAGTGTTTCAACTGACGAAGGAGGGGTTCCAGGTACAGATTAAACAGAAAATGTAAGAGAGGACATCCCGACCTAGTACCAGTAAATAATAGAAATCTAGCTGAGAAGACCCCATTACAGTAGATCTTTGCTGAGGGAGAGGAGTATATTGACTGGATCATTGCAATAAAGGGGCAAGGAAAACCTAACTTCTTCAGAGTTGCCCATAGGAATTCCCAATACACCCTTTCGAAGGCCTTCTCAGCATCAAGAGAAATTAGGGCCATTGGAGACTGAGAAGATTGGGCCATGTGAAAAATATGTGTGAGAGTTCTCAAATGGTCTACAGAAGACTGACCAGGCACAAATCCTACTTGTTCCGGACTTAAGAGTGGCGTCCACCAGGCCTTGATTCGAAGAGAAAGTACTTCAGCTAGAATTTTAATATCGCAATTTAAAAGAGAGACCGGACGATAACTAGCTGTGTCTAAATGGGGCTTGTTTGGCTTGAACAAAAGGATAATTGTTGCCTCCAGAAGAGATGGGTCCAGTTTGTCAGCCGTGAACACATAATTATACAAGCTAAGCAATAGGGGGGATAACTCCTTAGAAAATATTTTGTAAAAGTTCGAAGGGAACCCATCTGGCCCGGGTGACTTGTCCGGAGCAAGGCTATTAATAGCCATTGCAGTTTCATCTACGGTTATAGGAGAAAGCAAGGAAGCCTGGGATGTGTCATCCAAGACAGGGAGATCTAAAGAATCTAGAAAGGCCTCCATCTCCTGAAATGATATTTGGCAAAAGCATTTACCATACAGTGTTTTATAAAATGTCTCAAAAACCTGGGCAACCTCTTGAGGTTCCATTTTAATAGAGCTATCTAATGCCCGAATGAAGGGAATTAGACGGGAACTCTCTAACTGGCGTAACCGTAAAGCAAGCATCCTACCCGCCTTCTCACCCTGGTCAACATATTTGGCCTGTGTCCTAAGAAGAGCATATTCAGCCTTCTCTTTGATCCACTCCAAATATTCATTACGCAGCTCCATCAACTCTTCCAGGGTAGCTAAAGAAGTATTAGAAACTAGGGAGTTCTCTTTTTCTTTAATCTGAGTTAACAAGGCTAGGGCCCTAGCCTCCCTAATCTTCTTCCTCCCAGAAGCTATTTTGATAAACTCTCCATGGAGATAACACTTTAAGGAACACCAAAGAAGGTCACATCTGATAGTGAGATCACCATTATGTTCCATAAAAGTAGAAATCGAAGTTCTAATGCGAGAAACCGAGTTATTATCTTTTAGTATCTGAGTATTCAGCTTCCAAACCGTATCCTGCTGAGCCTTAACATCTAAAGAAATAACTATCCAAGTGACTGAATGATCAGAGATAACTATAGGCTCAATACCAGATTGGCAGAGACCCTGGATAAGGGAACAGCTAATTAAAAAGTAGTCAATTCTTGACCATGATTGATGAAAGTTCGAATAGAATGTGTAGAGCTGCTGTGAAGGATTCAATGTCCGCCATAGATCACACAAGCCCAACATAGACATTAAATCCCTCAGAGCATTCTGAGAAGACGAGAGAGGTTTCAAAGGCCTATATGTTCTATCCAAATCCTGGATTGGTGGAATGTTCCATTCCCCACCAAGTATCAAAAGGGAGGGTAGAAACAAAGCTATTTTGTTAGCCATATCCATTAAGAAATCTGGATCCCCTCCTGGCGGACCATATACTGAACCCAAAACCACAGTACTGTTATTCAAAACCCCTTTAACCAATACATATCTCCCGTTGGGATCAGTGAGGACCATCTCCTCCTGGAAAGAGATATTCCTCCAAAATAATATGGCTACTCCCCTACTCGAGGAGGAATCTCCAGCCGAAAACACCTGAGAGATTCCTTGCCTACGTAACTTAAATACTTCTGAACTAACCAAATGTGTTTCTTGAAGCAAAATAATACCCGCATTCAGAAGGGCATAGTGTTTAAGAATCTGATATCTTTTCGATATGTCTCTAGCTCCTCTGATATTCCATGTTATAACTTTCACAGGGTTATAAGCCATATTTAATCTTGCAAAACCTCTTGAAAAGTAGCCCCAACTGTACATAAACTAAACCCTTATGGCACACTCCATCCCACCCCAGAAACCCTCCCCCCCGTAACATCATAATCATACAAAAAGTCCGACAGTATGTAAACCCAAGGTACCTTAACCCCCAACCTATTTAGACTTACATACAAAAAACTGTCAGTAATGACTGTGTTGGAGAGAAATAGCAACAGCACAAGAAGACATGAAGAACCACCCCACCCCCATTAGCCATAAATACAAAGTACAGACAATTAATGCTATAATGACAAGAATTAACAGTAATCCAGAAAACCGTAGAGACCCCCCTCCCCCCAATAAAACCCCAAAACTATTTACAATAATCTTGTCAATCCAAAATATAAAATATCTGTAAATGCTTAATACGGTAACAAATAACCCACCCTTGATGGCCTTAAATGCCCCAATAATACAAGCGAGCCTAACAAAATATCTCATCCACACTAGAAACTTCCCTGTCAAAAAAACAAAACTGAAGCCAAAAAAAAACAACTAATAATAAGAACCAGCAAGCAAAGGAGACCCAAGATGCCATCCCCCCTTTAACTAGTACGCGATGCAGTCTACCCGGTCTTACTCCAACCGGAGCTCCTGCACCCCCCCCTTCCCTGAAATATCTGAGGTAAGTACCGCAACCCAAGCTAGAGATATAAGCAACCATAAGGCTGAACTGAAATTTAATTGACCAGGAGCAGGCACCCCCACAAAACGAGCAGCACTGAAGGGCCATCTACCCCTCCACTCTCCAGGCTGCCCTCGGCATCCTAATAAGTCAATCCAGGAAGTGCCCCTAAAATTAAAAATAAGAAGAAGTATATCTCAACCCAGACTACCCAAGCATATCTAAACCTACCACACCTGAAGTCGCCCAGCTTACCAAGCCCAAATGTAATAGCAAAAACAGTTAACAAACAGCAATTAGTCTTGACCCTTCACACCCTATTACAACTGACATCCTCTTACTAACAGAGAGTGTCTAACGAAAATGGTAATTGTGACCAGATTAACCTACCAGACCCCCCACACTCATGGTACTGAGGGCCATTGGGAAGAAAAAAGGGGGGTCCCCCTGTTAAGCTCACTAAATATCCGTAAGGGGAACAAACCTTAATACTAAATCCTCTGCACCGTGGGAGGCCCACCAATCCAACAAAAAAATGGGGACTGACCTCTAATGTACTTGAGGCACTGCCAGAGAGCCTCACACAACATGGAGAGGGCCGAATTTCAGCACTGCCACTCCAAAGCTAGATCAAGTCGAGGAGGCACCCAGAGAAGATCGGGGTGCCCACGTAGATCTTCCTACTACCATATTCACTGCCAAACATTGACCATTAGCTCCCTTACCAGTTCAGGCCAAGCCAATAAAAAACACCATGTAAGTCCTGAACCATATTGCCCAGACCGGAAGGCGGCCCACCACACACCGGGTCCTTGTAAAAATAGAGATTCTGACCGGCAGTGCGCAGAGGTGCCTCAAAGTACAAACCCCCCCCCCAAAAAAAATTAACATTGATAATAAACTACCTTTATCATAAAAACCCACTTACAAGTTCCCCAGCGTCCCGAAGCACTGACCTAATGTTACGCCACAACAAGCTTGGGGAATAAATTAAGTAAGGGAACCAAGAGAGCACCAGACAGTCTGTCCTCAGGCAACTTCTCACCCTGAAAAAAAGTTCCCAAATGAAACTCAAGCTCACAACTGGGCCTATCCAACCTGAAACCAGAGATCCCCCCACGCTCACCGAACCAGCACGCTCCAAGCCACATCATCAGGTAAAACAACCAGATTCAGCATGTAATTTACACTCACAGCAAAATTAAGACAGATGATCATTATAACAGTTCAGTCCTATTTAGAGGATGCTTGTTCAGGTGTCTCATAAGTCAACCAGGAACCATGCACAGATACCCTTAATTTAGCCGGGTATTGCATCCTGAAGGGGATTCCAGCAGATATTAATTTGCTGACTGTAGAGTGATATGCAGCCCGCTTCTGGCGCATCTCCCAGGGTAAATATTGAGTGAGCCTGAGAGTTGCATTCTCCCATACAACTTTCTGCAGCTCTTTGATTTTACTAAGGACATGCTGCCTCTCTAAATAGCTTAGGAACTTCACAATAATGGGTCTGGGGGGAGCTTCTGGAGGAGGCCGAGGTCTAAAAGAACAATGAGCCCTCTCAATTTGATAGCTGGGATTGAGAGGGAAAGGGCTTCTGTACAAAGGGAATAATATTGGGGCCTTCCTCTGATTCAGGCAGACCAAGAATCAAAACATTATTCCGTCGACTCCTGCCCTCCAAATCCTCCGTCTTCAGTTGAAGCTTGTGAATCTGTTGCCACAAATTAAATATCTCTGGATCAGTCTTTTCTCTCCACTTCTCAAGCGAGACTGATCAGGCCTCCGTATCCCCCACCCGATGTGCGAGGTCAGTTAAATCTGTACGAAGAGATTTCAGCTCCGCCGATATATCAGAAAGTGATTCCTTGAAAGGGAGCATTTCCTGAAAAAAACGATCCTCCGATAATGGAGTAACAGCCGTGGATGAAGGGTTCAACTTATCCGAGCCTGCTCCTTGGGTCTGTTGCTTCTTAGGCATTTTTTCTGGAGAGGCTGGTGGAGTATGCCTTGGCAAGGCCTGCTTCATGTCGGCCTCCATAAATGGCAGAAATCATGATTTACAGGCCTCGAAACTGATACAGATCAGACCCAACAGTAATCAGAACTTCCTAGCTCACTTTACAATGGGCGAATATATCAATAAAACCTTGAAAAAAGGCGAGATAGGTGCGAGGCAGCGGGAGCTCCTAAGCAGTGCTGCTACCAGGAGCTCTGCATCATGTGATCTCTCCTGTACATGCATGTATGACACTGTAATGTGTCCAGTGATAGTGGCAGTCATCACAGCTTCCTACATGGTTGTTATTCTAGCCATGTGGAGGTCTGTGTGCCCACATGCTGGGTCTTTGCTGGCACATTGCCCAGGCCACATGGTTGATAGTCCACATGTGTCCCCCTGGAGCACTGGTATGCTGGGGCTGGTGAGTGTCTGTGAAGTTGTGGCATATTGCTATGCCTTATACCCTTGGGGGCTTCCTGGTGCCAGCTGAGACAGCACATCCTGTCATGGCATAGAGGATGACAGGCTGACCATGAAGCCCCTGGATAGCAGGTGGTCTGCCAGCCTCTGGAGGAGGTTGCCCAGTTGGTCTATGCTATGGTGCACACCCCACACCTCATCTGTCAGGACCACAAGGGCCCCTGCTTCTTATACTGTGCCTGCAGCCTCTCCCGTTCCAGCTAGCACTGCTCCATATAGTATGTGTGGAGGACATTACATGTGCATATCCTGTGTCCAGCTGGTGATTGGCTGTAGGAGTCCTCATCCCCACTGTCCCAGAGTGGTTGTGTGGTGGGGATCCATGCACCCATGCTGACCATGTGTGGCTGGGTGGTGGTGTGTGATGGATGCAGTCCTCAGTGTGCCTGTGGCATTGTGTCAGACCTGGGGTGGGGAGCCTGGCTGTCCATGGGGACAGTGTTGTCATCTTTCTCTGACTCTTCTACCACCCACATCTGTGTGGCCTCCAGTTCTGTCTGTGCATCAGTCATAGCCATTGTCACTTGCTATGTACCTGTGAGCAAGATAAGGGACATATGCTATGGTACATACATCAGGCCTGCAGTGGGCATTCCATGGTGTGGTATGAGCACCCTAAGGGTCACCCACCTGCACCATCCACCGGTCCACAGATGTCTGTACATGGCATGTGTTGCAACAGGGGCTTCATTGAGGGTGCTGTCTCCCCATTGATGATGTACCCAGATATATCAGGGTCTGTAGGGTGCAACACGTGGGGATTAGCAGTTCCATGATGTCCAGGTCCTTCTGGGCCATATCCCTGCATAGCGCTACATAGCTAACACTGTGTCCATACCCTCCACCTCCCCTTGCAGGGCCATATTGGTGATGGTGTCTGCCACCATCCTCAACACGGGGGTTTGGGTGAGTCCCTGTGTGGGTGGCCAGTTGCCTTTCCCTAGCCATGCCTCAGCACTGGCCACCAGCTTTTTTTGAAGGCTGACCGCAGATCATGCCATTTATGTTTGATGGCAGATAGTGTCCATGCCACTGGTCCAGTCACATTATTAGCAGCCTAGATATCGATAAAGAGGCAGGCTTTCATCTTATCCAGTGTCACATGGACTGCGCCCTGCAGAGGGCGGCATATTGGGCTCAGATGTCAGATACCATAGCCGCCATCTGCCCTATTGTGAAATTTGTGGAGCATAGCCATTCTCCGTCATGGGTCTGGACATGTCCACAGTGTTGCTGTGTCCAGCACCAGCATTCCGTGGAGATGGACTGGGTAGCTCATGCACAGCTCTCCTGTTCTCTGCCATGGCCTGCTCCCCGTCTTCTTTAGTGGTATTCATTTCCACAGTTCTGTGAGGGGTGGCTCATATATGGTGGGGTCAAAAGGCAGGTCTGCATATTCCAGGACTGCCCAGGTTGCACTATGCATGGCCGTGCACATGTCCCTCACACATACACCCCACATCAGCATACTCTGCAAGCCCAGTAGTGCATGGCATGTTTCTGGGATGGCACTTAGCTGTGCACTGACATTAAGCTACTTTTGGGCTCACTTCCCACTCGTTCATGCATAGACCTTATATCCTGATTGTTTTCTTCTACTCAGTATTATTTCTTTTCCTCACAATTTGTTTCTTTCCTTCTTATTTTTCTTCTCCTTTTGATATTCTTTCTTTTTTTTCCTTTCTCTACTCCTGTTGACGTGGATTCTATATTACAATGTTTAATTATGTATCTTAGTTTGCTTTTTAGTAGGGTAAATATTGTGTTTTTTTTCCTTTTACTGCTTAATTCAGTATAGTACATACACACATTCAGTACAATGCTATCATTGTCCAAATGTTTCAAGATTTTCTGTATTTTCATCTTTTTGTTATTTAATTTGTAGCTCAAATGTAATTGTTATGCTAATGTTAAACATCCTGTTGTGTTTCCTTTTTGTTTCTTGTTTTCCTTTTTGAAAATCAGTAAAATCTACTTGAGAAAAAAGCTTCACATTGTGATCCACTTTCAAACTGTACGAGAGATGATACTCATTCTGTAACAGTTGCCCTATGTTGAAACATACAAGACAGTCTGATAGATATACAAACCATATGGATTATTACAGTACTTGTAAACTATATACAATACCCTTACAGTGAGTTTGTCTCTTTTAGAAAAACTTTGAAAAGCAATATTCAGACAGTTTTCAATTCCAACGGTTAAAGGCCATTTGGATCCTTTATGTATAGAGCTGTGAGGAAAAAAAAACTTCCACTGGTGGAATTTCCACGAACATCTGACTTTCACTCCCACAAAAGTTCAGAAATAAAATTAATAACTTTCATGGAAATTCCAACTTAGAATGGTGGAAAAAAGGTATAAATTATGAATAAATGTATTAAAATGCAGGGGAAAAATTCTGCAGAACTGATCACTGCCAGTGGTCAGCTCTGCAAACTTTTTCAGTGGTTTAAGACATTAATCCACTGACCCCGGCTCCAGGTAGAATAAAATTCCCTGATGTCTAGTGTCTCCCACCAGCTGATTGCCTGCCCGATGTAGAATAACATTCCCTGGCTTGGTGTCTAGCAGTCCCCCTCACACTGATCGATGGCCTGTTGTATGATAAACTTCCCTGGTGCCTAGTGGTTCCCCCAAGCTGATTGTCATACCAATGTAGAATAAAATTATCTGGTGTCTAGTATCCCCCAGATCATGGTCTTGATGTAAAATAAAATTTCTGGGACAGGATTGGCAAAGCTTTCTGAAGGGGCAAAACCTTCCCTAAGTCCCCAAAACTTCCGTAACTACTGAAAACTAACTCTGGCCAGAGCCCATAGGGCTGTAGGACTGGAATCTGGGTTAAAAATATTGAAAATTATTTTTTTGTAAATATTTTTACACCTACTTTTCAACACAGCCTTGTGATGAACCTGTCTCATAACGAAGGGCAGAGAAAATGTTCAACTCCTGGCCTAAAGGTTATGTCATGCAGGGACTGCAAAATCAACTTTTGGGTTGCAAACACACATTTTGGGCAGCAGTTAAAAAATTACAGCTGTCATACTAATGAGCCATTGTACCAAAATTGCTATGTTGAAAAGTTGTGGTAAAAATACTGAATATTGCCAAAGTTATGAGGCCACACTTGCAAAATTCAACATAGCCTCCCAATTTAAAGCAGCAGTGCAACATTCTGGTGAAAATTTTGACCTATACATTTTTATGCTATTTTAGATTGCCACTTACCTCCTGACTTGTATGATACCCTTCTTTCCACAATTTGAGTTGGCATGAGTACTTTTTTTCATGTCTGAAATAATAAAAGGTGCAATCCTTTTAATATGGCTCGAACCAGGTTTTCATCAGTATTTGCAGCTGTTTTTGAACAACTATTGTTCTGTAAGGTCAGTGAGCACTGTCTGTTGCATAATAGTTAATTGTAGTCACAACAGAAGTGATATATAAAGAACAAATGGACAAAAACAGCTGAAAATACTGATGAAGACCTGGTCCTTACTGTATTTACCCTTAGGCTGCTGAAAGAATTAGAATGTAGAGGAATTTTGGAGTGATATGTTAATCCATGGCACAGCAAGGGTTAAAATAAGTGCTTCTTTTATTGTTTCAGACATGAAAAAAGTAGTAAAGCAGATTAAAACTGTGGAAAGAAGGGTATCGTACAAGTCAGAAGGTAAGTGGCAATCTAAAATAGCATAAAATAGCATACAGTAGGTCAAAATTTTCACCAGATTGTTGCACTGCTGTTTTAAAAGATGAACATGCAAGAATCATAGAATACAAGACTGTGCAAGCTATAATGCCACCCCATATTACATTTATTCAAAGCCAGGGAATGCATTGCTAGTCTTTTTTTTTTTGGCATTGAAAAAGGTTAACTTGGTCCGCAGGGAGGACATATGGATACAGCTTTATTTAAGCCCTAAATATCATGACATCAGGGCAGAAAGGGGGTTAGGGTGCATTTAGATGGGAGTGAGGATGAGGTGAAGAAAATTTGTTTTGGTACTATACTGTATAAAGATCCTGTCGAAAAAATGCAACACATGTGTTCGCTTATATGGTTGCATATGGTCACTCCGGGGGGGGTAAGACATGAAAATACCAGCGTACGGACTTCACTCTGAAGGGAGGGAGCTGTCCAGAGACAGCCAAGGAAGGGGAGGGAGACAGGAGTGGGCAAACTTGGGGCAGGCATCACACTTACAAATCGCTTCACTCTGCTGTATCTGGATGATAAGGTGGAAGAGTCTGGTGGGCAGGGGGAGTAGGCTGATGGGGAGGAATTGGCCAGGATTTGAAGGGGAGCAGAGGACGGGAGGGGGGGGCCAGATCCAAAGGAGGGAAGGGCATGGGAAACATGAGACCAGGGCACCAGATGGGTGGGGAGGGGGGCAGGAGCCCGGGTCTAAGGGAGGTAAGGCAGAGAGGTACGCACAGAGCACAGTCAGGGTGGATGAGGCCAGGACCCAGGACAGGGCAGTGTCGAGGATGGGAAATTCAGATAAGTTCAAGTTCAAGTTTATTACAGGAAAACTCCATTGAGCAAGCTCATTCACAAGGAGGTCCTGTGACATAAACACTTAAGTACAAGTTAAGTACAAAAGTACAAACACAGATAGGTAATAACACTATAAACATGAAATGCACGTTACATGATACAGGCTGGATATACATACAAGGGTACCACACAGTGTGACCGCAGGTGGTAAACATTGATATGAGACAGGGAAGCGACTTACAGGTTGCATACTGATAAATGAAACATGATGACTGGTGTGTGCAGTACATATACAGTATTTTGGCAGCTAGAACAAACAACAGTCTACAACTGATATGGGGGGGAGGAGTGATTTGATAGAGTAGCAGTGGAGTGTAAGCAAAGACAAAGCCAGGAGTAGAGGGGGAAGGGAAAGCAGTTAATATGACAAATCAATTATACCTTACCAGTGGATAAATATGGCACACATGGGGAAGCAAGAGACTTAATGACAGTTACAGGTGTCTTTTATTTTGGCTGAACTTAGCGATTTGTAGAAGTTTATTGAAACTGTGCTAGTTAGTTTCAGTATGGTTTGTAATTGGTTTCAAATGGAGGAAGGGCATATGCTATGCGTTTACAAAGGAAGTCCGCATCCTTGGTATGTCAAGCATAATAAAGTCAGATTTTTTAATGAGTATGCACTATGTGAGATACTAATAAGGGAAGAGAGATAGCTTGGCAATTTCTTCAGGAGCAGTTTAAGAGTCCATAGCCCAGCATGGAAGCAGGCATCTAGTAGTAGGGATGTCCAACCAACAGCTGCATATAAGTCACAGTGGTGCGAATGGTAAGGGAGTTGGTAATGAACCGTAGCATACGGTGATAAGGATGTCCAGTTTACTTAGATTTGCAAGAGTGGTGGAGGAATAGATTACATCGCCATAGTCGAGTAGGGGGAGAAAAGTGGCCTGTACAAGCTTGTTTCGAGTTTCAAGGGGGAAAAGGGGCCTATTTCTGTAGAAGAAACCTAACCTTGCTTTTAACCTTCTAGAGCAATAGTTCTCAGACTTTGTCACAGTGAGCCTCCCCCAAGCCATGGAAAAGACCTTGAGCCTCCCTTAAATTATTGAAATAATCTTGGGCCTCCTCATAGAAAAGCTGCATATTTTGCATACTACATCAGGATTAAAGTGAAACTCCTTTAAGCAGTTGGTTCTCATTTGATTCAGTTTATTACAAATCCCCAATAGCCAGTCAACTTGTCCCACAATTTTGACTCTCATACCATTGATACCTCTTGTTGCAATACCTTCATGGATCAGACCACCTTATCTGTGTCTTTCCTGTGTATCTGGCATGACCTTCCTACATATCTTTGCCTCTCCCCTGCTGGCCTGCTCTTAAGCACCTTGTCAGAGATCCTTTTGCTCCCTCCTGCTCTTGTTCCTAGTACCATATTTTGATTGTTCTTCCACCAGTCTAATTAGTCAATTGTTACCCCTCATTATTTGTTCATTGTGCCTATTTGTTTGCACTGTTGTTCATTTTGTACTGCTTAACTATTCTGCAGTTACCTACTGAATTTTATTTACACTATCCTTCCCTGGGTACCCCTAAAATAAGCTTTGGCTCAGTGAACCTTTTCTGGTCACTGATATGTAACTAAATACATAAATGCACCTACTATTATCCTTTCTGTTTGCCTCATCCCTCTTACCTTAACACAAAATATCTAAAACTCAAAATTCAAATATAGTACATTTTTGGGCTAGACTGAGCCTCCCCTTGAAAAGGTTGAGGCCTCCCCAAGGAGGCTGGCCTCACCATTTAAGAAACCCTGTTCTAGAGACATCTTCGACGTGGTCACTGAAAGTTAATTTATTGTCGATCCAGATACCTAGATATTTAAATTTGGTCACAACTTCCAGAGGCTCCTTTAGCGTGGTGACAATGAAGTCTTGGGCAAGGGTATTGGGGGGGCCTGAGACAGCACTGCAGGGAGAATATCATCGCTTTAGTCTTCTTAGCATTGAGCAGAAGCTTTGCCTTTATTAGATTATGCTCAAGTTGTGCGAAGTCCGCTTGAAGCACTCCCTTGACTTCAGATAATGATGAGCCAGAAGTATACAACACAGTATCATCTGCAAAAAAGTAGATTGGACGAAGATATGTTAGCATCTAAGTCATTAATGTACAGAGAAAACAAGATAGGGCCTAAGATGGATCCTCGGGGGACTCCTCTTGCAACTGGCAAGGCAGCAGAAAAAAAGCCTTCCGCCGTTACTTTTTGGAATCCAAGCCCCCTTTTTGAGTTCACAAATCCCCCCCATCTGCCACTTGCTTAGTCGCAGTGAATTTATGTAGCATTTAGTTATGCATATTTATATAGTCACATAAAATGCCAACTGACATCTTTTGTAAGCTTCCCCCTGTCAGTTTCTTCATATTTCCTCCAGTATTTACATTTACTGTAGCAGTAAAGAAAATGTGTTTAGTACTAAAAATTAAAAGAAATTTGCCAGTAGGCTTTCTGTTTAGATACTGCTATTAAGGGGAAGCTGCATTTTGAAAACGGGAATACCTGGAAGGATCTAACAGATAATATCCACATTTATGTTTACTAGCTGTTGTTACCATCTTCTCCCTTTGGAACAAAGCAAAATGGATTCGGAGTGGCGGGACAAGTAATATGGTACTCAGCAATGAAAAACCTGAAATAGACAAAAGGATGAGGAGCACTCACATATGCAGAAAGCACCAGGACTGCAAAAATATTATTCAAAGTCCTTTATTTAACTAAAGTGCATAGTGCACTCGCACATGGTGAGTGTATAAAAGTGACAGCTAAGCCGCTCTGAAAGTTATGCTTCTCCTGGCCCTTGCCAGGCATCATCAAAGTGAATCACAGACCAATCAACCAGGATCCCTCTCAATAATCTCAGTTAACATATGCAGTCTTCTTCACAAAATTGACGCCCTTCAGACTTTTGCCTGTCAGCATAACCCAGACATACTAGCAGTCATAGAAACCTGGCTCTCACCTTCAGTTCCCAACCATGCTATCACCCTCCCTGGGTATAATGTCTATCGGCTTAATTGAACATCAAAAAGAGGTGGTGGCTGTGCCCTGTACCTTAAGGACACAATCCAGGGGCACCGCATCAACTTAGCCCCCCAAACCACCACTGCACAGATTCTTCCTGTCAAGATCCTTCTCGGTGCGCACAATAAAGCCATCATAGTTGTCACAGTCTACATTCCACCAAGAGAGCAAGGTAATGGGCTTAACGCAGTCCTGGAGTTTACCAAATCTCTCTCACCTGATTCAGAAACCATTCTACTCGGTGACTTTAATATTAACTGGCCTGTTGCAGAGGTAGGGGCATACAAAGACTTGATAGCAGCAGCAAACCTTTCTCAGATGGTTAGCTCCCCAACCAGAACAAACTATAAAATGGGTATCAGCACCCTTCTGGATTGGATCATAACAAGCCAGCCTGCCAGGATCACAAACACCACTGTCTTCCCTGACACACTTAGTGACCACTCCTCCATCATCTGCTACTGGTCCAATAAATTCATCAAGTCCCCCCAAAACCAATACCAGCCGGGTTCTACCTAGAGGCAAGCTACCTCATCTCAAAACCTTCCTTCATCAACAGGATTGGTCCCCAATTCTCACTGCAACCAATGTGAAAACCGCACTGGAACACTTCATCAGGATTTTCAACCAAGCATGCAACATATTCACACCTTTCAAGAAGCACAAGGCCAAAGACCTATGTAACCCCTGGCTCACTGGAGGCCTACTTAGATGACTAAAAGCTCAAGACCACCTTTGGAAGATTGCCAGAAACACCAGGAGACAAGTTGATATTGCTAACTATAAACGTGCACGAAATGACTGCACCAAATATATCCGGGATATGAAGACCACCTATTTCCATAATACTCTCACTAACTCATGGGGCAATGGTAGGGACTTCTGGAATAACATTAAAGAAGTCACCGGGAAGCAATCTAAATCACCCCGTCAGTACTCAGCATAAATGGTGAAACTACACTTGACCAGAAACTCATTGCTGATACATTCAACGACACCTTCACATACCTCAGTGCTGTACTCCCACAGGGTTTTTTTGATGAGGTGGTTCCTCTTGCCCCCCAGCCACTTCCAACTACCCTCCCTTCTACTTTAAAGCAGTAAAAATGCATTAGGTCTGCAGCTATGTTACCAAAGCCATTTGCAACTCCAGAGCCAACAGTGACTCCCTTGACCTCAGACTGCTATCACTCACACTTGAAGAAGTACTCCGACCACTGACCAGGATTTTCAACCTCTCCCTCAGCCTCAGCCAGTTCCCTGACTTATGGAAATCTGCCACGGTAATCCCAATTCATAAAAGTGGTGACAAAGCAGCTACTGAGAATTACCGTCCAATTTCCATCCTACCTCCACTCTCCAAGGCCCTAGAATGGATTGTGTCAGACCAGCTCACCGACTTCCTAGACAATCACAACATCCTGTGCAAGGAGCAACATGGCTTTAGAAATGGTCATAGCACCTCCATGGCACTACTTGAATTCACTGGTGCAATCCATCACTCACTAGATAACAGTCATCTTACTGGGTCCACCTTCATCGACTTAACTAAAGCCTTTGATACCGTCAACCACAATCTCCTACTTGCCCAGCTTCGACTAGCAGGGCTCTCACCTAACTCGATGAACTGATTAAAAAGCTACTTAGACAACCACTCCCAAAAAGTGAGAATTGCTGGCACACTCTCAGACCAAAGACCAATCCGGTCCGGTGTCCCACAGGGCTCAATCTTGGGCCCCCTCCTTTTCAGCCTTTTTCTGAACTCACGGCCAGAATCCTGCCCTGAACAGATCCTACTCTACGTGGATGATGCTGTCATCCTGGCATCCCACCATGATCCAGTTCATCTACAATGTAACCTCCAACAGGCCTTCTCTGCAGTCGAAAACTAGTTCACAAATCACAGACTTATACTTAACCAGAAAAAAACAAAGACCATGATCTTCTGCAGCTCCCAAAACAAACACAAACAATATCAGCTCTCCATTAAAACCAAGCAAGGAATAACCCTGGAACAGGTTCATACCTTCAAATACCTCGGCCTCACCTTCGACTGTAATCTCTCCTATGTCCCACACATCAATAATGTGGCAAAAGTAGCCAACACCAGGATGGGCCTACTATTCCAACATAGGAAACATCTAACCCCAGAAGCTCTGTCCATTGCTGTCCAGAGCTCCATCATCAGCATCATTGACTACGGTCTCATTATCTATGGATCTGCCACAACCTCATCTCTCAGGCATGTTTCAACTTCCCTCAATCAAGCCTGCCGACTTGTTACTGGTTCCCACTGTCTCACCCACACCTGCAACCTCTACTCCAAAACAGGCTGGCTGCAACTGAACAGCCGAATCAAATGCCAAACCTGCATCACTGCTAAGAAAATCATGATGGGAAAGGCACCACCAGGAGTCAGCACCCTCATCAAACCCAAAATCACCAACCGCAACACCAGGAGCTCTAAGCTCCAAATCCTTCAAATCCCCCGCTGCCGCATGTCCCAAGGCCAAAGGTCATTTGCATACAGGGCTCCGAGTTGGCTGAATGAGCTCTGTAGTGATACCTCATCCACAGCAACGCTTGGAGCATTAAAAAAAAAGCTCCACCACTCCATAACTGGCACCTCCACCTGTGCTTGCACCCCATAACATCTTCATTCCCTACGCTGCTTCTGACCTTATAGGTGTCAGTTTCTGCCCTCTCTTCTTGTACTTACCTGTCCAATGCAACTTCTAATGCACTTGCCCTGTGTCTGTCCTGACAAGGCCCCTCAGCTGCATCACTCTGACCCTCTACACCTATGCCTTCCCCTACCCTCAGCCCTCTCCCCTTCTTGCCCTCTCCCTCCTATTGTTTTCTGAGTTACTCATCGCTCAGTCTGATTTTGTCAAGCAAAGTTACTGTCTAAAACCATGTACCTGTAACTGTTTTATGTTTTAGTGTCTGTTACCCTGGAATCAGCATGACGTGGAACCTTTGTAAAAGAGCCTTGGCTCAAAGGTACTTTGTAATCCTAGACAGAAATAAATAAATAAAAAATGTTAGTTGCAGAAAAACTCAGCTGCCACTTTTTTATGCTCACTATGTGTGGCTGCACTATGCACTGTAGTTAAATAACGGACTTTGAATTATATTTTTGCAGTCCTTGTGCTTTATGCATATTTGGGCGCTCCTCATCCTTTTGCTTGTCTCTGTGCAACAGCAGGCTGAGACGGGACATGAGCTCAGTCTTCCCATTCTCAGAGGTATTGACAGGATTGAACATGTGTTCATAGGTTGATTACAAGTCTTTAAGGTTACTGGACCCATTAACAACTCACCACTTATCAGCGGTAGTACCTCCATTTACCATCTTCCATATATCTATTGAGTGCTCCTTTAAAAAAGATCAGTGAGTCACTATTCACTGCCCAATGAGGTAAGCTGTTCCAGCGTGATATCACTGTCTGATTAAACCATTTAGATATTTGGACAGTAATAGGGATATCCTCCCATATCTGCAGATGATATGCTCTTGTTCCTTTTCTTATTAATCCCCTGTTTATTGCAATACTTTTGCACATCAAGTCATCTTTCATTGTCCTGTATACCAGGCAGAGATCCCCCCTTATACGTCTGTAATCCAAGGAATTCAAATTCTTTAGTCTATCACTGTGTGGCCTATCTTTTTTGCCCAATAATTTTTTTTGTTGCCTTATGTTGTACATCCTCCATTAGTTTCTGTCCTAATACTCTGAGGAGCACAAAATGCAGAGTTGTATCCCAGGTGTGGTCTCACAAGAGAAGTGAACAATGGAACCATTATTTCCTGTGATTTACTTCTAATATTTTTTAATATAGTAGCCAGTATCCTGTTACTTTTTTGTGCTCTTTTCCTAGCATGAGTTTCAAACTTCAAATTGTTTGTGATGATTACTCCCAGATATTTCTCTTCCCCGTTTCCTGAATCCTTCTACCATTTAAGATGTATTGGTATTTACAGTTCTCTTTCCCTAAGTGCATCACCTTACACTTCTCGTTGAACCTCAACTTATTGTTAGTCACCTATTCTTGTGTTCTATACAGATCCTCCTGAAGGTTTCTAGCAGCCTCTGCACTATTTATAATAGCACCATTTTTGCTATCATCTGCATACTTGGCAATCCAAGAATGACATGATGTCTGCATAGACAAAATAAATATACCAAACAATGTTGGTCCCAAGATGCAACCCTGGGGCACTCCACTGGTCACCTCTCCCCAGTCTGAATAGTGCCCCATAATCCCAACTTTCTGTTGTCTGCCATCCAACCAAGAATCTGTCCATTGGACTGAGGGACTGAGCCCCACTGCCCCGCTCCCCCCCGGTCAGTACATATCTGGACTGAGTAGTATGGTATGGGCTGCATGCCCATTGGCTCATGCTGTGAACCAATGGGCATGCAGACCTAACAAGCTGTCAGTCGGCAGGCAGCGGGGCAGCAGGCAGGTGGGGTGCTGCCGCCCGCTGGCTGACTGGGGGAGCAGGGTGGTGGGGCTCAGTGGGTGGCTGGGGAGGGGGGTACACTAGACCACCAGGGTAATAGGACTGTTCTATGTTTTACAGATGCCCATGATCGGGCAGAGTGCGGTCCACTGGACCACCAGGGATATTGGACGGGGGTTTATACCGATGCCCATGATCGGGCACATAGGGGTCCACTGGACCACCAGGGATATTGGATGGGGGTGTCTTTACATGGATGCCCATGATGGGGCATGGGGGTGCCGCCAGGTGTGGCAGGAACTCGGGTGGCCACCCAGAGGTGGCAGCTGCCGTGTTGTGCCATGCAATGTGGCAGCTCACCTGTGGGTGGCCATCATTTGTTCCTTTTTTGGGGGGTTTAACATTGTGCAGGTGCAGGTTAGGGGTTGCACATGCATGACTCTGCACATCCCGGGCTGAATATCGGGCTGTGCAGGTTATGCATGGGCACAACCCCCCCCCCACCTGTGCCTGCATACATTACTGATGAGCTCTGGCGCATCAGGCTTTGTGTGGTGCACTTTTCCCTTTTGAATATTGCACCGGGGCGCATCAGTGCCATGCACAACCCTTTTGAATATCTGGGCCTATGCCTTTACGGTACTGAAGAAGAAAATAAAATGTCAGCGTTTATATATACAGTATATAAAGGAACACAAGAAGACAGAAGATTAATGACCAGCATAATCAAAGTTTAAGACTCAAATGTATTGCAAGGTAATCTGAGAACAGGTGGCGTTGAAACCACTACAATATCTGAAAAGGCTCACAGCTACATTAACTAATTATTATAAATATCTTAGTTTTAAAGACCCATTTTGCAAGAAATCAACACATATACTACAGAATCAGGTAAATATGCTATAGTGCAGGAAAAGAAATGCCACTGAAAAGAAATATTATTTTCATTGTTTATGGAAGTTAGCTGTTCCATAGCTATTTATCTTACATGCCGTTGAAATGATGAATGCATTTTAATAGAAATTAGAGTCATTACTGCCTTAAGCTCTTTTAAGAGGCACATTTATTTAAGGGGCTTTAGAAACAGTGCTGTATACTGCAGACAGAGTAGAAGGATACACTGAAAACTTTCAAAATGTGTGCCATGGTACTCCATTTTTCCAGCTACAGACAGCAAGATGGATGTATGCCAAGTTGGATTCAAAAGAAAACATGTTTCCTGTAATAAATGAAGAACTACTAGGTTGGGGAAGATATGTGATTCTTCTGAGCATTTGTTTTGTAATCCCTAGGCTACCAAAAGAACTAGAATGAATCTATTTGACTGAGCTCTGGATAGATGTTCAGTCTGCAGCGCTGCAAGGGTTAAATTGAAGGGCTGTGAAGAGGTGGAAGTATCATTTGAAAACTCCAAAGGAAGTATTCCATGGTCTGAATCCTGTAGCTAATTTTTAGAGCTGATGCAATAGGGCTCAGGCTCTGCCTACCTGCAGCCCTAAAAAGGGGAAATTGCTGTGTTATTCAGAAAAACCTCCACAGTTGCAGAAAAAATACACTACGGACTGTGGAACAAAGTGCAGCTGCGGAAGTTTCTGAGGAAAAAATGTAATTAATAAGTATGGCACAGCCCCTCAAAGGCTATACTCAGTCAGGTTTTTTCCACAGTTGTGGAAAAAATGTTACACACATTGGAGTGAGGCGTAACACTCCCTCGGCAAACTACAGTAGTGCCCCAACAATCGAAATAAAATTGAAGTGGAGGTCAGGCACAGGTAATAGCATCCCAGTGGGTATGTCAGTGGCTGAGGTTACAGCAACATTAGCACACACTGCCATTGAATGGCAACAAACAACAACCACCAGATCTAGTGCAGCCCATGAAGGAGCCCTACAGGCAGTAGAGCCTGAACTACCTGCAGTGAGTGTTACTCCTGCAGGCAACAGGAACACTCCAGGGAGGGATGACCAGCAGTGACAGACAGCCACTGTGCTGCCATGGTATTGCTAGTGCCTGTGGTACTTCAGTGGTCCCAGTTGAGGGACTGGTTGCTGGTCTCTCTGCAGGTGCTTTCAGCTTCATGCTAAGGCAGAACTGTTAAAGTCTGCTGCTCCAGCTAATTAGGTTCACTGTTGCTGTACCTCCTAAGCCATTTCCACAGCTGCAAATCTGCAAGCAGATTGTCAACACTTGCTCAATTTCTGCAACTGTGGGGATTGTTGTGGAATTCCACACCTGCTCACGTTTTCTTTCAGAATATTGCACAACTGCATTTCCGCAGTGCTGCAGGCTTTTTTCCTGCAGCTGCAGGATTTTTGGCCTTCTTTGTGAATCCTGCCTCTGGTGTTTAGTGGCCCTCCCAGCTCCACCAATCACTAGCTCAGTATGAAATAAATTTATAATTCCCTGGTGTCTAGCAGACTCCCCTCCCAATCACTGATTCCCTGTAATAAAAAAAAATGGTAGCCACCATTTCTAGGTGTCTAGGGACCCCCACCCCAGCAGGTAGTGCCCCACCACCTCACTCCTCCCACCCTGACATTCAGCAGGTGACCGGCACAGCCATCCTCTTTCCATCGTGGCTGGCCACCCACTGAGCTGTCAATGAATGAGTGCACACTTATACAAGCTTGTGCTCATTCATTTAGCTGAAAATTCTGTTGGTGGTGCAGACAAGAACAGAGGGCTGTTCTGGTCACTGGCAGGGGGTCAGAATAGGGGGAACAGCATGGTGGACCTCCAGTTCATCACTCTTGTCTGCACCACCACAGAGTTACCTGTCACTGAATGGGCATGAGCTGACCTGTCAATGAATGAGCACGTGCTTGTACAAGTACATGCTCATTTATTGACAGCTCTGTGGGCAGCTGGCTGTGGTGGAGAGAGGAGGACTGGGCCAGTCACCCACTCGGGGTTTGGGGGGGGAGTTGGGTGGTGGGGCACTGCCTACTGGGGTGAATGGTGGGGGTGTGCTAGACACAAGGGAATAGGAGCTACCTGTTTTTTACTACAGGGGATCAGGGATAGGGAGAAGGGTCCACTCGACACCAAGGAATGAGGACTACCTTTTTTGTTTTATTACAGGGGATTGGAGATGGGGGGGCCACTAGACACCAGGGAATGAGGACTACCTTTTTTGGTTTTATTATGGGGATCAGGGACAGGGAGGGGATTTCACTAGACACCAGGAAATTATAAACCATTGGACCAGAGATCTGTGGGAGGGGCCACTAGACACCATGTAATTTTACATCAGGCCAGTGATCAGAGCGAGGACCACTAGACACCAGGGAATTTTATTCTACAGTGGGCCAACGATCGATGGAGGGGGACCACTACACACTAAGGAATTTTATTCTACAGAGGACTGGCGATCGGTGGGGAGGGGGACAACTACACAGCAGGAAATTGTATTTTACATTGTGCGATGATCAATGGGAGGGACCACTAGACACCAAGGAATTTTATTCTACAGTGGGCCAGTGATTGGCAGTGGGAGGGGGTCAGTATTGTGAAATAATATATTAAACAGCAGGAATAAAATTCCTCAAAACTGTCATTCAACAGTTTATGTATATTATTCCACAGTTTAGCCTAATTATTCCATGGAACAGGGCGAAAATCCACCAAACACATTTAGAAGAATCCGATCTCGCTAATTGTGAAAGTTCAGAAAATGTAGTGAAATTTCATGAAAGTTCCACAGAATTCACAACTTTCGCCCAGCTCTATTTAAGTACCCTGCCCCTTTGTCCTGGAATGATCTTTTATCCACAGTAAAGGTTTCTGCTCTCATAGCACATGTATAGTTTAAAAAAAAACAGCATCCCAATTCACTGGAATAGGATCCTGTATTTTTTTATTCATGCTTACACATAAAGCCTGATGTGTCTACATGGCTGAGATGCATAAGTGTCAAAACAGACAAAATTATTAAAGTGTGCATCTAAAGCTAAATATTATACGAAATAAAATGTCCCTATTAAATTTCCAGTACGTCCATTACACCTAAGTAGTGTCCATAATGCATAGATCACAGACAATCAAGTGGTGGACAGTCCATACTAGGTTTTTGTTATGTTCATATCTCCTAAGGTGCATTCATAGTGTATACCTCCGCGAAGCCTCTCTCTTCAACAATAAGTTTTCCCAGCATCCTCCCCTTTCTGATTTCTTCATTTTCTCAATTCATAAGAACTTCAGTATGGAAACTTGATGCTGGCTTTCCAAAAAATGTCTTGCCAGTGGGGATTTTTGATTGCCTCTTCTTATATTGCTTTTATGTTCCGTAATTCTTGTTTTGAGTGGTTTGGTTGTCTGATCTATATAATAAAAGGAACATGGGCAGATTAGACAGTACACAACATGGTCAGAGCTGTGCATGATAAAATTCCTAATCTCAAATCTTCCTTCTGACAGCTGCTTCTTATTATACTTGTTTTGACACCATTATTGCAATGTATACAGTTACCACAAGTGTAAAAGCCTTTAACTTCTTTACTAAATCAGGAACTTGGTTGTTTCTTGGGAACCCAGTGTTGCGTTTTAACTAATTCATTCTTGATCATCTTAGTTTTCTTAGCAGTTACCCAAGGTCTAACTTGGAAAATGTTCTGGCCCTGATTTGTGGTTTGTAAGATGTTCCAGTTGTTTATAATCACTTTCTTGATCTTCTCAAAATACACAGAGTACTGTGTAGACAGTGTTATTATTTCTGTGTATGTGGGTTTGGACTTATCATGTAACAATTCTGCCCCGTGTGTTCCCTTGTTTTGTGTTGAGTTTCTTCCAGTATGTTGTTGTAGTATCTCCATTTTGTAAATCTATTTTTTTATATCCACCATGTTCTTCTGGAATCTTGTTGCATTCCCACTGTTGCATTTTATCCACAACATCTGACTGGATGGTATGCTCCTTTTCAGGGAAGGAGGATGAAAGATCTGTGCATGTAATATTGTGTTTTTGTCCATAGGTTTTCTGTAAAGACCAGTGACATTTTTGTTTGCCTTCAAAAAGTATTATTAAATCTAAAAATGGCATTTTTTTGTTGTTGTAGTTAAGAGTAAACTGAAGATGTGGGTGAATATTATTAACATATTTTTTATCTTCAAGAAAGTATTATTAAATCTAAAAATGGTATTATTTTGTTGTTGTAGTTAAGAGTAAACTGAAGATGTGGGTGAATATTATTAACATATTTTTTGTCTTCAAAAAGTATTATTAAATCTAAAAATGGTATTGTTTTGTTGTAGTAGTTAAGAGTAAACTGAAGATGTGGGTGAATATTATCAACATATTGGTGAAATGGACATTGCCAAGACAGAAAAGGTATAGAGAAGTACTACTAAGATGGTGAAGGATTTGCATCACAAGCCTTAAGAGGAAAGAGTGAGAGACCTCAATATGTACACACTAGAGCAAAGGAAGGAGCAGAGTGATATGATAGAAACATTCAAATACCTCAATGGCATTAACAAAGTTAAAGGGGATAATATCTTCCAGTTAAAGAGCAGTGCCAGGACAAGAGGGCATGCCATGAGACTGGTGGGGAGGGGTGCATAAGGGGATATGTGAGAGAATTATTTTTTACTGAGAGGGTGGTGGATGCATGGAATATCTTGCCCCAGGAGGTGGTGGCTGCCCATACAGTAGCTGGTTTCAAATGTACATAGGACAGAAATAAGGGAATATTAGAGAAGAGAAGTAGAAGCTTAAGCCAATGACCAAGTAGGGTCACAGGCCGCTCACACTGGTGGAATAAATGGGCAGACTGGATGGGCCTGGAGGTCCTTATCTGCCAACTGTATCTATGTAGTTTTTCTTTTGTGTCTTGCCAGATTAAAACTATGTCATCAATGAATTGGTTGTATGGTACAATTGATGTTTTATATGTGTTGTCTTCATTATGCACATGCTGTGTTTCACAATAGGCCATATAAATATTGCATAAGTTGGTGCCATTGATTCCCCCTTTGAATTTCCTGTTTTTTTTTGTAGATAGCTAGTACCTTCAGACTGAAAATAATTATTTTCAAGAACAAATTTAGTCAGTTTTACTAAAAAATCTTTATTAGGAGTATTTTGTTCTTGTGTTTCTAGGAAGGCAGTTTAGTGCAGTGGTTTAAGGCTCTAAGCTGCAAATCTTGAGACATCTAGCAGACCAGACCTGGGTTTGAATCCCACAGCTTCCAGCTGCAGACTGTGTGACCCTGAGCAAATCATTTAACTTCCCTGTGCTCCCACGTCACACCTGTAAAAAAAGCTTTCAGCTTAGTGTGCTAGTCCTGGTTAATCAACTAACAAATATATATATATTCCATTACCTTTAAGCCATCTTAATGCAGAATACTTGTGTAAATGCTTTTAACATCCAATGTTACCAATAAACATGTGCCTGTGTTAATTCCTTTTGAATTAAATTCTTCTAGAATTTGTATGCAGTGTTTGGAGTCCCTTAGGTTAGCAGGAAAAGTTGATACGAGACACGAATGTGGCCACTTGTAAGAACTGCTGGTGCCACTACAAACCAAACCACAGAGAAACTTCAAAAGCAAGGCTACCCAGCATAGTGAATAAAAAATATTCATTTGTAAATGAAGTAAAAAAGCAGTTTAATTGATAAAAACCAGCTACAATGGCTCCTTAAATACAAACTCAGTCAGCACCCCCGTGCCACGCAGACGTATGTTTCACGTCACTACTGACCCTTTTTCAATGCATGCTAGCTCATGCAACATACTATTTCAATAATGCCCATCTTAAAGAGACAGTAACAAATAAAGTGCTCAGTACTACATATACATCAAGTGCTTGAAACATATGTCAACACATACAGAAAATAACTACAAAATATACCTAATTTATAACAGTTAATGAATTAATACCACAACTTTATATAATTCATATATACATTTTTTACATTTTAAATCTTTCATCTATTATCTTTTAAAAATGGGACTATACTAAACATGGCTTTGAGACCCTTCTCTCTATGGACTCCTTAAAGACATTGCCATTTACTTTCAGCCTGGAGTAATTTATTGTCTCTGTCTCCCTCCCAAGGATTGGTGTATATTTTCTGCAGACCCTGAAATTTGAAAGTGTGTCCCTTTCCTTTATCTAATGTGTGTGTGTTGCTAAAGCATAGTTCACATTTCCATTAATAACCTTCTCAAATGCTCAGATATACGTACTTCAAAATTCCTTTTTGTTTTACCAACATAAAAGTATTTACAATTGCACACTGCCGCATAAATAACATATAAGGAAACACAATTATTAAAATCCCAGTTCACAAATTCCCTTCCAGTCACTGGATGTAAAAAAATGGCACCTGTTTGCAAGTGTGTGCAAAAATTACAAGTTCCGTATGGAAAGGTCCCACCTGGTAAACTCCATAAGCGGGATTCACAACTGGATTGAAAGTGACTGTTTGTTACAAGGTCTGCAAGGTTCTTTCCTCTCTTGTACACCATCCAGGGGGCTTTCACATGATCCAATGCAAGTTTTGGCTCCAACTTAAGTATGCCCCAATGTTTTCTCAGAATGTTATTAATCTTATAACTATGTGGTGTATATTCTGTAACAAAATTAGGAGGAGAAACATGATCAGCAGTATTTACCTTAGTTGTTCTCATTAATAAACTAGTTCCCTCCATTTTAACTACTTGCTTTTTTGTACCCTCTAAGTTTGTTTTATTATAACCTCTATTTATAAATTTATCAATAGGAAGTTCTACATCTTGCTCATATTGAGTGGAGGAAGAAGTATTTCTCTTCAGTCTCATCATCTGTCCCTTCGGAATATTGTTAGGGATATGTCTAGGATGGCAACTATCATATTTTAACAAGGAATTTTTGCCATATTTTTTGTAAACAATTTGGTCTCTAAACCTCCCTCCCCAATTTTAAATATACACAAATCCAAAAATTCAATCTGTCATTTTTCCACTTGTTTAGTGAAATGCAAATTGGGATTAGAGCATTCCAAATAGTCTACAAATTTATCAAAAGACACCAATGAGCCCATCCAAACAATCAATACATCACCAATAAAACAAATATGGAAAATCAATTCAGAACAAAATGGATTCACATTAGAAAAAAATAGTCTCTTCTCCCACTGCATCAAATAAATATTAGCGTAATCTGCTTCCTTGATTATTATACTTGAGTCATTTGTTAACCTTTCCAGTGCTTCTTTCTCCCACCTTTACATATTATAAGATGTTTTTTCTTCTTGCTTTCCTGCATTATTGAGTCCACTTCTCTATCCACTTTTTTAATGTAGGCAGTTATATTTGGAGGGACCGTAGTTATAGGGTCAAAGGTTGATTTTATGCCTAGGGCTTGCTTGAGGTCATAATGTTGCCATGTATTTCCACTTCCTATTTCAGATGTAAGATTATTTGCAAAGAAATTTTTCAGCCTCAGTTTTTGATAGAACTTTTCTAAACCTAATTTAAGTTCAAAAGGTTTCCATTTTTCTGTAATACTGAATGTCAGACCCTTATTTAAAACTTGCTTCTCATTGTCGTTTAGTATTCTTTTGGATAGGCTATAAATAATTAATCCTGATTGTCCCTGGATCTCGTTGCATGTACTTTGGATCTTTTGTTTCTTTTCCTCCTACATCTCTTTCTTTTGTTTTTTTGTCCTGATGTGGATGGTTCTGGTGAGCTGGCCGGTGGGGAAAAATCCAGTTCATAATATCTACCCCTCATCCCCATTGAGGCCTATATGTGTCATAATAGTAATTCCTGTAAGGACATCTATTGTTGTATTGGTCCCTAAAGGGTCGTCTATAATAGGATCTGTTGGTATAAGGACATCTATTCTGATGTGCATAGTATCTACCAGGAACTTTGCCTCTGTATTGTTTGGACTCCTGATTTTCTGTGTCTGTGGTATTTTCTGATATTTCTGAGTCATCAAGGTCATAAAATATGGTTTGGTGAGTAGATTTTTTCCAGAAGTATATCTTACCCTCCTTATAATCGATAATGTCCCTTCGAAATGTGTGTAGTTTTATTCCTTTTATATGATTATCATAATCCTTAAGGGATTGTTCGATTTGTTCCATCAATACTTTTAACCAACTCATCTCCATGTTCCCTGTTATCTCTGTTTCCAGTGTATCTATTTCTGCTTGCAATCTGGTTTGTTCTGTAGTTAAAGTTTCAATTAAGAGTAACATGAAATCAAAGGAGCATTTTGCTCTAATACCATCCCAGCTGTCCTGAAATCCTTCTGGTGAAAAACCTAAATGTGGCTTCAACAAGGACTCTTAAGTCTCCTTGGGTTGCATTTTTGTTTTGTATATCCAAACCAATTTTCACTTTCCTGGTGCTTTCTTGTCTCACCCCTTTAAATTACTCTAATGTAACAGATCCCTATCTGATTATCAGGCCTCTTTGTCCTGATTTCAATACCTCCCATTCTGAGATTGGTTCATGATTGCTTGGAGTTTCCATTTAAGCAAGATTTTGTAAAACTTTTATGGAAGGGGGACCACAACCTCACTTTACATGAAATAGTGGTTTCCTTTGTGACTGGGCCACTGAGCGCATCACTTGGTGATGTAATCATGCTCCATGAGTGTGATAAGTTGTGGCCCACCCCCTCCTGCACCTGCAGAGAAAGGTGATGCAGTTAGCAGAAGGGCATTCTCGCTAATGGTGGCAGCACATTTGAAAAAGTATAAAACTAGTTAACTTGATAACTGCAAAGCCATCCTATGAAGTTTGAAAGCTTGAGTACGAGAGGAGCTGCAATCCCTCTGGGTGAGTCTTTAACAGTGGGACAAAATACCAAAGCACTTTTTGACTAGTGAAAAACATATAAGCTATAAAAAAGTTTCCGTTTTAACTTTTCCTTTAGAGTTAACATTGATATGAAGAGAGAAAAAAGGTCTAGGATTCAGAAACAAGAACCTAGTTACATTCTCAGGTATTTTCATGTTTAAACATGATTATAAAATTAACTTTAAAGTTGGCATTTATTATATAAAATTAATGGAAATAAACCATAAAACTTAATCCCACTTATTTGCTCCCCCTTCCCACGGCAATTCAAGCAAGGAGAATAGTAAAAAAAAAAAAAAGATGGACTGATAATATATAAAACTAAGGTTTGTTTCCCCTAACTCATTTGAAACAAAGAAGCTACTATAAATAATATTAAATATGTAAATATTTCATGTACTTGACGCTTTGCTTTGTTTACATTTTTAGCACTAAAACTTATTGAAGAAGAGACTGGATTGTTTTTAAACGTTAAATATGAGAAAACTACAATTGAGAGCTATACGATTTGTTATATCTGGATCCATAAGAAGTGAAAACACAGTACAATGTCATATGAATTGTTCAGCCTGGATAAAGAAATAGGATTTTAACTTACAAGCAAAAAGCTGAAACAGATATATACTGGGTTGAGTGTTTTTACCTTCATAACAAGATATACTGAAACCAGAAACAAAAAACACTCCCCTACTTCAAACTTTAGGTTTCAATAAAAATAGAATGGGAACCACGGGAAATTCATTCACAAATATGGATTGAAGCCAAGTTGCCAGATTCCTACGTCTTGAGTTTACCGAGGTCCTCCCTCAAGTCTTGTATCCCTTCCTTTGTGTCCACCCTCCCACAGAATTTGGTGTTGTCCACAAGCAGGCACATCTTGCCTTTAATGGCTTCCCCAATGTTACTTATGAAGACCTTGAACAACACTGGCCCCAGCACTGACCCACTTACCCCTGCAGAACCCTGCTGATGATGTCTATGGTGCTGGATAACTCTCCCTCAACCACCACTGTCTGGGTTCTGCCTCTCAGCCAGCTGTATATCCACCTTACCATTTTCTCCCACACCCCTAGATCCACCAGTTTTCTGATCAGTTTCCTATGTGATAGGAATCAAAGGCCTTGCTGAAGTCCAGGTGTATGATGTCCATTGCCTGGCCTCTGTTTACCACTCTTGTGGCCCAGCCAAAGAATTAGATCAGGTTCATTTGACATGCCTTCCACAAACCTATGCTGCCTCTTCTCCTGAAGAACATTCTCTTCTGTGTACCTCACCAGCCTTTCCTTACGTATGGTCTCCATAGGTTTACATACTATTGAAGTCAGACTGACCAGCCTATAGTTCCCTGGGTCATCCAGGGTCTGCTCTTGTGTAGAGGCACCATATGTGCCATTCTCCAGTCCATCAGCACCACACCCAACTCCAGGGTTCAACTGAAGAGATCCGCCAGTGCCTCCACAAGTTCCTCTGCTAGTTCTTTTAGCACCCTAGGCTGTATGCCATCTGGTTCTGGGAATTTGTACTCCTTCAGTGCCAGCATCCCTTCCCTCACTCTTTCAACCTCTTTTATCACTTCTGTCCCCCTGTTCCCCCCCTTCCCAGCTGTGTGTTGTTAGGAGGGAGTGGAATCCCTCCACATTTAACAGATCTGCTGTCTGAGCTGGGTGTGGAGTGGGAGATGTCACCAAGAGAAACATACAGGTAAGTCCCTTTTAAAAGAGCATCAAAAGTAAATAGTGATCTTTCAAGCTGACACACACAGAATGACTTTCATCCAAAGTAAACAGTGCAAGCACACACACACAGACTGACTTCCATCAAAAGTAAATAGTGATCTTTCAAGCACACACACACAGACTGATTTTCATCAAAAGTAAACAGTGCAAGACACACACACACACACACACACACACACTGACTTCCATCAAAAGTAAATAGTGATCTTTCAAGCACACACACACACACACACACACACACGACTTTCATCAAAAGTAAACAGTGATCTTTCAAGCACACACACACACAGATTGACTGAATGTTCATGGCTTGCATTGCTGTTATACGAGGTCCTGGTTGTACACATTTTACTATATATTAACCTACAATAGCCCAGATATGATGTAATTTGTCATTTGCAATGGCCTCCTGATTTTACAGTTTTATACTGCTTTATCCAGTATAGTAGAGGAGAGATACAGCATCTCAGTTTTAGTGTGGTCCTGCTTTTATAATGTATTTTTCAAGGACAGATAATTTTAGATGAAACATTTCCTTTCAGTGGAATTCTGCTGTAGGGTTATGTGTTTTACATAGGTTGTAGTACATTTGCCCAGAATAACCCAGCTGGGATGCAATATCTATTTTTCAGTGGGGTCCTGTTTTGGCACATTTTTTATTGCATTTAGTTAGGATAACACAGCTCAGATGCTATCTTGTTTACAGTGGAATCCTGCTTTCCTCAGTTTTTACTCTGTATTTACTGGAATATGGAGCCTAGTTCAGGGCTCAGTTTATTACAAAAACTGTACTAGTTGCTCATCCTAAAGGAGCACTGCACTAAAACTGTAAGTCATATTTTAAACATGGTTCCAGTTTTTGGCTGAGGCACGCAGGGGCGTAGCTACAAGGGTGCAGGGGGTGCAGTCACACTCAGGCCCATGAGGTTTCAGGGGCCCAAATTATCAGAAATTAATTCCATGCATTGTTCCCATGGAAACAGCCCATCCACACATGCACTAGCCTAGTGCTGTGACTGTTGTTGCAGTTGTATACCTGTGTTTTTTTATTTTCTGACTGAGCCGAGGAGTAGGTGCAGTAGCTGCCTATCATAGGCAGTAAGCAATGGCAATCTTGTGCAATGGAGTATTGCATGATGGATTCCATGGGGGGGTGCAGTGATGGGTCAGGTCATTAGGAGGTGTGACCACAGACCACCACTCATGATGTACGTTGCCGTAACGCATTACTGTGTGTAAGACTAAAACAGAGTCATGTGATATAAGGTACTACAGTGTAAGTGCACATGTACAGCTAAAAAAATTGCACTTTCTCCAGTTCTCCCTCTGACATTGGAAGTCATGGTCAGGGCCCCATGTTTTCTGCAATTCTGCAGTTGCAGCAACTGCCACAGAAACATGGTCCTGCCACAGAAACAAGCCTCTGCCACAGAAACTGCATATTTTGGTGCAGTAAAAATGCCCATCACCACTGAAAACCCAAGGCATTAGTTTGAGTTGTTGGCAACTCAGTTATACATCCATCCTTCCCTGGGTTACACTAGTCAGTGGGGCCACCACTTTCCAGTCCACTGGCACTCAGCCCTGAAGCTTAAGGGAACTTCAGAAGTCTATTTCATGAGAAAGGATGGTGGTTCTATTTGCTAATTGCAGAACTATGGAATGAAAAAAGTATTAGTAATTATTGCAAACATAAAATGGGAGGCTTTCTGAATTGTCTAATGTAAAATTGTCCTGCTACTCTCTAGCCCCACAGTAAATCCTTACAGAGTGGGACAGAAGAGAAAGCCAAGTGGCACTGACACAAACAACACCACTGGTGCTGAACTGTGCGAGCAGGAGGAAACAACTAGAGCAGTGTTACAGCACAAACCATCACTATCAGTCTTCAAGCAAGTGGGTGGGAGGGAGCCACTGGAGTAGCACTGGTTTGCAACCAGTCAGTACTGGTCTTCAAGCAAATAGCAGGCAGGGGAGAAATTCTCAGGAGCATAGCTGTGGTAAACCAGCACTGGGCAGGTGGGAGGGAGCCATGGGACAATAAAACAGACTGCAGTAAAAAAAGAAATAACCCTTCAATTCCCCATGCCCTACATCCAATCCAAATCATGATGTGAGAATTGCTTTGCACTGCCTTGCCTGTACATCTGCCAAACTGCCCCACGGTGCTTTGTACTTAGCATTCTATCTGGGTAACTAGATTTTATTTGGAGCTCCTTTGAGTTGCCAGAGAATACGAAGCCCATCACAGAACTGCTGCAGAATCGCCGCAGAATTGCTCATAGCCTGACCTTAACAAGCATGAGGTCCTGCCACAGAATGTAGGTCCAGTTTGCCACAATGAATACTGGGCACTGGCTCATGGTCAACTGAGTCAAAGAGAAGAGTACTAGAAGAGGAGAAGAATACTCATGACTGTTTCACCTCCGTGCCAGTAGAGTTGAGTCCCCATTGTTGTACAACCAACTGTTCTGTCTGATTGACAGAAGCATTTGCTTTGTTTTCCTAGCTTTTCAAATCCCACCCATTTGTTGATTGTTCATCAATTACTGTCCAGACCATCCTCCTCCTCCTCACTCCCTCTCTCCCTCCCTCTCGACCCTGCCCCAGGTCCCCGCCATCAATCTCACCCATGCTGCAGAGTCCCCTCCCTCCCATCTCGTCTCACTTCACTTTGGCTTGATTTTTTAAATTTAAAACTGTTAAATTGAAATTTAAAATGTTTATTTTGTTTGTTCACCCTCCTTGGGAGCCTTGCTTGTAGTGTCGTAGCCGACACCAGCCAGACTTGGAAAGGTTGGAGCGGCAGAGAAGCAACTGCAGTCAGACTATCAGACAGAGCCACAGAGCAGTCATGAGAAGAAGCAGCAGGTGAAGAAAGTAAGAAACTGAAAAAAATAAGAATTTAGTTAGTATATTTTTTAATAGTCTGTCAGAGTCCCCTCAGTCCAGAAATTGCACTGCTCTTAGTGCACTGTTATTTCCTCTCAGTGATGACAAAATGCCAAGTTTGCTTTGCAGCATAGTCCACATTTACCCTGCTGTAGTGTAAATCTGTTGCAGTATGTTAGAACATTTTTAGATGGAAATCAGTGCACTACTACTAACACTATCCCCAGGGGCGACGGAGGGGGAGAGCAGGGCTTTGTTGCAGCAGTAACAGGACTATATTAGGATACACTGGTCTGGAGCAAATTTTTTAATTTTTTTATTTAAATTTTTGTTGACCAGGAAAATGTTATGAGCCAAGGCCCATTTTCAAACACAACCGGGGACCGTAAAATACAGTGAAGATATTACAACCAATGAGATCACACACGTTATATGACCAAAAAAAACATACAATTACATAACAAAAAATATAAACACAAACCTGCAATGCACTAACAATTACATTTAAGAGACTCTAAATAAAATTTCTTCAGGGAAACTTTAAAACTAACAGTTCTATAAGTGACGCATTTCTGTGGGTATCTTGTTCCAATGAAAAGGAGCAGAGACAGAATAAGCTTGTGCTGCAACACAGGTTCTTACTCTTGGAACCTCAAATAATGTTGAGTTATTAGAGCGAAGGGCCCTAACTGCTTTCCGTTGATTTAACAATAAAAAAGTGGGGAAGAGGAACCTAGTTTCAATACAATATGAGTCAAACAGTTAAGACTATAAATTAGAGGAATGCAGCCACTGTGTAGTCTCTCATCCTCCTAGCCATACCTTTCATGTTTTCAACCGCCCCATCAACTATATCAGGATATAGCAGATCCCTCATGTTGCTCATTCTCCTTAGTTGTCCCCTGCTTGTTGCTCTACAGCTGTATGTCCCTAAACTAAAGCAGCACTTAGTCGTAGGCACTTGCATGATGGCTTGCTCATAAATCCTTCCAGGTCATATTCAGGCTTCCTGGTGGAATACAGTACTTAAAGTATCACTTTATACCAAAGTAAAAGCTGTCACCCAGAAGAAGTTCAGTGTCCCTCATCCAAGGATTCTCGTTATTCAGCTGCAGTCTCTCTTTTTTTTTTTTGTAAAACACATTCAATGAAAAGAAGTTAAAAACAGCAAAAAATACATCAACGTGTAAAAAAAAGTTTCGCCTCATTGAGTACACAAGCATTACTTCCATCATATTCAGTCAGATACATAGATAGACATTCATACACTTGCTGTGACTATATATATACAGTATATATATATATTTCATTTTTTCACCTCTTTTTCCCTCCTGTTCACCAACTACCAGGAACTCCCTCAGGCAAGACTCCCCCCCCTCGAGCGGCTCTTACTGCCCTACCTGAATCCCTCCCAACAAGGAAATCAGAGACAGAATCCTCTCTCACCATGGCCCCAGACAGATGAGAGGATCCTGGAGAGCAGGTAGGGTTGGGAGTGGAGGGCACGTGTGCCACTCCCTCGGGGTCTGCCATCATTGTCCTCCTGGTCTTTGGGGTTTTTCTGCTTGTTTCTGGCTCTCACCCAAGACACAGATGTGCACTGATGTCCAGTGCATGGTGGGCATGCTCTCACACCCACCTACAGGATATCCACTGTTATTTTCCCAATCTTGCATTCCCAACTGCTGTGCACCCAGTCTCCACTGGGAGCCACTAGTGCCGTGGAACCATGACTCACCCCCCCCCAAGGGAGGAGAGCAGTCCATCAGATGCTCAGTCATCTCCTACCCATCCAATCCCCAGCTCCCCGAGCTCGGTCCCAAACCCAGATCACCAGCATGGCACGAGGTAAGGCAGATACCTCAGCCCTCAGTGCCACCAGGCCGGCCACTATGACTATATTTTAACTGCTACATTTTATAAAGGTTATCTTTTGCAATGACTCTGATTTGTTAGGAATGCACTAGTCACTTCATTTAATAACAGAGTACTTTTACAGCAAATAAAGAGAATATTGTTGATCATAAAGGGTTTAAGACTGTGACTCTTTAAATATTCCCAAAGATATCAAGTTATAAGTTGATGAGAGTGGTTACCCAGCCAATAGAGGTTCAAAATCTAGTACTGGGACACTCAGTTAAAGGTGAAATAAATTGTATTCAGTGGTCTTAATCAAGGGCCTAAACAGTTTCTGGAAATGGTCAGTGTCTCTGACTACCCAAGCTTTCTCAGTTTTTAAGCATACAGTATTTGCAGGCCCTGCACCCACTGCTGTGTGAGTGTGTGTATGTGTGTGTGCATGTGGGGGGGGGTCAGGAGAGAGAGCCAATGCTGTGTGAGTGTGTGTGTATGGAGGGAAGGGTGGGGATGTCAGGAGAGAGCCAATTCTGTGCAGTTCATTTCCTGGCATTAATGAAGGCTACTGATCAAAGGGGTAGGTCCTCTCCCATTACATGCCTGTGTGGATCGGCCCCCAAGAGTAACTGCAGAGGTGATTTGGGTCACTGGGTGGGCTTCTTCCCACACCGGGACCATAACAACAATGACAATGACATGAATAGTATTTCAGAATAGGATGCTCTTGGGGCACGCGAGCACCATGTGCAGAAAGTTGCCAGTATCAGCAGAGCACTTAGGACTCTGAGTCTGCAGGGACTTGGATCTAACCCCGTGATGTTTTTCAGGGGTGATATAGGCCCTATATGTGTCATAGTCCACCCTTGGGCCTGATTCTTTTGCTATGCCACTGATTCTCACAGATATGAGTAGGGATGTACAGACTGACGGCCATTTAAGCAATAAGGCATGATCAGGAGTTAGATTAACAGTCTGCCACATTGCCCCACCTAGGCCTATTTCAAAATGGGGGGGTGAACTGGGGGGAGGCCTATAACATACTCTTGCACCCAGGACTTCTGGGAATTTGCTACACCACTGGAGGTACATGGACAACACAGAAGCTGTCAGTAAGGTGTGCCTTTGGGAAGAAGCATTAGATTTTCCAGGGAAAATAAAGCATGTCTTTTTGTTGTTTTTGTTGTTGTTTTTTGTTAATACATGAACTTAGCAATGGCCATTAGTATTAACTTAACAAAGATTACATGTTTTAAAATAAAACAGTTACCAGCCACTCCTTTAAGTCTGTTAAATGTGGTGTGGGTTGCTGTTGATTTCTGTACAACTTGTCTTATTGTGATCACATATCTATGACAAGCATGTTTTTGTTTCGATTAAGTAAAAAAAAAATACACTAGATAAATCCTGTAATATGCTGTGGCTGAATACACGATGAGAGTGAGAGATTCAGATCATTTTGCCTGTTGCAGTTAGGGAATCGATTTATTCGATTGAGTGACCAGGGAGGTAGATCAGGGAGGGTGAAGGATGTGACCTACATAGATTTCAGCAAGGTCTTTGACACTGTCCCACATAGGAGGTTAGTAAATAAGTTGGGCAGCCTGGGAGTGGGCCCCAATGTGGTAAACTGGGTCAGAGACTGGTTGAGTAACAGGACACAGAGGGTGGTGGTAAATGGCATTCAATCTGAGGAGAGGGGGTGACCAGTGGCGTGCCATAGGGTTCTGTGCTGGGGCCATTCCTCTTTAATGTCTTTATAAGTGACATTTTAGAGGGGCTGGAGGGGAAGGTATGCCTCTTTGCAGACAAAACTAAGATCTGCAACAGGGTTAACACTCTGTGGGGGGGGGGGTGGAAAAAATAGGAAAAGACCTAAACATGCTTGAGGATTGGTTGAGAGTGTGGTAGCTAAGATTTAATGCTAAGAAGTGCAAAATCATGCATTTGGGGCACAGAAGTCCAAGGGAGGAGTACAAGGTGGGGGGAAGAGATACTGACAACCACCAGCCAAGACAGGGACCTGGGGTAATCATATCCGATGACCTAAAGGTAACCAAACAATGTGGGAAGATTGTGGGGAGTGCCAGTGGGATGCTAGGGTGCATAGGGAGAGGTATCACCAGGAGAAAAAAGGAGGTGGTCATGCCACTGTATAGATCACTAGTGAGACCTTATCTGGAGTACTGTGCCCAGTTCTGGATGCAGCATCTTTGGAAAGACATAGACAAAATAGAAGTATTTAGAGAAGGGCAACAAAATGGTGCAAGGACTGCACCAAAGTTATATGAGGAAAGACTAGAGGACCTCAATGTGTATTCCCTGGAGGAGGGAGGGGGATAAGACCGAGACATTCAAGTACCTGAGGGGTATAAACAATATATGAAGGCCCCCACTAGAGGAAATAAAATACTGGACATTGTCCTAGCCTCAGATGAGATCAATATAGCTAGCTGTAAAGAAGTGGAGCCTCTAGGCAATAGTGACAATAGCAATAGATTTTCACTACTAGAAAACCTTCCAATGACAAAGGGCTTCCGGACAATTTATAGCTTCGCAACTACCAACGAAACCCAAATTAGTGCTGACCTTAAAAAAATTAACTGGCAGAAAACTCTAAAAAACAAAACTACAGCTGAAATGTTGGATGTTATAAAACAGTACATATTTAGTATATGTGATAAGCACATAGAAATATAAAAAAGTATAATAGCATATGCAACAAACCAAAATGGCTTACTAAATCATTAAAGAAACTAATAAAGAAAAAGCATAAAGCATATACCCAGTGTAAATCAGAAGGATCAAATGCTACATGGGAAAAATATAAAACACTACAGAAGCAATGTAAAAATAAAATTAAGGAAAACAAACGGATGGAAAAAATGATTGCTACGTCTGTTAATAAACGATTTATCCTGGGCTCCCTTCAGGGTGCCTTCCTCAAGCAACTGGTCATGGAACCAACTCGGCAGAAGGCAATACTGGACCTTGTGCTCACAAACAGGGACAGTGTGATGGGGGTAACAGTGGGGGAGCACCTGGGGAACAGTGACCACCAGTCATTGTGGTTTGAAATCACAGAAAGAGCAGAACCAAACCACACAAAAACATGTATCCTGGATTTTAGGGGGGCAGACTTTGGGAAAATGGGGAGATACTTGAAAGAGGCATTAAGGGGAATGGGACAGGAATCAGGGGTTGAGGAACAGTGGGCAGTATTTAAAATAGGGATTATAAGAACAACAGAATGATGCATTAAGCAGGTTAGTAAAGGAAAAGGAAGGGAGACCATTATGGTTTTCCAAAGAGGTAGCAAAGAGAAGTGAAAGCCAAAATATTGCATTCAGGCAATACAAAAGACACAGGCAGAGGGATGGGAGAAGTACCAGGAGAAACAAAGGAGGCAGGAGGTCAGTAAGGAAGCCAAAGCTCAGACAGAAGAACACATTGCAAAATCATTGGGTAGAGGACAAAACCTTTACAGGTACATAAGCGAAAAAAAGACAAAGGAGGGATAGTGAGACTGAAGGGGAGGATTGGAGCCACGTGGAGGGATGACAACAGTAAAGCTGACATATTGAACAGGTATTTCTGCTCAGTCTTTACTGAGGAAGAGGGTAATGGGTCTGAAGGGAGTACAAGGGTGAGAATGGTGCAGAAATGGACACAAGTCCCTTTACATGAAAAGGGTCCTGAAGGAACTGGAAGTAATAAAGTTGATAAAGCAATGGGGCCAGATGGGGTGCATCCCAGGGTCCTTAAGGAACTAAAGAGATGGTGGTTGAACTCTGGTTATCCTGTTTAGCCAATCACTGGAAACAGGAGGTACCCAAGACTGGAGGACAGCAGATGTAGTCCCTTATACAAAAGCGGGAACAAAGAGGAAGCGAGAACTACAGACCAGTCAGCCTCACCTCGGTAGTGGGGAAGATCATGGAAGCACTACTGAAGGAGAGATTGGGTGGAACATCTGGTTGTCAGTGGACTACAGGACCCAAGGCAGCATGTTTCACCAGGGGAGGTCATGTCAGACCAACCTCATTGAATTTTTGACTCGGTGACTAGGGAGGTGGATCAGGGGAGGGCAGTGGACATGGCCTATCTGGACTTCAGCAAGGCCTTGACACTGTGCCACACAGAAGACTATTACACAAACTGGGGAATATGGGTGTGGGCAGGACAGTAGTGTGATGGGTAGATAACTGGCTGGGTGGCAGGACACAGAGGGTGGTGGTAAATGGCTGTTACTCCATAGAGGGAAGAGTGACCAGTGGGGTACCACAGGGATCAGTGCTGGGACCGGTCCTATTCAACATCTTCATCAGTGACATTGCACAGGACCTAGAGCAGAATTTCACTGTTCGCTGATGACACAAAGCTCTGTAACAGAGTAGACACACCAGAGGGTGTAGACAGAATGAGAAGGGACCTGCAGAAACTTGAAGAATGGTCAGGGGTTTGGCAGTTGAAATTCAATGCAAAGAAGTGCAAGATAATGCATATGGGGCACAAAACCCTGGCACAGTATATCAGTTGGGGGTGAGGATATAGCATGCACCAAGCAGGAAAGGGATCTTGGGGTTATCATCTCTGATGACCTCAAGGTAGGAAACAGTGTGACAAGGCAGCAGGTAAAGCAAATAGGATGCTGGGATGTATAGGCAGGGCATCACCACCAGGAAAAGGGAGGTCATAATTCCACTATACAAGACACTATGAGGCCCCACCTGGTACAGTGTACAGTTCTGGAGACCATACCTTCGTAAGGATATAGACAGGGTAGAGAAGGTTCAGAGGAGGGCAACAAAGATGGTGCATGGATTGCATCACAAGTCCTATGAAGGCAGGTTGAAGGAACTGAACATGTACTCCCTGGAGGAGAGGAGGGAGAGGGGGGATATGATAGAGACATACAAGTATCTCACAGGGAGGAACAGGGTGCAGGAAAACACTATTTTTAAGCGAAAAAGATGTTCCAGGACTAGAGGGCATGGGTTGAAGTTGGAGGGAGGATGATTCAGAGGAAACGTGAGGAAGAATTTCTTCACAGAACGGGTGGTGGACAAGTGGAACACCCTGCCAGAGGAAATGGTGGGGGCTGAAACAATCACGGGATTTAAGAATGCATGGGATAGACATAAAGGAATTCTGGGGGTCAGGGGTAAGGGGCAACAGACTTCTAGGAAAACATAAACTGAACTTACAAGCTCAAATGGGCAGATTGGGTGGGCCATAGGCCCTTATCTGCCGACACTGTCTATGTATCTATGTATCTATGTAAAGACAACATGAAACAATGCTATGGGTATGTGAGCTCACTATGGAAAAGTAACACTGGGATATCCTCGATCGTGATAGATAACCAGCTGATTAGCGAACCAGAGGTCATGGCAAATAAATTCAGTTCCTATTATGGATCTGTAGTTACAAACTGTACAAACTACGTAGGAGACATCCCAACGAACATAGGAACAAATACTATTTTCATGCAAGAAACTATAAATGACAAAATAAGTAAACTTAAGAACACATATACAGTGGGACCAGATAACATCTCCCCAAAAATATTGAAACTTCTAACACCAGGTATCGCCACCCCACAAAAACTATTATTCCAAAAATCCTTAACCAATAGAAAGACCCCACCAGAATGGTAAGTAGCAAATGTGATATTCATACATAAAAAGGGAAATAATATATGACTATAAACACTATAGACCTATTAGCCTGACGTTGGTCCCAGGGAAATTAATGGAATCTATCCTAAAAGGTCAAATAAATGCAAACATAAATATTAATGGCCAGAGAGATGCAGAGCAGCGTGGGTTTGTATCCGGTAGGTCTTGTGTGACAAACCTGATATGGTTTTACAAGAAACTATTGGTGGCACTGGATGAGGGGAAGTCGGTGGACTGCATCTACCTTGATTTCGCAAAGGCCTTTGATAAAGTCCCACACAGTTACATAGTAAAAAGTCTATGTGAGCTTCTACTCGACTATAGAATCATAGAATGGATAGCAGGGTGGTTGAGGGGAGGACCTAGAGAATGAGTATAAATGGCTATTACTCTGCCATGGTGCCCATGATAAGCGGGGTGCCACAGGGATCTGTATTGGGGCTGATTTTGTTCCAAATATTCATATCCAGTAGGGGAAAGAAAATATCCAAGTGGCTAAGTAAATACAAAGATGACACAAAACTGGCAGGGTTCATGCGAAATGAGGATGACATGACTACCATACAAGGTGATTTGAATAGCATTTATGAATGGGCAGCACAGAGAGGAATGAGCTTTAATACTGATAAATGCTGTGTCATACACTTAGGTAGGTGGAAAATAAGGGGGACATACGTTTTAGGAGGCAACCCTCTACTGGAGTCAAACCAAGAAAGAGACCTAGGTGTAATAATGACTGAAAATCTCACATACAACACCCATTATGACAAACAAATGACAAAAGTGAAAAAGGTACAATGGGCTATCAAACGGAATTTCAGAAGTAGACATGAACAAGTTATAATGCCGCAGTACAGTTCATATGTTAGACCCCTCCTGGACTATGGAAGCCCTGTATGGTGGCCAATTAAAAAAGGTTGCATTAGGAGGATTGGAAGTATTTAGAGACACACTACTAAATTGATCCATAGTGGAAAGAATGTACCTTACAACAGTCAGCCTGAGGCACTGAACCTAATGTCCCTTGAGACTAGAAGAATAAGAGGGGATAGGTTGCTATGCTATGATATAGTGCAGGATGTCTATTTGTTAAATGAGTTAAATATGGAATTTTAATGCGATAAAGCAACCTATAGAGGACACCCCCTACAGTTCAGACTAAAAAAAAAATACAGTTCAAACAATAGAAAGGCCTTCTAAACTCAAAGAGTGGTGTTCCCTTGGAATAGTCTGCCCATCAAAGTCAGTAAGTAAATATAAACACTAATTCAAGAGTATACTGGATGTCTATATTGCAGAAGGAAATGTACTGACTTATTATGGGTAATGTGATAGGAGACATTTATGGGCGAACCACCTCTATGTGCTCCTTACACCTTAGTACAAATAAAGTACAGGACGGTAGCATCTTTCAGAAAAGAAAGTGTACAAGAACAAGGGAGCATGATATGAGACTAGAGGGAGGCAGGCTTATGGGCAAAGTAAAGAAGTACTTTTTCACAGAAAGAGGAGTGGATGCTTAAAACAGCCTCCCTGCAGAGGTGATGGGGACAAAAATGGTTGGGGAATTCAAGAATGCATGGAATAGACATAAGAGTACTCTCTCAGTAGGGAACAGAAGGTAAGCTGCAGATCAACTAGGCTCTGTGTTATTGCATTAGGTAGGGAAAAGGGGCAGGCTAGGTGGGCCACACGGTCCTTATCTGACGTTACCTTATATGTTTCTGCATTTCTCTGTTTCTTAACAGAAATGTTGCTTCTCTATATGAACTTCTGAGGGCTTGCATAGCTCATGATTTCCTAGTGTGAAAATGTCAAGCTCCAAAGTTCAGACTGATGAATATCCTTTTTAGCCAGCAGTACAATCTATCATTCTACTACGCAACCGATCATACAGTAAGTGGGTTGTATGCTGTGGTCCCTGAATGGACAGTGATGCACAAGTCAACTATGGGATATTATTAAAACTATATTATATTCATGCAGTTAACAGCAACAAAATACCAGGCATCCCGTGAAAAAGCCTACGTGTGAAACCTGGTTGGGATAGTCCTGCTACGGTTTTTGCTACCGAGGTAATGTGTTATTCAGTAGTTGCTGCTTTGCTAATAAATTTATGCTGATGTACTGTTACCTCGTGCTGGTATTTTGTTGCTGTTCATTGCATTGTTTAGTTGGCACAGGTTGTTTGGAGTGGAGCAGCAGTGACTGCTTGCTATATTCATGCAGTTGTCTACTGGTGCTACAGTAGTTGCATTTATTCAGAAGCTGGTTGCTGTGGGATTTGAACCTGTGATTCATGGAAATGTATGCCTACTGGCATTAGATTAGAATGTGGGTTCGTCAGATCTTTTGGGCTGGTAGGTGAAAGGGGTTGTGGCAACTTGATTGCACATTATTTACTGTATTTATTCTCTTTTTTTTTCAATTTAATATACTTTTTGCCTGTCTGAGTCATCTGTTTCAGCCCTTGGTCATGGCCCCCTCGTACGCCTGATACCTCCACCTCCAGTGATCACCGCACTCTCACAGTCACCCCTGGCTTGCCCCCCAGAGAGTGAGGTTGTGACACTGGTCCCCTTCTGGTGCCGCACTACTGGTATTGGTCAGGAGAGCTAAAACCAGGGGCTGATTGAGGCCATGGGGGAAGGGCACCATGGAGATGACCTGGCACAGAGTTTATGTCCCCTGTAGGCAGGGGCGGGGACATGCAATGACAACCAGTGTCCACCCCGGCCCTGAAGACTTGCAGGCACTGGAGTGATGTGGTGCACCCAGCCTCTGCTGGGTGCCACTGTTTCACTGGACACTCAACCCCTCCCTCCCTCCCTCCCAGAGAAGGAGAGCAGTCCTAGGGATGCACAATCCTTCTCTCCCCAGGCTGACCCTCTGATGACCCAGGTCCATTCCCAAACCCAGGTCGCTGGCTTCGCAAGCAGAAAGCCAACCACTGCACCGGCGGGCTGGCTACTGTATGTATTCTTTTTTTTTTCTAAAACAAGTGTTCTCAGGAGATGTTGATGTATGGTGCTGATGTGTATGTACACACACTTCACAATATGTTTACTGACATGCATGCTTTTGTTGATTTTATTTCTGTTTTGCCTCATTTCACTAACTGTAAACCCTCAAACTTCTTTCTCTTACAGCTCATGTTGCTTGATGATCTTGTTGAAATGGTGGATCTGGCACATATCACTGAGACCTGGCTGGATGAAAATGCAGGCCCAGTATTGGCCTCTGCAGTTCCAGTTGGGTTCTCGGTGATTCACCGCCCAAGGTTGTATCAAAGGGGTGTGGGTATAGCCATCTTTTTTAAGACCGAACTGGGCCCTGTAGATGTTCCAGTAAGGACCACCAGATCCTTTGAGTGCATTATGGGAGAGGGTGTAGGTTGCAGGATACTCCGCATTTACCATCCACCAGGTGATGGGGGTTTATTCCTGCAGGAGATTGTGGACTTCATCATCGACATGGCATTGGATTCTCCCAGATGGATAATTCTGAGGGACTTCAGTGCCTGGGTCGACGATGAACTCTCACAATTTGGTCAAAGCTCCTCCAGCTTATGACAATGCTGGGCCTCACACAGGTGGTTACATCCTCTTCCCATGCAGTTTGTCACTCATTGGATCTGCTGTTCCTCCTGGGGATGGAGATCTCTGATTTGGGGGTGGAACCAGTCAGTTGGTCTTACCATCTCACCATAGGGTTCAGTTTTGGGGTCCCCCCAAATGGACCTACCCCTTCGGAGATGGTCCGGTACCGTCCTTTAAGGGGAGTTACCCCAGATGGTCTATCGGTGGTCCTGGGCCTATTGGGATTGCTCGGTGAAAGCACAAGCCCAGGGGACCTTGTACTAGCCTATAAAAAGGCAGTGGGAGATACCCTGAACTTGATTGCTCCTGTTTGTGTTCAACCACTCACTCTTCACCCAAGGTCTCCTTGGTATGACGGGTCCTTGAAGGAGTTGAAGCAAGTTGGTTGAAGGCTGGAGAGAGCATGGCGGAAGTCCAACCTGGCTGCTGACAGGCTTAGATTAATAGAACATTATAAAGGCTATCAATCAGAAATCACCTATAAGAAGGCAGAGTTCCTGTCCAGGGAGATTTCTGCTGTGCAGAATTAACCAGCTCAACTTTTCTGAACCATTGCCAGAATGTGCAATCCAGTCTGTCTGCAGTCCAGAAGTTTTTCACAAATTAAGTGTGATGAGCTAGCTCAGTTTTTTGCAGATAAGGTTGCCAGCATCAGGTCCAGAATTGGCCCAGCTCTCTCTATGAGGGGTTGTGGAGGTTGACTGGAGGTAGTGAGCATCTGGTCTGTCTGGACAGATGTCAGCCGACCAGAATTCATCGACATTGTGAAGATCGTCCAGACTTTGCACCCAACCTGTTGTAGTTTGGATCCGGGCACTACCCCCTTTTCAGTGTGGTGTGTAGATATTATCTGCCTGATCCTAGCTAAAATTGTGTGTAGATCCTTGGAGAAGGGGCTCTTTCCGGACCCCCTGAAGGAGGCGGTCATTCAACTACTCCTTAAAAACTCCTCCTTGGATCCCGACGATCCAGCTAACTACTGACCTGTTTCTAACCTTCCCTTTGTGGGGAAGGTTATTGAGAAGGTGGTTGCGTTGCAACTAGATGATCACCTTGTAACCCACAACGTCTATTAAACCCTTCAGTCTGGTTTCAGGAAAAGGTATAGCACAGAGGTTGCCCTTGTTCGGGTACTAAATGACCTCCTGATGGTGAGAGATCGAAAGGCTCATACCATCTTGGTCCTTTTCGATCTCTCAGCAGCCTTTGACACTGTGGACCATGGAGTGCTTTTGGAGACCCTGCGGTTACTTTGTTGACTGTCAGGTACAGTCCTCGAATGGTTTCAATCATTCCTTGCAGGCAGATCTCAGAGGGTGGACACTGGAATTTATTCCTCTGACAACCTCCCTCTGCCTTGCGGGGTGCCGCAGGGCTCCATATTGGCACCCATGTTGTTCGTAGTGTATATGCTGCCATTGGGAGCTATCATCAGGCAATATAGCTTGAGTTTTCACTGCTATGCAGATGATATTCAGCTGTATATGTCCTTTGTGCCCCAACAGGATGATGCGGTCTCTGTGCTAAATAACTGCCTTTCTGAGATCAAAGACTGGATGGGTTCCAGTTGGCTGAGGCTGAATCCAGATAAAACTGAGGTGTTGGTTATGGACCTGGGTCACCCAGGGGTGGGTTTGTGGGCTGGGCACATGTCTGGACTGTGGCTTGATGGTGTCCAGCTTACTACCTCTGATCAGGTGCGGAACCTGGGTGTTATTTTTGATGACAGTTTGACCTTGAAATCTCAGGTGTCAGCCATGATTAAATCCTCATTTTATCATCTGAGGAATATCTCCCAGGTGAAACACCTGGTTCCCCCAGGTGACCTTCCAACATTGGTTCATGCCTTCATTACTACCCGTCTTGACTACTGCAATGCCCTCTACCTAGGGATGTCTGGGGTTGATATCCACCACTTGCAGCTGGTGCAGAATGCTGCAGCCAGGCTGTTGACTGGCACTTCTTGGTCCAGTCACATAACGCCTGTGCTGCATGGACTGTACTGGCTGCCGGTTCAGTGGCAGATTACCTATGAGGTAGGTTTGCTTACCTTTAAAGCCCTACAAGAACATGGACCTGGCTACCTGAAAGATCTCCTGACTCCCTACACCCCAAATCATCCTCTGTGATCCACCAATGAAGTATTGTTAAAGATTCCCAGGGTTCATCTAAAAACAACTGGAGCTTGTTCTTTTTCTTTTGCAGCACCAACCCTGTGGAATTCTCTACCTCGTCGGTTAAGAGAATGCCTGACAATCAGTAGTTTTAAGTCTATGTTAAAAAAGTATTTATTTTCTCTGGCTTTCCCAGACTGATTTTTAAATAATTTGTATTGCTGTATGTTTGCACATTTGTGGTTTATACTCTGTAAAGTACCTTGCTATTGAGAGGCGCTATATAAATAAAGATTGAGTTGGCATGACTTGATTTGTGTTTACCCCACTGCTCCCATTACACAATACAATACCTATGTTATTACATGGAACCATAGAAGCATAGAAGCTGTCGGCAGAAAAGGACCTACTGGCCCACCTAGTCCTCCCTAAGGTTCCTACCTACTTTGCTACCGTAGACCGTAACTGATCTCTGGCCTTAACCCCCCATCAGCCCTGTTACTAAGGTCCCTTTGCATCTATCCCATGCATGTTTGAAACCTGCTACCATTTTGGTATCCACCACTTCTGCTGGGAGGCTATTCCAGACATCCACCACCCTTTCCATAAAGAAGTGTTTCCCCACATTCCCTCTGTCTCCACCCTTCCAGCTTCATATCATGCCCCTTGTCCTTGAGCATCTCTTGCTTTCCTGTACCTTATTTATACCTTTGAGGTATTTGAATGTTTCTATCATGTCTTCCCTTTCCCTCCTTTCCTCTACAGAGTACATATTTAACTCCCGAAGTCTTTCCTCATAAGGCTATATTTAATTTCATTTTTATTTTTGATACTTGTAAGCAAGATGAGCAATACTGCCCATTTTCACAAGCAACACGTCAATAACAGATAAACATATAAACAAACAGAATTAGAACATACATTGTCTTAAAACAGAACAAATATGACACCTACGTAAACAATGATATACATTCTAAGTTGGTAAACAAGTACATTCATTCAGAGTATCAAGCCATGATCTCAGTCTTGTTTTAAAAGTTCTAACAGTGGAATAGTTAAAAATTTCAGTTGCGAGAGAGGTAAAAAAAGAGGGGAACCTCTATATAGTAAAGATTTTTGTCTAATCCCCTTTTTAAAGAATGGTAATTTAAAAATAAATTTACTTTGAGATCTTGTCCTGAGTAGATTAATAATTCTTGGGAATAATGCCTGTACTGAAGTTGGGAGAAGGCCAATAGTCCCTTTAAATAATAAAGTGCCCATTTTAATTTTAACCCTATTTTCAAAAGAAGGATAATTGGACATTTATTTTATTTATTTATTAAGATCTAGGATTAAACATCTTTGAGCTGAGAGCTCTTTCACATAGGTTCCACGTAAGTGGGAGGCAAGACAGTATTACAAAGGTTTAAACAACTTGGAATATAAGACATGTACAATAATTACAGTGGTTTATACAAGCAGGTTTATACCAACAAGAAAAAAAATTATGGAGGGTAAAATACCCTCAGTTTGTGTATAGAGTAAGTTAGAGGAGAAGATAGTTAAAGGTCATAGAAGGTAGGGACAAAGTCAGCAGAGAGAGTAGTTAGTGGAGTGACTAGTAGGCAGTAGGGAAAAGGGGGCTAAAATGCTGATGGGCGGGGGGAGATGGCAGGGTGAGAGATAGAGTTGCAGCAGTCATAGACCTTGTCAAGACAGGGGGGTGGACAGATGCGGCAAGTGGCCAAGCAGAATTGTGAGCCACCATGTGACAAGGTAGTAGGGGGAGAGAGGGAGGGAGGGAGAGAGGGAGTGTAGGTGGGGGGTAGAGATGGCATGGGCATGTCATACTGGGAGCCACATACAGGTAGGTCAGAGTCCTAAGGCAGGGGGACTAGTGGAAGCAGTCACAGGTGCTGGATGTGGAAAGCTGCTGGCGTAGTAGTCTTTTGAAAGAGCCCAGAGTAGTTTGAGTGGATATGGTCTGGCTGAGGGCATTAAACCAGAGGGGTTCTCTGTAGGCAAAAAAGCACTGACCCTGCATCGTTCAAAGTCGAGGAACATGGAAGAGGTAAGTGCAAGCACTTCTTGTCCATTGTGATTTGCTGCTGTGTGGCTGAAGTAGGTTTGCTGCACCATGGGGGAGAATACCTAGTAGCGCCTTTTTTGCCAGCAAGCAGGTTTGGTAGTGTAACCTCCCACTGAGTTGGAGCCAGCCCATTTGAGCATAGAGGTCGCAGATATGGGTGAGATGTTCAGCTTCTGTGAGCAGCCTGCAGGCCTTGTTCAGTGCAACCGATATTCTGCAGATGGCGGTGCGGCTAGCAGCACCATAGATAACCAAACCGTAATCTATGACAGAAAGGACGGAGCTGTTGATAGCTAGTCTAAGAGCATCCGAAGTGAGACAGTGCTTGTGTCTATGGAGGAGACTGATTTTGTGGTTGACAGTCGTAGCCACATTGCTGATGTGCTGGTCATAGGCTAGACTGCTGTCAAGTGTGATCCCAAGATATTTAAAGTGCAGGGTATGTTCAAGCAGAGTTACAGACCGTGTTCTTATGGTGAGAGTGTGTGATTTGTATTTGTTTCGAGTGCTGCAGAACATAGATACATAGATACATAGACAGTGTCGGCAGATTAGGGCCTATGGCCCACCCAGTCTGCCCATTTGAGCTTGTAAGTTCAGTTTGTTTTCCTAGAAGTCTGTTGCCCCTTACCCCTGACCTCCAGAATTCCTTTATGTCTATCCCATGCATTCTTAAATCCCATGATTGTTTCAGCCCCCACCACTTCCTCTGGCAGGGTGTTCCACTTGTCCACCACCCGTTCTGTGAAGAAATTCTTTCTCATGTTTCCTCTGAATCGTCCTCCCTCCAGCTTCATCCCATGCCCTCTAGTCCTGGAACATCTTTTTCGCTTAAAAATAGTGTTTTCCTGCACCCTGTTCCTCCCTGTAAGATACTTGTATGTCTCTATCACATCCCTCTCTCCCCTCTCCTCCAGGGAGTACATGTTCAGTTCCTTCAACCTGTCTTCATAGGACTTGTGATGCAATCCATGCACCATCTTTGTTGCCCTCCTCTGAACCTTCTGTACCCTGTCTATGTCCTTACGTAGGTATGGTCTCCAGAACTGTACACTGTACTCCAGGTGGGGCCTCACTAGTGTCTTGTAACATCATGTCTTTTATTTTTTTTTGCTGATTATGATAAGTTTGTGGTTTTGGAACCATTCCTCAACAATCCTGAAGCTATGTTGCAGCTTTCACTCAAGTTTCTCTGGGTCTGAGCAGTTTGGGAAGATTACTGCATCATCTGCATAGAGTAGCATCTGCTGTGGGAAGTGGCATGGTAGGTTGTTGAGAAAGATGCTAAACAGGAGTGTTTAGGACATGTTTAGTAATTCACAGCTGTGTGTTCTAATGGAAGAAATAGAGGATAATGCCTAGGAAGTGGCTGTTTACTATGCTGTAATCGCCTAGACCGGTTGCCAGGACAATTAAGTAAACCTTGAGAGCGCAGCTCGAGAGGTTTACAGTTGTCCTGGCAACCGCGAGAGGTGATCACCTCCTTGGTTAACAGCCACTTCCTAGGCATTTTTCTTTATAGTGTATGGAGTGAGTGTTTTTTTGAACAGAAAAAACACAACGCTACTATTGCAAAAATGTGTATGGAGTGGGTGATTGTAAAAAAATTATCACAGAAAAACCACAGCGTTGAGACTGATAAAATGTAAAACTTACCATTATGTTTGTTGAATACACTCAACATGCAACTCATGGCAACGGATGTGATCGCGACATTTGCTTTTATTTAAAAATAACTAAAGGGTTAATAAAAGAGTCAACCGCATCCAGCACATTTGCGGTTGGTCAGTTTTTGTCATGTGGATGTGCACGACGTAGTCGTCTGCAACTTCACCTCTTGATGTGCGTGGGTCAGACATGGAGCTTGTGGGAGCAGCAGGAGGTAAACCTGGGGAGATTAAATAAGAAAAAAATAAAGGCCTGTCTGTCTGATTGTGGGGGGACTGTGCTGGTATCCATCACGATGTGTGCTGCGGTACTTTAGGGACTGAATGAGTGGGCTTGTTTACTTTTTGAATGCTAACTGATTAGCGTTCCATTTTTGGAATTATGTTACCTGCTTTGTTCTGTTCTATAATCCCATTGATGTGACATCTCTATGCAAGGTTTACAGCATGTGACATCACATTGATGGGATTATCAGGTTGTAATACTGCAGAAAACACAGGTTAAGTGACTGTCCCCATACATTATTTGGTCATAAACCTTAGGATGCTATTATAGGTAATCTTTAATCTATCCAGAATTTTCTCACTAGTAGCCGTATAAATAGTAAATCCATAATCCAGAACACTCAATAAAAACTGTGGGCAAGTATTTTCCTAGAATCAGGAGTCAAGAATGATTTTACTTTATTAAGTAATCCTAATCTCTGATGTATGGATTTCTTTTTATGTAGTTCAAAGGTAAGATTTGAATCTAGGGCTATCCCAAGATATCTAAAACTTTCTAATAATTCAATAACCTCACCATTTAGATCAACAATTAGAGAAACATCCACTACCTTTTTTCTTGGGCCTGACAACATCATAACTAGTTGTTGTTTTTCTAATTTAATACCATACATCTTGCAAGTAGCCAGTTCTGAAACAAATGAAAATCATTTTGTACCTTCACCACAGCATCTCTTGGTTGAGCACCTATACTATAAATAACTACATCGTCAGCATAAAGGGTCATTGAGGTTTTAGTACAGATATCAGGAGCAGTATTCATAAAAAGAGAAAAAATAAGTGGGCCCAGTATTGAGCCTTGGGGCACCCCACATTTAATCATCTTCAGTTGAGATAAATTACCTTATAGGTTCATAGGTTCATAGGTATGGTGTTACAAGTCCAATTAGCTACACGAGCCATATACTGACTTGTCACTAATTAGAGGACAAATCTCCATTTTTTCCAAGGCTTATTACCCTTCTTCATCAGTAATTAGAATTATCAAGCATTCCAGCACCACTGTTTTAATATTTGTTACTCATTGACTAGTGGCACATACAGTGCCATTTTCCCATCGACACAGCTGGCCACCAAATGTCAGTTTACGATTGCCTGCATACTGCATCAGCTGTTTCAATACGCAGATGATGGTAAACTATCATTTAGCAGCTGGCCAGGGAGGTGAAAGTAGTGTATGTGCTGGTCGCTGCATGGAAGGCTGGAATCAAATCAGGTAGCCTGTTATACAATTTTTTATATTAGTATAAGTGGATACTTGTGCTAGTTGTATGTGTTCTTTTGGCGGTAGTGGAGGGATTCGAGCAAGCTGTTTCTGAAAATATATTCCCTGTGTAGTGAAGTTTGAAAATGAGTTTAGGAATTGTTATGGTTGGATGGTGGGTGGGTGGAGGATTGGCAATTGGACAGTATTGCTTACTTTTTTAACATATTAGCCACTGTGACTACTTACCTTACAATTAATAAAGTATTTCTGCTGCTCATAATGTGACTGTGTATTTTTTTTATGCAATATGGTAATTGTTATTGCCCTTATTTTGGTATTGATATTTCAATCATAGTAAACTAATCATTTTCCTGCTTCTGTTTTATAATTGCTGTGATATTCCAGGGATTACGTGTGTTAGTGCATTTGTTTGCTGGGGTGATGGCAATGTATATAGGGATGCAAGCCTTTTTGTGTTCACTGTGTGCAGAAGCGCAAGCAAACTCAGTATGAGAGTGCCCTTTGAGGGGTGTGACACTGTCCACACAATGCAGAGCAGTATTGCAGGGGCACAACAGTGCCACACCAATCAGCACCCAGGCTGACAAAGATGAAGTTTCTGGCTTGATGGACGTGGACAGCACCAACTTCAAAAGAAGTTGCCGTCCCTTTGATCCGTGCAGCCTAGCAAGCCAGACTGATCTGTCATGGTCAGCCTGGAATGTGTGCCTACAACCAAGAAAACCATCCAACAATGTCTGTTGCTGGAGGCTCTAATTGTCCTCCAATCCAACCTTCCCTGTCAACACCCTTCCCCCTCCCACACACATACACACACAGTAGTGACACTGGGGGTGCTCAATCCCTCAGTGTCTAAAACTGTTCCTCATTGCTTTTTTTACCTGAAAAGAAGAAAACCATCCATTGACATCTGCCCCCCAAGTTAGTAAGACTGGGGATGCCCAATCCCCCAGTGTTCTCAACTGGTGCAATACTGTCTCCTAGTGATACTGGGGGTGCCCAATCTCCCAATGTCCTGTCCCTGAAATAAAGAAAACTGTCACTTGTTTTGTTCAACTGAAAAAAGAAAACCATCCATCATTATCTGCTGCATCATTATCCACACCCACACCCGACCCTCCCAATCAAAACCCACCTCCCACCCCATTATTTCCCACCGGAAGTCTGTCCCCATAATCGTCCTTGGACTGCAGACACATCTTCACTCTTCAAAGCCCAACCATGAACTGAGGTAAGTGCTTCAGTGTATCTCAGTGGGGTTTTCAACTTAGTAGCATAACTTGGCCATTTTTTATATTTTTGCCCCAAATTTTCAACATACCTTTTTTGGGACACCACCTCATAAACACTGCATGTGATGTTAGGTAAATGTGTCCTGAAAGAGGATTTCATGGTTGCTGCATGAAATTACCTTTCAGGCAGGAGCTGAAACTTTTCTCCATCTTGGTTCATGAGGTGGGGTCATAAGAAGGCTATGCTGAAAATTTGGTGTAAAAATGTTAAGAAAACAAATGATAGGCTATTGCCTGAAGTTATGTGGGGGAAATGCTCCTCCACCACATCCTACTTAAGCTAACAGGCTACATCCGCTCTGCTTAGAGTGAGTTGAACTCGCTTCGTTGGTGCAGCTGGTTCCCCCCCTTCTGTCTGTTCCTGTGTCCTTCTCCCCCCCCCAGCCATTGCCTTGTGCCTCCTTCTCCTTCTCGCTCCGTTCCCATTATGGTTGTGTTTTCTTTCTGTTAGGGGTTCCACCACCCATGACTTCAGTTCATTAGCCGTTTTCGTACTTCGCCATCTTGTTTGACAGGATTCGGACTCTGCATTGCATCTCTTGCTTTCGATTGCATTCTGGAACTCAGGTCCGACACTCTGCTTGCTCGTTCCATATATGAAAGACCTACTTTGTGAAGAACTTAGACTGTCCTGAGCACTGTGTTTACCACACTGCATTTGTTGGCTGGCTGAGTTACAGAGCTGTGGCTCTTACAAATGACCAGCACCAGGGAGTCACTTCTATTTGCACTCTAATTTAAGCACTTTATTTGAACACTATGTTTCCTTTCACTTTGCTTGATATCATCCCCTGCAATTTACCTTATTCATATCATGCCTGTCCTGGACGAATCCATGATATTTACCTATGTGGGGTACTGTGATGACTTTCCGATTGCTCCAGTCTATGGTCACTGCTTACAGCCCCTGTACGCTTGTAACATATCCTTCCAGTCACTTGCCTATCACCCCAATGGACATGCCATTCCTTAGAAGTACCCTGGATTTCTTTATACCTATGGTATGTTCTCCTTGATTTGCAATTACTATGGCCTGTTCTTAGTGTGGGTTTGTGACATGAGGCTCTCCTGTGGTGCACGCTGCTGGCCAGCACCTGTTTAACATATTAGCTTTAGGGCTTCTATCAGAGAGGGTCTGCCTTAGTAAAGATCACAAGCTTCTCAGCAGCTGTACATTCCTGACTTCACAGCGCTGCTAGATTCTGTTTACCTTCCCCCTTGCAGTATTGGTTTACAGCTCAGATTCTATACTCCATGATTTCCCCTTGCTTGCACTGGATTCTGGATGTTCAATCAGATTATAGCTCTGTGCATACAATTATTATTATCTTTGTTATGTGCTGGTTCATTCCTCAACAATATTCTGGTGCCCTTCCCTATGTACTTTTTGTACTCAATTATCTGCAGATCCAGCTAGGCATGCTAGCCTACGTGGGACTCGCTGACACCCTCTACTACTTTCCAGTTGACCTTCATGGGGCTCCAGCTGCTCGTACTACCCTACGTGGGGATAGCTGCCTCTCCTTACTTACCTTACCAGCTGACCTAAGTGGGGTTCAGTTGCGCATGCTTGCCTACGTGGGGCTCGCTGCTACTCTCTACCATCTTACCAACCCAAGATGTTTGCTTCGATTCTCACCATGTTACTTCAACTCCCCCGAAGTTATTACTACCTTCTCCTCCTGGACTCCCTGCTGCCTTTCCTCCATATTGTCTTCCTTAGTTGAACTGACGCCTCGAACATTGAATAACTACAGTTTCAAGATGCTTTTGCCTCTTGTCGAGTTGCTAACTCTTCTGCCAAGGTCTCTTCACTGCAACCCCTACCATCCACGATCTTCAAGATGCAACAGTCTGCAGCACCGTTCTGCTCTCATAAGTTTGCCCTAGACCCTTCGGTGCTACTCCGCCTAAACTAACTAAGGACATGCCGCCATTGCATTATCTTTACAATTTATCCCTCACTACTTCACTGCTTTTCTGCTTTCTCACTTCACCCATCGGGCCAGGGGTAATCTACTTCTACTCCACCCCCTCGCCAGCTTGGGGCATAGAAATTTGCTTATTCTACTATACGCCTACCTGCTGCCGTGTCCACCAGCCCAGGAGCTCCTTACTATGGATTCACAATTTGTTGATGTTTCGACATTCATCATCTATTCTTTGGATGCTTTGCCTGCTTCCCTGCTATTATGTCTGCTTCATGCAGCTTGCTTACTACTACAGCTTACACAGGTTCGCTTCTTTACCTTACTAGCTCATGTTACCAGCTTCGCCCTCCCAGGCTTAGAGGTCATCATGACCAGGGCCCCTACTTTTCTGCGGCACAGTGGGACCAAGTTCTGCGGCAAGACTACCATTTGCCGCAGAACTTCTGTGGTGGTGGTTTGTAATTTCTGTGGAAGTTCTGTGGCACTAACAAACTACCACATCACAGTGACAGCTTGTCATCCTGACTTCACTTTCATGGCAGTTTTTATAGCAATCAGGATGGTGGAAAGCACAGTAACACTAGTTCAAAAAATAACAGACATAAAAATAACTTTATGCCTAAAAAAGCAAAATAAATGTCTCTCCCTTAAGGTCCTAGCCTGTTGCATAAATGACATATGCAGAGGGGATCTTATGTGATAAATAAGATATTTCTATATGCATGCTATATATCCCACTAATGAGGTTTCCACTGTCTATCACTTGTATATTTGTATGTGCTTTCTACACCACTCATGAGGTTCCCACTGTGTATCACTTATATATTTATATGCAATCTGTAACGTACATACAGATGTGTGTGTGTATATATATATTATATATATATTTTTTTTCTTTTTAATTTTCATGAACATGCATCCTCATTCATACAGGTCCCATTAGAAATGGAATAGAGGAGTTATTGCAAAACTCATTTTTGATGTCAGCCTGCTTTCCCTGACACACTGTGTAACACCATCAGGCCATGACATGCATGTGAACCGGTTGTGAGATTGAGCTCTCTGGACTGGCACAATGTGTCCACCATGTGACAGAACACTGCACCATACCTTCCCAGGCTCCGAGCAATGATGTGTTCCACCAATCCTTGTGCTGCCCAGCCAACTCCCAGAGCTAATCTCTGAACCTGAGTTGCTGGCACGGAAACACAGCATACTACCCTCTGGCCCAACAGCTGTCCTTGCACACAACATTTCTCTATAACTTTTAGGCAATTCTATCAACCAATGACAATATGTAACCAATAACCCTGGCAAAAATGCATACAATGCAATTATTTATTTAACATGTCTATTCTTTCAACAGGTCTACACATTATTATATTCCACTTTTCTGGGCATAATTACTTTATTTTTCTCAAAAATGACAGTTAAATTCATTTTACCAGTTATTCATTTCAGATGGCATCTCTATACCTTAAAGGTACAAATAGGTTTGTACAAAGTGAGGTATGGACTTAACAGGTCTATGCTATTGACAAGGTTTTGTTTAAGTTGGCCCTAGTGTACTAATGTAAGACTGAAAATTGTATTAGGCTGTAGTGCAGGTTGAGCAAATATCACCATGCATGATGTGCTGTGCCACCGTCTCTGGCAGTGGGAGCTGTGGTAGATAAGTGACTGTTCATTTCTGTTGCAGATTGCAGCCATTTCATTAGCTAATGTATGATGTTATAGCAATGATAACATCACATTCTGAGCATATATGAGGTTTAGGATATAAAAAAGAGGGGAAGGGAACCAGATTCTATGGAAAAACAGAAATATTAATAAAAAATCAACAAGAAGAGTGAATTCTGCGGCACCGCAGAAGTTCTGTGGTATATTGAAATTTCTGCACAAAATTCTGCAGCCGCATAATTATAGGGGCCTTGATCATAACTAACCTGCCATTAAAATCTACTGCACTCCTCATGAACTGCCATCCATCTAACCTATGTTACATATTTACTGCAATCTCTACCTACCAGGACATGACCCTCTGCATTGCATGCAGTTCAGCATTTCCATTGCATTATCTCACTGCTCTGCAACCTGCCTCACCCAGTGGGACCGGAGGTTAACCATTGCATTTAATCAGACCTGTGCCCCTATGGGCCCAGAGGTCCTTTGTTCCTATATACTGCTGCACCATAATCGCCTGCTTCTATGACCTGCCTTCGCCCATTGGGTTGGGAGGTTTAACTACTTCTACTCTACCTCTGCCTCACCCAGCTCAGGGCCTGGAGATTCACACATTCTACTATACACCTACCTGTTGCTGAGTCAGCCAGCCGGAAGCTCCTTTACTATGGATTCGCATCTGGATGTTTCTCCATTCATCATCTATTCTTGGATGCTTTGCCCTGCCACTTCAGCCATATGGAATTACTACTGCTTCTCTCCTTCCAGGACACTTAATTAAGCATCTCCTGAAGACTTTCCCCATCCTAATTTATGCTCTACCACTTCTCGGACCCTATGACAACGCTACTTCCTTTGACTCAGCCTCTTCAGTTATCACTATCTGGGACTCCTCAGCTCAACTATTCAGGGCTCGTCTGGATATTCTTCACAAATCAGTTCTAGCTATGGTATCATTCTGGCTTGAGACGTAGATGTCAATATTGTTATGCAACCATTTGGATCCACAGAGCTCTCTGATTCCCTTGCTTGTACCATTTTTCATGCCCCTCACTTTTTAATGTACCTAATCTTGCACATCCTACTTCCCGCTACTACGTCTGCTCATGCAGCTTTACTTACTACATCAACTGACCTACATACAGGTCCACTTATTTCCTCTACTTGCTCATACTGCCTGCTTCACCCTTACTGGACCTAGAGGTCATCCCAACTAACTCGCAGTTACAACATTCTGTGCTCCTCGTGAGCTGGAAATACATCCACTGTACTTCTACATATTCACTATGTTCTCTACTTACTTAAGGCTTGCTTCCCCTCTTTGGATTGGAGGTTCCTGCTGCTCCATCTTCCCAATTACATAGCATTTTCCAGTTCTTGTGCTTCATTGCCACGGCCTTCATTGCTAACCTTGCCATGCAGAACTTGACTCAACAGTTCTCCTTCTTGACATGGATGCTGAGCCTTGATTCCTGGATCTCCTCTGCCAAGTCATCCTCACCTGCTGGAGTGCTTCACCACCTGTGACTCTTCACTTCAAATTCATTTCAACCATGGATGCCTCTCTATTCCATTCCAGCCTGCTCATGGATTCTCGCAATTGGGGTTTACTAGATGGATACTTGCTCTATTCACCTGACTTATCACAATTCAATACGTCTTCAGTTCTCCATTTTTCTGGATTAGGTTCTACAACTTTGGGGTTCGGATTAGCCAATTAGATTATTTAGGATTACTCTCCTTTAGTATGCCCAGAAGGACGGGCTGGTCAGTAGTCAAGGGTCCTCAGAGGTTTCCCCCCAAGGGGGGTTTTCCTCTCCTGCGTGCTACTGGACACACTCTCCAGAGCTGGAGGAGGTGATCATCTGCTACTCTTATTCTTGAGGTGTCTTCCTACTTGACTTCTTTGTCAGTTGGATACGGAATAACCGCTGATATCATAATTCTTTTTGGGGGGGGTCTCATAGTACTGGACTAAGCATTCTTTATGGTGGGATACACAGTAAGGCCAAACCAAACCAAGTTATAACAACATTACTCATCAGCTCAAACATCTAAGCACTTTGCATAAGACTATCCAGCTCACTTGTACTATAAGCACTGACTGTATAACTACGTTCAAAGTACCTAAGCACAGATCAATTCAAACTGCTACATATCTGAAGAGCAATGTCCTACTTACCTATCTGGCCTCTGTATCCAAGCACAAACCTTCATTATCCAATTACAGTATGTAGCACAAGCACTGAGCTATGAACCACACATGATGAAGTTATGAGCCTATCTTGCAGTTTATGAACCCAGGTTCATAACGTTGGTAATTTTCAATATTTTGATCCCATATTTCCAATACAGCCAATTCTTCACAGCACCTCATGAATGTGACAGCTGTCATTTTTCAGATCCTGGCCAAAATGTTGTTTGCATCCAGAAAGGTGATTTTGTAGTCACTGTGTGAAATCACCTTTTGGGCAGAAGTTGAAATTTGTCTCTGCCTTTGTTCATGAGGTGGAGTTATAAGAAGGCTATGTCAAAAATTGGTGTAAAAATATTAAAAAACTAACAAGTTATTACGCCTGCATTTGGCATTTACAAAAGGCGAACATAAGCACAACAATTTTTACAATATTTTGACCCCAGATTTTCAGTATAACCATTTCTTCAGAGCACCTCATAAATGTGACAGCTGTCATTTTTCAGATCCTGGCCAAAATGTTTTTTTACATCCCAAATGGTGATTTTGCAGTTGCTATGCAAAATCACCTTTTGGGCAGGAGTTGAACATTTTCTCCGCACTTGTTCATGAGGTGTGGTCATAAGAAGGGTATGTTGAAAATTTAGGGCACACATACTAACAAACAAGACAGTTACACTGCCCAACATCATCATTTTTGCTTTGCATCCTTAACTGTTACTAAAATGCTTCCTTTGCTAAAGCAATTTTTAATGTCACTTTCAGTGGTATTAGCACCACACGCCCCCTATGACACCAGTGCACACGGTGAACACTTAGCATTGACAAATGCTTGTTTATTATGTTTTTTTAAAACACAAGTGTGGAGAGCCCTCAGGGTAGGCTGGGCAAATAATAAAATTACTGGCCCATGACCATATAATTCAACTGGGTAATTAAATGCAATAATGTAAATCCACAATGAAAGCTATATTGAAAAAAATATTACTTTCAACTCATAGCATTTACTTGTTGTTGACTGCAGGTTGTGGATGTAATCATTTTTTTTTTAATACAGCCTCTGTTGTGGGTTTGCATTTGTGCATTAAATTAACCAGTTGAACTGCATGGTCACAGTCTGTCCTGAATGCTCTCCACACTTCGATTTGTGGGACTATTTTGAGTTTTAGCTATCATCCAAAGAGCACCAAACCTTCTTTGCTTTTTTGGTGGGACATAACATTGTTTATCTAAAAGTATTCTGTTTTACAACACACTCACTGACAAACTCAAAAACAAAAATATCAGTAGAATCAGTGTGTGACAGGGTGATTTTTTTTAAAAAGCTCCACAGTGACAGTCGATGACTTTAAAAAGTGTGCCCGGGTCAGCAAGTTTTGTAAAAAAAAAAGCAGTCCCTATTTTATTTTTTTATTGTGTATGTTTGTGTTCATGAAACAGAGTACTTTTACATATATAGCCCACATGGCTATAGAAGGAGAAGGGGGGATTTATCTCCTGGAAATCTCAACTTGCAGTATCTTCTTGGCAGGTTTCACTCATGTTTGCCTGACAGTGATATGCACAACAGCGCTGAACAATCTAATATGCAGATGCCATTTTTTGTTAGGCAGTGAAATCATTAATCAGTGTGCCGCTGTTTTTATTTAAAAAAAACTGCAGATATCACTCAGACTATTATGAGTGACCCAGTTGTCCTACAGAGAAAACACTTTTTCACATTCCAGTGAGCGTGCAACCTAGGCAACCTATGCAGAACAGCTGGTTGCTTGTGCCCGTGTTTATGTGAAGCCAAACATAGACGAAATCTAGTCTTGATTACTTCTGTGTTTAGCAGCACACTAGTCTAGAACTGGGACTGGACTTGGTAACAGGTAGAACTGATCTCAGGCAAGGTGTCAGTGTCTAAGCTCAGCTCCTTGATCAACTCTCACAGTTATTCTTAGCAGGGCACCCAGCTTAGCCTTTCCAGGAGTCATTTTATCAGCGGTCCACTTTGCTCTGACCTGTCTGCTCAATGGATTCATCAGATTCCTTGGGGTAGTTCCTTGTTTCCCCAGCAGTTTTGAACAGAGAACACTTTGATATGGTATTTGCAGAAGCATAGGGAAAATACAAAATATACAAACTTAGGACATTTTTGATCATGTGTGCACCTGTCGTTTGTCCAGCATGCCATTAGAAAATCGAAGTTTCTATAATGCTTAAGTTGTGCTGTTTTTGAGGGATTCTAGCAGCTTGTGCTAGTGCTGCATTTGCATATTTTTCCAATGCATCTGTCTTCTGGTTGAATTTCACACTTAGCTGGCTTGCCATTCAGTCATTGATCATCTCCTCCTCATCATCTGAGAAGAAATAAGTGACCCCGGCCCAGAGCTCATCCTTCCCAATGCTAGCGGAGTCCCCCATAGACGTTTCACTATAATTTAGGTGTGTGATCAGATCCAGTTGATCTCTCATCAATGACATGGCAGAAGGGTGGTCAGGAGGAGGAGGAGGCACCCAGTCTAGAATCTTAATGTACAAAATGCTTCATGCCTGAAACACTGGAGTGTTATGTTTGGTTTACCAGCTGTAGCCAGAGCACTTACAATGTCCCCTAGGATTATTACTATAAGACCATGTAGGGAAGGGTAAGGAGGTAACATTGCCAATGCAAGCACAAAGCAGGGTAACCTTTGGAAACCTGGGCACAGACTTTTGTGACACCCCTGCTTACAGAACTGCTACAGGCAGGTGATAGGGATGTCTCAGAAGCAGTGACTGAAAACAGAGAAGCTGGTGGGGGTATCACGACCTTCTCTGGAGAGTGTGATATGATACATTTTAGGGGTTCAATGCTAGAGCTATTATTCCAGTATGTAGGGGTTTAGGTACAACACCACCTGGTTATCAGTGTTATGCAGGGTTTGACATCTGACGGTAAAGTGTATAACTGTTGTAATATCGTATATGGGGACTTGAAGGAGGCACATTTGCAAATGTACCTGAGCAAGTAGGTTTGTGTTGATGCTGCTATAAAGCTGTGGATATCTCCATGTATAATAGTTATTTATTTATTGATTGATTTCTTGGATTAGCACCTTTGAACTAGAGGTTCATTTACGAAGGTCCCACGTTGACAAAGATAATATCAAGCCACGCATGGGCATAGCCACAAGTTACATATGTAGAAGGCAGTTACAGGTAAGTTCACAGTTACAAAGCATAGCATTTTAAATGAAATCACAAGCAGTACAGCAATCATAAGCAGTCATTGAGAGACTTTATCAGTTGGTGCAGTAACAGTCACAGTTTAGCAGACTGGGCCCAGCACTGACGGGAACTGACCTGAGGGATAGAGCAGGTGAAGGGAGGGAGGGTGGATGACCCATGTTGGATAGAAGGTGAGACAAAACAGTGGTGAGACAGAGGTGGAAGACGAATGGAGGGGTAGACAAGTGGGTGGAGGGACTTGGTGACAAGGGGAGAGAAGAACTGATGGAGAGGAGGAACTTGAAGAGGTGTTAGGTAGTGAAACCAATAGGGTAGAGGATAAAAGGTGAAGAGGTAGAAAGGAAATAGAGACAGTGGTCAGCAAGTAAGTTAGGGAGGACAGTCACAGCTAGCAAGGGAGAAGAGGTGCTGCTGGAGCTTAAACTTAAAGAGGCCTAGTTTTGATTCATTGGAGATGTCTTGAGGGAGGCAATTTAGATAGGTTAGAGCCTGAGAGCTAAAGGTTCACTGTGCCTGAGAGGTCTGACAGAAAGGGGTAAGATATGTGCTTTTGGATGCACTACATGTACATCAGGGGTTATGAGTCAGTGTAAATAGGTGGAAAGAGGCTGGGGAGTGAAGTAAAGGGTGATTTTCTTGCCCAACAGGCAAGTTTGGTAGGTGACTTGCTCTTTGAGGTTGAGCCAGTTGGTAAGCATGTAGAGCTCACAAGTATGAGTGTTTTTGTCAGCGCCTGTTACAAGCCTACAGGTCTTATTAAGTGCAGTTGAAATTATTTTTGTGGTCGTGTCAGTGGCAGTCCCATAAATGACTAGGCCATAATCTATTTTGGGTACAATATAATTGGTGGCAGCTAGCCACAGGGCTGCAGTGTAACAGTAGTCACACATCAATGCATGCACAATTTACCATCAGCAGTCAAGTCCTGCAAAACATCAACAACTAGGTGGTGTTGTACCTAAACCTATGCATAATGGACAAAATAGCTCTGCAGCTGCACCCCTAAAATGTAGCAAATCACACTTCAACAACAAAACCAGCCAAAGTAGACTCTGTCAATTAAAGCATTACATTTTTGAAGGACTTCTGTAACAAAAGGAAAAAAAAAACTTTGTTTCATGTTAATGTATAGCAGCCGTGTTGGCTCTGATCAGAGTTTGTCTGATATATCAGGGGGTTCAGTTGGAATTTGGTCACTCTCCGGATCCTGAATTTGAATCTTTTCTTTGTAGTATGATGTGTTGGAATTAAGGTTTTCTGTCAGCTTTGTGTGCATCTCCTGTAAGTCTTGCTCATGATTTTTTAGTTGTTTTGTTTTTTGCAGCTGCAGCAGAAAAGGGATTTGCTGAGGCCCCAACTGTTTGGATGCGTACACAACCACTTTACTCAAGAATATCTGAGTAGTATTTTTCATCATGTCTTTTTCTGAATTCTTTGTCAAACTAGTGACCACAAACTAAACAATCCACTATGCGAGCAGGTCCACACTCCTCATCCTCCTCCTCACATTCTGACATGTCACTTCCTGTGGACATGGATATCACAGTGTGTCAGTGGCAGCATCACCCTGCTCCATCCCACCCTGCTGTGCTGGCTGCTCCCAGTGAGCTGCAATGGCATGTGCAACCTACCCCAAAAGGATGCAATACCGGTCCATGGCCTGTGCTGTTCTGTGGTGCTTATATAGCGCAATGCATGCAAATGTGGTTTGGCGCGATGGTAATGACATGCTAATGCACCCAGTGTGCCATGCATCAGCGGAAGAGCTCATTTGCACGTGGCATCTGAATATCATGATTTTACTCCATGTGCAATGAGATTGCTCCAGAGCAAGTCGCAGTGCAATGCGCACGCATGCATGGTGTGCAGGCCCGCAGTGCACATACATCGAACAGTATCATGGTGTTAATCGCACACTGTGCACCAACAGTGTGATGGAGGGCATAGCGTATGATGTGCCAGGCCTGCTATCATGAACGTGCGCACTGCACAGAAGCCAGGTGACCCCTGACCCCTGCTGTGACCCCTGACCCCTGGGTCACTCCACTCACCTGGTGACCCTGCTTAGCCACGCCCATGCTGTGCATCTCAGAGACTGTGCAATGGGTGGACACAGCACATGTTCCCTCGCATCATGCATCTGGTGCATGTCGTGGCCACGTGTGCTTACCACTGCCATTTTGGTCACCGGCTTTGTTTCACAGCATGGCACAACAACGGGTACCGAGAGCTCAGAACTGGACACAGGTTGAGCTGGTCAACCTGGTCACCTGAGTCCAGCCCCATGCGCCCCAATTTTTTGGCCAGGTGCCCCTGCAGTAGACCAGGGTTGCGGTGTGGCAGGGGATTGCTGCCACACTGCAGCAGAGGACCGGGGTGGTCAGGATGGGGGAGCAGTGCTGCCACTGGTATGGCAACCTAGTGCGGTGTGACCCAGAGTGCTTAAGGAGGCTTGAGGCATGTGTCAGGTGTGGTGCTGTGCCACAGCCAGGTAAGTAGACCCACATAGCATGTGTGCCCTGGTACTCTACTGTGGTGTTGACTAGGCTGCCTGGCATGCCCTGCAGAGTGGTGCACTTCCATTGTGTGCATTGCAGGGTGGCATTGCCAGCCACTGCTTGCGTTGCGATGCAGATGTGTGGGATGTATTGGGCAGGGGCTCACCCTGTGCACAGGGGTGGGGGAGGTGGGCAGGTGCTGTGGATATTTACTGATGTGTACCTGTCTATGTTCCATTCCCAGGGCCTGAGAATCCCCAGAGGGTGCAGGCAGCGGCAGCAACAGCAGCAACAACAGTAGGACAGCAGGCTCAGCTCCAGCACCAGCAGGGCCACAGAAGGCAGGTAGGTCCTGTCATGGTCCTTCACACATTAAATGGGAGGGTGGCAGGGGCATGGGTGCGGTCATGGCCACCTGTGCCATGTGCTGTGGCAGCTGTGTGTATCGCACTGTGCATGGTGCTTGTCACTGTGGCACATACATTGGACAAGTGTGCCAGTTGTTGGTGGGGTTGGTGTGCACCTGGCTGCCACTGATGTTGCTGTGGTGCTGTCAGTGCAGTGTGCCATTTGACTGTCATTGCGCAGTCAGATGGCTATTGTGTGACAGGGACCACCTCTGTGCACTGTCATGGTGTGCCATGTTGCTGGCAGGCATTGGCCCACCCCCCCTGCAGGTGGCCGGTATGGGCCCTTCGGGGGGGGGTGTTCCCACTGTCCATTGTGCGCTGTGGGTGGGCATGGTTCCTTGGGACTTTACACTGATCATCTGTCCTGCCCCTTGTCATAAGTGTCCAGCACAGATGACGGAGGCCCGTCTACTGCAGGCTGCTCCAGCAGCTCATCCTCATTACTTCAACCATGATGGAGGCAGTCCTGCAGGTTCACCACCTGTTACTGGAGGATCAGAGGCAGCAAGGGTACCAAGGGGTGGTAGGCCATGGCCGCTGGTAGATGGGCCCCAGTATTCCCCTGTTTCCTCTATGGTACCTCCCCCTACAGTTCCTCATCCCACTGTACAGTCCCTGTTCCCTTTCCGCTTCCCTCGCTTTCCTACCCTTTCCCACCCCCTTGTTGTTTTACATAGTTTGGTTTTGATTATGTATTTTTTGACTTACCTGCCTGTGTCTGTGTCTGCTTTGCAGGTGGTGTGAGGAGCCATGCTGCAGTGGCCCAGTGCCTGTCTGTGTGGTGTGCATGTACTGGGACATGTGTTGTGCTTATGTGGTTCACTGCTGTGTGCTGTGGTGTGTCCCACTGTGGTGGTGTCCCTCCCCTCGGTCGGTGGCTGTGCCTTGGGGTGCCCATGGGGTGACTGTCAGGGGTGTGTGCCTGATGATGGCACAAGGCCATGGTCTTTGGTTGGGTACTGGCCACACACTGTGTTGGGGCTCCTGCTTTGCATTGTGCGACCTGTCCCATGTGGTCTGCCATGCTACATGCCTCCCAGTGCATTCCGCTCCTACTGTGTGGGCCACCTGGGTGTCTGTGTGGCGCATGTGTGTGCTTGGCTGCATGGTCCTGGGTATGGCCTGCTCTGATCTGGGTGTGCGTGGGGGGCACGGCCTGCAGGCTGTGGGGAGGTCCCTTGGTGGCCCGCCACTAGCCATTGGCACCTCCTGTTGCCTACTATCTGTGCCACTGTTGTGTTCTGGGAGGGGTGTCTGGGTGCCTCTGTGCACCCTGCTGTGCCCTGTTGGTGGTGGCCTCCTGTGGCCTGTCACTGAGCTTCCCTGGCTCTGTTCCTGGATCTCTGCTCTGTGCCATGCCCCCTCTGTTACTCTGCTGCTCTGCTCCCACAGTTGCGCTGGAGCATCTCTTTCTGCCCCATGGTGCAACTGTGCCATATTCAGCCGGGTTGCACTGGCACAGTGAGGCCAGTGCAACCTCTGACTATGACTCCTGTTGCACCACGGCATATCAGATTTGCACTGTGCCAGACTTGCGCCAGCCTTTGGTGCATTTCTGAATATCTGGGCCTTAGAGTAACCACAGTTGGAGCAAGTTGGAGAGCTAGGCCCTAGTCTAGTGTGAGTTTTGGCTACATGAGCAGTTGGCGGAGAAGTGCCCTTTGAGGGGGGAGTTGAGTTGCTGAGGGGAAGGATCATGCCAAATGTCCTCAGGCAGGGAGTTCCATAGTTTTGGCATGTAAGCTCTAAAGGCCAACTGGCTGGCAGAGGTCACCATGTAAGGGACATGAAGAAGCTGGGAGTTGAAGTCCTGAGTGAGTATGCAAGGGGTGTTTGAGCAGTTAGGGTAGAAGTGAGGTAGGAGGGTAATAACAGGGGCCAGCATCTGGCTGTGAATCTATTACAGTGGGACTGGCTCATAATGAAGAGTGAGGGGAGGTTAAGGGACCGTTAGAGGTCGCAGTGGTGGGTGGAGGGTGTACAGTCTAGAGCGAAATGACAGAAGGAGTGGAAAAGAGGATCCAGTCTAGCCAGGGTGGACTTAGGAGTGGCACTGTAGACTATGTGCCCATAATCAAAAGTAGGGAGGATCATTTTCTGCACAATTGCTTTGCGGGATGGCAGAGGAATACAGCCACAGTTACGGTATAATGCGCCCAGTCTGAAGTGCAGTTTTTTGTGGGTAGCATTGATATGTGCAGAAAAGTCGAGGTGCTGGTCCAGCCAGACCCCTAGATATCTGAAGGAGGTGCAAACTTCTAAGGGAGTCCCATCTCGGGTTTTGAAAGTAGGAATGGTGGGGAGTCAGGATAGTCTCTGCCTCGTGCCAAAGGTTAATGAGACCATTTTCTTGGCATTGAGAATAAGTTGATTTAAGCAAAACCAGAGCTGAACATCACTGAAGTCTTGCTGGAGTCTGAGTGCCACTTCCACTACATACATGTGAATGGATGTGTGTGGGCAGGCTGATGGCAGGTCACTCAGGAAGATGGAGAACAAGACTGGGCCAAGGACAGAGCCTTGGAGTGCGCCGATGGTGACAGGGAGGGAGTCAGAAGTGGATGTACCAATTCTGACTGATTGGGATCTGTCTACCAGGTATGATTTGAACCAGCTGATAGCTGCAGTAGAGAGCCCTGCTCGAGAGAACTTCGACAGGAGAAGGGCATGAGAGACAGTGTCGAAAGCCTTAGCTAGGTCAACAAAAATGGCAGATGTGAAGTGGCCTTTGTCCATGGCTGTAAGGATGGAATCAGTGAGGAGGGAAGTGATAGTGGAGTGGGATTTCCTAAAGCCCAACTGATATGGAGTAAAGAAAGAGGAGAAGTCAAGGAAGGAGAAAAGTTGCTAGAGGACTAGATGTTCCTGGATTTTGGCTAAAATGGGGAGGAGGGAGATGGGGCGGAAGTTACCAGTGGAGGATGGGTCAGTGCCTTTAGGGAGGGGGATGACTATGGCATGCTTCCTATCAGAGAGGATTGTGGTGCTAGAGAAGGAGAGGTTGTAGAGGGACGCTAGGAGGATGGCGATGGCTGGGGCTGAAAGGTAAAGCATTTTGGCATCCAAACTCGAGGGGCATTTACCCTTAGAGGGACTGAGGGAAAGCAGGGTGTTGAGTACTTCGGATGGAGTAACCTGGAGAAGGAGAAAGCCGGGTAGGGGGGCAGGTGGGTAGGGATGCAGATGCAGGAGGGTGTGTGGCAGGTGGTGCATTTAAGTAGAGAGAGGTCGCACTTCTAGTGAAAAAGGTGTTGAAAACAGTGGCCACTGCATGTGATTCTGATACTGTGGATGTGTAATAATCAATGTGATTATGGTCAGATAAGTAGCAGAAGAATGTGCAAGGTGGGCATCGAGAATAATTTCATGGGTTCCACTACCCTATCCCATTTAACCAGCGAGTGGCAAGAAGTGGGGGAAGGAACGATGACACTTATTACAGATAAACTGTAAATGGGGTCCTGGTTTGGTTAACATGTCAAACTGCCACACTCAGAATAAAACCCCTGCCCCTAGACACCACTAGGACGCAGTAGAGCTCACATCACCCCCCAACCAGGATACCCCAGCAAACAAAACAGAACAGACAACTCCCCCCACCCTCCGGAAACTTTATCTTTGAGAAACCACTGAGCCTAGGGCAAATGCTCCCACCTCCCGATCGGACCAACTGCTCAGAGATGTGGGAGAGCAGAAGAAGGGTGGGAGTGCAAGGAGCATCAGATATACAGTAGTCTAGATATGCCACCACAAATACACAGAACAGACTTGTTCTCAAGTACCACATTTCCTGGTGGGGTAGGATACTGAGAATATGACTCAGGGCCATGTCCCTTGAGTTACACCTATGCTAAGGTCTACAGGACTCTGGGCAGCACTAGGGGCCATGGTTACACCGCCATATACCCCCTGGATGTTGGTTGAGGTAACCCATTACCCAATAGACCAGTTAAGGAATCCCCTATTGGAAGATCCCAACAGACATCTGTTCGCCCTAATGCCAGCACCCCTAGGGCCCAATGGGAGGCCTACCTCATCTGAATGGACTATGGCCATTTCCCCTCTGAGTCCCAAGGGTTTTTCCCCTATGAAAATGTACATGCTGATGTAAATAAGTTCAATGTTAGAGATAGCAATTGTTTTTGTTGTAGAGATCCCCTTTTACTGATCAACAGTCTTCTCATACATATCTGTAGATTGCTGCTGTATTTGGTTTACGCTGAAGGGTGGGAGCAAGGGGCCACTAAGATATTGGAGATACCCCACAGGATTTCAGTAGGAGAACCTGTCATAGCCTTCCCCCAATGGTAACCCAGCCCCAGGGGCAGAAAGAGTTATGGAATATCAGACTTTATGCCCCTGACAAAATACAAGCCACCCTGGAAGAATACAAGGCCCACCATCAACAGCCGCTAGCCTGGTTCTCCTGCAGCCCTTCCATCAGCCATGTTTACACAAACCACCCCTGCCTGGATTATGACTGACTTAATATGCCAGGGTTTAAACACACTGATCAAGCATAAAAAGTTATCTCATTTAAAAAAGTGTAAAACTCAGGTGGCATTCCTGCAGGAGACTAAGCTAACGGCTAAGGATCATTCCTTCTTGACTAGAGGCTGGATGGGGCAAGTACATCACTCCTCTGCCCCACCAAGAAAAGAGGGGTGGCGATACTCCTCCACAAATCCCTGAGGTGGACACTGAACAAGAAAGTGCAAGACTCGCAAGGAAGGTGGGTATTGGCTCTTTTTGATATCCTGACTCAGCAAATACTTCTGGGCAATCTCTATGACCCTAACGGGGACAATCCTGACTTTTTTCACACCTGACCCAAAGTTTGAACAACCTGGTGTCAGGTAATCTGACTACTATACTGGGCGTGGATTTTAATCACTCACTAGACTCCATCTTAGACCGACGCTCCAGCTCTGCAGTTAACCACCCTAAAAGGCGCTTGGCTGTAAAACAGCTCATGTTAGAATGGGGGCTAACAGACATATGACAAGTCTTCCACTCTAGTGACAGAGACTATTCCTTCTACTCACCAGTTCATAAGTCACACAGTAGACTAAACCTTTGGCTTACATCACCTCAAACTATCCAAGCCGTCCTTGACACATATAGTCTCCCAATGGTCATCTCGAACCATGCCCCGATGCAACTCAAACTCCTATGGGGAGCCCCATCCCCATGTCACCCTCCTGGAGATTAGACCCCCTGCTCCTAAAAGAGGCAGACTTCCCTGCATGGGCACAGGTAATGATGGAGGAATTTTTCTCCGAAAACCCAGTCCAGGACACATAAGTGGGTAACACGTGGGAAGCATATAAAGCCACCATGAGGGGCAGGATTATAGGGTATGCCTCACGTAGGCATAGAGAAAGAGAACAACGTCTGTGATGACTAGAACAGAAACTAAAGGAGGCAGAGTGTAATTTCAAGGCCCTGGCACATCCCAACCTGAACTCCCCCCTTGGTAAGGAACTTACCACCCTGTGGCTTAAGATTAACACACTGCTGGCCCAGAAGGCAGAGGTAGCCATTCTGTCCCTGAAGCACAAATATTAGGAGGGAGGTGAAAAGGGGAGTAAGGTGTTCACCTGCAGGCTGAGAAAACAGCAAACAGAAAAACACGTAGCCAAGCTAAGGGAAATGAATGGGAAGGTGCATAGCACATCATAACAAATCAACCACATTATGAAAACATACTACACATAGCTATACATGTCATCCAAGGTAGTATTAAAGCCTTCTTAAACTCGATCACACTTCCGAAGATCCCTCCCAATGCAGCAGCCATGCTGGAAGCTCCAATAATGGTGGTGAAGATTATGGTCGCCCTAAGGTTGCTCCAGTTGGGCAAGGCAATGGGAGAAATGGTTATCAGGTAGAGTTTTGGCAGCCCTAACCCCATCAATATCACCTATACTAAAATTAGTATATGACGAGGCAGATGTGTTAGGAATACTGTATTTCCCCAAACAATGAGAGAAGTTATAATTACCATATTACCCAAAAAAGGGAAAGACCCCACCCTTCCAAGTAACTAATGGCCAATTTCCTTAATTAATGTAGACAGTGAGATCCACACAAAAATACTTGCCCAAAGATTTAACCCATTCCTTCCACAACTTATCCACCCTGCGCAAGTAGGGTTCGTGCCACGCAGATATAGTGCAGATCACATCAGGTCATTGTTTAACATAATCCAGACAGCAGGATCCCTTCCAATACCAGCAGCAGTGGTAGCGATCAATATCAAGAAGCCATTTGATTCCCCTGAGTGGGATTACCTTCATCTGGTGCTGGACCACCTAGGCATGGGTAGCAGATTCAAAGTGGTGGTGCAAGCTCTATACACTCATTCCACTGCAAATATCCTGATTAATTCCACACTATTGGATACCTTTCAGCTGGGAAGAGACACCAGGCAAGATTGACCCTTATCTCCCCCTCTTCTTCCTTCTGGTAGTAGAACCACTGACCACTGCAATTAGACAACATGACACAATGCAGGGGGTCAAAACTGGGGTGCTGGAATTTAGTACTCTTATGTATGCTGATGATCTACTTGTCAATCTGGCTGACCTGCCCTCCACCACAACCCCCTCACTCAACTGCTCCAAAATTTCACATCACATGCTGGATTCAAAGTGAATCAATCCAAAACAGATTTTTCCCTTAAACCAAAAATGCACTGCCAATCTCACAACCAGCTTGGGACTTCCATGGGCAGGGGAAGGTATCACCTACCTATGGATATAATCATCCCCAATTTAGCTAAGTTATGGGAAATAAACCTTCAGGTTGGCTGACCTCACCGCAGAAATGGCCACATGGGGTAAAATGCCATATGGGCTAAGATTAGCAGGGAAGATTGAGGCGGTTAAAATTATTACTACCCCAAACTATTTTATTTACTTTCACACATCTCCCTCAAACTCCCTGCCAACTGGTGGCCCAAGACAGACAAACAGATTGGGCATTTTCTATAGGAAGGCTAGCAACTCCACTATAGCTGTGGTAAACTCCGGGCACATTGAAAAGAAGGGGGGTGGTGTCTGCCATGGTTCAAAAGCTACAAATGGTCATTTCAAGCCACACAAATGATGCAGTGTTTTCAACCCAGGGGGAAGACTCATCATGATGGCTATACATGGAGGCCGTGAAGACCGATACCCACTATCTCCCCCTGCTGGTCAATAGCCCACCAAAGAAAACTTGGCTATCCCACCCCACAATCGGCCCCTCCATCAAATACTGGATCAAGCTGGGCCGCAGGTTGGATGCCAACCATATGCCTATAAAGCTTATACTCCTGTGGGGCAAACCCCAGATAACCATTGACAGGGACCCCATAATATAGAAGCACTGTCCAAGACTGGGATCCAAACCATCAGCGACCTCTTGGTGAATGGGTCTACAAGTTAGGACTCATTTTTCAACCTACAGACTGAATGGGGACTCCCAGAGAAAGACTTCTGGAGGTATCTGCAGATCCATAGAGCCATCCAAACATACATCAGACTGAAGGAACACAGAGGGAGCACAACCCTAGTGGCAGGCTGGATCTCAAGCCCCAAAAACCTGGCCAGCAAAATCTATTTGCAAATCAGAGACACCCTCCCATCCCAACCTGGTGTTTCCAACAATTAATGGGAGCATGCCTTACAAATATTGAACAGTGAAGAACGGTGGCAAGACTGTTGGAGGCTAGGGCACAGGGGCTCCAAAGATGCAAGAAGTAGGTTAATTCGGAATAAGATACTGCACATGTTGTACAGGACTCCGGTAGTACTCCACAAAGCAGGGGTGTTAAATAACAATCACTGTTGGATGTGTCAGCTCCCAAGAGGGGACATACTTTATATATTATGGGTGTGCCTCAAAGTTTAGCCACTATGGACCCAGATAAGTTGGCTAGCTACCCAAGTGCTGGTGAAAAACATCCCAAGATCTGCCCCACTTATGTTACTAGGTATGCAGTTCAGTGTACCTCACCTGACCAAGCCAGAATCTAGATGGGTGGCACTATTAGCCACACAACTCAAACGCCTTCTCGTATGTAACTGGAGACAAGTACATGTCCTCTCTATGCAAAATATTTTAACGGCACTCACCCAACTGGACTCCATGGACTGGCTGTCTCACATAACCACAAACACCTTCCCAGAGTATGAGACTTGCTCGCTACCCTTTGTCAAGTGCATGACCTCTCAGACAGGGGTCAGGTAAAGGGTTATCCCCTCTTCTCTTTTTTACACTATCGCTTAAGGGTGCAGACACTGATATGATGAAGACAGGAACAATGTTAAGTTAGGATCTCAAGATGTATACAGTTGTTAGATAGTCTGTTTATGTGTTTTTAACCATTTATGATACTTTTATATATAGGTTATTGCCACAGCTTTTTGTGGTTGTCTTTTTTTTGCAGGGTGACTGTTGCCTTGTTCATCACCCAGTTTGGTGCTCAAATTTCCATAAGCCGAAGATGAGGGGTGAGTTTATCTATGCAAATATCTGACAGTTAATGATACTACTATGCACCGAACGTGAAACATCGGTCTGTTTCACCCTGCTATATCCCGATATGCATTACTGTAACTGCATAGGTTCTAGTTTCTGTAAAGAAAAAAAAGTCAATAAAAGGTTTAACTGTAAAAAAAAAAGCCACTGAACTAGAATAGGCCATGCAACATAACATAATTGTTTAGGCTACTTCGAGTTCACTGCCAGCAATCAAACTGAAGCAGTTATTGGAACAACCCTTCAACAGTCAATAAGATAGACATGACTAAGACAGCTGATTGACTCACAGTAACTTAAGTGCTACCCATAACACTATTCCATGTGTGCATATCAATTTCTTGCATTGGCATGTAACAAGATTATAAGTCACGTGACACCTCACGTGTTCTGAACAACCGTGCACCAGTGATGAAACCTTGCAAGATGACAGTTCATTTCTGTTATCTTTTTTTAAAACTTCTTGTACTGATTTCATCAAGCACAGTACATTTCTTTCAGTTACATGCATTGAAACAGTTATCTCCCCTACCACATTTGTTCCCCCTCCTATCCTTAACCAGAGCAGAACCTAATATTCGTACACTACTGTATTTAATCCTCATTTTCTATACATGAGTGGTTATGTTCTCAACCTCTTTGTTACTTTCTGAAATATGTACTACTTATTGACCGTTCATGCACTGTCTTGAGAAATTACAAAGATAAAAAGGGTGTAAACAAACCTTCAATCAGCATTTAACAGTGACTAGACATAAGTGTTATTACCTCATCAGGCACTACAGGGTTCCTTTATCTTATATACTGTAAGCTAATCCACCCTTCTAATCATGCACTAATTGATCTAGTATTGATGTACCTTCCAGCTCTTCAATCAGGTGAGTTAATGGTAGCCACCTGGTGTTAAATTGCTCCATTTTAAGGTTGAGTCTGGTCGTAATTAATTCAATTTCTTTGATCTTTTTACAATTTTTGATCCAGTCTTCTGTAGTGGGAGAACTTTTTGTAGGCCACTTCTGTGTAAGGGCTTTGGTTGCAGCTGCTATGTAGATATTGCACATGTATTTCTTGGCATTTCGTTTTTTATGTGTGGGATACATTCCCCCACCAGGTTCCAGCCATCTAAACTTTGGGTTAGTTCCATACTCTTTTCTATCCATTCTCACACTTCCTGCCAGTATTTCTCCAGCATTTTGCATGACCAGTAAATGTGAATTGGCATCCCTACCTCCCTGCAGCCTCTCCAGCACCTATCTGATGCACCTAGCCTAAAATATTTGGTTCTATTTGGTGTCAGGAAGAATCTACTTACCAGTTTTCACATGAATTCTCACCAGATGCCAGAAAGGGTGGTTTTATGGGTAGCTTGCCAAATTTGCACCCAATCCTTAGTAGATGTCGGTCGGTGCAATTCTTCTTCCTGCCGAGATTGAATCTTTTCCATCTCCACCACACCTGTGTCTGAATTAAGTATAGCATAGAGGTTAGATATTACTTGTTTCTTAGATTTAGATTGAGACAACACATGTAACCTTTCCACTAATTCATGCTGCATCATCCCTTCCTGCTGCATTATCTTATTATCAGGTATGTAAGCTTTCAGCTGGTAATACCTAAACAAGTCTGAGTGTGGTAGACAGAATTCTCTGTGTAGCTGATAAAATGTTTTCAGTCTGGCCTATATAGAATTGATGAGTGACTACTAGCCCTCAATTTCCCCCCCTTAATTGTGTGATCCATCCTTGCTGGTATAACGTTCTTACGCTTTCAGAGTGGGATCCAATGTGTTTGGATTTCTGTGATTTTTAGTCTTTTTTGTCATGATCCACATTTTGTATGTTTGTTTTGTCCATCTGTTTGTTAGGCCCAATAAGTCCTGTATAGAGTTAACCTCCCATGCTATGATGCTAGACTATCCAAGTGTACCCCTTTATTAGTTCCTTCCTCTATGGATTTCCAGACCATCTCACTATGAGGGTTTAAAAGGTCAATCAGGTCTCCCAACTGGGCTGTAGCACAACATTCCCTGATGTCTGGGACACTGTACCCTCCATTTGTTTTATGCCTCATCAGGAACTGCCATTTTAATTTAGGTTTCGAGCCTTGCCAGATGAATCTCTTCATGTTGTCAGTGATTTCCTTCTTCTTCTGATTAGGTACCTGCAGGGGTAGGTTTTGGAACAAGAACAAAAATCTGGGTAAGACGGAAACATAGAAACATAGACTTTGATGGCAGCTAAGGACCGCTTCGCCCATCCAGTCTGCCCATTTCCCTACCTATTGAATACGCTACAGATTCTAGTTAACCAACAGCCTACTTCCTCCTACACCCCACTATAATTACCTTATGTCTGTCCCATGCATTCTTGAATTCCCCCACTGTTTTTGACCCCACAACCTCCTCAGGGAGGCCATTCTATGCATCTACCACCCTGTCTGTGAAAACATACTTCCTCACGTTGCCCCTGAGCCGTCCCCCCTCTATCTTCAGATTGTGCCTTCTTGCTCTTGCACATCTCTTTTTCTGAAAGATGCTACTCTCTTGGACTTTGTTGATTCACTTGAGGTACTTGAAAGTTTCTATCCTGTCCCCGCTCTCCCTCCTTTCTTAGAGGGTCTACATATTAAGCTTCTTTAGTCTCTCTTCATATGGTTTCTGGTGCAGACTCTGCACCATTTAAGTTGCCCTTCTCTGGACTTCCTCCATCCTATCTATGTCCTTGCAGAGATGGGGTCTCCAGAACTGCATGCAGTACTCCAGAAGGGGTCTCACCAACTGTGTGTACAGAGGGATAGCAACTTCCTGTTTTGTACTGGTGATGCCTCTCCCTATACATCCCAGTATTCCCCCAGCCCTCCTTACTGCCTTCTCACATTGCCTGCCTACCATTATGTCATCTGATATGACTATCCCCAAGTCCCTTTCCATTTTTGCCATTGTTAGTACTCCCCCCCCCAATTGTGTACTCTTACCCTGGGTTTTTGCTTCCCAGGTGCAATACTTTGCACTTCTTTGCATTGAATCTAAGCTGCCATACTATTGACCATTCCTCCAACCTTGCCAATTCCCTTCTCATCCTTTCCACCCCCTCCCCATACCCTGTTGCAGATCCTTGTGCTATCTGCAAAGAAGCATACTTTTCCTTCCATTCCCTCTGCAATGTCACTTATAAAGACATTAAAGAAGACCGGCCCCAGTACTGAACCCTGCGTTACATCACTAGTAACCCCCCTTTCTTCAAAGTGGACTCAGTTTACTATTATCCTCTGCTTCCTGTTGTCCAGCCAATTTTTCACAAAGGCTACCACCCTGGGACCCACTTCCAGGCTGGTTAACTTGTTTATTAATCTTTTGTGTGGGACTGTGTCAAATGCCTTGCTAAAGTCTAGGTAGGCCATGTCCACAGCCCCTTCCTGATCTACTACTTTGGTCACCCAGTCAAAGAAATGTATTAGATTCGTCTGACATGACCTTCCCACTGTGAATCCATGCTGCCTTGGGTACTGTGCCGGCCTCTAGGTACTCAACTATTCTTTCTTTCTGAAGTGAGTCCATCATTTTCCCTACCATTGAGGTCAAACTAACAGGTCTGTAGTTTCCTGCCTCTGTCTTGCTTCCACTTTTATGAAGGGGAATCACATCCACCCTCCTCCAGTCCTCAGGTACCATGCCCTCCTCCCATGATTTGTTAAAAAGGGTAGTCAGTGGTGTCACTAGTTCTCCCCTTAGTTCTTTTAGAATTCAGGGGTGAATCCTGTAAGGCCCCATTGCTTTGTCCACCTTCAGTTTTAAGAGTTCTTTCAGGACCCTTTCTTCTGTGACTGGATGGGTATCGACTCCTCTATCCAGAGTGCTTCTATTGTTTGGTTTAGGTACATACCCCATCTCTTCTTTTGTTCATTTTATAAGTTTTCACTCTGTTAGTAAAGGATAAGGGCAAAGATATCCACATTTTAACATCTGTGAGTACCTCTTGCTGCAACTTACCATAGTTCTCTGATATAGCTGGTCTAAATACCTAGGAATTTGAATCCCTTGGTATATCACTGATTCTGCTCCCCTTCTGCCAGGCAGTATCTTTTTCATCTCTTCATTCCCCCTAGCACTAATTTGTACTATTTCAGTTTTACTCACATTCATTTTGAACACTGATATTTCCCCATACTGGTATATAATTGTTAATAGTTGTGTAAGATTGTTCTAGGGGTCCCTAAGGTAGATGACCATGTCATCCGCATATAGAGAGAGATTTAATTTTCCACCCCACCATAATTCCCTGTATCTCCTTGCTGGCTCTTATAGCTTCAGCCAGAAGCTCCATACTCATTGCAAATAAAAGGGGTGATTGAGGGCATCCCTGTCTGGTGTGCCCCTCAATGCTAAATTTCTTGGATGTTGTGCAATTCACCCTCACCCTGGCCTATGGTGCTTTGTAAAGTGCGCCTATCAATGTCTAGAATTCCCCTGGGAACCACATGTATTTCATGGTGGCTTGCAGAAACTCCCAGTTCAGCCTGTCAAATGCTTTCTCGGTGTCAATTAAAATTGCAATCTGGGATTCCCTGCATAACCTACCCTCTGCGCGAATATTCAGCATCATTCTTATATTGTCCCATAAGTATCTTCCAGGTATAAAGCCTGTCTGGTTAACGTGTATCAGGTTTGGGGCTAACTTTTGTACTATAGTGGCCATTATTTTGATGCAGATTTTCAGGTTTTGTTTGAGAAGGGACAAGGCCTATATGATTCACATGCCTCTATTTTTGCCTGGTTTTGGGATCACTGTGAACAGTGCTTCTTCCCAAGTTTGAGGGGGTTGTTACCCCTTCCTGGAAATGTCTGAAAAGTTTGCCTAACAGGGGTGAAATCTGTTTATTAAATAATTTATAGAAGTCTGTGTTGAAACCATCTGGTCCTGGGGATTTATTGGATGGGAGACCGGTAACTGTGTTACTCACTTCTGCATCACTAATTGGGGCTGTTAAGAATGCACAGTCATCTTGTGATACTGTAGTTTGGGTAGCTGTAGTTTATGCAAGAACTCTTGTATCTTCTCTGCTCTGTGTGGTACCTGTTCTTCCTTGTATAAGTTAGAGTAAAATCATGCAAACATTTGTGTGATTTTCTGTGGGTCAGTTTCCACCTGTGTGCCCCCATTAGTTTTCCTGATTTTAGTCTCGGTTCTCTCAGCTGCCTCTTTTCTCAATCTGAAGGCAAGCAGAGCCACTGCCCTTCCCTGTTTCTGTTATGTCACGCATACCACTTTTGTAGAAAGCAATAAAGTTGGACAGAAAGTTTAACGCATTATGATAATTTTAAGAGCTCCATTTCCTGGCAAAATGATGTTAACACAAATTTCCCAACAGAACTAAAATGGCAGTCGGGCATTTGCCCCACCCACCCCACCTCCTCGGGCACTATGCCAGCAGGCAGTAAGCCTACTTTTTCCATTAATAATTTTTAATTAAAAAAAAAATGTTTATAGTAGAGTGTTATAAGATGCTATAGCAGAAAATACAGACAGTCAAATGAGATATATACCATTGCATTCTGTCACCAGGATTTGAAACAGTGTGTACATTCAATAGGCATGCATAACAAGGTAATGCAGTACCACTCTTGGGCAGATCAGGGGCTTTGGTCCTTATTCAGACATAAAGCTTCTTGCATGGCATATGGTGATGGAGAAAGGATGAGGGGAGACCTAAGGAGGTGCTGTAGGTCAGCCATAGGAAATGGTCGGCAGGGGTCCAGGAGGTAGTACTTGACTGCTGAAATGGTTCCCATGGCCAAGGTCCCCTGTTTTCTTGAAATTATGCCCTGCTGCAGAATTTGGGGCTGGCTGCAGAATTTGGGGCTGGCCACAGAAATCACACAGAAATTATCCCCATAAGTTAGACAGAGACTGACACCACTCTTTTCAAAAAATTCTGCTGCCTGCTTGTAAATTTATAAGAACAAAAATTCACCCCCAACCATCTCAGCCCCTCAAACCATCTCCACCCAGCCCTGAGAGCCCCCCTTGAGTCACCCTATTTATTTTTATAATGGCACCCATTTTTGGTTCAAGACTGCATGATGATCCATTGCCTTTTCTTATCACTGCTAATGGGCCACAATGCTTTTTTCTTATCCCAGTAGTGCTTTGCAGGGCCCACACAAAGCGATACTGGGGCATGAATCCAGCATTTGGGTCCAGCAGTAATAGGAAGAGGCAGAGGATTGTCTTACAATGTTGGACCAAAAAAGGGTGCCAATATAAAAAATAGAGTGACTCAATGAGGCTCTGGGTGGAATGACTTTTGGGGCTCAGATATGCATGGTTGATATTTCTTGTTTTATGAGGGGGCAGAGTAATGTCTAACAGGAGACATTACAATACTTTTGAGACAGGAAGAGGCAGAGGATCACTATACAGTGTTGGGCTGGATAATGACATACATTTAAATTTACAAGACAACTCAATGGCAGTCTCCAGTCTTGTTAGGAAAATGGTGGGGTAGAGATAGGCAGTGGTGGGGTTTACCTGTTCTAAAACCATGAGAAGGTAAAGTACTGTCAGGAAGGGTGGGGTGATTTGCCATCCTTATGGGGTTTACAGCACAAGAGGTTGCTGTGGATGGGGCTGTGAGGTTGCCAACCTGATTGGTCAAGTCTGGTGCCTAGGGAAGAAAAATGTAAATTATACTCAAATGCAAGCAAAAGGACAGCTAAATAAATAAAAAAAATGTTGGGACAGGAAAAGAATAAGAGAATGCTGGATATACTGAAGAAATTTAATAGATGAAACCAAGGTAAGAAAAGTGAAAAGCTAAAGACTATTTATGTAAAATGTGGAAACTAAATAAGGGAAGAGAAAAACAAATTGAGAAAATAAAGAAAGTCATAATGACATTGCAGATGAAACATTTTTAAAATGTTTAACATTTATGTGTTGCTCCAGGACAATATGCAAGGGTGGGCAAGACAGATTTCGAGCTCACTGCATCACAATTAACAAGCATTTGTCAATGCCGAATGTTTGCTTACTGGCATTGGCAGTGGTAGTGTAGAAGTTACAGAGCTGCGTAATAGGAATAGCAGTGAAGTATTGAACTGAAGCCAACCCCACCACCACCCTGCAGAGAGTGACAGGCATTGGGGTGTGCATTTGGGTCATCAGGCACTGCCCATCCACGCCATTTCACACCCACTCTGCAGAGACTGACAAGTGTGGCTGATGTTCCTTGGGGTCTTTGGCCCTTATGCGCACCATTTCATTAGGAAATACGGTGAGATGGGTGTGATATAGGAGAATGGGGTGAAGTTTGGGGCTGAAGAGCCCAAGGCATACCTCGATGCTTCTCAGTGACTGCAGGGTGTGGAATGGTACGAGCATCACAGGCAAGAATCCCAAGTCACACCCCTGATTCCTGTCATTCTCTATAGGGTTGGGCAATTTAGTTGAAAAGCCTAATACCTCAGGCATTCGTTGGTATTTTAACTCCAAATTTTCAACATGTTTGGTTTGTGACCCCACCTCATGAACAGGGGGAATATCAGTTTGGAAGCCAAAAGCTGCTTATGCACAGTGACTACGGGATTTAGCACCACAGGTGCAAAAATATTCCCAACAGGCTGTAAAAAATGACAGCTGTACTCTTTCATGGGGAGGTGTAAAATAGGCTATGTTGCAAGCGTGTAGTAAAATATTTAAAAAGGTGAAGTCACGACGTACATAGAAACTGTACAACACACCCATTATATAAGTAGGTTGGGGATATTTTATAGCAGATTGTCAACTCAGGCATTTTGGTGCCTCCGATCATGAACAGTGTCACTGTGATTTTCTTTATCTGTGCCGAACAATGATTTCCCACAGCGACCACGCATCTCTGCACTGAAAGTGTGAAACACACTTCGCCATGTTGTGAAAATGGCAGCTGTACTGTTTATAAGGAAGTGTGGAAAATGCCACTAGTGAAAATCTGGACTGAAAATATTACAAAGTCACAAACTAACGAGGATGTGGAAACTGCACAATGCTCACTCGTAACACAGTCATTTTATGGACTTTTGTCACCAAATTTTCAACATAGCCATTTTAAGACCTCTGCTCATGAACAGTGTAACTGTGATTTTCTTAATCTATCCTAAACATTGCTTTCTTTACACCAACAGCACCATTATGCAGCTACATGTGCGATAACACATTTTAGGGAGACATATGAAAATTGCAGCTGGACTGTTCATAGGAAGTTTAATAAAATGTACATGTTGAAAATCTAGAGTGAAAATATTAAATTTGCAAACTTACGAGCATGCATAGGAACTGTGCAACGCACTCGTAAAAGTAATTTTAGGCATTTTTCACCAAGTTTTCAACATAGCCATTTTAAGACCTCTGCTCATGACCAGTGTCACTGTGGTTTGTTAATGGGTCCCATACATTAGGTTTGCACACGACTGCGCTATTGTATGCTCCTTATGAGGAAACGTTTTGAGCAGGATGTGAAAAATGACAGCTGTACTGCTCATAAGGAGTGTGGAAAACGGCAATGTTGGAAATCTGGAGTGGAAATATTGAAAATTCGCAAACCTACGAGCATGCGTGGGAACTGTGCAAGCACACTCGTAAAACAGTCATTTTTAGGAATTCTGTCACCAAATTTTCAACATAGCCATTTCAAGACCTCTGCTCATGAACAGTGTCACTGTGATTTTCTTAATTTGTCCTGTATATTGATTTCACACACCGACTGCGCCATTCTGCGCTACAAGGGTGGAAACACATTTTGGGTGAGATGTGAAAAATGACAGCTGTACTACTCATAAGACAGTGTGGTGAAATGGCAATGTTGAAAATCTGGAGTGAAAATATTGAAATTTCGCTAACTTACGAGCCTGCGTAGGAACTGCGCAATGCACGCTCGTTAAACAGTCATTTTTTGGAATTTTGGCACCAAATTTTCAACATGGGGGTTTTGGGCCCCCTTCTCATGAATGATGTCACTGTCATTGCAGTATTCAGTCCCGAAGGGTGATTTCGCTGATCACTGCGTGAAATCACCTTTGAGCCGAATAATGCCATGACAGTGACATCATTCATGAGAAGAGTCCAAAAGTCTCGATGTTGAAAATTTGGTGCAAAATTCCCCAAAATGGCTGGAGATATGCACAAAGTTGAAACCCTCTATCTAGCCCATTATGCAGCTTACTGGCATTTCCTCAGTTCGCGGTCGGCTTTGAAGAGTGCAGGCGTGTTCCGGTCCACGAAGATCGTCGTGCGGAGTCCGGAGGTAAGTATGGGGTGAGGGGGTGTGGGAGACTGGGTGCACAGTGGGTGGGTGCGGGATGTGGGAGGGGGCTCGGGGAGGCAGCGTGGGACAGTTTTGTTTTACAGGAAAAAAAAGCGTTGCGGGACCACTTGCCACACTGGGGTGGGCTCCCAGCGTGGCACCAGGACTTTGGGGAGGGGCGTTCAGCCGATGGGGATTGGGCACCCCATTGGCAACATGCAGGATTGCCACGCTGGGGTGGGCTCCCAGCGTGGCATCAACTACTAGGGGTGGGGACGAGGCGTGCAGCTGAGCCGGCGGGGATTGGGCACCCGTCCAGCTGTACGCTGCGTCGCGGTAGCGCGCCTGTGGATGGAGGGGAGCTGCACGTGAGCAGCTTCTTATCGCTCTGCTCACTCAGCGTAGCTCCCCTTTCAACTGTATGCCACTGCATTTTGGGTAGCTGGCAGACAGCTCCAAAATGCATTGGCTTGCAGGGGCTGCTACTACAAGCAGCACAGTGCCTGAATTGGAGGAGGAGGTGACACACCTCCGAAATCTCCGATGAAGGCACTATGTTTCTTGCACATGCGTGCAAGCAAACATAAAAATGTCACTGACGGACAAGCAGATTTACTCACAGCATCAGTGCAGCTTCTAAGTTGTTTCTTTTAAAGCACAAATAGTTTGACTATCCAATACAGTAGTCTGCTTTTTTTCTGTTCTTTGGTAACCAGGTAAGGTTACCAAAGAATAAATCCAGTGCAGCCCCCCCTCCCCAATTTGAATTAATCAAATTGTAGCTCTGTTTAACTGGCACCCCTATCTCTTCTACTTCCCTAGTGTGACAGCCAGCCCCCAGTGTGTTAACATTCTGTGATAAAATTGGAGAGCATTGCAAATACCATCCTTTTCCCTCCTGGGTAGATAGTGGCACTGAGATAGATGGAGGTTGGCTACACTGGATTTTAAAAACTGGGATTAAGCAAGGATTTTCGGGGTCAGGATCATGTTAGGGAGAGGAGAAAATATCTTGCTGCCATTAGGTCTAGGGTGTGGGGATGCTGCAGAGAGCATTACTACCATTATGGGGAAGGGGGAGGAAAGAGAGCATTGCTGTGATTAGGTCTGGGGAAGGGAGCAGAGGAGAGATTATTGCTGCCATTATGTAGATTGGGGAGGAGATAGCATTACTGCCATTAAGCAGGTGAGAGGTGGGGGAGGAGAAAGCTTTTCTTTTACTAGGCTTTGGAGAGAGAAGAAGAGAGCAGAGGGCATTGCAGCCTTTCGGTCTGGAGTGGAGGTGGGAGCACTGCTGCCATTTTTTCCTCCGGGGGAAGGGGAATGTTACCTGACTTAGAAACATAGACAATGAAACTACAGTGGCAGAAGAAAAACAAGTTCTGGCAGAGACACTATGGCTGTAAATGCCATTAGCTTGATAAGGGTATTTCATGGGCTTAAATATTAACATGAACTGCATTTAATAAGGCCTACAATACCATTCCACATATGACTTGTGAACAAGCTGGGCAGTCTGGGAGTGGGTCACAAGGTGGTAAACTGACTTAGGAACTGGTTGAATGATAGAAGATGGAGAGGCATGGTAAATGTTGTTCAATCTAAGGAAAAGAGTGTAACCAGAAGAGTGCCACAGGGATCAGTCCTGGGCCCAGTCCTATTTTATGTCTTCACAAATGAAATTTCAGAGGGGGAAAGTGTGCCTGTTTGTGAATGACACTAAGATCTACAAAAGGATAGACACTCCGGGAAGAGTGGAAAAAATGAGGAGGGACCTAGGAAAACTGGAGGAATGGTCTGAAATGTTGCAGCTGAGATTTGAATCAAAAAAGTGCAAAATCATGCATTTGGGTTGCAGGAACCCATGGGAGGATTATGGGGGGGGGGGAACTGATGGTCACCAAACAGGAAAAAGGTTTTAGGGTAATTATACTGGATGACCTAAAGGTAGCTGCACAATGTACTAATGCTGTGGGGGAAAGCCAGTAGAATATTGGGGTGCATAGAGAGAGGTATTACCAGCAGAAGGAAGGAAGGAGGTGGTGATACTGCTGTGCTGATCATTGGTGAGGCCTCATTTGGAATATGGTATCCAGTTCTGGAAGCCGCATTTCTATCATGTAACTTTAAATCACAAATGGGTAAAACAGTTCTATTTTAGATTTGTATCCCTCTCCCCTTCTGCTCTCACTAGTTCAATGCAACCTGGACATATCTTGGCTAGCATGATGATTCACCTGCACAAGCTGCTTCTCAGTCCACATCACTGTCTTTTTAAAATGTTAACTTCTTTTTAAAAAAAAATGGCATAATCTTCCCATCAGCCCTGTCCCGGTGGCGCTGAGAGTTGAGGCGCTGGACGCCACACCTCACGCCATGCCGGTGAGTTCGGGAGCGAGTTCATGCACCGGGGGTCAGCAGAGGAGGGAGTAGACTGAGCACTTGCTGGGCTGCTCTTTTCTCCTGGGGGAGGGTTGGGAATTTCCCAGAGTTCCAGCGTCCCCCATTGATGATTGGAGGTGCTGCAGAAACCCGGACTGCACGTAGCAGTGTGTCTGACACCGGCAGGGTTGCCATGTGCCATGGTGTCAAGGGTGCCCATGCAGGAGGGAGGGAGGATGGGAAGTGGAGGACTACTATAAGGGGAAAACCCCTTTGGCCCAGGATAGGTGACGGCCCGCATGACCACCGGCCACATGCACAATGCTGAACCTCCACCACCACCCCTCTGAGCTCCTGTGAAGCGTAGTCTGGGGGGCTCTGCAGGTGCACCGTAATGACTTTGAGGTTGGTGGGGGTCACAGTAGGCAGTAGAGTTGGGTATGTGTCGTGGCCTGAGAGAGTTCCAGGTGTCCAAAGGAGATAAAAGAGAATAAAAAAAAATAATAATCTTCCCATCAATGTTATTGCTAGACATACTGTAGCTAGCTTGGCTTGAGGAAGGGTGAACATGGTCAAGATCCCTTAGCAATTGAGATGCATATGCAGAAAATAAGTCCAGGTGCACTTACTTACCCTACAACTGTTAAGTAATACAGAAGACTTACAGTGATGAATCTTCATATAGTTTGGCTGGTTTGGGTTCTACTGTTTATAATCCATGGATGAATAGCTAGGGAGACATTTTCCAATAACTGCCAAATGTGGCACAATGGTAGATGTTTTGCAAAGGTATAATGGAAATTATGTCTATGAGGTATTGTTGTCCAAGAATTGGATCACTTTTTCATAGAGACAGATTACATTTAGGGTTCATGATTATAACTTTATGAATCACTGCTGCTCTCTGTATTGAAATTACTGTTAGACATCTGGCTAACTTAAATCTTTGAGTAGTAGTTTCTAGGATTTTACCCAGAACCTGTATTTATGTATTAATTTAAAAAAAATACATTTTGACGGGGTGCTTGGTTATGGATTACCCCAATATTTAATTTCACATTTTAATGGAAACTTTGCACTCTGATTTTCTTATTCTGAATTTTTGTAGTATGTTGTTTGTATTTATATTAATTCTGTTGGCATTCCTGGTAATGTACAGGGGCAGGAGAGTTAGTTTGTGATTGGGTTTGAATCAGGAACACAAATATTCATTACATTGGTTTGCTATCTCCACTGGATTTGTTACTGTTTCTCCTTTAATATTAATATAATTGTATATTTTTGTTTGTCTGTTGAGGCTATTAATGTAACTGCACAATTGCTTGCTGTTGCTTTTGTCTGCATCTGTTGCAAGTTGAGTTCCATTTTCTTTATGAAATGGTTACTTTTGTGTTTATATTTCTTTTAAAATGTTTAATATTCTGACCATGTGGTCATGTCACGGACCATAACTGATCTCCAGCCTCAATCTCCCCCATCCCGTGCTTCAGCCGTGTTACCAAGGACCCCTTACGTGTGTCCCATGCATGTCTGAAACCTGTTACCATTTTGGGACCCATTACCTCTGCTGACAGGCTGTTTCAGGTGTCCACCACCCTATCTGTAAAGAAGTATTCCTCATATACCCTCTAAGTTTTCCCCCTTCTAGTTACATATCATGCCCCCTTGTCCTTGAACATCTCTTTCTCAGCAGAATTGAACCTTCCTGTACCTTATTTATACCATTGAGGTATTTGAATGCTTCTATCATGTCTCCCCTTTCCCTCCTTTCCTCTAGAGAATACATATTTAACTCCCTGAGTCTTTCCCCATAGGCAACAGTTCCATCATCTCTCATTTAGAGTACAAGTTTAAAATTCCTGGCTTCACCCATGCTTACATGCATGATGTATCTTACAGCTGAAGTCTTAAGAGCTGGTACCAAGAGATTTACTCCACATGGGTAAAGGGATCCAGCTTCATCCCCAAGAGATGCGAACTGGACATGCCATTTTATCAATTATTTAAAATAACACAAGTTTAGTTTCACATTCTTACTATGAGGGAAGCAAGTAAGATCAACCAGCATGGTTATCAAATAAACTTGAAAGAGCTTCTGATTCCCTACATCCCTGTTCGACAGCTCCATTTGGCTGATGAGGGGTTGCTGGAGGTTCTGAGGATTATTTTAAAATCTTCTGGGGCTCTAGCTTTTATGTTTATAGCCCCGCCCCCAACCGTCTGGAATTCTCTGCCCCATCAGCTTCAGGAATGCATGACGGTGGGGAGTTTTAAGCAGGAACTTAAGACCCATCTGTGGAGACAAGCTTTTATGGGTTGATGTTTGTATCATTCTGATTTTTATATATGTATTTATTTCTGTGATTTTATTGCTCTATCTGTTTAGTGCCTTGGTACTTGAAAGGCGCTTAATAAATAAAGTTTTATTATTATTTATTATTATAAATGAATTGACACTGTTGGATGAGTGGGGGAAGGGATACCAGCAAAACAAGTTTCTCAGTCTGCAAATGGTTGTAAATTAAGCACTGAAACTTAACACAGAAAGAAAAAGCCCATGAAACACTATAGAGAAGGTTTCAGCTTGCAAAAAAACAATAGAGGCAGTCCTGGGAATAGTTCAATTAAAGGAAAACGACACATTAAAATCAGGAAAAGATATGTATTATTAACTTTTTGTGTTCCAACTTAATTTCAGTGTTTTTTTTTGGTTTTTAGTTCTGGCTGTGAAAGGATTTTTTTCTAACTTTCGTGGTAGGTTGATGGCTCCTGGGAGATGCTATTCAGGTTTCTTTTATTGAATCTTGTCCCAGATAATCTTCACAGAGTGCCCTTTGCTCTAGGATTTAATAGCCCCTGCTGGAGGCAAGTATCTTGTTACATTGTCTTTTTATTTCAAATTAGCCACAGTAGAGAGAGAACACAGCAGCCAAAAAAAGTCACACTGCGAGTCTTAGGGTAAGTATAATCGGTAAGTTTCCTAAATATTGGTACTTTATCCAGTTGTGTTCTGGTGTGTGTGTGTGTGTGTGTGTGTGTGTAAGCATGTCACTATTTAAAGTAGTTCTGTCTGCACTCCTGTTGCTATCCCTCAGTCCCTTTCAGTTTTTGTGCACCAGTACCAAGTAGCAGAAATGGAACAGCTCTTTCTAGTTTGTTGGAGTAGACCATGAATGAAATAATACGTGCAGAATTGGAATGGTTTATATAAACTAGTCTGGAAACACAATGGAGCACAGCTATTTATAAAACAAATCTGTGAGTGGTCCTCAAAATGCCACTTTATACACACACAAACACACACACACCCATTGCATAGCAAGGGACACATTTGTTTATCTCGGCAACAGTTATTGCTGCCTGCAATCTGTATAGAAACTGTGTCACTTTGCCTGAAATCCTGCTGCCAAATTTTGATCAACATGTGATGGACTTTTGATTCAATTGCTTGTATCTTGCATAGAAGACAGTGCTTGCAGACAAATCTAATCATTTTGCAGCTGTTGTTATTCATTGGCTAAGTAGGCTTTGTGATGTGTTTATGTGAGCTCCTCCAGGAGCCCTCTGCATGATTTCTTTAGGTTTCATTGTTAATACCAGTTAATATCAACTTTAAAATATTTAAAGAGTTGCTTGCTAGTGGCAAAATCTTCCCATTGGTGTTAGTGCTAAACATACTATAGCTAGCCGGGCTTGAGGAAGGGTGAACATGGTCAGGACCCCATAACAATTGAGTAGTAGTAGTAAAATTTTAATTATACAGGATATGAAGACAACTTCAAACACCATTAGGGTTACAATAACCCTCTTACAAGTTGCACCTGTTCCGACATCAATACCAAGTTACAATAAAGATAAACAAGCAATAAAAAAACTGCACATTCAACAGCACAATAAATTACTTAATACAAGACAACAATTTTATATCATGGCTCTTAAACATCTTCAAGCAATACAAGTCATCTGTTACATACACAGCAAAAACATATTTCTTGCTTCATTTCAGAACTGAATTTAGCTATAGTCTGGTCTTGAGTTTTCAATGGCAATGAAAGTTCATTCCAAGTAATAGCAGCTCTGTACTGATAAGTCAAAGATACAAATCTATTTTTAAGTTTGGGAACTATCAAATCTCTAGCTCCACTTTTACGCAGATTAAACTGATGAGTGGGGCTAATAAGCCTCTCTGCAAGGCCAGTGGGATATTTGGTCTTATAAATTTTATAGACCAAATTTGTCCTAATTTGTTTTCTCCTAATCTCTAGAGACACCCAATAGTATATATAACAATGATGAGTATCAATCTTACACCTTAATACAAACCTTGCTAACCTATTATAACATATATAAAGCTTATGTAACATTATTTTATTGGCACTTGAATATACATGGCTTCCATAATCAATCAGTGGTACTATTAGCTGGTTTGCTATAACCTGTCTGTCCTTCATGCCCAGACAGTTTACTGTTCTTCTAAGTGCACCTCTCCTAGAATGAACTTTTTTGGTTACCATGTTTAGATGTTTTTCAAAAGATAATTTGTGGTCTACAAGCACCCATAGGTACTTATAGGCCAAAACCTGTGTCAAACAATTTCCATTTATAGTTTTTATGTATAGTTTATCATTTTGTAAACCATTTTTATTTATATTTGAACCAATTAACATAGTTTGGGTCTTCTTCATATTTAAAATGAGGCCAGAGGAGGCGAACCAAGCCTGCAGTACATTAAAATATATCTGCCGGTTGGCTTCTTCCTCCCCCAGATCTACTCCATCAGAGACCAAAACAGTATCATCTGCATAAAGCCTAATATGAGTAGATTTTATATAATGAGGGAGATCATTTATGTAAATAATAAATAACAGGGGTCCTAATATGGACCCCATGTGGAACACCGCAAGTCACTGGAAGAAACCTTGAACCGATTTCCTCCACCATCACCATTTGGGATCAGTCTTCCAGATAAGATCGGAACCAGTTTAGGGGTTCAGCAGCTATACCCATCTGTTTCAACCTCTGTAGTAGTAATGAGTGATCAGCTAAATCAAATGCCTTGGATAGGTTGACGAACACCACACCCACGGACCTTGACTCACTAAGTGGAGTTGCCGCTAAGTCAATAAAGTCAATGAGTGCAGTGGTTGTCAACCTACCCTTTCTAAAACTGGACTGAAATTTATTTAGCATATTGTATTTTTCCAGATAATCCATAAATTGACTATGAATCAACCTTTCCAACAGCTTGGATAAAACGGATAATAGGGCAATTGGTCTATAATTAGTTGGCCTAAAATCTAATCCCCCCTTGTGAATTGGCACTATTTTAGCTTGTTTCCAAGATCTAGGAACATTTCCTTCAGTCAAGCTCCTGTTAAAGAGATTAGTTAAAGGTTGGGCCATCTCATATCTAGAGTCATTCAGAAATCTGATTTTTACATCATCCAGACCTTTAGCCTTATTTTTTTGTAATTTATTTATTTCTTTTATTACTTCCTTTCTTGTTATTTGTTTAAACCTAAATATTTGGACTGGGTTTTGATTTATTTGATTATCTTTTATCTCTATCCCGCAATGCCCCTTTTCTTGTAGTCCAGTGGGAATGTTTAAATGAGGAAGTTCAATGAAATATTTGTTTAAAGTGTTTCAGCTTTTTCTGGATTTTGCAGAACCCCATTTTTCAATAACTTTTATACTACTTGAATTATTTTGTGATTTAACAAGGGATTTCATTAGAGCCCAATATTTCTTAGGGTCATTAGTACCATTAATTTTATGTTTATATTAAAGTGCATTTGTTTTCTTTACCTCCTGAATAACTTTATGTCGTATCTTTTTGAAATGATCCCAAACAGCCTGATCCAAGGTTTTATTAGCTTTTTTTCCCATAATTTCTTTTTATATATTATCAATTTTTTAAAGCATCATTTATCCATGGTAAGAGATTTTGTTTCTTTATTCTCTTTCTATATGGAGTGCAAGTATTACATACCTCTAGGAACATCTTCGTAAATTCCTCTACTGCCAAATCCAAGTCCAGGATAAGGGAAATCATATACCATTTTTATTGTGACATTTTAGATTAAAAGATGTGTTTATTATATTTTCTATAACATCTCTTTATTAAAAAGTTCTGTCTTAAAGGGTGAACTTTTAGTTGTTTAATAGAGATGGAACAAGAAACCACATTGTGATCACCCATGTTTGAGGGACAGACCATTGTTTCTAAAACTGCAATATCCGAAGACAAAAAAATAGGATATAATATAGTTCTAGGACTATCTATCTTATCTTTCCTTGTTGGTGTGTTAACTATTTGAATCAGATTTAAAGTCTGAAATGATTCTTCTAACTTCCGACCTCTTCTTTCCCCCCATGCAGCATTGAAATCACCCATTAATACTATATTTTTGTCTCTAATGTGCAACCTTATGGTGTCAGCCAACTTCTCAAAATGACTTGGTTTAACCTTAGGTGGAGAGTAAACCACTCCAACAACCAAGTCAATAGATGAAATGTAAATCAGGATGCACTCCATTCCTTCAATTTTACAAGACAATAATGTCACAGATTGCCCCCAAAATGTATTTACATACAGTATTATACCCCCTTCCCTTGCCGCTCTATCCCTTCTATGAAAATTGTAGTCAATTAAATTTAAATCTTTATCTTCTTCTTTCTTTCCCAACCAAGTTTCTGAAAGAACAATTATTTCTGTTTTTTCCATTTCAACTCAGGCATGAAGCACATCCATTTTATTTACTAAACTGTGTGCGTTATCATGCACAATTTTTATAGGTCTTGATTCAGGGCTGGGATTGGTTTCAATATCACCACTGAGGGCCAAAATCACCCATCTGTTTTTTCTACCAATTGGCCTGGAAGTGGAGCCATACCTCACCTGCTGGTTCTTCAAATGCAGTTTCACCAGAAGGAAAGGATTTCTCCTCTTTACCAGGCCAGACCTGTTTTTGGCAGAACAATCAAAAGGATGAAGACCCTGGTGAAACTGACACTTCAAGGAAAGAGAGGCAACAGAATGTATAGAACATGTTTGCAACAGGCAAATGAGAATAATCAATATCCCCAAAACACAGCCAAACATCACTTTTACATTATTTTGATAAGACTGTTTATATTCCATGATTAATTATAACAGTAGTATTTTAAAACCATGAAAGAAATACCCACTAAGCCACTAGTAACAATAGAGAGCACTCAATGTCTGTCAAAATGACTACCCATTTGGCAGACAGTGAGGTTTCAAGATTGCAGTAAACACTAGTGGTGAAAACTTTTAAAAAACACCACATTCAAATGTACCTATATACCTATTATTTAAAACTACCTTCTCAATAACAGCAATTTTATTAAACCCCCAGTATATTTACCAGTCAGGTAGGAGCTTAAACTTCAACTTCTTAATTTTATTTTCTATACCCTGTTTAGCTGCAGCAGCATGGCACTTTTTAAACTGTGTAGCTCCTCCTTTGCTGTGATGTGTCCCTCCATTCTCCACCCTCACCAGCTGATGGGTTCTCCGGTGAACCGGGAAATGTAAACTTGGGATGGCAGTCACTATCAGGGCAGTAGAAATCAGTCACAGATACAGGCAGCAGTTAAATCACCTCACAGTTCTCAGCAGAGATGGCAAAGCCAGTAAAAAACTTCAGCTGTAGCGTACTTGAGCATGTAGCAGTACAGAGATTTTTAAACTGTGTAGCTCCTCCTTTGCTGTGATGCCTTCCTCTGTTCTCTGCCCTCACTAGCTGATGGGTTCTCTGGTGAACCAGGAAATGCACATGCAGCAAATGAGTCCAGATGCACTAACTCACCCTACAACTGTTAAGTATCACAGTCAGTATAATACACAAGGTTTACAGTGATGAATCGTCATAGGGTTTGGCTGGCTTGGGTTCTACTGTTTATAATACAGGGATGAGCAACTAGGGAAGACATTTTTTTCAATGACTGTAAAATGTGGTACAGTGGCAGATGTTTTGCAAAGGTATAATGGAAATTATGTCTATCAGGTATTGTTATCCAAGAATTGAATCATGTTTTTGTAGAGACAGATTACATTTAGGGTATGTGATTGTCCCTTAGGCTATTTATGTGACTGCAGAATTGCTTGCTGTTTCTTTTGTCTGCATCTGTTGCATTTGAGTTCCATTTTCTTTTTGAAATGGTTACTTTTGCTTTTACATTTCTTTTAAAATGTTTAATATTTTGACCGTTTGGTTATGTCATGGCTTCTGATTTCAGATATTTTATTGCATGTTTAGCTTTTTTGTTGTTGTTGAGTAACTTTCTTCACATTCTCATTTACCCATCTTGCTTGTCATCATTTGTTGTTATATTCCTTGATCCTTTTAATGTAAACTGTTGCATATGATAATATGTTGCCCTTTATAATCTGCCAAATAGCATTAACTGTTTTGTTGTTTAAATTGTATCATTCACTGTTTTGTTATTTTAAATTGTATCATTCACTGTTTTATTGTTTTAAATTTTATGACAATCTGTTTCTTAGATTTTTTGGTTGTTTTGTTCTTTTCTACTGCATCTGGGACCCTTTCTGTTCCTTTTTACCTTTTCAACTGTTTTCTATATTTAGGACCTATATTTTACTTGAGCTTTCATCCTTTCACAAATATAAAGAAAACGTATTTCAGTGCTGCTCACTTGCTTTACATATTATCGCCCCCATTGCTTTGGCTTATTTTATGCACACTTTTTCTTCTGTTTCTTTTTTTCTCTTTTTCTTTATGGTCCTGACTGCTATAGAGATAAATATTTTTGATTTAAATTGAGAATAGATTGATTCCATGGATTTTGAATATTTGAGCAGTAGTTGTTTATGGTAGTGTTTTACTGGTACCATAGGCTTTATATTTAACATCTTAAAATTGATGGCAACATGAATGTATAATGCACATGTACCAGCTATTTACTAACATAGAAACACAGAAGCTGTTGATTTCTTCAGGTTTTATGGTTAATACCAGCTAATATCGACTTTAAGCTGTTTAAAGAGATTCTTGCTAATGGCATAATCGTCCCATCAATGTTAGTGCTAGACAGATCGTAGCTAGCTTGGCTTGAGGAAGGGTAAACATGGTCAGGACCCCTTAAGAACTGAGATGCATATGCAGCAAATAAGTCCAGGTGTACTAACTTACCGTACAACTGTTAAATATCACAGTCTGCATAATACAGAAGACTTACAGTGATGAATCTTCATATGGTTTGGCTTGTTTGGGTTCTACTGTTTATAATACATGGATGAATAGCTGAGGAATATATTTTTCAATGACTGCCAAATGTGGTACAGTGGCAGATGTTTTGCAAAGGTATAACAGAAATTATGTATATGAGGCATTGTTGTCCAAGAATTGGATCACGTTTCCATAGAGACATATTACATTTAGTGTACTTGATTATAACTTTGTGAATCACTGCTGCTCTCTGTACTGAAATCACTGTTAGACATGTAGCTAACTTAAATCTTTAAGTAGTAATTCTAGAATTTCACATGGAACCTGTATTTATTTGTATTTTTTTAAACTGTTTATTTATAAATGTTATGATATTACAGTACAACTGTAGTACATAAATGACATATATGAGGTACACAGACCCCTATATTACATGTTCAGATCCATTACGAAATCATCAATTAATGTAAACAGCTGTGGCAGTCCATGCAATGTGGATGTCCAACAGTAAGTAACATACAGGAGTAAAGTTCAATCTGAATGTCCTGTAGAACAGTGTCACTTTCACCCCCAATTATATCAAATAAGAAATAATGCCAGGATATCAGATTCCATGAAGGACTAATACATTGTGGAGGACTGAATGACTTAAACCACCTTAAACAGAATAAACACAGATGGCATGTGCTCAGTTAAGTTGTGTGGCAAACCCATAGATTTAGACAGAGCATGGCAACCTGCCCTATGGGTATACAGTAAATTAACTTTGAAGGATTTAGGTAATGTCCACAAACTGAGTGGTGTCCTATCACACCAACATATATACATTTACAATGGTAGTCAAAAGAAAATCTATTAACCCAAATATTTACAGTGGAGCAGCTTTGGTGATTACAAAAAAAATGATCATATGTTCAAATGTTCACATTTTGTAGTGCTGTAAATCTTAAACAATATTAATGAGAGGTGCTCAGAACTGCAGTCCCTAAGTTATACAGAAAGCCTGGGTAAATATCCAAACAGAGATATTCCCCTTCTGCAGACCAACCCTTATTGTTAAAGTTTAATAGGGGCTCAAGTCACGAGGATAAAGACTGGTGGACCATACAATATCAGAACATCACCCTTTCTCATTGGAGACAGAGTCAAATTGATTTAGTTTTGCAAATAGTTTCTCCACATACTGAGCAGCTGCACCAGGGTCTACAAATATGTACATTTTCGATGCATGTTGCACATGCAGTCATGCTGTGAAATTCAGTCAGGCCTCTACGCCATGCTGCAGCAAATCTTTTTTAATCCTTTGACGATCTTTTTTCCTGGCTTGGGTTTGGGCTGAAAGATCAGGAAAAAAAGCAAGCCTGTTGCCCTCCCAGGTTATGCCACCTTGAGCTCTGGCCACCTGCATGAGGGAAATCTGAGCATCCAGAATAGACAAAGTCACAATTGCAGTAAGTGGATTCTGTGGTGTGTCCCCTCTTTTCCTAGGTCTTCAAGGGATTGTGAAGGCTTTTGTAATTTTGACTCCAGAGTCCATATGTAAAAGGTGTAAATCCTGGAAGGTCAGTCTATTTACTGCTGATATGAGCTCCGTAGTTACAGCGAACTGAGGGGGGAAGCCAATTATCCAGATGTTTGCCTGTCTTTGGGCATTTTCGAGCCCTTCCACCTTAGATTTTAATAGAGAGAAGTCTTGGACATAGACCACATTATATTCTGCCTGCCGGTCATTAATACCTTGCAAGTTCTTAATAACAACAGCATTTTCCTGAATACAGCGGTCATTTTCCGATAGCTTAGCTTTCAATGCCACCAGGCGTTTATTTGTCTCTTTGCCATTCGCTTGTATTTTCAACAGCTTTGTGAGGATTTGCACTGTCAGAAGCTCTGGCACCACTGGCCCTGTTGTTATGGCAGGTCCTGAACCTTTACAGGAGCTTGGCGATGACAAAAACACATCCAGGCTATGCACTGCATGTTTTGTGTCTTTCTTCAGTCCTATCATGGTGACAGTACATTCCAAGCAATCCTGCTACAGTTTTAAGCACTTCTATGATGTGAAAAATGAGCTTTTAGCAGATGGATGTCTGAGCTGTTTTAGATTGCTGGTGCCATCTTGCTGCTCCAAAGTGCCACACAGAACCTGTATTTATTAATTTAAAAAATATTTTGAGGGGGTGCCTGGTTATGCATGATCCCATTATTTAAATTCAGTATTTTAGTGGAAACTTTGGACTCTGATTTTCTTATTCTGAATTTTTTGTAGCATGTTGTCTGTATTTATATTAATTATGTCGGCATTCCTGGTAATGTGCAGGGGCAGGGGACTGAGTTGTGATTGGGTCTGAATAAGGAACACAAATATTCATTACATTGCTTTGCTATCTCCACTGGATGTGTTACTGTTTCCCCTTTAATATTTATATACTTATATACATATTTTTTGTTTAGGCTGTTGATGCAGCTGCACAATTGCATGCAGTTGCTTTTGTCTGCATCTTTTGCATTTGAGTTCCATTTTCTTTTTGAAATGGTTACTTTTATATTTATGTTTCTTTTAAAATGTTTACAGAGATCCACCAACGTATCCTTTATTGTCCCTACCACTAAGGAAACTGCGATATCGTGCCACAGAAGTTTGCATATGTCAACATTTCCCAAAAGAATGCAGCCTTTAAAAAGTTATTTCCTCTATAAAATTGTAGAAACTGGGTCCCATGGACTTCCCATTTTTTTGTCTGCCACCCAGCTCCACCCCCCGCACTCACTAGCGTGATGATGAGATGCCAGTGAGAGTGCTTGGGTGTGCCCCATTATATTCAATGGGCGGCAGCTTTTCAGTCAATTTTAGTAACATGATGGCCACTTGCTAATGAAACTTGGGCACCAGTCGACTACCAAGGGCCTTGGCCTTTGATTCAATTGCTTGTGTCTTGCATAGAAGGCAGTGCTTGTAGAGAAATCTAATAATTTTGCAGCTGTGGTCATCCATTGGCTAAGTAGGCTTTGTGATAGTTTGTGTTTATGTGATCCAATCATTACTTAGTATTTGGTTACTTTACTGATGTCTCCTGTGGAGGGACTCAAAATGTGCAGGATATTTTTTTTAACAGATTAAGAAAAATTGCAGAGGCACCAGACTTGGACTTTGGGTAGAATTTTCCTTTAACTTTTCTCAAGCCAAAGGAAAGCCCCATAAAACACTATGGAGGAGGTTTCAACTTGCAAAGAAGGCAGTACTGGGGAGGGCTCAACTTAAGCACTGAAACTTAACAAACAAAGAAAAGGACAATAAAACACTATGAAGGAGGTTTCAACTTGCAAAAAAGGCAGTACTAGGGAGGGCTCAATTAACTTCTCAAGCCAGAGGAAACAGTGCTCTCCAGCTGCCATGCACACACAGGCAGAGTAGTAATGAGGGTTCAGCGGAGGACACTATTTTTAATACTCTACCATGTTGTTTGGAAGGTAATTATGCAGGAAGTCCTTTTCCCAAAGCAAAACATCTGCAGGGCTATGCCTACTGCAGCCGTAAAAAGGAAAATACAAAAAGCTAGCTGAGCCACCCTACTAAGCCAGTAGTAGTGCATCGAGGTTCCATGAGGGCAACTCTTGATAGGTGCCATTCTGAGATTACCTGCTCTAGGACAGTCCATGGTCAGAGGGCACTGCAAATGCCAGGGCTATCAGGCTAGGGGAGTGAGATGCATATGAAAGAAAATAAAAAAAATGAAGCCAATGTAAGAACGATGACAACTGAACTAAAAATTATTAATTCAAAATGTGACAATTAAACAAGGAAACAGTGAAACAAACAGAGAAAAAGATAGAAATAATCATGCTGACACTGCTGATGTTTAATATTTTAAATTTTTAATATATGGCAGTTTTCTGGGTGGCAGTACGGGGAGTCTCTGTCTACAATAGCTTGCCATCCCCAACTACAACTGTGTATGGGGCCCCTGATAGGTGTTCACAGAGGAGGGGAGTCTTGGGTGCTCCATGGCTAGGCTATTTCAAGATGTCCCTTGAAGAACAATTATTCAACTATTTGCTTTGTTGCCAGTACATTGAGGGGGTGCCTGCCAGTAGCCATTAATGTTGCATGACATAGCACTAAGCTCTAAATAGATTAGATAAATATGGAGAGCTAGAACAGCTTCTGAAAAGCAAAATAATAAAACTGAAGGTGTAAGGGAAATTATGTAGCTTACATTTATGTGGTGGAAGTCATGGATCCTCCTCACAGGCCATCCTTGCTGGAGTCCCCCAAAACTGTAAAGCAGGCTGTGTATTATTTATACATAAATGTGCTATAGAACTTTAAACCTTGCCACAGAAGTTGACCTGTAAGTGCCACAGAAGTTCACAGTCCTTGCCACAGTAGTTACATAATTTTGCCACAGAGAGCAGGGGGCCTTGCCCATATCTACTAATATTTGGGTAACCTTTTCAAAGCAAAATGGAACATCCAATATAGGGTTGCTAACCCTCAGACAGTTGCCAACCATTGTGCTATTGATGGCACCACTACCATCCTCCATCTTTGCAATATTATCTCTTGGACTCTATGAGGGGGACTTGGTGAAAGGCCGAGGAGGTGCAGTTGTGGCAAGTAAGGGAGAGAGCCACCCATAATGTTGATGCAGCAGTTGCAGATCTGGAACCAGAATTCTTTATCCTGGGACAGCTCCAGATGATGTGCAGCGGTCAACTCCTTGGGCCTGATATTTTCAATATTTATCATGGGGCATGAGTCCTAATGTGTGGAGTCTATCCAGGGTACAGTACCACATGTGCAATACTTTGTTCTGGAAAATGAGGATTCTCAAGTTGGGACAGGAATTGTGGGCCAGTTGCCACAGTTGGAACCAGTGGCCCTTGGATATCTCAATTCCCAGGGCCCGGGACCATTTACAAGTGGCGCCCTCAAAGCAGTCAATGGATTCTTGTAGGATTTGCCTATATAACAGGCCTGCCTTTACCATGGAGGTTTTCAGCCAGGATATAAGGGGGAAGGGGAAAATATGGTGACCCCTTTGGGAATTTCTGAAGGCAGGCGTGCACAACACTATGGATTTGGAGGACCCTCCAAAAATCAATTTTGAGCAGGACATATCATCTTTGGAGGCCCTCAGATGAGTCCAGATGTGAGGTATTGGGCCACAAGCCAGACAGTCGCTGAACCCTTTTTTACCCCAAGACTCCCAATAAATCTGCTGTCATCCTACTGTTAGCAAGTGGTTGAACCAGAGGGGTAGTACTAACAGTGATATTTATGGAGTATGGAGCCAGCTTCCTAGATTTGTCCATGCCCTAAAAGAGGGTGCAAAGTGGAACCTGTTTTTTCCTAAGAATGGGTAGAGGTCCAAAGAGGAGAACAACTGGATGAGCTACCTGGCCTATGTGTTGCTCCATTGTTATCCAGAGTGGGGGGAGGGCTGAGAGGGAAAGTGTAGAAAGGAAGTGAAGGATATGTACACATTAAAAAGAAACATAATGGACATAGAACCATGGTAGACACCAGCCTGCTCTTTTCCAGTTAGCTTGGAGCTTTGCTCTGCTGTATCGGGGAGTGGCTTGCCCTCCCAGAGGAAATCACCAACTGGGAAATCAAACTGATTATACCAACTGATTGGGATATGAACTGCTAAATGGTCCAGCAATGGATCACTTTGAGGGCCATTATCATTTTAATATTCAGGATATTTCCTATTATGGACAGATGAAGGAGCTTCCAGTGGTCGCAATCTTCATTAATTGTTTCCAAGAGAGGGGAGAGGTTATCCAAAACTATACCTATGGGCTCTGGGCATGTCCATATACCCAGGTATTTTATATCTTTGTGTGACCGGAGGAGGTTGAAAGGGGCAACTGAGTCCATAATGCATTCAGAGGTAAAATGTCAGTTTTGGTGGGGTTAACTCTGAGCCCTGTAATGTTTCTGAATTTCCCCAGAAGAGCGAGTAGGATGGAGATACCCATTGGGGCATTCTAGAGGAGTACCAGGCAGTCATCCACATATAGCAATGTTCGCAGGTCCCTCTGGTTCACATATATTCCATGGAGTCCTGGGTGCTGTCTCATAGCTATGACCAGGAGCTCAATGGCCAGGACAAAAAAATAGAGGGGATAGTGGACAGCCCTGTTAAGTGCCCTTTTGCAGGGCAAACAGGTCAGAGAAAACAGAGTTGTTCAGCACTCTGACAGGGGCTGCATGTAGAAGGTTTGGACCCACCCTCCTAATTGGGGACTGAAGTCCATTCTGTGCATGATAGCATGGAGGTACCACCACTCCACTCAGTCAAAGGCCCTTTTCAAAGTCAATGGCCATGGCTGTGGCTAGAGAGAGGATACTTTGGCTATGGACATCAGATAAAGGAGTGCCCTGTGGTGATCCAAACTAAAGTGCCCCTTCATGAACCCCACCTGCTAGCAGTAAATGAGGAAGGGCAGGATGATCTCCAGTCTTGTGGCTAGGGCCTTGGCTAGGACCTTTGCATCCATGTTAATAAGTGATATTGGCCTGTAGCTTCCAGGCAGAGTGGGCTATTTTCCTTCTTCAGGGAGGACCTTAATCACTGCCTCTGTCATAGTGGGTGGGAGTTGGTAACGGCTGTGTGCCTCTTGGAAAATTGATTTCAGAACCATAGAGACTAAGCCTGGAACAAAATAGATACAGGTCTATAGGAATACCATCACTGCTTGGGGCCTTTTGTGGAGGAAGGGAATCCAGTTGCCATCCTGATCTCTGAAGTAGAGAAAGGGGCCACTAAGGCCACCTTCTGAGCTTCTGGCAAAGTTGGGTTGGGCAAGCCCTCCAGAAAAACCCTGAGGCTGTATTCATTTGGAGGACCTTACAAGGACTAAAGCTACAAGTAGAAGAAATGCATAATATTGTTGATCTGCAAAGGTATTGACTAGAGAATGCCAGCCACGCCTCATGAACCATGGATGAGTCTGTCCACCTGCTGTTTGTGTAGCCTTTAGGACAGTAGCTTACTGGCTTTCTCGCCCTCATTCCAATACCTGTATTTCAGGAACCGCACTGCCAACTCAGCCATTCTGGTAGATAGGATATTGAGTCACATATGAAAAGATCTAATTTCTCTGAGCAAGGAGGGAGAGAGCTGAGAGTGGGGTGAATTTTTCATAACTTTCTCTTTAGCTACCAACTCAGCCTTGAGTTCCTTCTGTTCCTTTTACCTTGCTCTGTGCTGAGCAGCTGCATACCCCATAATGCAACCTGGGAGATTGGCCTTGAAGACCTCTCACAGGCTGACTTTGGTGGTATCACCAGTGTCATTGATCTTTAAAAAGAATTTGTCCTCTTCCCTTAACCACGTAGAAATTTGGGATCCTGTTGTAATGGGGGATCCAGCCAACAATTTGCAGATGTGGAGGTAGGAGGGCCCCATAGCACAAAGAGTTTTACTGGGGTGTGGTCAGACAGGCAGAAGGGGATGATAAATGAGGTGTGCACCTTTTGTGGATCTGAAGGGGAAGTAAGTCAAAAGTCTATGCGGTTGGAGGTAGAGCTGGAGGCTGAAAAGTAAGAGTAGTCCAAGCCAGTGGGGTGTTGCTGCTGTCAAATGTCCATCAGAGAATGCACTGATATCAGGTTCCAGACCACAGCCAGAGCCCTAGCATGAGTCTCATGGTTACCGGAGTTCCTATCCATGTCGGGATCAAGCACAAGATTAAAATCCCCATGCAGTTACAGGGGATCTGAAGGGTCGCCCAATCCAGTAAAGCTTGGCTGAGGAAGTTGAAAAGGTCTGAAGCATCATGATTTTGGCAATAGACATTGGCAATAACTATAAGACCCTCTGGGGTCCTGAGTTTTGCTAGCACCCATCTTCATTTGGAGTCTGAGTTCTTAGTGTCCAGGGACAACTGGAGTGATTTTTGAATAAGGATAGACACCTCAGCCTTGGAATTCAGTACACAGCTGTGCAGTTCTAGGTCTACCCATTCTCTTTTAATGTCATGGCCTCTTCTGTGCAGAGCTTGGTTTCTTGAAAGAGGGTTATTTTAGTCTGCAGCCTCTTAAGCCTGTATAGGACACATTCACTTTTTCTGGTGAGTTCAATCCTTGCACAGTCCATGTTTTGAACTGCATGTTTGCTATCTGTCATGAAACCAGGTTAGGGTTCTACTGTGGAACGCATCATGCTTGGACTCAAAAGTCTAGGGGTCATAATGGGGGAGGTGAGTTGCCCTGGGTTACCCATCTTATGGACACACAAATACCATTCAAGAGCTGCCTGCTAGAGCATACACAAGTAAATACTGGTAATAAACAGATTAACATATTCACAGTCAGGAGGTCTGCAGTAAGGAACAATATAATCAAACCCTTACATAGCAGACAAATTCTTGGCTGGGGAAAAGTAGACACGTCCCGCATCCCATGGGTGAATGTCATTGACTTCAAAACCCATACAGAGGTAATAGGGGGAGTAGAATATAACATAGCTCAAAAAGTAAGACTAGTAAACAGGTAACAACAATTACAATTCTACAAACTAATCACTTTAACCGTAAATGTATAAAAGACATTATGTACTTAGGTTACAAGAAAACTGTAGCCATGCTCACGCAGTTAATCCAGTTGTGCTCCCCTAAGGTTCAGGTATGGGAAGTAGGGAGCAGATAAGGAAGGAGTTGGGGAGGGGTGCATTAGGGAGCAAGATTTCACCAATCCATTCCATCATTTGTGTGTCTGAGGTGCCCTTATGCAAGAATTAGAGTAGCAGCTCAGATTACGATCCATTAGGTAGGACTAGACATGAGGAGGAGAGCCAAACAGTGTCTGCCCCAAACTAGTTCAACTCAGGGGACAGTTTAAGGTGATCCTTCATTTTTCCTACTAGTCTCAAACTGAGGCCCCCATGGAGAAGGGGAGAGCTCAACCTGGCACAAGTAACCAGTGGCTGCTACCAGGAAGATGCTCTGGTTGGCTCCCGTGTCCATTCAGATCCAAGCCACCACATAGCTGCCTGCCTGTCTGGCTATGCCTGCATGGACGTACTTTGGACACAAAACAGTGACATCCTCAGAGGGTTGAGAGAAAGGGACAGGACTTATTGGATGGGCAAGGAGGGGGTTAGGGAGGGAGGAAGGTGGCAAGAAAAGGAAGAAGAAGGGAGGTAGCGGAGCATTCATAACGCTGATTCTTGTAGTAGTGTTAAAATTCCTGTCGCTGCCCACCAGTTCAGAAGCCTTGCCTCAGCCACTGGAGTACTGTGACTGGACCCCTTCACCTCTTAACAGTTCAAAACATAAGCAATGTTAACCTGTGCTGTACTGATGGTTCAAACACTCAGAGCAAAATTCCTGTTACTCAAATGAAGGGTAAGGTAATTAAAAGGATATAGGAAACAGCAGTTGGAAAACATATAATGTGATTGTGTTGTTGGTGTCTCTGGGATTCAGTTGAGTGAAGTCCTGTACCATCAGTCAGGTAGTGGTACTGCTAGAGTGAGAGTTCTGTGTCATGGCCAGCTAGCATGGAACTCTCTGTGGCGCAGGTCTGACCTACTGCCCTCTGTGACCTGGAGGGGGCCCATTCCACCACTCCACCATTTCAAATTATGGTGGAGTAGTTAAGAAAGGTCACCCAGTTCATGTATGATCTTCAGTAGGAGTTAATAATGCCAGCAATGCAACAGGCCGATGTACTTGAGGAGGAGAGGGATGCACTGGCTCAGTTCAAACAAGCTCCATGCAGTGGAACACAAACAGTATTAAAAGGTGGCTGGAGACATGAAGCTGTAAGGGTCATAAAGCAGTGCAGTGAAGGAGTCCATAGCAATAAATTCAGTGATCAGCTGCATGGATTGATGCAGAGCAATTCTGCAGGACTGCACCACCCATTGCATAAAAATCTTGGCAGTCATGCTGTCTCATGGTCCTTTCAGACACATAGGGCAATTTCACTGCCCCTTCTGACCAGATCAGTGGCAAAGTTTATAGCAGTGGGGTAGGACAGCATATTCAAGTCATGGTCCTTTACTGGGGTTAAGGTGAAGTCTTGGGGGCTGGAGAGGGTTACAGTTAAGAAAGGGCTTGAAGTATCAGGCTGAACACTGCAAGGGCATGGATTGGCCATGCTCTGAGAAGAAAATATCTCATGAAGACAGTTGGCACCAAAATCATAGGAGACTGAGGTAGCTAGGGGAAACCCTCAATGTAGGTGTTGTGCCATGTTCCTTACTGTGCCTGTGTTGGGAAAGTCTTATCTAAACATAGTGATATTTTTTCTGGTATACCAGAAAGTCAATGGCCAAAAGAGGTGAACACAGTCACATCAACATGGCATAGAAAAGGATCACAACAGGTCAAAACATTAGTCCTCTCCACCCCTCCTGCATTGAGTCCCACACCTCCAATAGATGAGGTTCCCCCATATGGAGTCCATGTGGGCATCCAGTGATCTCTCATGTGTGTGGAGGCTAAGCTGAGCAAGTGAAATGCCTGCAGCAAGGGAGGGTTTGAGGAGGTGAGCGAGCTGAAACCACAAAAGTCAGCAGTATTTACTGGTGGATAGGAGAATCAAGAGACGCCGCTTGCCTTTTTCTGCAGTGTGTGCTGTCATTTCATTACTGTATGAGATGAGGTGGAGGAGGGTGAAAATAAGCCAGGACCTCGGTCAGGGGAGTTGCAGCTCTCTTTGCTATGATCTGCCATCTGGAGCTGACAGCAAGGCTGAGGGAGGCACCCTCCATATTCAGCATGGGCAGCTGGAGGAGTCACAGCATCAGTACCAGGGGTGTCATCAGGTGCTGCTTGGTGGTAAGGGGTGACTCTGTTAATGATGGTTGGTGGTGGGGGCTCTGTGGGAGGGCTACTTGATGAGCTGGAGGAGGAGGGGGGACCCCTGGTGTCTACTTCTGGATCTGTTTGCCAACTTACTGTGCCCTTTTTAATCTCTGCTTTGTACCTTTTCCCCCTCTGCCATGGTGCTGCTGCAGCCACTGGGATTCATTATCAGGGTCTGGCACAGAGGCTTCCAGGGGAGTAGGGTTAGTCAATGTGGCTGTGTCCATCATCATGGACCAGGGTCAGTGCGCATTCAATTCAACAGGCAAATCTGGGAACTTCTAGTTGAGACAGTGCCAGGCTATGAACTCTTCAACAGCTTTGGGGTTGTCATATTGATAGGTTGCTCCATTGTACATGATCTGCAGCTGGGCAGGATAGAGTAAGGATGCTTTCATCCCAAGGTGGTTGAGTCTCCATTTCACCCTGCTATATGCCATACATGTCACAGATTTTCATGGAAAAGCCTTGGTAGAAGGAGATCCAATGGCCCTCCCAGAACAGAGGGCACCTTTATCTTGCCAGAGGATGTTCTCCTTAATACAATACTGGAGGAGCTTGAGTTGTATGGGCCTGGGGTACTCTCCATTGTGGGGTTGGGGGTCTAGAGAATGATGAGTCCTCTTAATCTGCAATGATGGGCAGATGGGTGCATCTGAAAGAGATGGGATAAGTCATTGCAGGAAAGAAATGAGTATGTTGCCCTCAGCAACCTCTGGCAAGCCTACCAATCAGAGGTTGCTCCTCTGCACTCAATTTTCTAAGTTATTTATTTTTGAGATAGGGTATCTGACAATCTTGTCCTGCACTTAAAGGTGGTCGGTCATATCCCCATCTATTACTTTGAGCTGAGCGATGCGGTCTTCTGTTCCCTCTACATGCTGGCCTAGGGTTACTAAATCTTTATTCATCTTAGTTGCTGCAGTCTTAATTTCTGTTGTGCCCTGAAGAATTCTTTGCAGTATAACAATGTTGTTGGCTAAATTGTTAATCAGTTCTGGTGCCTTAGCCATGAGAAAAGAGACTCTGAATGATGCAGCCCAGCTGTGTGGGTGAAAGTCTTGTGGTGGCCACTTTCACTTTTAGAGGTGGGCAGGAGAGTTCACAGCTAAAACAAGCAAGATGTTGTGACTCAGCACTGGCATAGCAACAGACAAAAAAGGCATTCTCAAGGTCAGCATCACATGGTTTTTAAGATGGTGCCCTTTTTGAGCCTCGATGCCATACAGCAATAACAGATGAGAAGTGATTTATTTTGTAAATGCAGAAGCAGTCAAATCAAGGTGCCATCTTGCCAGTGGCTAACCACACCCCAGCAGGTAGTAAACCTATGGTACAGATTACAAGTGGAGACGGTGTATATTAAGACACTATAGGCCTGCAAGGTAAGCCTGAATACATTTCTGCTCACCAAGTGAAACACATGGTACCCTGGATAGGAGGGTGGGTAGAGAATCCAGATAGTGAGTACATGTAAGTGTCACAGGGATCTGTCCTGGGTCCAGCCATCTTCAATATGTTCATCAACAACATGGAGGAAGGAATTCAGGGCAAGATGTGTCTCTGCAGACAACACTAAGCTCTGTGGCAGGGTAGACAGCAAGGAGGGGATTAAGGAGATGCAGACAGATTTGCAAAGGCTAGCAAAGTGGTCAAAGGTTTAGCAATTAAAATTCAGTGCCAAAAAGTGCAAGGTGATACACATAGGGAACAAGAACCCAAGGACAGAGTACTGGATGGGGGTGGGGATAAGCTAAACATGACCTTGGAGTAAAGAGACCTAGGGGTCCACATCAGTGACTCCCTAAAACAATCAAATCAGTGTAACAAGGCCTACAGTAGAGCAAACAGGATGCTGAGGTGTACAGGAAGGGATATTGATGCAGAAGGAAGGAGACATTGCTGCCTCTCTATAGGTCACTGGCGAGGCCCCACCTGTAGTACTATGCCCAGTTCTGGAATAGTCATCTAAAGAAAGATATGGGCAGCCTGGAGACAGTACAACATAGGGTAACTAAAATGATTTAGGCCCAGCATGGTAGACCTTATGAGGATTGGCTCAAGGCACTGAACATGTACTCGCTGGAGGCCAGATGAGAGAAAGGAGATATGATAGAGACCTTCAAGATCCTGAAAGGAAAAAACAAGGTAAACTGTGAGGAACATAGAAACATAGAAGTTGACAGCAGATAAGGACCACAGGCCCACTACATCTGCCATGTTTTGTATCTAGTGAATCCCAGATTAGCCTAATGGTTACTTGCTTAGTGTCCTCAGGCTTCCTGTGTGCCTGGCCCATGCCTTCTTGAAGCTTGTAACCATTTCTGGCCTCATCACCTCAGCTGGAAGACTGTTCCATCTATCCACCGCCCTCCCTGTGAAAAAGTACTTCCTCATGTTTCCTCTGAGCCCCCCCCCCCCCAAAGTTTCATGTTGTGGCCTCTAGTTCTTTAGCACTTTTTCTTTTGAAAAAATATCCACTTGCACTCTGTTTCTTCGATGGGTATTTATATGTTTTAGTCATGTCCCCCTCCTCAATGAATATATGCTCAGCTCTCTCAGCCTGTCTCCATAGGGTTTATTGTGTAGGCATCCCACCATCTTGGTTGCCCTCCTCTGTATAGCCTCCATTGTGTTTATGTCCCCCTGGAGATGGGGTCTCCAGAACTGGATGCAATACTCGAGGTGAGGCCTCACCAATGATCTTACAGTGGGAGTATAACCTCCATCCTTCTGTTGGTTATATCCCTACCAACACAACCCTGCATCCTGCTGGCTCTTGCTACTGCCTTGTCACCTGGTTTGGCCTTCCTCAGGTCATCTGAGATGATGACACCCAGATTCCACTCCTGTTTGGAACTTGAAATGTGCTCTCCCCCATGTTGTACAGTGGCCCTGGATTATTGTTACCAATATGCATAATCTTGTATTTTTTAGCATTGAACCCCTGCTGCCACTTCCTAGATCAATCATCCAGTCTTTTTAGGTCCCTTTGCATTTTATTTACCCCATCCGGAGTGTCCACCCTGTTGCAGATGTTTGTGTCATCTGCAGACAGGCAGACTTCCCTTCCAGACCCTCAGCTATGTCACTGATAAGGCATTAAAGAGGACTGGGCCCAACACTGATCCTGTGGTATTCCACTGGTCACCCTTCCCTCTGCAGAACATGTGCCATTTACCACCACCTTCTGAGTTCTGTTGCCTAACCAGTTCCCCACCCATCTCAGTATCTCGCACCCTACCCCCAGGCTAGCTAGTTTATCTAGCAGCCTTCTGTGTGGTAACGTATCGAAAACATTACTAAAATTCAGATATACCACATCCACTGCCCTGCCCTGGTCCACCTCCCTGATTACCCAGTTGAAGAATTCTATAAGATTCATTTGGCATGACTTGCCCTCAGTGAAACCATGTGTCTTGGGTCTTGGAGACTGTTCGCTGCCAGGTGGTCCACTATCCTTTCCTTCAGTAGTTTTTACATCAATTTACAAGCCACTGAGGTTAGGCTTACTGGTCTGTAGTCTTCTGCCTCTTCCTTGCTACCACTCTTATGTGGTGGAACCACATCAGCCCTCCTCCAGTCCTCTGACACCTCCCCCGTCTCCAATGATAGACTGAACAAAGCTCCCAGTGGTGCCGCCAACACCTCCCTCAGCTCCATCAGCACCCTTGGGTGCACTCCATCTGGACCCATTGCCTTATCTATTTTTATTGCTATTAGCTCCCTGAGGACCCTTTCCTCTAAGAATGGACTAGTGTCCACCTCCCTACCCCTTGTGTCCCTCACCAATAAAGATGGGCTGTTCCCTTCCTTCTCCTCAGTGAATACTGAACAGAAATAATTGCGCAGTACTTCTGCCTTGAGTACCTCATCCTCCATGCACTCTCTTTCCCTACTTTTCAGCCTGACAATACCCCCCAGATTTTTTTCTATTGTTTATGTACCCAAAGAATGTTTTGTTATTGTTTTTTTCTTGAATCTGCCAACTTTTCTTCTGTTTGTGCTTTCACCAACCTAACTGCCTTCCCTACTACTCTCTGTTTTACTTGGTAGCTCTCGCTGTCTTCTACTGTATGAGTCTGCTTGTAAGTCCTGAAGGCCACCCTCTTATCCCTAACCTTTTTAACCACTTCCCCAGAGAACCAAAGTAGCCTCCTTCTCCTCTTTCCTTTGGTTAGCTGTTTGACAAAGAGTTTTGTTGCATCCTCTGTGGCTGCCTTAATTGTTTTTTACTGCTCCCCCACTGTTGACATACCTGTGACTCCTCCTAGGGCTGCCCTCATGATATCTCCCATTTTGACATAGTCCACTCTTCTAAAGTCTAGGGTTTTTGTCCCTGTGGGGTTTGTTTCGTGCTCAGCTAGTACCTCAAGACCATACTGTCTGGTGAGTGTTATTTCCCAGGTGCTCCCCCGCTGTGACCTTTCCCACATTTTCTCTGTTTGAAAGCACCAGGTCAATGACTACCCCTTCCTTAGTTGAATCTGTGACTAGTTGGTTTAGGAATGCCTCTTTGAGGCCTTCAAGGAAATTTCTGCTCCTAGCTGTAACGGTTGTCTGCAGGCGCTAGTCCACATCTGGGAGGTTGAAGTCTCCAGCTAGCAACACCTCCCCCTTACTTGACATTTTATTAATCGATTCTAACAATTCCTTATCCATAGATTCATCCTGAGATGGGGCCTGTAGACCATCCCTGTACAGATAGCCGTTCTCCTTCTCTTCTCCAGTGTGACCCATAATATTTATCTTTTTCTCTCTGATGATACTGTGTCACTGTTTCCTTGATGGTGTCTCTAACATACAGTGCCACCCCCTCACTTTTTGCCTACTCTATCCTTCCTAAATAGATTGCATCCTGGAATAACCACCTTCCAGCTGTGGTTGTCATTGCACCACATTTCTGTGATGGCCACTGTGTCGAGGTTTGCTTCCACCATAGTGATATCTAGGTCACAGATTTTGTTGCTCAGGCTGCAAACATTGGTGCACATGGCTCTCCATTTTGTGTTTTTGTCCCTCCCCTCTATTCTCATTTGCCCCCTCCTGATTAACCCACTGTCCTCCCTTGCCCTGAATGAGTTATTAATGTTCTCGCTTGTGCGACTATATGGGTCATCTGATGTTTATTTGCTGCTGTCATCTGATTTTATCTGATTAGGGGGTGGGTACACAACTCTTCCTTCTACTCCACCCCCCCTGCAAGTTTAAACCCTTCTCAAGGAAGTTGTTAAACTTTATTTATTTATTTATTGAAATGTTTCACCAGGAAAGCACACTGAGCAACAAGTCACTCATCTCCCAGTGCGACCTGGGGGGAAGGGGTACAACTGGAATGAGACATTATACATTTGAGTTACAAGATCAACATTAACATACAGTTGTAAGGCAGGTGTTACAGACAGTGTTACAACAGTGTTGCGCATAACATGTAGAAAGAGTGGACAATAATAAATGCCAGGTTAATAAGTAAATAAGTGCTTACATGAAAGAAAAGGGGGAAGAGGAGGGAGGGTTGAGGTGGGGAAGGGGAAGAGTCATGCCCCTGGAAACTCCTTCAGGATGCGAGGAACCCTGCAAGGGAACTGGGGGGACCAGAGAGAAGGGGATACGGCAGTGTCCTGGAGAGACCCTTTTAAGATGGTGGGGAAAGGGAGTAGATGAGAGATACAAGCCCCTTGGAGGGCAGGAGAGAGACCCATGGAGAGCATTCAGTGTCCTATACATTCTGTGAGAGACTGGTGAGGCCAGTAAGGGGAGCAATTAGGAGGAAGGGAGAGGCAGGGAGATTTAGGTGGGTGTGTGCACAGGGTAAAATGAAGGTGAGGGTAGGGGGGATGGTTTGTCCAGGGCTTAAATGAGGGAATTAGGGAGGGACCTGGCAGAAGCAGCTAGGTGCAAGGTAATTATTGAGGGCAGAGCTGATGGAGTAGGTGGAGAATGAGTGCCCGATTTTGGGAGGAGATTCCACATTTTTGGGAGGCGATGAGAGTAACTGGATTGACTGATTTGGGTGGATCTGCGGGGAACAACCAGGGTACAGGAGCTGGTTGATCTAAGGGAATGGGAGAGTGGGGGGTGTTATAAAGAAGGAGGTGAGATAGGAAGGGAACTCATCCAACCAGTGCTTGGAGGTGAATTTAGCACAGTGGGAGAGTCACCTATTTGTAAGAGAGGGGAAGGATAGGGCATGGTAAAGATCACAGTGATGGGTGCGGGGGGGCATCCAGGGCAAAGCAGCAGAAGGAATCGAAGAGGGTGTCCAGTCTGGCCAGAGAGGACTTAGTGGCACCACCACAGACCACGTCATAGTAGTCAAAAATGGGCAGTATCATCTTCTGAACAAGTTCACGCCCAGCCGTAGGAGGGATGCAATTACAGTTCCTGAACAGGGCAGTAAGCTTGGGGTGCAGTTTTCTCTGGATGGCATCAATATGTCCAGAGAAGTTTAGGTGTTGGTCCAACCAAACACCTAAGTACCTGAAGGAGGATGTGTCCTCAAGTAAAGTCCCCTAAAGGATGCAAAAAGTGGGTAGGGAGGGAAGCCTAGAGAGTCTCTGCCATGTGCCAAAAGTCATGGAGACAGTCTTTTTGGCAGTGATGAAAAGTTTATGGTTAGCAAACTAGAGCTGAACCTTGTCAAAGTCTTGCTATAAGCTGGTTGTAACCTCAACAGGACATGAGCCAGATGCATACAAGACTGTATCATATGCATGCATATGTATAGCGAAGGATGGGAAGCAAACAGAGGGAAGGTTGTTTAAGAAGATGGAGACTAGGAGGGGCCCTAATACCAAGCCTTGGAAGACTCCAATGCTAATCGAGAGGAGAGAGGAAGTGGCGCCCAAGATCTTAACTGATTGGGTTCTACCAATAAGGTAGGCCTTGAACCAGTTTGTGGCTGAAGGAGATAGGCCATCTGCTGGGAGTGAGTTGAGGAGAAGGAAGTGAGAGATGGTGTCAAAGGCCTTGGCCAGGTCAACAAACATGGCAGAGGTAATTTGCCCATTGTCCATCCCGGTTAGGATGGAGTCTGTGAGTCATAGGAGAGATGTAGTGGTTGAGTGTTTTTTTTTGAAATCAGACTGGAAAGGGGTGAAAAAGGAGGTGTCAAATAGAAAAGAGGTGAGTTGGGAGAGGACAATGTGTTCTTGAAGCTTGGCAAGGGTAGGGAGGAGAGAAATGGGGCGATAGTTGCCAGGGGATGAGGGGTCACCCCCTTTGGGTAGAGGGAGGACCACAGCATGTTTCCATGAAGAGGGGGACAGAGGCAGTAGAGAATGAGAGATTTAGAATTATTGAGAGGGAGTAGGCAATGGCCGTAGAAGAAAGGGAGAGGAGTTTTGGGTCAAGGCAGGGGAGGCACCTTTAGAGGGGTTGATGGTGAGGAGGGTACTTAGTGTATCATTCGGGATTACAGTAGCAAAAGAGAAAAGAAGGTGGGAGGGTGGTGGAGGGGGCACACCAGTACAGGGTGTGGAGGGGGATGGGTAGGAGGGTAGGGATTTCAGTAGCTCAGTGGCACAGGAGGTAGAGTAGAAGTTATATTCTGCAGCTACAGCTGGTGGATCAGACACCAGTGAGCTATTCACTTTAGGTACGGGGGCAGTGGGTGAGATGAGGGGGTAAACAGGTTGTACACCACCTTCCTGAACTTTGAAGGGGAATTTATGTTGGTGATGAAGGCAGATTTGAAATATTGAGGTTTGGCTAACCTTGTAGCCCTGGTGCAGTTTTTCTGAGCATGTGGAAGTTTGCAAGTTCACTAGGCTACTGAGTAGCTTTATAATGCTTCCAGGCTCAATCTCTAGCCCTGAGACAGACCAGAAGTTCAGGGTTTATCCAAGGTAGGTGGTTACCTCTGACTGGTTTGTTTGAGTGGGGCAAAGGTGTTCCAGTTTACAAGAAAGATTTATTTGAAGTAGGTAAGGGCCTTATCAACTGAGGGGAAGTAGGTTAGGAGGACCAGTCAGAAATGTCAAGGTTACTCAAGAGGGGTTAGAGGTCAAGAGACTTGAAAGAGCATAGTTGTATGGTTTTGTGTGGTGATTTAGTTCTGTGGACTTTTGTAACTATGAATATTGGGTTATGGTCACTGAGAGCATTGGGGAGGATACCAGAGGTGATGACGTGATGGGAGGGGGAGGTTAGGGCCCAGTCTAGTAGGGAGTGTTGTTGTGTCTTGTGGTTTGTGCAGGTGGGTTCAGAGATCAGTTGGGAGAGGTTTAGGGCTCTAATTTCAGTTTTAGTTTTGGTAGTTGTAGATGACAACCAATTTATATTGAGGTCACCTAGGATGAATAATTCCCCAGAGTGATCAAGGGAAGTGATGGAGGTTAGGAGGTCTAGTGTGACTGAAGGATGGGCATTTGGGTGGCAGTATATGTTGGCTATGAAAATTGGGAGAAGGAAGAGGAGGGTCACATGGGTAGCTAGGGCATCATGTATGTTAGGATTGGAGGATGAGTAGATGATGGAATATTGGATGGAGGCTAGGACATCAATGGCCACACCACCACCCCTCCTGCCAGCATGGTCTTGCCATAGCAGTGAGTAACCAGGAATGGTGACCGAGTGGTCAGGGATTCTGCTCTTTAGCCAGGTTTCTGAGATGATTAGAATGTCTGGTTTTAGAGTGCACACCATGGTCTGAATCTGGTCTATTTTTTGCAACAAGCTGCGGGTGTTCAGACACAGGATCTTTAAGCCCTTTGGGAGGGCTGAGAGAAGAGAGCAGCAGGAGGTAGTAGAGGAGGAGGCACCAGAGGAGCAAGGGGCAATAGGGCCTGGGTTGAGGTGGATATCCCTGGAGGAGAGCAAGAGGAAGGCGAGTATGAGAAAGTGTAGCTTAGATGATTTTGAAGGGGCTGGTAAGGAGGTTGGGAGTTTTAAGTGGAAGGGAGTGGATGAATGAATAACAAGAATGTGCAGAACTGCAGTGAAAGTGGGCACAGTTATCAAAGCCTCATGAGGAATAGTGGTAGAGTGAGACCATATTTCAAATGGCCGGGAGGGAGTGATAGGATAGATGTGGGTAGGGGATTTGAGATAGTAACTGATGGGGTTGGGAGAGTTATTAGGAATAGGTGAATAGAGAGCAAGTGAAGGTGGTATATAGAGAGGGATATGAGCAGAACAGGGGGAAAAGAAGACAGTAGGGGATGCATTGTTTATAAGGCAGAGAAATTAGCGAATAATTGATCTAGGAAGGTGAAGAATTTGTAAGCAGGGGCGCAGAGGAGGGGCTGGTCAGATGGTGGTGGGAGCTGTAGTTTAGGAAGGTATCTATATGAACAACAGCCAAGGATCGCTTAGATAAAGATTATATCCCTCTAATGGCAGTAGAGTATAACTTGCTAATGGGAAAATGGACACACACAAAAAAAAAAAAAAAAGCACAGTGGGTACACAAGGAGAAACCTGTTATCGTTTGAAAAGTTAAAACTCTGGCCAGGAGGCATACAACAAAGTTCAGACAGTGAAAAGAAGTAGGGAACCAGTTGGGAGCCTGGATTTGCCAGCGCCATCCAATCAGGAGCTGGAGGTAACAATGGGGAGAGAGTGGGGCAAGCCTCAAGGAAGTTCATACTTGTAGAGCTGGAGGGTGAACTGGAGATTCAGGGACTATGGCAAAGCTAAGCCACATCCCTAGGTGCTGTTCCTTGGCAGGCTGGGTGCCCTGGCTACGGGACTCCTCCTAGGAAGAAATGAGAGAGGGAAGAAATAGGGATGAAATTAAAATGGCAATTGGAGGAAGGGGTAGTCAATGAGTCGATACAGGAAGACAGCAGGCTCAAATTAAGTGACAAAAGGAGGGCAATACACAGAAAGGGGATGGCTCTGAGAAGCCAGGTGGGGGGTTGGGCTAGGGGTTACTCTGCAGTGCTGGATGGTGAACTGGAGATGCAGGGACTATGGCAAAGCTAAGTCACATCCCTAGGTGCTGTTACTTGGCAGGCTGGGTGCCCTGGCCATGGGACACCTCCTGTAAAACTGGAGGGTAAACTGGAGATGCAGGGACTATGGCAAAACATATTTGTAAGGACTGTGGTACCTTCCCCAGAAGGATGCAGGCCATCCTCTTTATACAGGCCCCCATACCCCACATAGCCAAAACCCTCTTCCCCAGATCATTTCTTCTGCCAGGAGTTAAAGTCAATGATGCGACATATCCTGCCCTCCCCCTTGCCTTTTACAGGCAACACTTCTGAGAAGGACCTAGAGGTTGCTGTCTGCTTGAGGCCCCTCGTCAGCCTCCTAAATTCTTCCTGTACCTGATCTAACCTTTCCTCATGTCTTGTGGTGTCATTTGTCCCCAAGTAAAAAATAACAATGAGCACTGCCCTCCTAGCCATTGCCCTTACGATCATTAGGATTCTCTCCCCAACCCTTCAAGCAGTGCTCCCTGGCAGGCACTTTGCCTCCCTGTCCCCCTTGCACCCTGTTCCTAGTACTATGCCCTTGACAATGGAGTCCCCTACCAGGAGTTGCTTCCTTCTCCACTGGTGTCTCCCATTTTTTTTCCCTTTAGGGTCCAGTCTAGACATCCCTCCCATCCCCCTTGGTCACTATCCTGGGCGCCGCTGCTGGACCATCCTATTTCTTCAGTATTGCGAAGGAGTTTTGTAGAGTTACCCATCTGGGGTTTGGGCTCTGCACCATTGCATTCACCCTTCATGAGCTCACCATAGTCCACACAGTCTTTTTGCTTGGCAACCTTTGAGTGAGTGGGGTCTGGCACGGCTGTCTCTGTGAGGGGGCAGATGTAACCTGTATCCTTACCAACACAGCCTGGAGACTGGCAACCTCTGCCCTCAGCCCAGTGAGGTGCCTGCAGATTGGGCAGCACTGCAGCATCCAGAATGTCCTCCTGTATACTGCTGCCCCACAGCCATTGCACTGCACCACTCCAGTCATCATGAGTTGTTATTTCTGTTTCAGAAGCTTGCCTGCCTACTCCTTCCCTGCAGCTTCTATATTATAACCCAACTGGCTTTACTGACTAATCCTTGATGGTTAGGTTTTTAACTAGTAAGTTACTACTATTTAATATAAGTAGCATATCAATAACATGGGGATGGCCGGCCTGGTGGTGCAGATGGCCGAGGCGCTGGACTTCTCACCTCATGGCACACCGGTGACCTGGGTTCAGGAGTGATCATAGGTCATTGGAGGTCGGCTGGGGGGGCCGGTGGAGCAGGATGGAGTAGCCGTAAGGCAGCTCTCCTCTCTGGGGAGGTAGGGTAGCATCCCTCACTCACGGCCACCCCCTGGTGGAGGCTGAGGGGTTGCGCAAGTGAGGGTGCCGGCGATAGGCTAATGGGGCGGGCAAAGGAGGGCTGTTACCGGGGCTGTAAGGTGCATGCGTGCCTCCACATGCATGCATCCTTCTCCTGGGGTCCTCGGGAAAAATAAGGGGAGAAAAATGGAAAAAGTCAGCCGGCGGCAGGATGGCGACCAACTCTCCACAGGCACCGCTCCCAGACTGGGTGTAAGGTAAGCCCCGGTAATTCTGGGGGACAGAGCTGGGGGAGACAGTCAGATGGGGGCCACATGGAGCAAGGAGAAACAAAGTAGTGAACACAGGGACATGGGGATATGTGGAGAGCAGGGCAGAGCAATATGGCATTTGAAGAGTGAGTGGTGTGGAGAGAGAGTTCGGCATCTTAAAGCATGCCTCCCCTACTAATGTCTGAGAGAACAAGTGAACCCTGTTGAGGTTGGTGTATAACAAAATTCAGAAACACCACCCTGGCTTAACCTTTTTTTTTGCTTTTCCACTGTTTTTCAAACTACGAGATGAGGTTGCAAGATACAAAAGTAATATACAAACAGTGGTGGTTTGATTAATTATGGGCCTAGAGTGATGGTATCTTAATGGCGTTTTAGAAGTTCTTGTTGGTGGTCTGGACAAAATATTCTCCAAAGGGATGCTAAAATTGCTTCTCTCAATTTTTATACCCCCGCTCCCAGTTTTCAAGAAAAGTGCATTTATTTATTTTATGGAAGGCCATCAGAGACAGAAGTACTGAACAGAGAAGATTTAAAAAATGAATGAAAGTAGTGGGAACACCATAAGAGCAGTAAGAGACTCAGCAGATGGGCAGAACTGGTGAACCTTATCTGCAACACTAAAAGTAAGGTAAAACTAAAGTGCTTAATGTTAATTGAGTTTTCAATGGAATGGGGCTTTCTACCTGACTGGAGTGAACTGTATAAAAGCTGGGAAATGATAAATGACTTGTTATTTTGAACTTAGATCATGTGAGCATGATGCCGGGAGATACAAAAGGGCAGCTTTGTAAGACAATATAAGAACAAGAAACAGAGCATAAAACACTTGCAAATAAAATCTCAAATCATGTATACAAGAACAGCAAAGTCTGGTTTAAAAAAGGGGGGGGCATATTTGAACCACATCACATGAGCAATATGCCATGAAAAGATATAGCAGCTCTGTAAGCCAAAAGAAGAGGAAAACAATGTGGGCCAGATATTCAAAAGGGTTGCGCCATGCGCAATAGGGTTGCGCCTGCGCAAGTCCGAACTTGCTCCATTCTGCGATATTCAGCAGGAGGCAGTTGCGCCACAGAAAACATGCTGAGCAACAGCGCAATGCAAATGAATGCATGCTGAACTGGAGGGGGAGGAACCATGCATAAACTGCACAGCCCGATATTCAACCGGGCTGTGCAGAGTTGTAAAGAAGCGCAACCCCAACCTGCACCTGCACAACTTTGAGCCAAAAAGATGATTTGTTGAGGCCACCCACAGGTGAGCTGCTGCATTGCAGGGAGCAACACAGCAGCTGCCACCTGTGGCTGGCCCTCAACCCGCTCTCTCATACCTCTCAACCTTTTGTCCCCCAAATGTGGAACATTGCCTCTCAAAATGTGGAAAGAATGGGCAAAATGTGGAACACTTAATCAAATCTTTACATTAGAAGCTCACAACACTGTGAAAATGTTTGCATTTAAGTTCAGAAAGTCTGCTATTAATTAAAATTATATATTTTGCATCATTTACTATGGAGTTTTGCTTTAAAATGTTAACACTGAATGTGGGACAAGTCCTCACAATGTGGAACAGGGATTTCGGTCCACTGGACCACCAGGGATATGATCGGGAGGTGGGGGGCTGTGTTTGAATACTCCAGCCCGCGATCGGGCTTATCGGTCCACTGGACCACCAGGGATATAGGATCGAGAGGTGGGGGGTGTTTTGAATACTCCAGCCCGTGATTGGGCTTATCGGTCCACTGGACCACCAGGGCTGTGTTGGGGACACATTGCTGCCTTGATCGGGCTGGTGAGGGGGTATTTACGCTATGCAATTGGGCCAGTGGGGGGGGTTTACGCTCTTTTGCCTGCGATTGGGCTGCAGGGGGCATCCTTCCCCGATGGCTGCTGCCTGGCAGGGCACCAGGTGCAAGTCCTCGGGGATCGGCACACCTGCATGCTAATGGCATGCAAATGGGGCCATAATCAGATGCAAATGGCCCCCCCTGTGCCTTGCATGAATAATAGCCCCATTTGCATGTCACCTTTTGAATATCGGGATTTTGCGCATGGCGCAATGGTACTTGTGCCAACGCAAGTTGAATGCTCCACTTTGTCAACTTGCGGTGGCGCAAGTTTCACTGCACCATGCACAGTGGCTGTGGCTGGGGGGTGATATTCAAAGGAGTTGCTCAATAGCGCAACTCCTTTGAATATCGCCCTGGACACACCCCTGCGCAACTATTTTGCACAGCACAAGGGCTTGCACCTATGAATAGCGCAGTTTCAATATCCAGCCCTGTGTGTTTAAATAAACATGATAAGTAAACCTGAGGACTTTAAAATATGAGTAAAAAGGAATCAAAGGACCTTAAAGATTTTTTTCACAAAAATTCATGAAAAAGCAAAAAATAAACTGGAAAAGTCAAATTTTGCACCAGAAACAAGCAAACAAAGGAATTATAAAACCACAATGAAGACTGTAACTAAAAATAGAAAGCCTGACCCAGAATTAAGTGAAGCAGTTTCAAATCAAGAAGGTGAATTACAAAGTGAAAAACATAGTCTGGAGGATGAGAACAATACAACCCAGGCTAAAAGACATTTAGAAGATCACAGCATTACTGTAAATTTAAAAATGGGTCTAAAACTAAGGGAGAGTGAAAAATAATTAAAGAAACAGCAAATTAACTATATCCCTCAAAACGTTTCTGAGGAACAACTGGGGACCTCTAATATTACTGAAGAACTGTGGAACCCTCTGGCACCAGATGGTTTTGCCTTATCTTTTGTCCAGAAAATAACAGAATCAGTAAAAGAAACAGAACAAGGACAGACTGAAGGGAAAGAGAGTAATACAGATAAATCAGATAAATTGGACATGGAGGAGCAAAAAGAAATAAAAGAATGTTTGAAGCAATTATATAAGGAACTTAAGAAAGTTTTTTTGGGGATGGAAAATAAAATGAAACAAATAAGCAAAGAAATAAATGGCACACAAAGTGAAATAAAACTAATGCACAACAAAACTGGAGAAATAGAAACTAGAATCTCCGACGTAGATGGCTTTTTACCCCAGCTAGAGAGGAAAGTAACAGGGAAATCTAAAGAACTGCAAGAAATGAAAGAAAAAGTGGAAGACTTGGAGTGGAGATCTCATAGGAATAATTTGAAAATGTTAAATATACTAGAAAATAGTGAAGACCAAAATATAAATCACTTTTTGAAGGAATGGCTAACTGGAAAAATGGGTGGAGACAGAATTGAAATTGATAGAGCATACAGAACACCTGCTTGAACCTCTAATACAGTACAGAGATACCCAAAGGTGATCTACGTAGCATTTTTATGTTATCAGGTCAGAGAAAATGTGTTGTCCTTTTCAAGAAGGAAATGACTATATCTGAATAAGCAACACATTCTGGTATGAATCTAATTGATTTCTCTGACTGAGTGACCAAAGTAATAGACCAGGGAGGGGCTGTGGATATGGCCTACCTAGACTTTAGCAAGGCATTTGACACAGTCCCACACAAAAGATTAATAATCAAGTTAGCCAGCCTAGGAGTGGGTCCCAAGATGGTAGCCTGGGTAGCAAACTGGCTGCAAAATGGGACACAGAAGGTAATAGCGAATGGAACACATTCCAAAGAAAGGGGGGTTACTAGTGGAGTACCTCAGGGCTCAGTATTGGGTCCAGTCCTCTTTAACATCTTTATAGGTGACATTACAGAGGGTCTGGAGGGATAGTTATGCCTCTTTGCAGATGTCACAAAGATCTGTAACAGAGTTGATATACAAGGGGGACTAGAAAGGATGAGAAGGGTCTAGGCAAGGTTGGAGGAAGGGTCAGACATATGGTAACTTAGATTCAATGCAAAGAAGTGCAAAGTAATGCACCTGGGAAACAAAAACCCAGGAGAAGAGTACACAATAGCAGGGGAGGTACTAACAACAACAGTAATGGAAAGGGACCTGAGGGTAGTCATATCAAATAATCTAAAGGTTGGTAAGCAATGTGAGAAGTCAGTAAGGAGAGCCATGGGGATACAGGGATGCATAGGAAGGGGCCATCACAAGTAGAAAAAGAGAAATTGTTATCCCTCTGTACAGACAGTTGGTGAGACCCCATCTGGAGTACTGTGTGCAGATTTGGAGACCTCATCTACGCAAGGACATAGACAGGATGGAAGCAGTCCAGAGGAGGGTAACTAAAATGGTACAGGGTCTGCATCAGAAACCATGTGAAGAGAGACTGAGAGAGCTTAATATGTATACTCTTGATGAAAGGAGGGATGAGGGGACGTGATAGAAATGTTCAAGTACCTGAAGGGAATCAACAAAGTACAGGAGAGTAGCATCTTTCAGAAAAAGAGATGTGTAAGAACAAGGGGGCACAATTTAAAGATAGAGGCGGACGACTCAGAAGGTAATGTGAGGACATTTTTTTTCATGGAGAGGGGAGGTTGTCGGTTCTAAAACAGTGGGGGAATTCAAACATGCATGGGACAGACATAAGGCAATTGTAGTGGGGGGTGGCAGGAAGTAGGCTGTTGGTTAACTAGAATCTGCAGCTTATCCAATAGGTAGGGAAATGGGCAGACTGGGTGGGCCAAGTGGTCCTTATCTGCCATCAGAGTCTATGTTTCTATGTTCCCTGATCTGGGCCAAAACATTTATAAAAAATAAGAAAAATGTTGAAACCACTTTAAACTTTGTTATGGGAGAATAATGTGAACTGTCCACACCTAATGCCTAATAATTTGAAATGTTTCCATCAAGTGAGATACAAGATTTTTGACAATGTGACAAATGCAGAAATGTTTGTGAAATAAATAATAGGTCTAGACTTTAGTACTTACAAGAACCAGCAAAATAATAAAACTGCAAACCCTCCAGAAACAAGGGCAGAGAGAGAGACAGAAAACCCTTCAAACACAACAGAAAATGAACAATGACAGGAAGATCAAGACAAGGAATGCAATGAAGATCTCCAGGATAAAACCAGGACAGAAACTAACAATGAAAAGCAAGAGCAGATGAATATAAATCAAGAAGATTTGGAACTACTAGAAAGTCTAGATTTGCTGGAGTCAAAGAAAAGTTGAACATAACTCAAGTCGGGACAATAAATCTCTAAAATTTGCTTTCTTTATTGTTCTGAAAACAATGAGCAGGGGGCACTACTGGATGCTGACTATTGGCTCCTTTGCCTGACAAAGGGGTTAGTGCCAACATGATAATTGGAATATAGGGTGTTAGGGCCATTGGGATTTCTACACAGTCTCTAGCTGAGCATTCTGGTAAGAATGAGGGAGATAGGAAAGCACTGGAATATATTTCATAATACTGTTAAGGCTAAAAGGGATTTGGGGAAGGGGAAGGAGAGGTGAATAAAGGAGTTATTTTTAATGAATTTATAGAAGGTGTAGTAATGGGAAAAAATGAAAAGGGAATATAGATAAAAGTGGATGTAAAGGTAAATAAGCTTCTCAGGAACAAGTGGCATAATAATATAAGATGCAAGATACATTAAAAATTGTAACTTGGAACAAAAATGAATTCAGTAATCCTAGTAAAAGAAAAACATATTAAGACATATTAAACAAAAGAAAGCAGATATGGTATGTTTATAGAAACACATTTAGCACTTAATGAAGCAAATATAATTGATAAAATATGGGGGCTGCTGGAAGCAATACATTCATTATACACATCTAAATCAAGGGGCACTACTATATTGCTAAGGAAAGAATTAAAAGTAGAAATGGTAAATAATCACACTGATCAATAATATAGATTTACTATTATTTTAATAAAATAACAAGGGAAAAATATAACCATTGCATCCATTTATGTTCCTAATGGCACAGCTCTGACCTTTTTGGCAACATTTTTCCTAGCAATATTTAAGTTTCCACAACCTTAGGTTATAGGAAGAGAGTTTAATCTGATAATTAACCCAAAATTGGACATTACATCCAGATGTAGAGATTATAATAAAAAAGAAGCTACTTTTCTATTGAATAGGATGGAAGATTTGGCAATTATTTTGGAGAATTCTATATCCCAAAACAAATAATGCTCATATTATGCATCAAGATTTAAATTCTGTTCAAAGATAGATATGATATTGGGCTTTCATTCACTATATTGTGATATGGAAATTAAATATGATTCAATTATACTATCGGATCATGCACCACTTTGTCTGGATTTGGTGTCCAGGGATATCACCCATAGTAGCTCCTGGAAAATGGATTCATCATTATTAAAAGATCAAACTTTTATAGAAAGGTCCAGATATTCAAACTGCACCAGTTTGAGGGGCAAGCCTGTGCGCCGCTCAAAATAGTTGCTCAGGGGTGTGGCCAGGACAATATTCAACAGAGTTGCGCTATGGCGCAACTGCTTTGAATATCGCCCCCTGGCCACCCCCACTGTGCATGATGCAGTGGAACTGCACCCGCGCAAGTGGTCAGAGTGGAGCATTGAGATGCGGTGGCACAAGTTCCATTGCACCATGCACAGCACCTGCAATATTCAAAGGGTGACATGCAAATGGAGCCATAATTTATGCAAGGCACATGGGGGGCCATTTGCATCTGATTATGGACCCATTTGCATGCCATTAGCATGCAGGTGCACCGATCCCCGATGACTTGCGCCTGGTACCCTGCCAGGCAGCAGCTGTCGGGGACCGCGCCCCCTGCAGCCTGATCGCAGGACATCCCGTAAGGGACAATGAATGTCTCCTATCCCTGGTGGTCCAGTGGACCACGATTAGCTCAATCATGGGCATAACAGTGGTCCCCCCCATTAGCCCAATTGTGGGCATAACTGTAACACCCCCCAGTAGCCCAATCGTGGGCATCAGTATCCCCAAAGTCCAATATCCTGGTGGTCCAGTGGACCGCACAGAGCCATCGTGGGTGGCATTCCTCGCTCCCCAGTCTGAAATACCTGGTGATCTAGTGGACCCCACCCCACCCACCCATCACGGCCGGTAGGTGGCAGCACCCCATCCACCTGCCGCCCCACCGCCCGGCAGCTCGGTATGGCTGCACGCCCATTGGTTCAGAGCATGAGCCAATGGGTGTGCAACTCATACCAGATTAGTCAGTCCAGATATGTGAATGAATTCATTCACTATCTGGACTGACTAGTATGAGCGGGCTGCACACCATTGGCCATGCCTGAGCTCACGGGCCGCAGCTATACGCCGAGCTGCCGGGACAGCAGGTGGCGGGTGGCAGGCGGTGGGTGCTGCCGCCCACCGCTGATGGGGAGTGGGGTGGTGAGATCCGTGGGGGGTGGGGTGGGGTCCACTAGATCACCAGGGATTTCAGACTTGTGGAGAGGAATGCTGCCTGATCGAGCTCCATGCAGTCCACTGGACCACCAGGGATATTGGACTTGGGGGATACTGATGCCTGCAATCGGCTACTTGGGGGGGTGATACAGTTATGCCCGTGATTGGGTTAATTGGGGGGAATACTGTTATTCCTGTGATCGGGCTACTCGGGGGGATACAGTTATGCCCGCGATCGGGCTACTCACGGTCCACTGGACCACCAGGGATATTGGACTTTGGGGGATCAGTAATGCCCGTGATCAGGGCATGGGGGCACCACCAGGTGAGGCGGGAACAGCCGATGGCCACCCACAGGTGGCAGCTGCTGTGTTGCACCCTGCAATGTGGCAGCTCACCTGTGGGTGGCCCTCGACTTGTTCCTTTTTTTTATGCTCAACTTTGTGGAGGCACAGGTAGGGGTTGCACTTGCATAACTCTGCACAGCCCGGGCTGAATATCGGGCTGTGCAGTTTTATGCATGGCACGCCCCCTCTACCTGTGCCTGCATACAATACTGATGCACCCGGCACACCGATTTTTAAATATCACATCAAGACATGGGTTGTGCATGATGCAACACCGATGCGCCCATGCACAACCCTTTGAATATCTGGGCCAAAAAATTAAACAGGAGACTCAAGAATATTTCAAAAATAATACAGATGAAGAAGTATCATTCAGTATGATTTGAGATGTGTATAAAGCTGTAATATGGGGTGTAACAATTTCTAGTTCGTCTACTACAGCAAACAAAAGAAGAAAAAAATACAGTAGATGAGATGGAGAAAAATATATTGACTATGCAACAGAAACATGCTATAACTAATAGTAATATTTACCTACAATCATTAATAAAACTTAAACATGACTACCAGGATATAATTAAAGAAAAGATGGAAAGAATAATGCTATACCTTACTTGTACTGTGTTGCACTCATTTTAAGTAATAGCATTCCTTGTACGGTTTGGTATTTATTCAATTTGTGTATCTTGCATTCCAATGTATTTTGCAACTATTCGGTATGCTACTGTATTCAGAGCATTTCAATGTATTTCTAGTTTGTGTGGTCACCTGCACCATTCTTAAGTTGTGTAATTTGTATTTGTCTATAATCTTATGTTCCATCTTTATGGCCTGGGTCATGCCTGAAAACAGTCCATGGGATTAGTGCACCTACCCGGTAAACAAATAAATAAATAAAACATGGTAAAGTCAAATACTATTCACAGTCTGATCGTAGTGGCAAATTATTAGCCTATCAGTTGCAAAAAGAAAAAGCAGAAAGATTTATCCCAGAGAGAAAATCTGAAGATAATTTGGGAAAAATATCAAAAATGGATTTAGATATTATTAAGGAATTTTTGAACTATTATACAAATTTGTACAAATCACAAAACCCTATGATAAGTAATAATACATTTCTAAATATATCAAAAATATCTATGGAACAACAAACTATTCTAGATAAACCTATTGCATATCTGGGAAAGCACCAGGTTTGGACAGCATTAGCATTGAATTTTTATAAAACAATTAAAGAAGTGTTGATTCCAAAACTTCACATCCTGTTTAACTCTTTCCTAGATAGGCTCCCTTCCTCCTTTGATGAAGCACTAGTACTAATCATCCCCAAGAAAGGGAAAGACAAAGCATTATGTTCCTCATACTGTCCAGTATCTCTGTTAAATTTAGATTACAACATTTCCGAAAAGATTTTAGCTATGAAGTTAGAAAAAGTATTGCCAAATATAACAGGGGAGCACCAGACGGGCTTCATCAGTGGAAGGAGAGTACATAATAACATAAGAAACACTTTGAATATTTTACATTCTATAAATAATAAAGAGGGCATGGTGGTATCTCTGATACCGAAAAGGCCTTTGATAAGGTTGAATGGCCTTATATGATTAAGGTATTAAAAGCAGCAAATATAGGGCAAACATTTATATCCTGGATAACTGTGATCTATAAAACTCCCAAAGCTAGAGTATTAACTAATAGCACTACTTCATCAATTTTTTTGCTACAAAGGGGAACTCAACAGAGTGCCCCTGTCATTAGAAAAGAGAAGGATAGTGATGGATTCAGATTCAGTGATAAAGGAGTATTAAAATGATTGCTTTTTGTGTATGATATTATAGACTATTTAAAAAATCCAGCAATAGAAATCATAAAAAATGTGCAGATAATTCAAGAATATGGATCACAATCAGGCTATACTGTAAACTATAAACCCCCTAAACTCTAAAATAAATACAGATAACTTTCAAGTTAAAATTCAGACACAGAGTATTCAGTATTTAGGAATCAAATTGACAAATGACATTAAGCAACTATTTCAACTAAATCTGCATCCATTAATAAATGAAATTGAAAAAGATCTGGAAAAATGGAAAGGACTACCAATATCATTGATGGACCAAATCCAGGTATTAAAATGAATGTACTGCCATGTTTTTTGTAACTATTCCAGGCATTACCTATTATTATTCCAGATGATATTTTCAATGAAATAGATAACATAATAAATAAATTCATGTGGAAAAATCAATGACCCAGATTAAAAAAATAAAAATTATATCTGAGATATGAACAGTTGGGTTTAAAAACTCCCAAACTTAAAATACTATTATTGGGTGGCAATTTTGGAACTCCTTAAAGAATTTCTCAGCATAAATCCTCCACCATGGACATATTTTGAATCAGGTAAAGAGTGTCCAGCTAAGACACAATATAACTTTTTTTAGAACTTAAATAATGAGATACTGAGAAAGATAGACAACATATTCTTAAAAGATGCTCTTAAAAACTGTAAGAAGATTTCATTTAACTCAGCATTCATAAATAGATTTATCCAGTTTGGAAGGCTTTATTACATCTGCTGAGAAACTCTCTTGTGCCCTGATAGCTTGGAAAGCTGTGTGCCACTTGTGACATCTGTTCACGGTTTCTCGGTAAGCAAGGGGGCTACCGGGCAGGAGAGTGCAGCTAGACACCTAATTGGGGCGGAGACTGCAACTTAAAAGCCCCACGTTCTTGCACTACTTGAGACTGCTGCTGCTTATTAAACAACTCTATGCTGCATCTTCTGCCCTGTTCTCCTACCTGCAGCCAGTTGGGGAGGCTTTATTACATCTGCTGAGAAACTCTCTTGTGCCCTGATAGCTTGGAAAGCTGTGTGCTGCTTGTGACATCTGTTCCCAGTTTCTCAGTAAGCGAGTGGGCTACCAGGCAGGAGAGTGTGGCTAGACACCTAATTAACAGCGGAGACTACACTTTAACAGCCCCGCGTTCTTGCACTACCTGAGACTGCTGCTGCTTATTAAACAACTCTACGCTGCATCTTCTGCCCTGTTCTCCTGCCTGCAGCCAGTTGGGGAGGCTTTATTACATCTGCTGAGAAACTCTCTTGTGCCCTGACAGCTTGGAAAGCTGTGTGCCGCTTGTGACATCTGTTCCCGTTTTCTTTGTAAGCGAGGGGGCTATCGGGTGGGAGAGGGCTGCTAGACACCTAATTGGGGTGGAGACTGATAATTGATTTTCCAATAAAACTGCACAAACATTAGCGGCTGTCCGCGGAGCGGCTGTACGCTTGAGTGGAAGTACGCAGGAGTGGTGGAGTCACTTTCGGGAGTCAACGGAGGGAGACTGCATCTAAAAATATTTTGTACTGTTATTAGTTAGCCAACTTTTCAAGTATTATATTAGGTTACTTACTGATTTAGTAGTCAGTTAATATGTGGGGTTTTCAGATATTTTTGATGTGTTGTGGTACGGGGTTATTTTTGTTAGATCATGGTCTCATATATTGTACTGACCCTATATTGGTAAATGTTTATGATTATTCATCTACTGACTATACATTTTCAAACTTATTAAGTGTTTCTACCTCCAGTTATTCTTTAATTGTAAGGAATTTGGGTAGTCTTAGTAGGAGAAATATGTATGATATGGGTTATTTTTGTTCAACATCTAGTGTGAAAATTTTGTTTGTTTCCTTGGTGCTTGGTACTATGTGGTGTATTCTACTTTTATCTGGTGATGTGGAAACAAACCCTGGGCCTTTAACTTCAAACGAAGGAAATTATGACACCTATTGGCAAACCAAAGGTTTGAGAATAACTCATTTAAATGTTAGAAGCTTTATGTCTAAACAAGCTGAAATTGAGGCCTGGCTCACTACTTATGACCCAGATATATTTAGTGTAACTGAAACCTGGTTGAAACCTTCAGTATCAGATAATCCTGTTGCTTTTGAAGGTTATAATGTAATACGGAAAGATAGGACTGGAAAAAAGAAAGGAGGGGGTATAATGGTATATTATAAATCTAAATTACAGTTAGTAGAAATGTTTCCTGATTATAAATGTAAATCTGATTTTGAATGGTTGTTATTGGAATTGAAGTTGGGTGATTGCCAAAAGTTGCGACTTTGTACAGTTTATAATCCCCCAAAAGCTGCTAAGAAAGGGTTGGATGATATTTTAGAGTTTGTGGCAACTATTCAATCAGGTAGTGATCTTTTGATTACTGGAGATTTTAACATTCATTGGGATCCTAGAAATGATCCTTCTATTGAGATATTATTGACTAATGTTGGATTGTCTCAGCTCATTAGTTCATTTACTCGTATGAATATGAATAGTTAGAATCATACAATTTTGGACTGGGTTCTTGTTAATAAACAGGTAAACATTTCTGGTGTTGGTGTATTACCTGATGTAATAAGTGACCACTTGGCCACTTATTGCATATGGAGATCTAAAAGACCTAAATTACCTCCTAGGTTCATATCATATCATAAGTTTGTTAATGAGGTTAGTGGTGATCTTCTTATTGATTTACAGAATATTGATTGGACTTATTTGGATGCAATCCCAGATGTAAATATTGCTGTTGATTATTTTACTTCCACCCTTTTGGGGTTACAAAATAAATATTTTCCTAGAGTGGTTAGGAGAGTTAGAAGCTCACTTAATAAATGGATTACTGCCCCTTTGTTACATTTAATTAAATTGAGAGATGCTGCTTGGAAATTGTATAAGGTAACTAAGTCAATGACAGATTTTAATAGCTGTAGGAAGCTTAGAAATGAATGTAAAATAAAAATTAGGCAAAGTAAATCTAGTTATTTTCAAAAACTACAAACTTCTGGTTTAAATAATCTGAAAATGTTTTGGTCTTCTATCAATTCTTTAATTAATCCATCAAGATAAGAATCCATTGGGGCTTTTAGTAAGGATGGTCAGGTAATTTCTGATGTGCAGGTTATTTGTGATTCTTTTTTGGACAAATTCCTTGACTTGTCTAGGAATACGCAAGCCTTTACTCAGGACCTGTGTACAGACAGACAATCTCATGTTGTTTCCGAATTTGGTTCTTTTTCTTTTTCATTCATTGAACCATATCGGGTTTATTATCTTCTGAAACACATGCCAATTTGTTCAAGTGCATGTGAACTTGAAAACTCGGTTTTTAAAATTGATTTCTGAATATATTACTTATCCACTTACTTCTATTTATAATTTGTCTTTGCTTACTGGATGTTTCCCTGATGTATGGAAACATACAGTAATCAAACCCATTTATAAATCTGGTGATAGAATGGATATGGACAATTATCATCCTATTTCTCTTTTGCCACCTTTGGGTAAAATTTTTGAAAGACTTGTGAATGAGCAGTTTACTACCTATTTACAAGAAAATGGTCTTAGGACTCCTGATCAGTACGGGTTTCATAAGTATCATGGGACGGGGACGGCCTTGGCCAGGTTCACAAACCACACCAGTGTGGCTATGGATGAGGGTCTACCCACTGGTGCTGTGTTCATGGACCTGTCCAAGGCCTTTGATTTAGTAAGTCGTCCTTTGCTGATTAGGACACTCCAAAGTTATGGTATGACAGAGATTGCTGTTGATTGGTTTCATAGTTATTTGTATGATCGTCCACTTAAAGTAGGACTAAATGGAGCTTTCTCAACTAGTAAAATTTTGTTACAGGGGGTGCCTCAGGGGTCCGTTTTGGGCCCTTTGTTGTTTACGGTATTTGTGGATGTTGTTCCATCTTTATTGAGTGATACACATTGTCTGATTTATGCAGATTATATTATTCTGTATAAAAGTTCAATTTCTGTTGAATTTATAAATAAGTCCTTAAATAAGGACTTTGCTATTTTATGTGGGTGGTTAAAAGGGAATTGTTTGGCATTAAATAATTCTAAAACAAAATGTATGCTTTTTGGATCTAGCATTAGATTAAACAGATCTCAGAATTTGTCCATCTTTGACTTGATGGGTAATAGGATGGAGCAGATAAAACTATTTAAATATCTTGGAGTCCTGTTAGATCAATATTTAAAATTTTCTGATCATGTAATATGTATTTCTCATCAGATAAATCAGAGAATTGGTGTATTATTCAAGTTTCAATCCTGTTGACTTTACCAGCAAGACGTGCAATAGCAGAGGGTGTCTTATTATCAAAGTTGAATTATAATGCATTTCTTTTTACTAACTTGTCTAATAGTCTGTCTGATATTAATACCGCACTAGAATACTTCATTAAATCTTTCAACTCTGCATGCGACTTATACACCCCAGTAAAAAAAACGTAAAACCAAAGCGCTATCAAATCCATGGATTACTGCCAAACTACTTGCCGAGCTCAAGGTTCGGGACCACCTCTGGGCAGTTGCCAGAGACACAGGCTCACCTCATGATACCCTAAAATACAAGCAGGCACGAAATAGATGTACTCTACAAATTAGGCAAATGAAGAGCCTATTTCAAAATGCCCTTGAATCCACCTGGGGTGATGGAAGAGCTTTTGGGACAACATCCAAAACATAATGGGTAAACAATCAAAATCGTCACCTACCATTATGAAAGTTGATGGATCCACCACTCTTGACCCAAAGTCATTGCAGATGAGCTTAATAAGACATTCACAGACCTTAGTGGGGTCCTTCCCCAAATTTCTTCTCGGACTTACCTGTGCCTAGCCTAGTATCACAAAAACCCCTCGTGACAAACCACAATTTTACTTCAAGAAAATCAAAGTGCACGAAGCACACAAGTACATAAGAAAGGCCTGCTCCAAATCCAGAACAAGTAGTGACACGCTAGACCTAAAAATCCTGTCTCTCACCCTGGATGAAGTAATTCGCCCCCTTGCAAAAATTCTTAATCTGTCACTTTGCCAAAGTCAATTTCCCAACAAATGAAAATCTGCCATAGTTACGCCAGTGCACAAAGGGGGAGACAAAACCTCAACAGGAAACTATCGACCAATATCAATACTCCCTCCCCTCTCCAAAGCACTTGAACGAATAGTGGCAGACCAACTCTCTGATTACCTGGACAAATACAATCTACTCTGTAATCAACAGCACGGCTTTAGGAAAGGACATAGTACAACAACAGCCTTACTTGATTTCTCTGGAGAAGTCCACTCAGCCCTGGACAAAGGGTGCCAAACAGGTGCAGTCTTTATCGATCTTACAAAAGCTTTCGACACAGTCCATCATGGCCTACTTACCTCCCTACTTTCTAGCCTAGGCCTGGCCGAAGGTCCTTGTGCTTGGGTAAAAAGTTACCTGTCCAATCAGTCACAGGCTGTAAAAATCTCTAATGAACTCTCCGACTTCAAACCAGTTCTCTCGGGTGTACCACAGGGATCAATTCTTGGACCGCTCCTCTTTAGCCTGTTCCTTAACTCCCTCCCAGATATCTGCCAGGAGAAAATAATCTTATACGCTGATGATGCTGTATTCTCTCTTCCCACAAGGATCCAAACTCCCTACGAAAAAGCCTGCAACTTGCTTTCTCTAGTGTTGAAAGGTGGTTCCTGGATAGTAAACTTGTGCTAAACCACAATAAAACAAAATCCATGCTCTTCTCCAATCACCAAAACAAAAATAGGCATACTCCACTCACCATACAAACCTCTGCGGGAATTACACTGGACCAAGTAAATACTTTCAAATACCTTGGCATCACTTTTGACCAAGGGCTCACCTTTGCAACCCACATTGACAACACTTCGAAAACAGTGAACCAACGCCTTGGAATACTATTCCTAACGTCAATTTCTAAATCAAGCGGCATTGAGAATAGCTATACAGAGTTCCATAATCTCAATCATTGACTATGGCCCTATTATTTATGGCTCGGCTACCTCCACTGCTCTAAGGCGTATCTCAATCACTCTAAATAAGGCCTGCCGGCTCCTCATGGGGGCTCAAAGACTGACTCACATGTGTGATCTGTACTATGAATCAGGCTGGTTGAAGCTATCAAATCGTCTTATTTATCTCACCTGCACAATGGCAAAAAAATCTATCTTGGGACTGACTCCATTATGTATTCAAAACCTACTCTGACTGAATCCTGGTTCACGACCCTCCACCAGATCTGAACGCCAACCTTTCCTGGTTCCAAGATGCCGGACTACACAGGGACAAAGATCTTTCGCATACGGGGCCCCGACATGGTTCAATGCGCTTAGTCCACCTACTCTATCCTCAACCTCGCTTGAAGCTTTCAAATCCATGCTCTATGCCCACCTCACCACCACTAGCAACTGTGATTGCACTAGATAAAGACTACTACTCCTCATGTCCATCCTCACATCTGAGGCCTCTTCCTCCCTGACTAATGAACCCTCTGGTACCTCTACTACTTCCTGTCTCCCACCCAAACTCACTCCCCTCCTTTTTTCCTGTCCCCTCTCACTTACTCTCCCGCTCACCACCTTTCCCTCCTCTCTAGCCTCCTTTTGGCGCCTAATGATCACCCTCTCCCTAGAAGTTTCCTTAACCTCAAAATTGTCTACTCGCTTGAACCTGTTATAGCTTTTTTTTCTATGAAACTTAAAAACGTTACTGCCTTAAACTGTTAATAGCAAATTTATGATGTAACTTTCCTGTCTGGTTTTACCTGTAATGTGTATCGTGCTTTGTTAAATGTTCTTTGTGACGTGGAACCTTTGTAAAAGAGCCCTGGCTCAAAGGTATTAATTCCTAGACTAATAAACTAAACTAAACTAAATAGAGAGTTATCTCTCCTTACTAATGTGTTTCATGGTATTTATAGATTTACTTTTAAGTTATCCTGTTCTACTCATCATTGTGAGCTGCATAGGTTATCTGCATGGCTTCCTCCCAGGATGAGTTGTCTATATAGTCTATGTTTACTAACAGATAAAGTTCTTCTTCAAGGTACAGATTCTCCATTATATTCACTTTTACATATTAAAATAAATTCATGGGAACTTCACTCTGATCAACAAATTAAGTTAAATGTCCCAAAAGCTAAGACTAAAATGGGGGATGGTTCGTTTACTTACTCTGCTGCTAAAAATTGGAATGAGCTTCCTATTGTTTTATATGAAAATGTTTGTCATCAAACTTTTAAAATTAGGTTAAGAAATTATTTTTTCACTAAATTGCATTGTTGCTGTTTTTGATGATTATTTTATATTTATTTATTTGAATATTTGTTATTTGGTAATGTATGTTTAGTGTTATATAGTATTGTGTTGTGAGTTTTGTTAATTGTAAACATCTAGACTATATATATTCAGTCCCTGGGTCATACATGAAAACAGGCCTTTGGCTCATTGTACTTACCCAGTAAACAAATGTTTAAAATAAAAATAAAAATAAAAGTAGCTGATTTTTTTTGACAACCGCACTATGAAATCATTCCAGCAATTACAGGCACAATATGGAGTGCCTCAGAATATGTTGTTTTTAATTATTTACAAATTTGTACAGTAATTAAAAATGTAATAAATAAAAATAAGTTAAACTTTGAACCTAACCTGTTTTTTCGATACTATTGTAAAAAATAGAAGGAGGACTAAATTAATGTCCAATATATCTAAAGTATTTATAGAGTCTAAGGAAAATAAGCTACAGAATCTAAGAAATAAATGGAAGAAAGATTTACAGATAGCCATTACTGAACATAAATGGGAATTTATTTGTAAAAAATGGAAGAGTACTATTAATAATAATGTGAATCAGATTCAGTGTTCCATAATTGATAGAATTTATGATTCATCTTACTTACAGAATACATTTAATAGTTTAATATCTGCTTATTGTAGTAGAGGATGTGGAGAAATTGTTAATTCATTACATGTCTTAGTGTAATGTCCTAAAATTTGGACATCTTGGAATCAAGTATTGACAACTATTAATAGGGATCAAACTGATATTTGAACCAGAACGTTGTATGCTAAATACATTGTCTCTACAACAATTACCTAAAAAACAATTATAGACATTTTTATATATAGCTCAAAGAATACTAAAAGATGTATTACATGATTATGGAAAAGTACAAAGATTCCTGAAATGGCTGTCTGGAAATATTTAATATTAGAAACTACAAAATATAAAATGATAATGATAATGATAATCTTGGGAACTATGATCAAATTTGGGAGCAAATGCATAAAGCTCTATTACAAGATAAGATTTGAATGCAAATAAGAGGAGTTGTATTGTATAAGGATTACTGACTAACAAATTGCAAATGGTATGACATCTTTTTTTATCAGAGAAGAAGTTGTTTTTGAAATACAAATTCCTTTGCATATTATTTCTGTATTGATAGTGTTGTACTCTACTAATGGTTGGGAGGTGATATCTAATCATATGTGATGAAATGAAATATTATATGTATATGGTATATTTAAATCAAATCAATACAAATATTTATTAAAAAAAGAGGACATGGATGTTAGGGGAAATTGACTGCTAGGGGGAGATTCAAGAGGGACGTGAAAAAGTTTTATTTTATAGAAAGGGTGGTGGAGCCATGGAACAATCTGCCAGCTGATGCGGTGAGCACCAAAACTATTAATGGTTTCAAACACAGCCTGGACAAAGTGTAGGATTTAGTGGTTGCTCAGGGTAGCAGCAGTGGGGCAGGGAGCATGGGGTGGATAGTATGGGTTGGAACCCTGTATGGACAATAGGTCCTGGGTTTATTAGGGTTGATGGGCACACTAGATGGACCAGTGGTCTTTTTCTATTGCCATTGTCTACGTTTCTATGTTTTTTATGAAAGGTGCTAGATCGATGACACTTGAGCAAAAGTCTTCTGTTTCTCCACATGGCAGGTGCAGCCCAGGTGACCACAGCATAAGCTTCCCTATCAATGAGCCTCAAGATTGTCATGGACGGACCACCCCAGTAAGTGAAAGAGTTGTTGAGACTCCATATTTTTATTTATTTTATTTATTATATTCTCGGATTACAAATACCTTTGAGCAGAAACTGCTCGTTTACAAAGGTTCCACATCAAAGGATGAGGGTCAACATACATACAGAGGTAGTAAAAGAATGCACAATAAACAACCAAAACAACTAAAAGAAAAAATAAAGATACTCGGTTTTAACATACTTTGAGATAATATTCATAAAACGAGCAGCTTGAGTAGGCGCTGGCTGCGGTAACAATAAGAGAAGAGGCACCATAGGCAGTTAGTATTGCAGGCATGCGACCGGGAGAGGAAGTTGGCAGGCTAATGAGCCACTGTCTGATGGTAGTGGAAAATGTCTTGTACCAGTGGAGATGTGAAGCAGGAAAGGAGTCACAAGGAAGGCCCAGTGCCAGAGGGAATGAGATTGGGAAAGGGCGGGCTGTGAGTCATGAGTAAGCTGGGAGGTGTTTAGAGAGATCTCTGTTCAACAAAGCAGTCACATTGAGTGGTAGAGGTGAAGTAAAGTTTGAGATTCCTTTTGAAGGGTCCAAGTGTAGTAGAGGAAAGTGATTCTTTATCGAGGGAATTGAACCATTGAGCAGCTCTATAGAAAAAGGACCTCTGACCCATGGAGGTACGACATCTGGGAACCTGAAAGGTTAGAGATTGGGCACCACGTGTTTGTTGAGTGCCACTGTAGGTAGTAAGGAGTGAGCTGACACCAGGTGGCATGAGACCAAGGAGAATCTTTTTGGTAAGTAAGCAGGTCTGGTATTGTATTCTGCTGCATAGGGGTAGCCAGCTGGCCTGTGCATAGAGGTCACAGGTGTGAGTCAGTCAGGCTTCACCTGTCAGTAGCCTACAGGCTTTGTTGAGAGCAACTGAGATCCTGCAGAGGGCACTTGTTGGGGCAGAGCCATAGATGGCAAGGCCATAGTCAATGATAGAGGTGACAGAGCTGTAGATGGCTAGTTTAAGGGCATCTGCAGGCATACAGTGCTTGTGTTTGTGTAGTAGTCCAATCCGTATATTGGCGGTCTTGGCAACAGTGTCAATATGCCGAGTGTAGGAGAGGGTACTATCCTGGATAATACCAAGGTACTTGAACTCCTTGACATGTTCGAGTGGGTTCTCAGCGTGCTTCTTGATGGTGAGGGACAGAGAGTTGTGCCTGCTCTGTCGGTTACAGAAGGACATGACTTTAGTCTTGCTGTGGTTCAGGACAAGTTTATGAGAATTGAACCAGTCTTCGATGCGATTGAAGTCGAGCTGCAGCTGGGATTCAAGGACTGTAATGTCATGGTGGCTGGAAAACAGGACTGCATCATCTGCGTATAGTAATATTTTTTGGTGGCAGGCACTGGGGAGATTGTTGATGAAGAGAGAGAAGAGTAGAGGGCCCAGAATAGACCCCTGGGGGACTCCGGAGCGGACCGGTTTCTCATCCGAAGAGATCCCTGCAATCCTTACATGTTGGATCCGATTATCAAGGTAGCTGGTGAGCCATGGAAGGGCATCGCTGGAGATCCCAATGGAGGACTGTTGCTTGAGCAGTAGGGGGTGGTTAACTGTGTCGAATGCCTTGGTAAGGTCTATAAATACTGCCCCTCCACATTCCCTTGTCAAGCATGGCATGGATGAAGGTTGTAAATTCCAGTAGTGCAGTGGTGGTGCTGTGCCTTTTCTGAAGCCATGCTGCTCTGGGCACTGTACATTGTACTTATCCAGGAATTCAACTAGTTGGTCCGACACTATTCGCTCCAGCGCTTTGGATAGTGGGGATAGGAGTGAGATAGGTCTGTAATTGGTGTGCAGTGTCCTATCTCCACTTTTGTGAACTGGTGTGACCGTGGCTTTCTTTCAGAGAGAGGGGAAATGGCCCAAACTAAGCGAGAGATTAAAGATCTTTGTAAGTGGTTCTAAGATTTCATCGAGGACTTGTGCCAGCAGTTTCAGGTCAAGGGAGTCACCACTGTACCCTTGTTTGCCGATGGCCTTTTGAATGTATTTTCTAGCTACTTGTGGTGGGACCTCCTTAAAAAAAAACTTTGGGGTTGTACATTCTAGTTGGGGGGTAACTTGGGAGGAGCTGGAGGGGAGGTCGTTGAAAAAATTTGGTGGAAGGACACTGTCCAGGTTTGTAAATGCATTATTAAAAGTGCTGGTGATGATACCTAGGTCGAGTGTAGGAGTGCCATGAAGGTTGAGCATAGTGGGTGGTGCTTTAGGATCCTTGCCTGTGAGTTCTTTCATGTTGTTCCAGAATTTGTTTCCCTGGCCCCAAGAGTTGGTCAGAGCCTCTTTGTAATAGCTACGTTTAGCATTCCGTATTCTTCGAGTGCAATCATTTCTGGCTGCTTTGTATAATTGTATGTTTACTTGCATCGGAGTTGCACGAGCACAATGCCAGAGGTGGTCTCTGTGCTTGAGCAGAGTTAAAAGGTCAGTAGTAACCCAGGGGTTGGTCTGTCCTTTGACCTTCATCTTTTTCACTGGTGCATAGATGTCACAGGCTTCGTTGAAATGTTTGATAAATAGGTCCAGAGCTTTGTTGGTGTTATTGAGGGAGTCAAGCACTGCCCAGTTCAGCCTGGTTAGATGGGATTTTAACAGCTGGAGGTTCCCTTGTTTGATAACCCTGGCATAAATAAGCTTGGGAGGGGGCTTGTGGTATTTGTTTGACCAGGAACAGATGACAGGTGAGTGGTCACTTATTGTATCTTGGAGTACAGAAACATTGGAGATGCATTCAGGGTGGTTAGATAGAATCCAGTCTAGAAGCGTAAGGGAGCCTGTCCTATAGTTACACCTAGTGGGGGCATTGACCAGTTGAGTGAGGTGATGCGCCGCGGCTGCATCCTTATAGGTAGCAGCCTCAGCGGAAAGCCAGTTAATGTTAAAATCACCCATGATTATGGTTTCAGAATTCTGTTGCTGGACCCTTAGACATTCCATGATGCTATGGAAGCCAGCAGCCTGGTCTCTTGGGCGTAGGTAAACCGAGATGACAGTGAGTTCCTTGTTATGTGCACCAAGGAGGATTTTGATTGTGAGGACCTGAGAGGAGTTGCTCAGGCTGGGGGATGGGATGATGTGACCCATAAGGGTATCCTTAAGATAGATGGCGCAGCCCCTGCCCCACTTAGCAATCCTGTCTTGCCTGAAAATGCAGTAGCCAGGGATAGAGACTGAGGTATCAGGGATTTTAGGGCTTAGCCATGTTTCCACAACTGAGAGGACATCAGGGTTGTGCTGTAGGATACATGTTTGGAGGGAGTCAAGTTTGTTGAGGATGCTGCAGGCATTGATGGATGCCATGGTGAGTGTCCCTGTCCTTCTGCTTGGTGCCACTGCTGGCTGCCCAGGTGGTCCTGGGTTGGGGTGAACATTTCCTGAGAGCAGAAGCAGCATAAGGAGAATTTGTAGGAGAAAGATTTCAGCATCTTGTAGATACCTGGTGGTTAAGTCATAAGCCAAAAGAAATGATCAACAGCTGAGGTCCAGAGTCACAGAATGTGTTAGAATTCCTGCAGGTGATGAACTGTGCCTGTGCATATGCAGGATGTGAAATCCTTTTGTCTGCATGCTTCTTTGTCATTCAAAGAGGTTGTTGAAAGCCAACATACAGATCATGGAGCAGGTCAGACGAAAATGTGGATTCAAGCAGACTTAGAGTCACTGAGTTTGTCAGACTTAATTGCTTGACTTATGTTTTGCTTGGGATAGCTTCCAAAAAGTTGATTTTTAAATGAAAAATGCAGATACCTGGTAGTGATGTTTTGCAGAAATCCAGTTCAGGAGACTTTCATGGATGTAGTGAGCAAGAATGGTGTAGTTACTCCAGGCAGAAAACCATGTAAATCCACAAAAACTAAGCTACAGACACAGACAAGCAACCACTACAAACATACCTCCAGCAAAAGATAGATATCTTTTCATTATTTGATCTCTCACAAAAGACTATGAACAAGGATGCTAATTAGTGTTGGTTTGTGATGGAGATTTTGTGCTGTGGACACCTGCTCATTAGAAAGTGGACTGAGATTACCACAGCTCATTTCACATGAGTCACTGCATGCTGACCATCAGATAATAACAGCTGTTGGCAACTACCAACCTGAGCTGGATGGTGACCTAGATGTGAAAGGCCCTGTAACCAACTGACAATCTATTAAGACATCCTGTCACCTATAATTTTGCATTTGTCACATCAGTTAAACTTTATTTTTAAGTGTCAGTTAACAGCACTGTAGTTACAGTGTAACTACACTGTAACTTTATTACAATTGCTGTGTGGTTGCATGCAACAAACATGTAACTACAGTGTAATTACCTGGATGCATGTAATTAATGATTAGTTACACTGAAATACCCATTTAAAATAAAGGGTACCTGCCACATCATAGTCTATTGCCAGAAAAATGATGGTAATGCTAAAGAAAGAGAGAGGATTTTCACTCCATAGCATTTTTAAGCAATATAAATAGGCAAGCTGTTAAGGAGGAAGCTGCTGTTTGAACAGAAACATATACAATTACTGTACTTGATTTTAGTTAATGGTATTTGAAAAATGGTATCATAATACGAGAGTCCCTCTGTTAAATAACAAATATGTTTGCTGATATATGGCACTAAAGTGTTGGAATTATAGTAACAGGAAAAAAATCAGTGTCAATATAATACATTTTGCCCCAAGGTATAAGTGACTGTGTAATTCATTTAACATGTATTTCATGCTGATGTAGATAATGAAATGAGACACTCATGTTTCAAAATGCAATTCATTATGGATTATGTTTTCAAGTGTCAACTGTGATTAATAACATAGTGTAACTCATTGATGTACTGTATGTGAATCCAAAGCCTTAGACCAAATGTTTAATTTTCTTTCCTAACAGACTGTCAGTATATGCTAGGTCACTAATTAACAATGACCAGGGAGCTACCTCTGCTGTTTCAACTATGTTACCAGACTGGCTTAATGTGGCCTTGCTAAGGATTTTAGTAAGTGCCTGCTGTAGTTTGTAAGGCATAGGGTTTGAACCATGCCATCAAGTTCCACAGATGGCAATTTCTGCCTTCAATTAAAAACTTACTTTATGTGAAAAAGATAACCACACCACCTGCTTTCACAGTTCCATACAGTTTCAATAGCCTCCCAGGATGCCTTTGAGTATGTTTCAAAAGTTGCCGCAGTACGTATTCTGATATTTAACTAAGCATGAGTCACATTTAGAGCTATGCAATCACACCCATTCCTAATTAGCTCCTTAACACCATTGGGAAAACTGAAAATTTTAAGAGTTAAACACAATTCAGTCTACATGCATGTTTCATATGTTTTCTGCAATTCTTTCCTCTTTTTCTTTATTATTGAGGACAGTTGCATGAAAAAAAGATCACTGTCCCCTAGACTGCATCTTCTCTGGCTGCTTATCTACACGTGATAAAATAATCCTTTTTTTATGACAGCACAATCATCTCCAAAGTATCATATTGTGATATCATAAGCATAGAATTGTGATGTCAAGTGTAGACAAGCACAGAGTCAAGAAGATACAAATACTGTTTTTGTACAAATGCCCTTAGCAAAAAAGAAATACAAGCAAGAATTACAGGACTTAAATGAAATAGAAGTTGAAGTGTTTCTGAATATTATATTCTCTAAAGTTTTCTCAGTGGTGTCAAGGACTCCTTTAAACGGAACTTGTTATGCTCCACTACGGCATATAACATACCTGGTCTCCACAGTCAGTGAATTAGGTGGTTGCTTTTTTTTTTTAAATGGAAGATAATATCAAGCATTGAGTCCCATTGTAGCAGGCCCATGTATGTCATCAGTATGACTTTGTTGCTCCTGAAACATCTTTACAGATCTCGGGCTAATCCCTCTGCCTCCACTTTGTGAAGTTTAGGGATGGTGTTGGGAGGAGATATCAGATGCAATTGTAACTCCTGTACTATTATCATTGATGGTTACTGTTTCATTGTAACCATCAGTCAAAAAAGTGAAGCTAGTAGACCAACTCTTCTGCCCATCTCTGGTCACTTCCCTGGGGGAAGTTAAAGATCACATGACTCTAAGAAGAAAAGAAAGGTAGTTTCCTCTGTGTCATGGCCAACTTTTCCCATAAAAAAAATAGATCCATGAAGCCCACTCCCAGGGCACACCTAGGAATGAGGTGTCACAGCTCAGTGTGCTGCACCTGGTCAGAAGGCACAAATACATGAATTTAAGTCAAAAGTTCTTTACCTTTACTTGTATGTATTGTTCAGTGGCACAGAATATTTTAGGTTGCTTTTGTGTTTCTTGCTTTAGTAACAAAATGCTTTAAGCAGCAGCATATGTTAGTCGCAAAAATTTCATCATATAATTTTTTTGCAAAATGATGATGGGCAGTGGGGAATGGGGCTGCAAGCACTCTATGGAGCAACTATTAAGATCAGGTAAGGGGGCTGCTTACATGCACTAATGTTATCTTTACAGGCATGTATATATGTGTTGGACTTATATGTATCAGCAAGTTACGACCCTAGCTTTGCAAGTTGAATTACTTTTTATTCCACAGATGAAAAAAATAATTTTATAGCTAAAATACAGTAGAAATATAGAAACATAGAAGTTGACGGCAGATAAGGACCGCAAGGCCCATCCAGTCTGCCCATTTTTTCTACCTTATGAATGTGCCATATTCCTGTACTCTGTCAATGGCCTATCTATTCATACACATCCATACTGCTCCCTTATGCCTATCCCATGCCTGTTTGAAGACCTGCACTGTATTCATATCAACCACTTCCTGAGGAAGGCCATTCCATGCATCCACCACCCTTTCTGTGAAAAATAACTTCCTCACATTACCCCTTAATCGGACTCCCTCTAATCTCATGCTGTGTCCTCTTGTCCTGCTATTTTTCTTATATTGAAACATGTTAGACTCTTTCACCTTGTTAATGCCCTTAAGATGTTTGAATGTTTCAATCATATCACCTCTCTCCCCCTCCTCTGCTCTAGGGTATACATATTGAGCTCCATTAATCTGTCCTCATATGTTTTCTGATGCAGCCCCTGCCCTTCTCTGGACAGCCTCCATCTTGTTAATGTCCTAGTACTCCAGATGGGGCCTAACCACTGTCTTATAAAGAGGGATTATTACCTCCCTCTTACGACTTGCAATACCCCTACTAATACACCCCAACATTCCTCTAGCCTTAACTACTGCTTTAGTGGTCTGCTTGGATGACTTCAGGTCATCGGTGATGATGATGCCCAAGTCTCTTTCTTCCCTTGTGATTGTCAGCAACTCCCCTCCCAACCTATAGGTGGCTTCAGGGTTTCTCTTCCCTATGTGCATCATCTTGCACTTCTTTGCATTAAATCCCACTTGCCACTCTTTTGACCATTTTGCCAGTTTATCCAGATCTCTTCTCATTCTGCCCACCCCATCTGGATCATCTTCTCTGTTGCAGATCTTGGTGTCATCTACAAACAGACAAACCTTCCCCTCCAGTACATCTGCAATGTCACTGATGAAGATATTGAAGAGGGCTGGCCCCAGGACTGATCCTTGAGGTATCCCACTAGTGACTTGCATCTCTTCTGACTGTATACCATTTACCACCACTCTTTGGTTTCTGCCCGCCAGCCAGTTTGCCACCAAGTTGACTAACTTCTGACCCATCCTGAGTCTACCCAGCTTATTAATCAATCTTCTATGTGGAACAGTATTAAAAGCTTTGCTAAAGTCAAGATAGGCGACATCAGCTGCATCCCCTTGGTCTACTACTCCGGTTACCCAGTCAAAGAAATCTATGAAATTAGTTTGACAGGTCCTTCCTGTTGTAAACTCATGCTGTCTTGGTTGCTGTGCTCCTATGGATTACAGGTGTTGCACTATCCTTTCCTTAAGGAGTGCTCCATAATCTTGCCAACTAGTGAGCTAAGACTGACTAGTCTGTAGTTCCCTGCCTCCTCCCTACTACCACTCTTGGGAAGCGGGTTCACTTGAGCCCTTCTTCAGTCTTCTGGGACCTCTCCTGTGCTCAGAAACTCACTAAATAGTTCTGCTAATGGCTCTGCTAGTTCCACCCTTAGCTCCTTTAGTACCCTGGGATGTATGCCATCAGGTCCCACTGCCTTGTCCACCCTGAGCTTAGCGAGCTCTTGTAGGATACTTTCTTTTGTGAAGGGAATAGTGCACACCTCCCTCCTCCCTGTGTCCATGGTGCTGAGCTGTGGGCCCTGCCCTACCTTCTCCTCAGTAAATATTGAGCAGAAGTATCTGTTTAGGATAGATAATTTTCCTTGGTCCTCCTCCACACACACACACCCTTATTCCCTTTGATCTTAGCAATATCCCCTTTGGACTTTCTCCTTTCACTAATGTATCTATAGAAAGTCTTGTCCCCTTCTTTTACTGTTCGTGCTAGTGTTTCCTCAATTTGGACCTTTGCCTACCTTACTGCCTTTCCTGCTTCCCTTAGGGACGTTTGGTATGCCTCCCTGTCTTCGTCCCACTGCATTCCTTTATATTTCCTAAAGGCCAGCCTTTTGGCTCTGGCCTTTTCTATTTAGTTATTTATTGAAAATGTTTCACCAGGAAAGGCACACTGAGCAAAAAGATACTCGTCTCACGGTGCAACCTGGGGGGGGGGTTACAAGGGAGGAGGGTATACATACAACAGTCAGTAGGTTGAACTTGGAGTGGAGCAATACAAACAATTGTTACATAACTGAGTGAGATTACTTGCGAACTTGTTACATGAGGAGTACAGTACATAACATGAGCCTCAAGGAAAGTGGCATACATAATTGAGTACACATCAAGGACTATATGTGATTACATAAGTGCCAGTAATAGAGATTGAACTGAAGCAAGATGCACCAAGTTGGCAGCGGGAAATGGAAGTTGGAGATTGGGGCAAAGGAGAGGTGGCAGGACTGTATAGTAAACACTGGGGTATTTAGGGGGGTTGATTTAGGGAAGATGGTGGGGGAATGAGAAGGGAGACAGTAGAAGTGAATGAGACAGTAAGTGCATTGGTTGTTTAGGGCAATGTATAAGCCAGACAATTAGGCGAAGGCCGAGCCGCTGGTCAGGCACGTAAGGAGGAGGGGATCGGGGTTCTGCTACTGTTTTTGAGAACCAAAGTGGTTTCCTCCTCCTTTTGCTCTTGCTTTTCCCTCTAACACAGTGGGATGTTGCTTCAAGCATTGCATACTTAATGCTTGCCCATTTTGCCTGTACCCCTTCACCTGTATTTTTTCTTGCCAGGGCTAGTTTAACTCTGTTGGCCATCGTATCAAAGTCAGCTCCTCTGAAGTCCCATATTTTTACCTTGGAATGGGATGATTTAGTTCTAGTGGCCAAATTGAATCATACCATGTGATGGTCACTGGCCACCAAGTGACCTTCTACCTGGAGATCGGTGCTCTTTTCCCCATTAGTCAGTACTAGATCTAGGATAGCCCTGTCTCTTGTGGGTTGTTGTGCCAGTTGTTTGAGGCCCTCCCCTGCAGGGAATCCACTATGTGTCTAGTTCTGCTGGATGTTCCTGCTGGTATTGATCAGTCTGTATCTGGCATGTTGAAGTCTCCCATTATCAGAACCTCCTCTTTAGCTGTCATGTTTTGTATATCTTCTAACAGCAATGTATCTATGTCCTCCCCCTGGTCTGGAGGTCTGTAGACAACCCCAGTTCATATGGCTGTCCCATTTCCTCTTTCCAGGCTGACCCACAGTTCTTCTGGCTCCTTATACGAATTCTGAATTTCTGTAGCTTTGATATTTTCATTGATTTAAAGGGCCACCCCCTTCCCGCACCTCAGTCTCTTCTGAACAGTACATAGCAGGGTACTGAAGTCTTCCAAGTGTGGTTACTGGTGAACAATGTCTCACTAATGGCTACTATGTACATTTTAGCCTCTGTCATTGTCTGCAGGTCTGGGATCTTGTTTCCCAGACTGCTGGGATTTGTGTACATGATTTTCCATTGGCCAGATTTTGGTGTGTTAGTTGTTGAGCGAGGTCCGGCATTTCCCCAGTGCATTGTATCAGGAGCCGGAACTTTTTCCTTACCTGATGATGAAATACAAACATGCTGAACTCTTGCTCAATCACTAGTTGAGGAGGGAGAGGTGTTCTTCCCATTCGATGTATCAGATGCTGCACCCCTCTCCCCATTTGCTAGTTTAAATATTCTGCAAAGATGTCAAACTTCTGCCCCAATGCACTGACTCCCTCCTTAGTCAGATGCAGTCTATCGAATTTAAAGGTCTTTCGCTCCCAAAACCGTTGCCAGTTACCTACAAATTTGTGTCCTTTTTCCTGGCACCAGCCCTTGAGCCACATGTTTAGCTCCCCTATCTCCCCTTCTCTGACCTTCTGTCCATCTGCCCCCCCCTCTCCCAGACCAGCAAGATCTCAGAGAAGGAGATGCCAGATGAAATCTATGACAGTTCATCTCTCAGTCTGGTCAAGTGTTCCTTGGTCTCCACAACTGACCGGCTGGCGAGATTATTAGTCCCTATGTGTACCAGGATGTCAGTGTTTTCTCCTGCTTCCTACATGATTTTAGAAATGCGGTCAGTGTCTCTCCACACTGATGTACCTGGGAGACATCTGACCATAACCCCCGGCTGGAGGTAGGTATCAACTCCACAAATCGTGGAGTCTCCTATGATCAGAAGTGTTTTGGATTTCCTTTTTGCTTTTTTTGTTTTGGTCCCTGTTTTGGGTGACTTTTGTTGCACTAGCTCCTGTGCTGCAGTGTCCTGCTCTGCAGTGTCCTCTGCCCCTTTGTTTGATTTCAGAGATAGAGGCAGATACCTGTTTGTAGTTTTTATGTGGTTTGTGGAAGTGATACGTTGGAGAACATTGAGTGATGGCGCACCCGATTTGACCCTCCTAACCACCTTTCAACCTCCTGGACCAACTACCCTCTATGGTCGCGGTGCTTCAGTTGGATGTTGAGAAAATGGAGGGTGGTTCTTATATTTCCTCCTGAATATGCAATTTGAGGTGTGCAATCTCTGCCCATGCTGCCTGGAGCTGAGCCCTTAGATCTCCAATGGTCCAGCATGTTTATTGTTTATTTAGATCTAGGATTACAATTACCTTTGAGCCAAGGCTCTTTTACAAAGGTTCCACATCAGGAGAGTACATACATGTTAAACAAGGGTATACAACATTAAAGAGAGCATACAACAATATTCATCAGTTCAGGTACGGCATCACGGTAAATAGGATACATGAATAACACATACAAGGAATCATTTCAGAAACCTAGAAGAAATCAGGGAGGAAGGGTGAGAGGATGGGGGATAGCAGCTGAAAAAGAGACTAGAGCAGCTCATGGCATTGTCAAAGAACATCAGAGGGAGGTGGTTGATCTCAATGGGGAAGGGGGAAGTTAGGGATAGCAGTCACATGAGCTGGAGGCCATGAGATGATGATGGAGGCTTGATTTGAATATGCCCAGTGAGGAGATAGAGGTGATGTGAGCGCTGAGGGCATTCATCCAGCTGGGTTCACGGTGTGCAAAGGATCTTTGGCCCAGAGTGGTGTGGCACTGGGGTCTGTAGAAGCTGATGTTCAGACCCTCTGGTGTTACGAGGATTAGTGTTTGGGCGCAGGAGGGCTTGGACACTAGGTGGAGTAAGGCCCAAAGTAGTTTTTTCACCATCAAGCAGGTAAGGTACTTTATGTGGTTAGCGAGTTGAAGCCATCCCATTTGAGCGTAAAGCTCACATGTATGTGTGAGTCGGTGGGATCCAATAAGCAGTCGACAGGACAATTTAGGGAGATCGTTATGTGCCTGGGGGCGGTAGTAGAGGCAGAGCCATAGATTATGAGGCCATAGTCTATGACGGAGACCACAGAGCTCTGGATAGCAATCTTTAGTGCTGCCTGGGTAAGATGCTGTCTATTTCGGTAGAGAATTCCAATGCGTGAGTTTACCACTCTGGCAACACTATCAATGTGAGTCCCATAAGAAAGGCAAGGGTCATTTGAGATTCCAAGGTATTTAAAAGATGACACTTGTTCGAGGGTATTACCAGCGCTTGTATTGATATCAAGGGGGTATCGCCTGTGTTTGTTTTGCAAGCTGCAGAAAAGCATAGATTTAGTCTTTTTGTGGTTTAGAACCAGTTTATGTTTTGCAAACCAGTTTTCAACAGGGGTGAAAGCAAACTGTAGGTTGAGAAGTAAGGGTTGTGGGTCCTTATGGGGGGTGAGAAGCACAGCATCATCAGCATAGAGGATAATTTGCTCCAGGCAGGATAGTGGAAGGGAGTTCAGGAAAAGGCTGAAAAGTAATGTGCCCAGTATAGATCCCTAAGGGATGCCTGAGAGAACAGGTTTGGAGTCAGAGAGTACTCCTGAGATTTTTACTCTTTGTGAGTGCTGGTCCAGGTAGCTATTAAACCATGCAGTGGAGTCCTGGGAGATCCCGGCATTCAGCAGCTGTTTGGTAAGCAGGCCATGGTGAACAGTGTCAAATGCCTTAGTCAAGTCGATGAATACGGCTTCAGTTAGATGGCCTTTGTCCAACGAATTGTGAAGGACTCCAGTGAATTCCAGTAGGGCTGTTGATGTGCTGTGCCCTTGCCTGAACCTTTGTTGCTGTGCACATAGGATGTTATATTTGTCCAGGTAGTCTGTAAGCTGGTCAGCAACAATGCACTCAAGGGCCTGGGGGGGGTAATATAGAGATTGGCTGGTAGTTCCCCTGTATGGACTTGTTGCCACTTTTAAAGACCGGAGTGACAATAGCAGATTTCCATTTGCTTGGGAACTGACTGAGGCTGAGGGAGAGGTTGAAGATTCTGGTAAGTGGGCACAATACCTCTTTAGCAGAGTATAGCGCAGTGGTTTAAGGCTCTGAGCTGCAAATCTGATGACATCCAGCAGACCAGACCTGGGTTTGAATCCCACAGCTTCCACTTGCATACTGATTGACCCTGACCAAGTCACTTAACTTCCCTGTGCTCCCAGGTCGCTCCTGTAAAAAAGTTTTCAGCTTAGTGTGCTACTCCTGGTTAAACAACTAAATAAAAAAAAAAAGGTGAGGGATAGCAGTTTAAGGTCCAGTGAATCACCACTGGCTCTGGACTTGGAGACAGCCTTTGTTATGTAGTTGCAGACATCATTCGCCTTGACTTTTTTGAAGTGGAACGGCGGATGATTTGAGGTGGTAGGTAGGGAATTTGGAGCAGGGGAGTCAGTTTCGGAGAAAAAGTCCAGGTGGAGAACAGCACTAAGGTCGGTGAAGGCTGCATCGAAAGTATTGGCAATGACCTTCGAGTCAAGGGTGGTGGCTCTGTCAACCATCAGTAGGGTTGGGGAGGATTTGGACTGCTTCCCTGTGACTTCCCTAATATTGTCCCAAAAAGCTCTCCCATCTCCCCAGGTGTTGGTGAGGGCTTCCTTGTAGTAGGTACTCTTCGTCAGTCATATTTGTTTTGTGCAGTTGTTGCGAGTCTGTTTGTAGTTTTGAATATCCAGTTGAGCACCTGTGGCTCTAACTGTTGCCCAGAGGTGGTTCCTTGATTTTAACTGAGCCAGTAGCTCAGCCGTGAGCCAGGGATTGGAGAGTGCCTTGACTTTGTGCTTTTTTACTGGGGCGTAGGAGTCGCAGGCAGCATTGAATATGCTGATGAAATAATTAAGGGCTGAGTCAACATCCAGTGCACTGTGTGTGGGAGACCAGTCTTGTCAACTAAGACAGGATTTGAGATGGGTCAGTTGGCCACGGGGTAGGACTCTGCTGGAAATGGTTTTAGGAGGAGGCTTACAAAACTTATTTGACCAGTTGCAGATGACAGGGAAATGGTCGCTGAGGGAATCTGGGAGGACAGTGGTGTTGTTGATACGGTTTGGGTGGCTGGAAAGAACCCAGTCCAGGTGAGTGCTGGTACCTGACTTATAGTTCTTCCTTGTGGGGGAATCGACCATCTGCGTTAGGTTAGCTGAAGAGATAGCATCCTTGTGGGTTCCTACATCAAGTGCAAGCCAGTTGATATTAAAATCACCAAGGAGGAGGATCTCAGATCTGGGAGGTTGGGATCTTACAAAGTTCAGGACTGCACAGAGACCAATCCCTTTGTCTTTTGGTGGGATGTAGACTGAGACTACAGTGAGCACTTCATTTTGAGCCCCAAGGAGTAGTTTGATAGGTAGGAATTGCACAGAAGAGTCAGAGGGGGTAGTGGAGATGGGGTGACAGGTGATGTTGTCTTTGATGCAAATGACACCCCCCTCCCTTTTTATCCTCCTATCAAGTCTGAAAACATTATAGCCTTGTAGTGCAATAGCATGGTCAAGAGTATTGAGCTTCAGCCAGGTTTCAACAACAGTAAAGATGTAGGACAGCATCCTAAATCCTGTATAACTGTCCTTTTGGAAAGCGTCCTCCAGTACCTGCAGTTAAAAATATCAATTCCAGATGAGTTGCCGGGTTTATAACCTGGTCTGAGTAATTAGAAGGAGGAAAATGAAAGCAAAAGTTTGATTTTTTGTTTTGTTTGTTTTTGTTTAACTTGTTATAACAAGTTAAATTACTTGTGCCCCTGTAAGTGAGGTCACTGTGTGGATATCCCTCTGATCTGCCTCTTCCTGCTCTGCTACAGGAAATGTCACAACTGTGATAACCTATAAAAGGAGTTTAGCATGAGGTGGTTGGGGATGGGGGTGGGTGACTGGGTCCTTCCCTGCTGAAAAAGAAGAACCACAGATGAAAGAAACGAGGTAAGAGCAGAAACAATCAACCAACAACAAATGTCGTAGCCCTGAAAGCTTAGCCTAATCATAGATAAAACTGTAAAACCTGTAAAGCACCACCTGTAATAATTTCACAGAAGATATACCCTGTAAAAAAACACTTTGCTACAGAGAAAAATACAGCAGTAACAGAAGATATACCTTGCAAACAACAATTTGAATAGAGAAGATTACAGCAGTAATCTGTAAGCACAAAACAGTAACACACCTGTTGGTACACCCTGTAATAATGCAGCAGAAAGTATACCCTACAACAGCAATTTGAATTAGAGAACAATACAGCAGTAAAATGTTAGCAATAAACAGTAACAAACCCTGTGAGTACAAAAGAAAATAGTAACACATAGAAAATCTACCTAGCCAAAAAGAAGCCTTAATCTTTTTCCTTGCTCTGATAATGTTCCTTGCTCTGTACTTACAAGCAAACCTAGAAGAAAGAGCTCAGGTGAAGCTAGGCACCATTGCCAGCAAACCTAGTCTTCTACCTTCGAGTCATAATCGGTGTATATTTAATTTTTTCCTATATTTTTAAAACCGCTTTCATAGCAAATTACTCCAGGTTACTCCATAGTGCATTGCACTAGGTGAGACCATAGGGGGCCATCTATTTTAGATCTGCACCGCATGGCAGGGATAACCAGGTTGTTTGAATGCATGCAATGAAAGGTAGGCTGGGTACAGACTTCAAGATCATCCTCATGTACTGACCTCTGGGACACAGAAATTAATTACTGCAAGAACTTGAGGGTTTCATGGCTGACCTTGTGGTAGACTTACTCAGATTGCTTGTACTGGGTGATTTCAACACTTGAGTCAATGATGAAGCCTCTCATTTTGTTATGCAGTTCCTCTAGCTGATGATATCTCTGGACCTTATGTGGGTGGTTTCCTTTGGTACACACCAGCATGGCTATTCCTTGGACCTGGTCTTCTCATTGGGTCTTGACATTAGTAATGCCAAAGCTGATACAGTTGTGTGGTTAGATCATCATGCCATGCAGTTCCTCTGCAGCCCCCCTCAGTTAAATACCTCCCCAGGATTTGGTCAGATACCACCCAGTTCATAATCTGGAGCCAGAAAATCTCCTGACACTACTGACCATGACAAGGATGGCATGTACTGTGGGAGACGAGAAAGCTATGGAGAGCTACACTCTGGCTCTTAAGGCTGCCTTTCCTTCCCTGGCACCTTTTGATGTTCACATCTTGATTGCCTGACACAGGTCACCATGATATGATGATGACTTGAGGTGGTAGAAAACAAACGGACAGAGGCTGGAGTGTTCCTGTCAGCGGCAAAGATCAGACAAGGACAGACTGACACTGACAGATCACTATGGTAAGTATCAGTGGGCAATCACACAAAAAAGTCAGTATTCCTGCATGGGTGATTGCTGCTAGAAATAACTGACTAGCTCAACTCTTCAACACTGTGGACTGATTGTTATATCCTAGCTGTCTACAGTCCAGTAGAGTCTTTACAGCAGATAAGTGTGAAGCGTTGAATCTCAGGCTGGAATTTTCTCAGGTGACCTGTTATTAGCCAGTAGTGTCCACTCGATGTGGGATGCATGCACTCCATATCAGTGGGAGGAGTCTGAGACAGTTCTAGTAGAAGAGGTCTCCCAGGTGGTCTTGAAGCTGCACACTGCATACTGTGTTGTGGATCCAGGGCCTACCTAGCGTCTTATGGAGTGCTGGAGGAACTGGGTCTGAGTTTCATTGCAGTAATCTGGTGTTGTCTGAGGAGGGTGATCTTTCCCTCTGCACTGAAAAAGGTGTTGGTGAAACGCCACCTGAAGAAACCATCTCTCGACTCTGATGTTCTTATGAATTATAGGCCTATTTCAAACCTTTCCTTTCTAGGGAAGGTAATCGAAAAGGTGGTAGTGGTGCAGCTGGGGCACCACCTGGAACACTATGACATGTATGAGCATCTGCAGTCTAGTTTCAGGCCTCACTGCAGTACTGAGACTGTCCTCGTTAAGGTGCACCATGATCTCCTCCTGGTGAGGAACAGCAGACATCTTTCTCTTCTGGTCATGCTTGCCCTTTCCTCACTGTCTGACATAGTTGACCGTGGAGTGTTGTTGGTATGAGATAGGCAGTTTTCAGGGACATTGTTGTGCTGGCTTGAGTTCTACTTATCTAGCAGTGCGCAGCAGCTGGCATTGGGCTCTTATATCCCAGACAGCACTGTGTTCTGCTGTGGAGAACCTCAAGGTTCGATTCTGGCTCCTTTATTGTTTACCTTGTACATGCTGTCACTCAGGCAGATCTTTAGATGTTATGGGCTGGGTTTTCACAGCTATGTTGATGATACCCAGTTGTATATGTCTTGTAGTTCCAAGGGGTGTATAGCAGTCATTGGGCTGAGAAAGTGCCTGAAGGATATCCAAGACTTGATGACTGCAGCTAGCGTAGCCTCAGTTCCACAAAGATGGAGGTGCTATTGGTGGAACAAGGTCAGTGTGGGTCAGCAATGAATGATGTTGATGTCATGTTACCATCATTAAATGTTGTTATGATGGAGCTGTGGATACAGTTAGGAATCTGGGGGTCACTGTGGACTCCAAGTAGACATTACAACATCAGTTGTCAGTATTTGCCTGCAGCGACGTTTTACATCTTTGAAACATCGCCCAGATCAAGACCCTTCTTGCACCCACTGACCTGCTGACATTGGTGCATGCCTTCATCACATCAAGACTGGATTACTGCAACACCCTCTACCTAGGGCTCTCTGTGAGATTAGTGCATTACCTGCAGCCAGTGCAAAACACAGTAGCCCAGCTGATTATTGGGACCTCTCAGTCCAATCATATCATGCTGGTACTCCATGGACTGCATTGGCTGCCAGTTCTGTGGTGAATCAGTTTAAAGGTGTGTTTGTTGACTTACAAGGCTCTGCAATATCTGGGCCTTGGCTACCTCAAAGACCTCCTGATCCCTCACACCCCTAGCCACTGTCTCTGTTCTTCCAAGGTGGGTCTCCTCTGCACCCACAGATCTCATCTTAAGTCCTCGGAGGACAGTGCATTCAGGATCGCTGCTCCAGTATTATGGAATGCACTAGCCCAGATGTTAGAGGAGCTCCCTCAGCAGGCACTAAAACCCATTTAAAAGCTCATCTTTTTATGGCTGCAGTGGATGTAGCCCTGCAGACATATCACCAGCACAGTAGGGTAAAAGGGAACTTACTGGATACCGGATGGACTTGTACAGTAAATAGTGGAGGTGAATGGCAATCACTGCACGTTCACCAAACTATTGTGTCTGCCAGTCGCTGGTGGAACACAGCACTGTCCACCATGTCCAGGATGTCTGCTGGAGTTCTCTGCGCATGCACAAGTTGTTGTGCATGTGCACTGAAATCCAACGGCGCAGTCCGGCAAGTTGTCTCCGGTACTGACAACAAACCCCGGTCTTCTACATACAATAAATTGCATGCTACAATAGTCGATTTTCCCTATTGGCCACACTCAGTTTATCTGGTTTATGACTCACACAAGTACACAAAATTGTCTGCACTAAAGTTTAATTATGTTAAAATACATGTATCTAAAAAGTGTCAGAGAACGCAGGGTTCACTCCTAGTACTACTAACAGTATGAGACTGGTTTTTAAACAGGGAATGCTACTATAAGGCTATGATAATTATTCCGGTAAATAAGGCATAGTTCGAAACAAAAATATAGCATTGTCAAATTAACTGGAGGCACATGGAATGCTGTATTTTGAAATGCTGTTGGAGTGCATTTACATAAGTCACTATCAACTGCAGATGTACTTGTGGTATGTAAGCCGGATACCCACATTTCAGTGGATCTCTTAATAACTGAGTTAACATTGCAGTGACGAAATTGGCAAAAATATTTATGAAACAATTCTTGAAATCTAAAAATGATTTTTCCACCTTTAAAAAAAATACAAATACATGTTTTTCTCAGTGTGCAGCTTGTTAATGATCATCAATGTTGTCATATGATACTATACGGCACTTTGACACAACAGCCTGGATAAAAGTAATGTACAGCAGTAGTACATGTCAGAGGAAAAACAAGACTTACTTCTGGTATAGTAGATCACAGAAGCATCATTACATAATAGATCAGCCCATAGGAAACTACAGCAAACCCATCAGAGACCATGCCATTTGCTTCACAAAAGCAAACACGTTATTTTAAGATCTGAACTGCTGAAATAGGTTCGGAAGTCTTAGCCTACATATCTGCAAAGCACAAAGCATAAAGCTTGTTTCTGTGATTTACAATACTAGTAGAAAGTCTAGTTAATTACTGCTATTACTCTTCCCCTATTATTGGATAATCTAGGGACTGGCTGTCTGCTTTGTGAAAGCAATCCATCTAAGAAGAATTGAACAAACTGCAGGTTCTTCTGCCTTCTACTCTCATAAAACTTTTGGTAAAAGGCCTAAATTCCTTATTATTTTCACTGGTATTGTACATCAGCCATCCGTCTGCCTTCTTAATTGTGTCACATCACAGCTTGCTGTCTTATCTGTGCCCTGTAGACCAGCAGTCAGCCCACCTTTTCCCTGCTCTCTATATACCTCTGTCCCTGTCTATATAGAACATACTCTGTCTTATAGCTCATAGACTTATCGACCTCATATTTCATTTTGTGATTGTGTGTATCTGTTCTCATGTTATTTTCCTAGCTTTCTGTTACTCCTCCTACTCTTCCGGCACTTCCTCTTTCTTCCTTAGCCCTACGTGCCTCAGTATCTTTTGGGCTGCTGTGTAGGCAATGGTATGGCCCCTCCTGCAGGCTTTGTATGCTTTCTAGATTGTTGCTTTACTAACATCGGGGGTATCATTCTTTACAAATAACTTATCAGTTTCTGTAAGGATTCTCATCAGGAAATCTTTTTTTTTTTTACAGTATAATGAGTTCATGTGCCACTTAGGTTGTGCAACTATGCCCAGTCCACTTTCAATGTGCATCTGAACTGAGGCATGGTCAGAGCTATAAATGTTGTCTATTTTAATTGTAGTATGTATCAAAACCATTACAAAAGATATCCTCTTCATCACTACAAAAAAATGAAATCCCATCAGACTGGCTAACCGCTATTGTCATACCTACACACAACAAGCATTTGTCAATGCTGAATGTTGATTGCTTATATGTGCTGCTTAGGTATTCGCCCCCCCCCCAAGACATCCACTGTGTCTTTCTGTTCAGTATTAACGGAAGAGGGGGAAGGGCAAGGACCACAGCAGTACAGCAGTTGTAAAGGCATGAAGAGGTGGACAATAGTCTATTCACAGGCAGAAGAATCCTGCAGAAGGTGAGTAAATTGAAGGTGGACAAAGCAATGGGACCAGATGGCATACACCCAGGGATATTAAAAGAACTGTGAAGGGAAATAGCAGTACCTGTGGCAGCCATGTTCACTAAGTCATTCAACAGAGGGGTGGTACCAGAGAATAGGAGGAGGGCACATGTGGTCCCTCTATACAAATCCAGCAGTAGGGAGGAGGTGGGGAACTATAGGCAGGTGAGCCTCACTTCAGTAGTGGGGAAGATCATGGAGACATTGGTTAAAGAAAGGATAGTGGGTCATCTAGAAGCCATCGGAGCCCAGGACCATAGGCAACATGGATTCACAGTGGGGAGGTCATGTCAGACAAATCTGGTTGATTTCTTTGCCTGGGTGACAAAGGAAGTAAATCAGGGTGGGGCAGTGGACAATGCTTACCTTGATGTAAGCAAAGTGTTTGACACTGTCCCACATAGGAGGCTGATAAACTAGCTGAGTAGGGTGGGCATGGGGGAAAGGGTGGTAAAGTGGGTTAGAAACTGGATAAAAGACAGGCGGCAGAGAGTGGTGGTAAATGGGGTGCAGTCTGGCGAGAGGGGGTAACCAGTGGGTGTTGCAGGGATTAGTCCTGGGGACAGTCCTGTTCAATGTCTTCATTAGTGATATTGCAGAAGGGGTCAAGGGAAAGGTCTGCCTGTTTGCAGATGACACCAAGACCTGTAACACAGTGGATACCCCAGAGGGGGTGGAGAAAATGAGGAGGGACCTGGGGAAGCTTGAGAAATGGTCTGAGGACTGGTAACTGAACTTTAATTCAAAAAAGTGCAAAATTATGCACCTGGGACACATAAACCCTGGGGAAAGGTACAGGATGGGGGGGAAGGAGCTGCTGACTGTCACAAAGAAGGAAAGGGACCTGGGGGTTCTCATTTCAGATGACCTGAAAATGTCAAAGTGGTAGAGCAGCTGGGAGGGCCAGTGACATGCTGAGGTGCATAGGCAGGGGTATCACCAGCATAAGGAGGGAGGTAGTGATGCCATTATATAAAACCATGGTCAGGCTTCACATGGAGTATTGAGTGCAGTTCTTGAGTTCGCACCTTCATAAGGATATTAACTGGCTGGAGATGGTCCAGTGAAGGGTGAATGAGATGGTACAGAGCTTGCAACACAAGACTTATGAGGAGAAATTAAGGGACCTCAATATGTACTCACTGGAAGAGAGGAGGGAAAGAGGGGATATGATAGAAACATTCAAGTACCTCAAGGGTATAAATACAACTACTGAGAAGCAGGAGACAGCTGCTATAGGCATATATACCAGCTTCTGTGTGATATTCTTTTGTTCTTACAAATCTGTAATCTCCAGTATTTCAGTAACCACATGACCACACTGCCTTCCTTAGGCAATTTTATGCTGGTTGATTCCTGGTGTCAGATGGCAGACAGAGGGCTCACCAGGTTGTGTTGCCATTTGAAAAACTTCATAGAGTGTTGTTTTACTGGTAAGCATTTTGGAAAGCTGGTGAAGGTCTCACAATTTTTATTATGATTTTATCTCCTTATGTCTGTCCCCTTTGGTCCCCCCATTCCCACACCTGAACAGTCATCAGTGGCCACAACTTCGGCCTTCTTCTTGCCAAGATGGTGGGTGAGAAACATAGAAACATAGAATTTGATAGCAGATAAGGACCGCTTGGCCCACCTAGTCTGCCCATTTCCCTACCTGATGGATAAGCTGCAGATTCTAGTTAATCAACAGCTTACTTCCTCCTATCCCCCAGTAGAATTACCTTATGTCTGTCCGTGAGCAACTGCCTTCACAGTCTGTGAAGTCTGACATCTTTCAGTGCCGCTTATTGGTCATCTTCCAACACAGGCGAGGTGCTGCCAGCCCAAAAGTAACTCAGAAGAAGCTGGTTTCAAGGTGGGGAAGAAATGGAGTGAACAAGAATCAAGTACTCATTCAGATGCAGTGTCAATTTTAAGATCAGCATACTGGTATGGACACTGCAAATAGAACCTCAGCTCTTTAAGCAGCGATATGAAGAGTAAAGGCTTCTCAAAGCACTGTGGTTTTGTTTATTGTACTGTAAGTGGACTGCATCTAATTCAGTAATTTACTGTATCTTACATCTGGATGTATGGTAGGCCCAACTTTAAATAAACACTGCACCTGAATTAATACATGATGCGATAGAAACATAGGGTGGGATATTCAGAAGGGTTGTTCATGGCGCAACACAGTTGCACCATGTGCAACCCACTGATGTGCACCGGCGCAATATTCAAAAGGGGAAAGTGCATGGCACCAAATCCCGATGTGCGAGTGCATCAGTAATGTATCTGGCGCAAGTGGAGTGGAAATTGCTTGCATACTCCTAACATCCCCGATATTCAGCCGGAATGTGCTGAGCAGATGCATGCGCAACCCCTACCTGCGCTGCACACAGTTGAGCCAAAAAAAAAGGAGCAACAGCTGGCCACCCACAGGTGAGCTGCCGTAGTGCAGGGTGTAACACGGCTGCTGCCAGCTGTGGGTGGCCACCTGAGTTCCAGTGGCACCATCCGTTGTGGTAGCGCCCCCCCCATGCCCGATATAAGTATTAAACAATAAACGTCCAATCTCTCTGGTGGTCCAGTGGACCACTTCCAGCCCGATCGCAGGCATACGTATTAAAATACATAATTCCAATATCCCTGGTGGTCCAGTAGACTGCATCCAGCCCAATCACAGGCATTCATATTAAAATACATAAGGCCAATATCCCAGGTGGTCCAGAGGACCGCTTCCAGACTGATCACAGGCATAAGTATTAAGATATAATATTCCAAATCATCCCTGGTGGTCCAGAGGTACCCCCCCCGCACCCGCCCACTGAGCCCCACCACCCGCCCCCGTCAGATGAGGCGGCAGCTCCTCACTGCAAACCGCCCAACTGCCTGCCGACTGACTGCGTACAGTATGGCTGTACGCCCATTAGTCATAGCGTGAGCCAATGGATGCAGACTATACAAGATACACAGTCCAGATATGTGAATGGATTTCATGCACGTATCTGGACTGTGTAGTACAGTATGGTCTGGACCATAACCGCTGGACCACCAGGGATGATTTGGAATATTATATCTTAATACGTATGCCCGCGATCGGGCTGAAAGTGGTCCACTGGACCATGAGGGATATTGGACTTTAATATTCATACGTATGCCCACTTTCAGGCATTAGGGCACTCTGATGCTTGTGCAGGGGGCATCGGTCCCCGACGGCTGCAGCCTGGCAGGGCGCCAGGCGCAAGTCACCGGGGATTGGTGCACCTGCATGCAAATAGGGCCATAATGACATGCAAATGGCCCCATTTGCGCCTTGCATGCATTATGGCCCCATTTGCATGTCCACAGCTGAATATCGTGGTTGATGCGCCTAGCGCAACGGCACTTGTGCTAGCACATCCCCCTGCCCCTCTCTGGCCACTTGCGCTGGTGCAGTGCCACTGCGCCATGCACTATGCGGGTGGCCACAGAGCGATATTCAATGGTGCTGGGCCATGGCACAGCACCATTGAAAATCACCCTGTCAGCACCCTGGCACTTCCCAGTTGCGCTGCGCCCAGGCTTGCGCCACAGCCTGGCGCAGTCTGAATATACCACCCATAGAATTTGTCAGCAGAAAAGGACCACTCAGCCCACCCAATCTGGCCAAGTGTTCTCTACCTGCTTGTAACTCCTGCCTGTATATGTTACTGTATGTCTTATTCTGCCTGCATCCATCAGGATCTCCTTGTGAATGAGCACGCTTAGTGGATTTTTCCTGCAACGAACCTGAACCTACTCCACTTCCATGGCCCTGTTGATCTCCGTTGACCCCCTCCTTCCCCTTTCTGTAATATACCCCTGTGTTCATCCCATGCATGCTTCATGACCCCTACCATCTTAGCTTCAACCACTTCTCCTGGCAGTCTGTTCAAGATGTCTGCCACCCTTTCAGTAAATAAATATTTCTTTACATCTATCCTGAATGCCCCCCCCCAGCTTCATTGTATGTCCCTTGGTTTAGGTGCTCATCCTCATTTGAAGGAAGCTCCCAACTGTACCCTCTTTACCCCACTGAGGTACTTTGTAGGTCTTGATCATGTCACCTCTCACCCTCCTCTCTTCCAGAATGTACATGTTGAGATTCTTCAGCCTTTCCTTGTAGGGATTCCTGTGAAAATTCTGAACCATTTTAGTTGCCCTCCTCTGGAAAACCTCCACCTTATGTCCCTTCTGAAGTGTGGACTCTAAAACTGGACACAATACTGCAGCTGTGAGGGTATACCAAGGAGTGATGCAATGGCATCCAACATCCCTCCTCCTCCTACTGGAGATGCCAGTTCTTATGCACCCCAGAATCCAATTTGCCCTGCCCATAGCCTTGTCACACTGCATTGCCATCTTGAGGTCCTCTGATATAATAACCTCAAGGACCTTTCATGTTTAGTGAGTATCAGTACCTCCCCCCATCCTTTACCCAGCATTGGGGTTCCTATGCCCTGGGTACATGATTTTACACTTGCTGGCATTGAACCCCAACTAAGTAAGAAAATGGAATTGATTTGAATGAATTGCAGGCTTTTAAGCAGCTTTTTGGAGAGTGTGCATATGTGTGTGTGTGTGTTGGGGGGGCTCTGGTACCGGCAGTACCTCCAAGAATACCACCGACTTCCCCATCCCTCACACTGCCTGCCCAAGTACTAAAACCTCCACCTCACTACTTCCACAGTGTCCCCAGCCAAGTCATTTGTACCCACATGCAACAGTAAATGAGGTTTCTTCCTGCCCCTCGCTGCATGCTTGAGCAGTGCCTGCCCTGCCTCTCCTGCAGTCAACCTGGGGACAGCTTCAATCCAAATATAACTGTGCCTTTCCCCCTTTCTGCCCCATCTCACCCATTTCAGTATAGAATCCACAAGGATGAGTACACCCCCGCCCCTTACCTCCTTTCCCTTTTAATGCCCCTTCCACCATCCCAGTATTCGTTCTTTCCTGTTCCTTACCCCCGTCAACTGCACCCTCTGTGATTTCTATATCTGTACCCCCTACTTCTGCCTCACCCCTTTTCTCTGCCTTATTCCTCCCATCCCCCTTAAACCCCTTCCCAGCGTGACTACTTCCTACTGGTCTTCCCATGTTGACCTCCCTCCCCCCCTGCCTGATTTCCAACCCCTCTTCTATCCCCGCTGTTGTCAATTTAGAGCCCCCATTCCCTTCTACCCCAATAGTGATGCCCCACCCATCCATCCCCTTCCCGTAGCCTTCTCTCCTTCAGTCACCACCCCAACCTTCCTTACTAGCTCCCTTCTACCTTTTTGTCCTCACTATCTCTTCCCCTACCTGTTGCTGTCCCTCTCATGCTCCGCTTGTCCTCCCCCCATTCAGTAAGTTCCTGCTCCCCCTCTATGTCCCATACCAGAGGTTTGAATCTATTCGTAGTCAATACCTGTCCTACATCTCTTCCCCCTATCGGTTCCCCCTCCTACTTGTTCCCCTCCATGCCACCCCTGGTGCCTCCCTCCCTACCCACAACGATCTGCTCTCTCCCCTGGTACTCCTCGTGGTCTCTTCCTCCCCCATCAGAAGGCAGCCCCGCCCTCACCTCAGGCACCCCTCCCTTCTCCTCTCTTTCCTGCTAGTGCTTCTGATACTGGGGTCAGTTTCAGTCCCTAGTTGTTCTTTCTCCGACCCCCTTTGCCATCCCCTATTCCCCCCCTCAGGATACCCATCATAATCATCTGCCCTGCCACTTACACTCCTCCCTAACCTCCACAGTTCCTCCCTCAAACTAGCCAGTCATCTACAGACCATATATCCCCCCTTCCTCCAAGCCCAGTCCAGGATCATGGCACACCCACACCCTGTACACCCTCCACCCTTCCAAAGATATCCGCCCCTATTGACATGTGGCTACCCATTTGGCACATCTTATGTTAGGGCTCTTACTCTGGGTTCTGTGCCCTACTACAACTGTTAGGCCCCTATTTACTCAAATTCCTGCCCCCCCACACTACTCCCCCTACTGACCCCTTACCAACGGGGGTAATTCAGGCTCAAATGTCATCCGTTAGACACTGTATTACTGTTGCAGTCCTAAAGTCTCCTTGTCCGTTTTTCACCCCTCAGCTACCATACTTTTTGTTCTCAGCTCTCATATAATTTCACTTAGCCCAGTTAGAAATCCTATTGCACTCCAAGTATTACTCAACTCAGTTAGAAAAATAAATAGAACAAATAAATATGTACTATCACAGCAATCATAACAGTACAGCTCAGTACTTAGCTCAGTTAGAGAAAGAAACAGAAGAAGTAAATCTGTATTATTACAGCAATCCTAAAGCATCCAGTCATTGCTTTGTCTCCACTCCAGAGACCCTGCTGTAATAGAGGCCACAGAGGACCATGGGCGGGAGGGTGGGCAACTGTAAAGTCCGGCAGAGCTCCATTGAGCTCGCTCACTCCCCCACTCACTCGTTCTGTTTCTCGGCCGCTGCAGGCTACCCTTTTGTACTGGGCTCCTGCCTGCATTGGCACCATTTTCTGCCCACAAAGAAATCCGCATCAGTCCCAACAGAGCTCCATTGAGCTCGCTCACTACCCTCTCTCACTCGCTCATTCTGTTTCTCCCGGAGCTGCAGGCTGCCCTTTTGTACTGGGCTCCTGCCTGCGTTCGTGTTTTTTTCTACCCATAAAGAAGTTCACAGCTGTCCTGACAGAGCTCTGTTGAGGATGCTCACTCCCCCTCTCTCACTCGCTCATTCTGTTTCCCCTGGTGCTGCAGGCTGCCCTTTTGTACTGGGCTCCTGCCTCCATTGGTGCCTTTTTCTGCCCACAAAGTAATCTGCAGCAGTCCCAACAGAGCTCTGTCGAGCTCGCTCACTCCCCCTCTCTCACTTGCTTGCTCTGTTTCTCCTGGCGCTGCAAGCTGCCCTTTTATACTGGGCTCCTGCCTGCATTGGTGCCTTTTTCTGCCCACAAATAAATCTGCAGCAGTCCCGATAAAGCTCCGTTGAGCTCACTCACTCCCCCTCTCGCACTCATCCATTCTGTTTCTCCTCCTGCTGCTGCAGGCTGCCCTTTTGTACTGGGCCCCTGCCTCCATTGGCGACCTTTTTCTGCCCACAAAGAAATCTGCAGCAGTCCCGACAGAGCTCTGTCGAGCTCGCTCACTCCCCCTTTCTCACTGCTCATTCTATGTCTCCCAGCGCTGCAAGCTGCCCCTTTATACTGGGCTCCTGCCTGCATAGGCGCCTTTTTCTGCCCACAAATAAATCTGCAGCAGTCCCAATAGAGCTCCGTTGAGCTCACTCACTCCCCCTCTCACACTCATCCATTCTGTTTCTCCTGCTGCTGCAGGCTGCCCTTTTGTACTGGGCCCCTGCCTGCATTGATGCCTTTTTCTGCCCACAAACAAATCTGTAGCAGTCCCGACAGAGCTTCTTTGAGTTTGCTCACTCCCCATCCCTCACTCGCTCATTCTGTTTCTCCTGGTACTGTAGGCTGCTCTTTTGTACTGGGCTCCTGCCTGCATTGGGGCCATTTTCTGCTCACAAAGAAATCCACAGCAGTCCTGACAGAGCTCAGTTAAGCTCAGTCACTCCCCCTCTCTCACTCGCTCGATCTTAATCTGTCCCAAACACTGATTTCCCACAGCGACCGTGCTATTCTGCGCCGGAAGTGTGAAAACGTATGTCCACCAGGATGTGAAAATGACAGCTGTACTGTTCATAATGAGGTGTGGAAAAATGCCAATGTTGAAAATCTGGAGTGAAAGTATTGCAAATTCACGAAGTTACGAGCGTGCATAGCAACTACGCAACACACGATTGTAAAACAGTCATTTTTGGGATTTTTTTCTACCAAATTTATTACTCAGCTCAGTTAGAGAAATAAACAGAACAAATAAATATGTATTATTACAGCAATCATAACAGTATAGCTCAGTTAGAGAAATAAACAGAACAACTTAATCTTTATTATTACAGCAATCCTAAAAGTATCCAACCTTTGCTTTGTCTCCTCTCCAGAGACCTTGCTGTAATATAGGACCACAGAGGGCCCTGGGTGGCAGGGTGGGCAACTCTAAAGTTCTGGCAGAGCTCCATTGAGCTCGCTCACTCCCCCTCTCTCACTCGCTCATTCTATGTCTTCCGACGCTGCAGGCTGCCCTTTTGTACTGGGCTCCTCCTTGCGTTGGTACCTTTTTCTGCCCACAAAGAAATCTGCAGCAGTCCTGACACAGCTCCAATGAGCTCACTCACTCACTCCCCCTCTCTCATTCGCTCATTCTGTTTCTCCTGGTGCTGCAGGATGCTCTTTTGTACTGGGCTCCTGCCTACATTGGTGCCTTTTTCTGCCCACAAAAAAAATCTGCAGCGTACTTGATAGAGCTCCATTGAGCTCGCTCAGTCCTGCTCTCTCACTAACTCGTACTGTTTCTCCCATTGCTGCAGGCTGCCCTTTTGTACTGGGCCGCTGCCTGCACTGATGCCTTTTTCTGCCCACAAAGAAATCCACAGCAGTCCCGACAGAGCTCTGTTGAGTTTGCTCACTCCCCCTCCCTCACTCGCTCTGTTGTTCTGTTTCTCTCGGCACTGCAGGCTGCCCTTTTGTACTGGGCTCCTGCCTACAATGGGACCTTTTTCTGCCCACAAAGAAATCCACAGCAGTCCCGACAGAGCTCAGTTGAGCTCGATCACTCCCCCCCCCATTCGCTCTCAATCTGTCCCAAACACTGATTACCCACAGTGACCATGCTATTCTGTGCCAGAAGCGCAAAAACATATTTTGACCAGGATGTGAAAAATGACAACTGTACTGTTCATAAGGAGGTGTGAAAAAATGCCAGTGTTGAAAATCTGGCATGACAATATTACACATTTGCGAAGTTACAAGGGTGCATGGAAACAGTTCAACGCACGCTTGTAACACAGTCATTTTATGGACTTTCGTCACCAAATTTTCAACATAGGGATGTTAGGACCTCTGCTCATGAACAGTGTCACTGTCATTTTCTTAATCTGTCCCAAACACTGATTTCCCACAGCAACCGCGCTATTCTGCACTGGAAGTGCGAAGACACATTTCAGCCAGGATGGGAAAAATGACAGCTGTACTGTTCATAAGAAGATATGAAAAAATGCCAATGTTGAAAATCTGGTGTGAAAATATTGCAAATTTGTGAAGTTACGAGCTAGTGTAGCAACTGCGCAATGCACAGTCATAAAACAGTCATTTTTTGGATTCTTTCCACCAAATTTGCAACATAGGCTTTTTGAGAGCCCACCTCATGAACACTGGCACTGTCGTTTTGTTAATCAACCAAGGTGATTCCGTGCAGTGACCGCGAAATCACCTTTCGGGACCAAATAACACCTTGACAGTGGTTGAATTCATGAGGAGGGTCCCAATAACCCCATGTTGAAAACTTGGTGCCAAAATTCCAAAAATGCATGAGATATGCAGCAAAGTTGAAAAAACCCTATTTACAGTATGCCATTATACAGCTTACTGGCATTTCTTCAGTTCGTGGTCAGCTTTGAAGAGTGCTGACGTGTTCCCGGTCCACCAAAGATCGTCATGCCGAGCTCCGGAGGTAAGTATGGGGTGAGGGTGTGGGGAGGGTGGTGGGGAGGGGCAGACAGCGAGGACCATTTTCTTCTTTACAGGGTTAAAAAAATAGACATCGCTGGACGGTTTTTCATTTTAGCAGGTACTTTTGGCATGCTGGGGTGGGATCCCAGCATGCCACCTGCGTGTTTTGGTGTGGGGGGGACTAGAGCCGATGGGGGACTGGGCACTCCAGTCGGCACATACTGGTGGGAGGTCCTCATGAGCTGAGGGGGATTGGGCACCCCCTCAGCACACAAGAAATCGGGAGGGGGAACATGCCGATGGGCATTGGGCACCCCCATCGGCAAAGAAACAGGGGGAAGGGACATGATGTCGAGGGGGATTGGGCACCCCCTCAACAGACAACACAAACCGATGGGGACTGGGCTCCCCATCAGCAAACTGGGTTGGGGGAATGCAAGAGACTGCCCTGCAATGACAGGTCGCTCCCTCATTGCAGCGGAATGGCTGATGCTGCAATGACGAGGCCACCCCTGATTGCAGTGGCTAAAACATTTCAAGGTGGTGGCATGCTGGCTGAACTAGTGTCAGCAGCAGTGTGCCACCCCATTGAGGAAAGTGGACCAAGCCTCAAAAGGCAGTGGGGGCATTGGCCACAACAGTGCCGCACCTCCACAACCTGCTTCTGCAGCAATCTGCCACATGTTTCTTGCGCATGCGCACAATCAACATAAAAAGGGTAATAAGTCAAACTGCAAAAATTACAGGCCCAAAAGTTTGATCTCTGTACCTGGAAAGTTACTGAAGTCCATAATAAAAGATAGGATATGGGCACACCAAAATAAATACAGGTTCCAGTACACAGAGCAACATGGGTTTACCAAGAGTAGGTCATGTGTAACAAACTTGTTGCACTTCTATGAGAAAGTATCGGAATCTTTAGATAGGGGCCTACTGGTAGACTGTATATATCTTGATTTTTCCAAGGTCTCTGACACAGTGCCACATGGGGCAATAGTAGAGAAGCTTATAAATCTGAAAATAGACACTAGGATAATCCAGTTGTCGTAAACCTGGCTAAACGATAGAACCCAGGGAGTATGCATACAAGGATATTGTTCTGACTGTGAACTTAAAATGTTTTAAGTGTTCAATGTGCCAGTTTAGGAGAACATAATTATTAATCATAGTGTAAGTGAAAATTTTTCCCATTCAGTCTGAATGCTTGTGTTGGCCAGGTTTAGTCCATTACCACAGCACCTGTAGAGTGACTTTTGTACCCATTACTGTGCCGAACTACCACCCCTACTATCATAACTCCCATGTTGTCGTCTTTAAGTCCCCAGTTCCTTCTTTACAATTAGAGATGGGCGAAGTGGTCCCAATTCGCTCCGGGAAGTGGAATGTGGAGTGAAAGCGAATTTGCAGTGCTGCAACGCAAGCAAAGTACTTCATGTTATAATGGGTCGGACGGAGTCCATTGAAAACAATGACTTTCTTACTCACCTTCCCAAACCACTACTCAATATTTTCTGAAGGCGAAGTACATTGAATGCAATGTACTTCCCTCACTTCACCTTGTTTTTAAGCTCCAAAGGCAAATTTTGCAGTGATTCATGGGATTTCAGGTCAGATGGGCTCTGGATTGTTCTGCACAGCCTCAGTTCAGAGTGGTGTGTGTAGGAAGCTGTAGGAGACAGTGTGCTGAGAGATCTCTGTGATTCAAACCTTCTAAAAGCTGTTGAAAAAGCCTTTTTGGGTAATTTTATTTTGCTCAAACTTAGTTCATCGATTGTAGGAAACCCTCCTGTGCTCATATCATCGAGGGTTTATTGTTTGTGTGTGGATTTTGAATGTTAATGTACAACATTGGGTCTGTGTGGTGTAGGAGACAGTGAAAGTGTGCTTTGGGGGAGGGGTGTATCTGACTGTGGTGTAGGTAGGTTAACCTGGAGAAAAAGACAGTTCTTTCATTTTTGGTGATATTTTTCTTGTATAATAACTGTGTTAATGTACACACAGTAATATTTTCAATAATTCTTGCCATTTCTTTGCTGATTGCTGTGGAGCAGCAGTGCATAATTTTAATTTGTTTAAAATACGTGGTTATATTACTGAAATTTTCAATTTGCTACGCATTACTTAGTGTGTTTGTGAGTATGAGTGTGACACGTGTCATCAAATCAGACACCTTTCATTGTGACACATAATAATTTCAGCAATGTGAACCTGCTATCCACTGCAGCTATGTGATTTTTGTACTTCTTTGTGGTATCTTTACTGGTACTGGTACTAGTACTTGTGGCTGTTACTGCAGCAGTGCAGTAGACTGCCCCCCCCAGGCCGTGGCTCATCCCAACTGGCAAAGGTATTCTTTTCCAGATTAGAATTTCTGATGGTGAGCACTGGTTAAGGTGTTGCGCCTTTGCATCTGCATCTCTTCAGTGTGTAGCGCAATCTTAATCTGTCTATGCATTTGCATCTCTTTCAGGTCCAGTCTCCATCTGTAACTTAAGTCACAGTTGTTTCTTTGGCTTCCCTTCAGAGTACTGCACTAGTGTGGTGCATAATTCTGCATAAACATTGCACTCATTAATATGCATTTTTAAGTCAGGACAATCATCACGTTCACGAGTCACTCGTGAATGATACAAATCACATTCTTCATCATCACAGTCACAAATGCAGTCACAAATCATCACGATTTATGATCATGTCACAAATCACATCATTATTTTTTTTTTACTGGTTACTTGGATGTACTGTAACTTTTATAAGCCTGTTTTGTAGTATCTCTCCATGCTTCACCACCCCACCATTGTACTCATTAATGAGTGTTTTCAGGTTGGGGAGTTTTGTATCACACGTCATCGGGGCCCAGGGAAATACAGCCGTAGGCATTCGCATTTCTTCATCATCACAGTTACAAATGCTGCAGTCACAAATCACCATTTACGATCACGTCATGAATCACAACATTATTTTTTTTTACTGGTTACTTGGATGTATTGTAACTTTTGTAAGCCTATTTTGTAGTATCTCTCCATGCTTCACCACCCAACCATTGTACTCATTAATGAATGTTTTCAAGTCAGGGAGTTTTGTGCCACACCTCATCGGGGCCCGGGGAAGTACAGCTGTAGGCATTCGCCTTTCTTCATCATCACGGTTACAAATGCAGCAGTCACAAATCACAACATTACTTTATTTTATTGGTTATTTGGATGTATTGTAATTTTAGTAAGCCTTTTTTGTAGTATCTCTCCATGCTTCACCACCCCACCATTGTACTCAATAATAAGTGTTTTTAAGTCAGGGAGTTGGACAGTGTCTGCAGTACATACACAGACTGGAAAGAAGACTGACTGCACACATGCAGTTTAGTACAGTATACTTGCACTGCTCAGAATACAAAGTGTCACGCATACAGAAGACAACAAAAAAAGGGCATCATTACATACAAGGGTCGGGGATGGTGGAGGAATACATTTCATAACACAGCAAGGAAGGTGTGAGGGGGGCACTTCATGGTGTGAGAAAAAAAAACCTAATGTGGGATCCCATGGTGATCCAGCAGCAACTCCAGCATGGACATAATTTGCAACTGATGTTCCTCTATGCGATCCAACTGCTGCTCGACAGCACTCACCCTCTCATTGTTCTCCTCGACAGCACCCCAGAGAACTGCCAAGTCAGCCTGTGTTATATGCAGTTCTCTGGGGTCCACACGTTCTACAGGCTGACCTGCTGGTGGTGGTGGTGGTGGTTTGGGTGCTGGTGGAGCAGCAGGTGCTGCTCTTGCCCTCCTCTTTTTAGGGCCGCTGCCATGCACAGCTGCACCCTGTGCCACAGGTGCAGGTATGGCCCATTCTGTGGCAGCCTGCCACTCCAACTGGTGGTGATTGAGCATATGGGTCAGGGTGCACTGGCCCCCAGTCCCCAGGTGAGTCCCCCGGGGGCCACGGTGCACCTCCACCTCACATAGGTGGCACCTGACCACACTGCTGTCCTCCCCAACACAGTTAAAAAACTGCCAAACAATGGAGGTGCGGGAAGGACCAGGCACAGGCAGGGGAGGGCCAGATGAACTGACAGCTGGCTGGTCATGGTGCTCAGCAGGGTTGGGATCCATACCTGGGCACAGGGGCAGATACACATCCTGCTCCAGAGGACTTGGTAATGGAGCTGGTACTGGAAGTGGTGGTAGTAGCGGTTCAACTGCCTCAGAGTCAGTAGGCGGTGCTGTTCCTACTTCCGGGGGGGGGCACTCAGAATTTTTGATCAGTCCAACAGGAACTGGCGGCCATGCTCACCATGCATCCACATTGTACGACACCTACAAGTACCATGCTCTCCCAAAGCTGCCCCTGCCCCAGACATTCCCTCACCCTGGTCCATCTCTCCTACTGAGCTCCCTCAGTCCGAGCAATCACTACTCGCACTGTCACACAACACACACACACACACTATCACACAGACGCAGACAAACAACTAACTACTTATAAAGGTAAGAAATAATAACATTTACAGAAAGAACAAATTAAGTAAAAAAGAGTATAGCAACGACAAAAAAATGTAGCTTTTAAAAAAGCTGTTGGGTCTAAATCAAAGTTTAAATCTCCTCCTCGCTCTGATCTAAAATTATCAGCAGTCACAAAACACACTGCCCTCTCTCCGTCTGCACAGGAAAAAATAAAAGTGTCTGCTTGTATGACTCACTTTCTTTCTGCCTAGCTAAAGAGCATGTGACTTACAGTACTGTAAGCCATGTGATGTGTGGGGGGGGGCTGCCAAATCTGAAACACCAAGTGGATCACGTAGAATCATAAAGAGGAACGCAAAGTCCATTAAAAACAATGACTTCGCCTTACTTCGCATTGCCATTCCACCTAAATGTGAAGTGGTAATGACAAGGTGGAGTGACCACTTTGCATTGCCCACTTCACTCAGAGGGGTGGCAAAGCGAAATGCCCACTTTGAGTTCACTTTGCTGAAAGATTTTAAATTCGCTGCATCTGTATTTACAATTCACTTGTTCTCCAGATTTGATTTTGCCTCTGTTGCTGGTGGGTAGAATCAAGATGGTGCTAGGAAAGTGGGCTCCAGCAAGGAGCTCTGAAACCCAACAGCATGTGATAGTGAATGAAACGATTTGTAATAACAAAAAACACTGAGCAGGAAGTACTTTGAATTATTTATTTCTATAAGTATAAAATGTATTGGATATAAGCTTTGTTTTGTCTCTGTGGTGTTTTCGTGATGTTCGCATATTCTGAGCCGCAAGAAAGAGCATAATAAACTTCACATATTAAGATGCTAGTGTAATAAACAACCTTGCATGGTTATCCATACTGAAGTTTTAAATAAAGAACATGTACTCCCTCTTTTTCAAGTTGCCAAAAATAAAATGATAAAAGGATACCAGAATAGGTGTTGCTTTACTTCCGAGTGATCTTCAAAGCATTCTGATTAAACTACAGATGTGGCAGGAAGGAAGTTAGGAAAACTGCCATAATCTAAGTCCACCAGAACTTCTGCATGCTAAACTTCTATAGAAGTACTGATTGACAATTACTTGCCTGGATTTTATTTTTTCAAGTTGCCTGGGAAGCGTGCTGACAGGAGTGCCGTAACAGTTTTTCATCTATTTTCAAGGGGTTTTCAGGGGTATTATGAATTAATTACAGAAGCTGCAGGGATGCTTTCAATAGGGCTCGCACATCATAGCAAAGTTACTAGAACTCTTACACACTGATTTTTAACAATGTACTGGACAAAAAAACAATAGTTCTATGTCTGCACTTTTTACGTTATCCTCACTGCTCTACCTAAAATCATTTTGAATCAACAAAAGTGATTGCAGGCACAATTTTAGGTAAAATTTACATGCCATAGTAAGCCTGCTAGTGCCCCTGCATGATAAACCTTTGCCGAGCTACTGGGAAAACATTGGAAAAATAATATTAGAAAGTGCAGTTAGGTGGCTCAGGGGTTATTGCAAAAACCTGCTAGTTTACAGATTTCTCACTGCTCCCAATACCATTATTTTGTAGCCATATTGGCTCTTGCTAGAATTTGTTTATCTTTGTTAAGGGACTGAAGATATCTTTTAAGGTAGTATTTTATCTTTGTGCTGCACTTATTGTTATCCTAATCTATCTTTTCCTAATATATGTAAGGTGCCTGGAGCCTCTGAGATTGGGAACCCTATAAATAAAATTGCCAATGTTGTCTGGCTAAGAGTAGTCTAAGCACGGAGCCTTTGCCTAAGTTCAAAGCAGTGTCGGTCAAATAAACATTTAGATCAATGTTGGGTCAATGCAGGAAGCAAATGGACTAACAAGGAAAGTTTCTAAAACAGAACAGGTTTGAAAAATTAAAACAAAAAAGTTCCCACTGTTGTATAACAGGAGGTCAAATGAACTAAATGGGAGGTCATCCTCAAAGCCCTTTTCATATCTGGAAGAGGAATAAGAGAGGTCCCATATGAACATATGTACATACTATATGAAGAAGCCCACAGAAGAAGGCCATTTGGTCTATCTAGTCCACTTATATTGCAGGGTCCATGGCTTGAGCTACTGACCCTGCCCCTCCTACTCCTCCCATCCTTTCCATCCTCCCTACCCATGATCCTTACCTTCCCCCATGTCTATCCCAGCCTCTCTTGAAGCTGCCCACCATTTTCAATGAGACCACCTCTTCTGGCAGTCTATTCCAAGTGTTCACCACCCTCTCCATAAAGAAGTGCTTCTGACCTCCCTCCTAAACATCCCCCCCAGCTTAAGATTGTGCCCCTTTGTGTTATGGTTGCCACTCAGCTTAAAGAGACTCTCCTTTCCCACCTTATGTATTCCTTTCAAGTACTTGAGGGTTTCAATCATGGCCCCCCTCTCGCTCCAGTCCTCAGGGATATATGTTCAGTGCCCTCAACCTCTCCTCATATGCCTTACCCTGCTGACCCACTATCATCTTTGCAGCCCTCTTCTGGACCTTCATGATGAAACATCATGATGCCGGTGTGTTTCCTCCCTGATGGGAACCTTGAAATACCTGGCAATCATGTGGGTTTTTCTCACTGTCAAGCTGCTGAGGATTCTTGAATTCTAAATACAAAATACTGGTAAGCATATGAACCTTGTCATATACAGTGCTGTGTTGAAGTGAGAGTTCAACTTCTATGATGTATAGCTTGCTTTACGCAATGATAGTGAAACTGGGCTCTGAAATATATGTTTACTGTCTTTGCAGCAGCATACAAAGCTTAAAGTTACATATGTAAGTAGCACATTGGGCAGAGTACTCATGATGTTACATTCTGTGTTATTGTTGGGATGATACATGTAATTTGGGTTTATGGCGCACCGACTGGGATGTTCTACCTTCCTTTGCAACATTAGGACTTTCAAATTTTTTAAAAAACTCAAAGTAAGTACACTTTTTATGACTTAATTACAGAAGAATAATACAGTGAATTTTTTAGGTGTACATCAGTGTGACCAGATGCCTGAGCTGTTATGTATTACTAATATTGATTTTGATTTATAGATGTGAACACAAGCTGAAGGTATGCCTTCACTATCCTATATAGCACTTTCTGGTGGTATGATGGTGTGTGTTTTGTAAATAAATGGCATGATCACGATACCTTTCTACGTAGGTATATATTTTGCACTTAGGTACACCTGCCATCCTGACGAAGGGGTATTCTTACACCCTGAAACTTTCTTATCACACTTACTAAGTGAGGGGTCACTTATTCCTACATTTCTAGGACATAGAACTTGTATACTTTAGCTTCATAACTGTCCTCTGATAATGATGTCTAAATCTGTAGGATTATTTTATTGAGAATTTTGATGTGAGTGCCATTATTAAGTGAAGTTTAGAGTTTAATTTTAATTTGTGTGCATAGTAAGACAGTTAGGTCTCTTGAGGGTGATTAAAAGCAACTTTAATTGACAATGTTGGTGCATATTTTAGACCAATTTGGGTCTGATGACTTAAAGGGAGACTGTCATCCCTTTTTGAATCATATTACTTTTGGTTGGAAACCCATATTTCATGATTGCTTACCTTCACTAAAATTCATTGACATTGCTAGCTGTTTTATTTCTTCCCTTTCTTAGTAGAACTGAAATGCATGCAATGATTTAATTGTACCCAACCTTGTTTTGTTTCAAATCCTTTATCTACTCTTATTGCATACTTCCTGAATATTAGGAACATCTACAAACAGTGCAGCCACTTACAATGCAATAATCTTCTCTCCTCCCACTGTATCATGAGGGACTAGACTGTGTTGGAAGTGTTCTCAAGTTCAGGAAAGATGCAGTGGTAGTTGATCGGGGACTGTAAACTAACACATGTGTGCATGGTAACACCAGAAAGGTGGGTGGTCTGTTTTTTCACTTTTAAAAAGAAAAAAACTAAATTAGAATTAAACTACCAGTCACATCAGCAATCTCTACAAAATATGAGCAATCTTAACATGTTTTTACTAAACTAGAGACACTTTGAGGCACGAGGAGCTGAGATTGTCCCTTTAAGGCTATCCTATAGTTTTTATATCCTGGATACTTGTTTCAGCTTTTAGGAAAAGAGGTTTTCTAATGTATGGATGACAATTTTAACTGTACTGCCCCCCCCACTCCGATGTAGAGAAGGGTCTATGTACTGTCTAATTATGATACTTCTCTACTAATCATTTTGTCAACTTCCTGTGTGACTTTCATCTGTGTATATTCACATAAAATCAGCATAGGAAGTTTTAAAAACATCTCTTCTTTTGAGGTTCCCTGTTGAATGTACATACTAAATTCATACAGTAGATATAGTAAGGTGGCGCTGCCTCATGTTTCTGATGGTAAACAGCACTCTACCAAGATGTTTACATTTCTTTTCCTGGTGGTCATGATGAGTATGGCATAGGAGTGAAAACCTTTAAAAACAGAGTTTCATTCAGGAATGAAACCAAATAAAAGCAAAAATGGGTATATTGATGTTTTTACCAGAATAACATTATTGCTGATAACCCTACATGGTGACTAACAAATATTGCTGTTTTAACAATTCTAAAATCAAGTGTAACCCCACTTCTCCCAAGATGCAACACTAGACCAGGTTATCTCACAGATGTGTCCATGGGAAATATACAGTAAAGTACAAATCTTAGTTTTGGTGGGCCATATCCCATACAAGGTCTCTTTGCAAACTTAACCCATCTCACTCAAGTGAGGGTAATGACACCAAGTGATGCCTACACATTGCAAGCTCCTTCTTTGCAAGGGCAGACTAGAGTGGTGCTCACAGTCAAGCTATGTAGTATAGTATATAATTTAATTCTTGTACCTTTTAACACTTACAGAAGCAGATCAGGAAACAACACAGCTTAATTATATGGAGAAATGGGGAAAGAAAGTAAACCCAGGCTAAGGCAAGACAGAATATAGCAGAGGTGAAACCACTTAGTATTTTCCTCACTGGCCCCTTGTATCCTAAGGTCTCAGAGTTTACCTTACCACAGCATCCTAAGTGCTTGTGAGAGATCTCACCCAAAGTTAGAAAATCACTGGTGTACAGCTGAAAAGTTATCTCGACAAAAACAATTTTATAATTATCCAAAGGGAAAAGAAAAAGCACCTTAGATATAAAAGGTAATGGTTGACTGCTTTTAAAAACTAATATTAGTTTTAGGCATAAAACTATCTTTTTAAGCAGTGCAACAGGATAAATACTAGTGAGCCCCATCATGCTGTCCTTAAATGCGTAGATGAAACAAGATTCAAACAAATCCAACAAAAATTCCCTCAAACAGTCATCCACAGACCTTTCCCTCAACTGCATATTTGCACTGTTCCCACTGAAAACATAGGAGCTGGGGGACTTACCACATGAGAGGCAGCTGAGGGAGTTGAACACGTACTCGCTGGAGGAGAGCAGGGACAGTGAGGATAGGACTGAAACCTTTAAATACATGAAAAGACTTAACAAGATGGGTATGAAGGGGCTGTTCCAAGTAAGGGAGGGGAAGGGAGGGACACCTGGGACCATGTTATGAGACTGGAGGGAGGAAGGTTCAGGAGGGAGAGGAAGAGACACTTTTTGATGGAGAGAGTGGTAGCTGGGTGGAATGCATTACTGGCAGAAGTGGTATCCAGTAGAACAGTGGACTGCTTCAAAAGGTGCTTGGACAGGGCAAGGTGGAGGGTCAAGGGAGGGAAGGCGGAGGGCAGCTGCAAATAAAGGGTGCTAGCTGCACATTTGAGCAGACTTGATAGACCTCTAGGCCTTTATTTGCTGGCAAATTTCGTATGTTCATATGTAGGTAAACAGAAACCTGACTAATTAAACATGAACAGGATATCCTAGGATCGAGTCCTCACAATTCATTGACTTTACAATGGAATGCAGGAACATGGGCTCCTGAATTCTTTGGCATTCCCAATAGGTTTTCATCAGTCTCCACAGCAGTTCCTTCCTGGCAAATACTTGCTCTGCCCCAAACTCAGCTGTGGCCCTTTCTCCACTAAGGTTATAGCAAACTGCAAATAATTACTTCTACCTCCACACACATCAGATCTCAAAGAGCACTCCTTCTCTTTCTGCTTGCATCAGACTATTGACATCTTTACTCTAAGGCACATGTGCTGGGGATGTTTCTTCCCCCTCCCACGCATGCTTCTGCTCCATCTCTCAAGTCACTTGCTCTGCTCTCTCCACCCTGACTTCTTCCCTAGTTGGGGCTCTAAACCAGGTCAGGCAAACATGCTGTCCTTCTACCTTCTAGTGGTGGCTTGGGTCTGGCCTCACCCCCTCATCTTCCAGAATCCATGAGGGGTTCAAACTGTTCTTAGCTGGCTTTTTTCCACTCTAACACATTTGTAGCCCTCTACATTTTAGGGGCTACTATTACAGTTTTGCATTCCCTGGTAATAGAAGTGCTCAGCACAGAAGACCAGGTACAGCAAAGAAGGGATTCATGTCTGGGGGACTTACCACATGAGAGGCAGCTGAGGGAGTTGAACACGTACTCGCTGGAGGAGAGCAGGGACAGTGGGGATAGGACTGAAACCTTTAAATACATGAAAGGACTAAACAAGATGGGTATGAAGGGGCTGTTCCAAGTAAGGGAGGGGAAGGGAGGGACACCTGGGACCATGTTATGAGACTGGAGGGAGGAAGGTTCAGGAGGGAGAGGAAGAGACTCTTTTTTATGGAGATAGTGGTAGCTGGGTGGAATGCATTACTGGCAGAAGTGGTATCCAGTAGAACAATGGACTGCTTCAAAAGGTGCTGGGACAGGGCAAGGTGGAGGGTCAAGGGAGGGGAAGGGCGGGAGGGGCAGCTGCAAAATAAAGGGTGCTAGCTGCACATTTGAGCAGACTTGATAGACCTCTAGGCCTTTATTTGCTGGCAAATTTTGTATGTTCATATGTAGGTAAACGCAAATCTGACTAACTAAACAAGAACAGGATGTCCTAGGATCGAGTCCTCACAATTCATTGACTTTAAAATGGAATTTACCTGGGAGTACAGAGTGGCCCAAGATAGGAAGCTGAGAAGGGGAGGAACGTCATATTAGGAGAACACAAGTAATATAAGTAATTAGGGAAAAAGTGGACATGATGTGCTTGGATGTGAAGAAAGGAATAGCAGTGAAAAGTATTAGCGAACAGTAAAACATGGAACTGGATCTGAATAGGAAACCATCAAGACAAGAAAGCAAACTGAGAAGAAACAGCCACTTGTCAATGCAAAGTGTTCACTGCTGGTATTACTGTTGTACCAGGTCTTGCTTGTACACATTTTTACTACATATTTACCCAGAATACAGCAGATAAGATGCAATATCTTATTTTCAGTGGGGTCCTGCTTTCACATTGTTAAATTGTAATTACCAATGATAGGGCAACTGAGAGGAAATATCTACTTTTAGGTGGGCTCCCACATTTTGACCCCAAATGTCCAACAGTCTTTTTATGACCTGACCTTATGATTAAGACAGCTGAATTTATTGTAATCCCATCTGAAAGGTGATTTTGCTGTAGGACTGTGGAAACAAGTTTTAGAGGGGATTTGAAAAATGACACCTGCCACATTCAGGAGGTGGGTTAACACAAGGGATTTGTTGAACATTAGGGGCCAAAATCTGCAAAAAATAAAGTTATCAGTAAATGTTGGAATAATTCATTTCCTTATAACTTAATTGGTTTTTCACATTTGTACCCCACATTTTCAACATAATCTTTTTTGATCACTCCTTCTGAGCATGACACGTGCCATTTACGGTATAAAACAATTACTGAAATATCATTTTGTGCCACAAGTGTTAAGACATATTTTGGGTAGGATCTGAGAAATGACAGCCGTCACATTCATGAGGTTGTGTGAAAAAAATGTCTATGTTGATAAGTTGGGGTCAAAATACTGAAAATTACCAGTTACTAGTGTGCGTCAAAAAATTGCAATGTAGACTCACAACTTTGTTGTTTTCTCATATTTTTACTCCAGATTTTCAACATATCTGTCTCATGACCACACATAGCTTTCTTATGAGCCTACCTCATGAACAAGGTGGAGAACGTTTTCAAATCCTGCCCAAAAGGTGATTTCACTCCACAAGTGCAAAAACACATTTTGACCAGGATTTGAAAAATGACAACTGTCACATCCATGAGATGCTGTGAAGAAATGGCTATATTGAAAATTTGGGGTAAAAATGTTGTTCTGAGCCTGCTTTCATAAATTTCAATGTAGGCTCATAACTTTGTTTTTTAATATTTTTACCCCAAATGTTCAACATAGTCTTCTTGTTACCCCATCTCATGAACAAAGGTGGAGAAAAGTTTCAACTCCTGCCTGAAAGGTGATTTTGTGCAGCAACTGTGAAATCACTTTTTGGGACAGATTTGCCTAATTTCACTGGGGTTCATGAGGTGGGTCTGAAAAAGGCATGTTAAAAATGTAGGGCACAAATTTTTAAAAATGACTACGTTTTGTCACTAAATTCAAACCCCCACTGAAATACATTAAGCCGTGTACCTGAATTCCTGAGTCTGTGGTCCAGTATTGAAGAGTGAAGACATGTCTGCAGTCCAGAAAGGATTATGGTGTTTGACCCCTGGTAGGTAAGTAAACGCTTGAGGAGGGGTGTGGTGGTGAGTGCTGAGTGGGAAGGTTGGGTTGGGGGACAGTAACAGTGGCAACAGACATCGGTGGATGGTTTTCTTACAGGGTTTTATTTAAAAAACAAAACTACCAGGGATGGTTTTCTTAATTTCAGGTCATGACACTGAAGGATTGGGCACCCCCAGTGTCAGTGTTGTGTTTGGAAGCACTGGGGGTATGCTCCCCCTTGCTGCAGAACTAAAATGGGCAGGATGGAGGTAGCAGCCTGCATGGTGGATTGGGTACCCCATGCCAGAATATTAACATGGGTTGGGCTTGAGGGAGGGCAGTTGCGGAAGCAGCAGCAAAAAACATGGATGGTTTTCTGTTATGTTTGGGAGGTATGGGTGCTGAGAGGGAGGGTCAGGCGGGGGAATTAACAACCCAGTGGTAGCTACATACATCGATGGATGGTTTTCTTTCTTACAGGGTATATAAAAAAACTATGGGACAGTTCTCTTTATCTCAGGTGGTGATACTGGAGATTGGGCATCCCAGTGTCTGTACTATGTTTGTGGGAGGGGGTGCTGAGTGGGAGGGTTGGGTTGGAGGACAGTAATGGTGGCATCAGCAACAGACATTGATGGATGGCTTTCTTTGTTACAGGGTGTAATTCAACCTCAGCAGGCTGATCATGACAGATCAGCTGTGCTTGCTGGGCAGCATAGATCAAAGGAAAGAGCTAACCTATGACTGGGTTGGCTTTCTCCCTTGAACTACACAATTGTTCAACCCAGCAATCCAGAACAGTGTCATGATCAGCCTGACTGATGATTGGTGTGACACTGATGATCCCCTTGCAGACCACTCTGCATTGGACTAACAGTGTCACACCCCTCAAAAGCCACTCTCCTAATAAAATGTTTGCTGTGCATGTGCACACGGTGAACATAAAAAGCGAGCACCAGTGAAAGTCTACCATTCCCCACTGAGAACAGATTTGACCTACTTTTATACCAGAAAAATGAAGACACCCAAGACATACAGTACCAGATAATATAAAAACAGCAGTGCCAAGCAAAACAAGGTATAGAAAGACAATGATAATAATAATAATAATAATAATTTAATAATAATAATAATTGTATTTATATAGTGCCTTTCAATATATCAAGGCGCTGAACAAGTTAATATCATAAATTCAAATTTCAATACAAAACATAAAAGCATATAAAGATACATCATAAAATACATCATAAAAACATAATAAATTACAATAAAATTCCAATCATATTACAACTAACTTAATTCTCCAAAAAGGCCATTTTCCATAAATAAGATTTTAATTCTTTCTTAAATATCTCCACGGAGGTGCACTCCCGTAACCAGCATGGTAGAGAATTCCAAAGAGTGGGTGCAGCATGAGAAAATGCTCTGCTGCCTGAGGATTTTAAACTCACTCTTGGAATCTTCAGCAACCCCATGTTGGCTGAGCGGAGCGATCGGCTAGGGCAGTAAGAAACCAGTAGGTCTTTCAGATAGGACGGACCTTGATCGTGAAGGGCTTTAAAAGTCAATAAAATGACTTTAAAGGTGATCCACCACCGTATAGGAAGCCAGTGCAGTTCGTGCAGCACTGGGGTAATATGACAGGACCTATTTGTCCCAGTCAAAACCCGGGCTGCAGCATTCTGCACCAGCTGTAGGCGGTGGATTTCAACCCCAGAAAGCCCAAAGTAAAGGGCGTTGCAGTAGTCTAGGCATGAGGACACAAAGGCGTGGACCAACATTGGCAAGGTGTCAGACAGAACAAGGTGCTTAACCCTGGCAATATTCCTAAGATGGTAAAAGGAAGTCCTGATGATGGCTGACACCTGAGATTGAAAAGTCAGCCTATCGTCAAGGATCACCCCAAGGTTACACACCCGTTCAGAGGTCGGTAGTGACACGCCGCCGCCAAGAAAAATTTCAGAAGGCGTATCAGTATATGACCTCTCAATCTGACCACCCGGGTCCACCACCAAAACCTCAGTCTTCTCCGAGTTCAACTTTAACCAACTAGAATCCATCCAGTCTTGGATTTCCCCCAGACAGTTGTTAAACACCGAGAAAGCTCCATCCTGGTCAGGTGCAAAAGACAGGTATAGCTGGGTATCATCTGCATAGCAGTGAAACCTCAGCCCATACCATCTTATAATGTTTCCCGAGGGGCAGCATATACACTGCAAATAACATGGGTGACAGCACAGAACCCTGAGGCACTCCACACAACAAAGAGACTGGGCCGGAGGAAAAAATCCCCGACAACTCTTTGTGATCTCCCAGTAAGTAATGAAGTGAATCATTGCAAAATGGTTCCCGATATTCCACAGATTTGTCTCAGGTGTGCTAACAACACCACGTGATCCACAGTGTCGAAAGCTGAAGAGAGGTCAAGGAGAACCAAGATGGAACATCTCTTTTTATCCCTCACCCTCAGAAGATCATTAAGCACCCGAACCAGCGCAGTCTCGGTGCTATGTCTTTTATGGAAACCAGACTGGAAGGATTTGTAGATACTATGGATGGTTAAATGGTCATCCAATTGGGCAGCTACAATCTTTTCAATAACCTTCCCAGTAAAGGGAAGGTTAGAGATAGGTCTGTAGCTTGAGAAACAGTCTGGGTCTAAGGAAGCTTTCTTCAAGAGAGGTGTCACCACCACCTCTTTCAGGGAGCTGGGAAACTCACCTGACTCCAAGAAGCACCAGACTATTTGCACCAAAACTGGACCAATGATATCAACACAATCCAAAATTAGGGTAGTCGGTACAGGGTCCAAGCTACAGCTTGTAGGTGCACACTATGGATGAACCTCATAATATCCACGAAAGCCACTATAGCAGCAATTTCCATGGTCCAAGGGAGCGAGGTACTCCACGCAGTTCCCTGACTGGAAAATACCCCAACCCCTGTGGAGTGGCAAACCCTAGAGAGCACCAGCCAGAGTAGGTGAGTTGCTAAAATGTCGACCTGAAGTTTCAGGATAGTCAAAGGGGACACTTACAAGCCCCAATCAGAAAAGATCCTCTGTCGACTCTTGCCAGCATTCACAGTATCCAGAACTCCTCCAAATATACTTCAGGCTGATCAATAACTCCTCACCCTCCACACGATAAAAAACGCTTCCACTGGAGATTCTATGAGAGATTCTAATGAGAGATTCAGTCCTGAGCTATACAGATAGATAAATGTGCCACAGAAATAAAGTGAACAGTTGATTCTGCTGTCTGTCAGGAGGCAGAATTAAACATATTACTGAAAGAATTGACAGACTAATGTAGGTCCTTGGAAATCCTCCCTGATAGTGGGTCATGTTGGTAAAACAAAACCAGTGGCAAAAAGGAAGATCAAATCCTGAGAGACTTCAGAACAAGAACAGAAAGATGAAAAAGAGGGCAGCAGACACCATCTTCTCAAAGATACTACTGACACAATATTCAGATGAGAGATGCAAAGCCAGGATTCAAAGGATTTATGCTTAGAGCTGGTATTTGTGCAAGAAAGAAGGATTTAACTTCCTTAGAAACTGGATGACCTTTCATGGAAAAAGCAATCTTTTTAGGACAGATGAATTACGCCTAAATTAATAAGCATTGTTCAATGCCTTAATGTTAACTTTGAAGTTTAAATTTGTATGCTTTATGACAGAAGGTAAATTAATTCAAATATGGACTAACCAGCTTATGAAACATGTGCTAGGTTAGCTGATGTCATACATGACCTATTAGCTATAGTACAATTGGAGGGCAGATTAACTATAGTAAAGCTGAAATGGTGTTTGTTTTGAAAAGGTGAGAAGCAACTGGACTCGAGCACATGCAGACAAAACACGACTCTGCCACTTCAGTCCTTGGCGCTCAGTATGTTAGTTTTGATGTCAGCCAGGTGTGCCAGTGAGAAGCAAGTACTCTGTCTACAGACCCCAATTAGCTGGTCTTTCATAATTAGTGGTGGTTGATGTTGGATAACTTTGCTTCATGAATAAATTCATGAATGTGATACAATTCGGGAAGGTACACCACTTTGTGAAGTTACAGTTTGCAGTATAGGAATAACTTAACAAATTGCAAATCTGATAACTTCTCCAGTGAAGTGAGGCCCACAGGTGAAGCTCACTATGTACGATGGGCTTTTAGATCACATGGCAATGAATTGAGCTGTAGCCATGCAGATGCTGTGTTGAGTGCAGTCTTATGCAGGGTTTTATTTAACTCTAAAAATTGATTAGCGTTTTTCTCATAAAAGTTCTAAAACATTGTAAAAATGCATAACACTTGCTTCACTATGTTTAACAAACATAACACTTCTAGAAAATCTATATAAATGCTTTCTGTACAGCTAGTATTGTCCCAAGAAAAAAACTGCTAATCAATTATTTAAAACCCTGTTATGAAGATGCAGTTGGAGAGAAATCTGTCCCTGCTTGTCTGAGAAAAAAAAAACACCTTTAAAATCAATCTGAAAGTTGAGTATTTTGAGACCAAATTGCTCACACAGTGATCTAGAGGGCCTGGATCAGCTAGATTAGTGTTGTTTTTTCAGGTTTTGCTGGTTTATTTAGTTTAAAGTAGTGGTTTTGTTTTGTCTAGTAAAGCACTGATGTATGGGGTAGGGGTGGTGTTTCAGCTTCCAAAGTAGCCCATGAAAATCAGTGCTTTGATCTTTTTTTACTGTGAGCACAAGTCCGAGTTGTTTACATAGTCTTTCTTGTTAATTATTTTTTGTCTGTGGGCTGTTGTATCTCATTTTATTTCTGCAGTACAGTTTGGTGTGGTTAAATGAAGTACTGTGTCAGTCTGTTTCTATATTAGTTGTAGTTGTTTTGTTTAGTTCTTAAAGTGATGGTGTTACTTACAGTAACTTTTCAATTACCCCTGTCGCATGTGTCTTGTTAATCCCCATCATGTTAAAAAAAAAAAACATAAATTAAAAAAATACTTTTTTTGCTACTTTTACTGTCATTACTAATAGCTCAGTGAACTTTCTGTTTTGAATCAAATCACACTGCTAATCCCTCCGTTGAGGTGTTGCTTGCCACTGCTATTTAGTTTTACTGCAAGGTTTCTTTAAATATTTTTGCCTTGCAGTATTAAAAATCTAAATATTTAACATACACAGAATGACTGAGAAGAGACACTCAACTAAAGGAGAGGTGCCAGGGTGATGGCAGAGAACTGCATAAGTTCTGAGTGTCAAAACAGGTGCTGCAGCTAAAAAAGCTACATGTGCAGTACTCCAGGGCTGGCAGTAGTAGTAAAGAAGTAGTTGGTGGCAGGAGCAGTGCCATAAGTGTGGCCAACATTTTCTCTGCCACATCTGTGTCATCCATGCTGTTGGGGGCTGGGGGAGGTGGTGACAAGAGGAGTAGTCCAAGAGGTAGCAAAATGTCTGGCTCAGGCACAGTGGTCAAGGAGGAGGTTGTTGGTGTCTCCATAACTCCTAGCGGTGGTGACGCTGGGCCTGATCCTGAGGATACAGTAGTTTCCCATTCCCAGCTGGGAGTGTGGAGATTGACCATGAGTCAGAGCATCAGGAAAGAGATCTGACTGTTGAGCAGTCAGGAAAGACTAACTTTTAAAAACGTGTCTCTGACTAAAGTTAGGTGAGAGGGAGACAGAGTCTGGAGAAAGTGAAGATGAAGAGGGCAGAGCTCAGGAGGAGGAGGAAGATAGTATCAGTGGGGATGATTTGGACCCCAAATGGGAACTGGAACAAAAAAAAAGGAAGGGTGATGTTGCTGAGCATGTGAAACTTTGCACATCAGTATGTCATGAAGCTACCAAAGCCCCCGCCCCCGTATTACAACACTCAGTTGTTCCTCCTATCAGTATTGAGACTATTACACTGCATGATCCACCCATTGTCAACATGTATAAATCATCCCAAAAAACACCAATTTTTACTCCTCCCATATCCCACTCTCATGTAAAATTAAGGGACACCAAATTCCTAGTTTAGGAATTTTATATACTAGACCCAGCTAACTAATCAGTTGCTATCTGTCAGCTGTGTCAAGCACAAGTTAGTCGGGGAAAAAAAGGCAGCCTCATAAGCACTGGTGGCCAGAGACACACACACACACACACACACACACACACACACACACACACACACACACACACAGTACAGATACCTGTTACACTGGATTCAGCACCAAAGGGAAGCCAATGCAGGGGTCTCCCTGTTTTTTCATCTGTATTTGCCACAAGCATCCAGAAGTGGCAGGGAAACAGTTCTAGTGGAGGGAGGGTTGACTGAGGAAGTCTTTTCAAAAATGTTGGAACACCTCAAGAAAATCCTGCCAAAGGTGGGGGGGGGGGTAAAGGAACAGTGGGAGAAACTTAAAGAAGCCATAGCAGAGGCAACAAGCCTCTGTGTAAAGCAAGTAATCAAATCAAAAAAGAAGAAAAAAACACTGGTTTTCAAGAGAAGGGGCAGGGAAGGTTAGGGAGAAAAAACAGGCATTCAGAAAGTACAAGTAACCGCAGAGGGAGAGAGACAGAGAACTGTATCAGGCAAAACAGAAGGAGGAGGCGAAGGCAGTCAGGAGTGCAAAGGCACAAACTGAAGAAAGAATAGCCCAATCAGTAAAAGAAGGAGACAAAACCTGCTTCAGGTATATTAGAGAAAGGAAAAAGACAGAGGAAGGGATTGTGAAGCTAAATAAGGGGGAGGAGTGTGCAGAGGGGGATCTAGAAAAAGCAGACATTCTTAATGAATACTTCTGCTCAGTATTTACAAATGAAGGGGAAGGGGAGGGACCAAAATTAGGTGGTAGAAACACACGAGGTGGACACCAGTCCATTCACAGAGGAGAAAGTCCTACAGGAACTCTCTAAACTAAAAGTGGACAAGGCAATGGGGCCAGATGGGATACATCCCAGAATACTGAAAGAACTCAGAGAGGTACTAGGTACACCACTGACAGCCCTATTCAACACATCACTAGAGGAGGGAGTGGTACCAAAGAACTGGAGGAGGGCGAATGTGGTACCACTAAACAAACGTGGGAGCAAGGTAGAGGCCGAGAACTATGGACCACTCAGTTTGACCTCAGTGGTGCAGAAAATAATGGAATCCATGCTAAAGGAAAGGATTGTGGCATATCTTGAGGCCAGCAGGGCACAAAACCCAAGGTAACATGGATTCACAGCAGGTAGATCTTGTCAAACAAATCTGATAGATTTCTTTAACTGGGTAACGAGGGTGGTTGATCAGGGAAGAGTTGTAGGCATGGCCTACCTACATTTTAGCAAGGCATTCAACACCGTCCCACACAAGAGGCTAGTAAACAAGTTGAGCAGTCTAGGAGTAGGTCCCAAGGTGGTAAACTGGGGCAAAAATTGGCTGAGCAACAGGACACAGAGGGTGGTGGTAAACAGAGTTCAATCCTGGGAGAGGGGAATGACCAGCAGGGTGCCACAGGGCTCAGTGTTGGGGCTGGTCCTCTTCAATGTCTACATAACCGACACTGCAGAGGGGTTGGAAGGGAAGGTGAGTCTCTTTGCAGATGACACCAACATCTGCAATAGGATGGATACTCCAGACAACGTGGAAAGAATGAGAAGAGACCTAGACAAGTTGGAGGAGTGGTCAAGAATGCAGCAACTTAAATTCAACAAAAAAAGTGCAAAGTCATGCACTTGGGGCACAGGAATCCTAGAGAGGAATACACGGGGGGGGGGTATACCAACAACAACAACAAAACTGGAAAGGAACTTGGAGGCAATCATAACAGATGACCTAAAAGTAGCCAAGCAATGTGAAATGGCAGTGGGGAGGGCCAGAGGGAAGCAGGGATGCATAGGAAGAGGCATCATCAATAGAAAACAAAACATGATGATGCCACTGTACAGACAATTGGTGAGGCTGCATCTGGAATACTGTGTTCAGTTCTGGAGACCATGGGGCCGATTCCAAGATGGTCGGTGTATCTTCAATCTCAATCTCAATCTTTATTTATTTATATAAGGTGCCTTTCTAAAACCAAGGCGCCTGTACAATACAAAATAAAACAATAATTAAAACCATTTTTTAAAATTAAACTAAACTAAACTAAACTAAACTAAACAACAATATTAGAAATCATTATATGCTTTGCTAAAGAGATAGGTTTTTAAAGATTCTTTAAAACTTTGGACAGTCGGGCTATCTCGAACCTGAAGAGGTAGAGAATTCCACAGGGTTGGGGCCATAAAACTAAAAGATCTGGCCCCTGAAGTTTTTAAACAAACCCTGGGAATCTCTAGCAATCTCTCGTCAGTGGATCGGAGAGAGCGGGGGGGACAGTAGGGGTGAAGGAGATCTTTCAGGTAAACAGGTCCCTGATCGTGTAGGGCCTTATAGGTCAGCAAACCGACCTTGAAGGTGATTTGCCAGCAAACTGGCAACCAGTGCAGTCCGCGGGAGCACAGACATTATATGACTGGACCTAGAAGAGCCAGTCAGCAGCCTGGCTGCTGCATTCTGCACTAGCTGCAGGCGGTGAATCTCAACCCCCGGTAGCCCCAGGTAAAGGGCGTTGCAGTAGTCAAGGTGGGAGGTAACGAAGGCGTGGACCAGAATAGGAAGATCATCTGGAGGAACCAGGTGCTTCACCCGGGCGATGTTCCTTAGATGGTAAAAAATAGGTTTTGACAGCTGCTGACACCTGAGATTTAAATGTCAAGCAGTCATCAAACACAATGCCCAGATTCTGCACCCGGTCTGAGGTAGTTAGCTGGACACCCACAAGCCATAGACCCGAGGGTGATCCAACCAATGAACCCGCCTCCCGGTGATCCTGGCCCACAACCAACACCTCAGTTTTGTCAGGGTTCAACCTCAGCCAACTCACATTCATCCAGTCCTGGATTTCAGCAAGACAGTTGTTGAAGACCGAAAAGGCAGCATCTTGGCCGGGCACAAAGGACATGTACAGCTGAGTATCATCTGCATAACAGTGAAAACTCAGACCATACCGCCTAATAATCGCTCCTAACGGCAGCATATACACTGCAAACAACATGGGTGCCAAAATGGAACCCTGTGATACCCCACAGGATAGGGAGAATGATGCCGAGAAAAAAATCAAAACCACTGTCTGAGTCCTACCCTCGAGGTAAGATCGAAACCAACTGAGGACTGTACCAGACAGCCCACAGATAGACCGCAAGCATTCCAATAGCACACCATGGTCCACCGTGTCAAATGCTGCAGAGAGATCTAGAAGGACCAAGATGGAACGAGTCCTTCGATCTCTCGCTATTAGGAGGTAATTCAGTACCCGTACCAGAGCTGTCTCGGTACTATGTCTTTTCCTAAATCCGGACTGGAGAGAATCGTAGACATTCTGGCTGGTCAAATGATCATCCAACTGCGATGCGACCACCTTCTCAATAACTTTACCAACAAAGGGTAAGTAAGAGACAGGCCTGTAGTTTGCCAGACAGTCCGGGTCCAAGGAGGATTTCTTAAGAAGGGGCTGAACCACAGCCTCCTTTAGAGGATTTGGAAAAATTCCCCTCTCCAAGGACCTCCAGACTATCTCAGCAAGGACAGGGCTGATTTTATCCACACAACCCACTAAGAGACGTGTGGGGCCCGGATCCAAACTACAGTTGGTCGGATGCAATAATTGTATGATCATCACAATTTCATCGATTGTGGGGAGGCCGAAGTCAGACCACACAAACTGGGTGTCCGACATCTTCTGCCGACCATCACCACTCCCATTAGAGAGGGTCAGATGGATATCCGATCTGATTGTGGCAACCTTATCTGAAAAGAATAGAGCAAACTCCTCACACCGTTCTTGAGAAAACGCTCTTCTGGGCTGAAGACAGATTGGATTGCACAATCTGTCCACAGTCCAGAACAGCTGAGCTGGTCTATGCTGTGCAGCAGCAATCTCTCTGGACAGGAATTCTGCCTTCTTACGAGAGATTGCTGATTGATAGATCACATAGTGATCCATAAAACTAAGTCTGTCACAATCCAGACCCGACCTCCACCAGCACCTCTCCAACCTTCGTCCAACTCTCCTCAACTCCCTCAAAGTCTCATCAAACCAAGGAGACTTGGGTCGAAGAGTGAGAGGACAAACATGAACAGGAGCAATGGAATCCAGGGCCCCTGCCACCGACTTATTATAGGCAAGTACCAGCTCTCCTGGATCCACACAATCTCCCGGTATGCCCAATAGGTCCAGCACTGCCATCAGGCGTCGGAAACACCTTAAAGGGCGATACGGACCATCTCCATAGGGGCGGCCTACAAGGGTGGCCTCAAAACTGAACCCAATGGAGTGATGTCCGACCATCCGACTGGTTCCACCACCAAGTCGGATATCTCCATCCCCAGAAGGAACACCAAATCCAGTGAATGACCACCAATATGGGTCGAGGAGGAAATAACCTGTGTGAAGCCCAGTGAAATCATTAACTGGAGGAAGTCTTGACCAAACTGCAGAGTTCATCGTCGACCCAGGCATTGAAATCCCCCAGAACCAACCATCTGGGGGACCCCAATGTCAGGTCGACAATGAAGTCTGCGACTTCCCACAGGAAAACATTCCCATCACCTGGTGGACGGTATACGAGAAGTATCCTGCACCCCACACCCTCGCCCATGATACATTCAAAGGATTTGGTAATTCCCACTGGTACCTCCACTAGGCCCAGTTCTGATCTAAAACAGATAGCAACACCCCTGCCCCTACGGTCCAACCTCGGGCAGTGTATCACTGAGTACCGGCTGGAACTGCTCCGCCAAACTGGTCCAGCATTTCATCCAGCCAGGTCTCAGTGATGCCACCTCGATCAGATATCCCAACAAAATCAGCTATAATAGCTGTCTTGTTTTAATAGACCTGGCGTTGCACAACACCGCCCGAGTAGGATGAGCAACCGAGGATGACCATGTTACCTGCTGACTACAATCAGAACCCTTGGGTATGGGAACCAGGCAGGGAGGACCCCTTTCCTGGGCCCATTTCACCCCAGGGCGTCTCCTTGTCCCCACTATCCCTATCCACCCACTCCTTTCCATTCCCTCTCCAGACCCAGGCCCCATCCTCCTCCTTCTTCCAACAATCCTCAAAGCCCTACACCGTCTATAAACTTCTATTGATAGGGGAGGACAGGAAAAAGGACGAAGGTCTCTGAGTCTGGAGGGGGAATAATGCCCAACTGTCCTTGTGCTTTCCCGGCACATATTTACTACTTTAATAGGTAACACAAATAAGCAGTCCTAATTTCAAAATTAACCCACCCCTTAAGGCTAAATAAATACCAAGCTCTAAATAATGATTTCACAAAAGAGGCTCTCACCCTCCAAACCCAAACATAAAATACAACCAAATAAAACAAAACCACTAATTAAATTCCCCACCCAGTCCTCTCACCACTGGGAAAAAGAGATAAAATAATATACACTAAATTAGTTAATTATGATTAATATTACTCTCAATATAAAACAAATAATAACCTTTAAAATTAAAAAGGCTAAAAAGGCTAAAATCTAAGAGTCCTGACAGTCACAATTTCACCAGAATGTCAGCCAGTAAAAAGTTCACTCCTCTCACGGGTGAAATAATTCAGAAGAATAAACATATTGCAGATTGCTTATTATTAAAAAATAAATCAAAAGCTTGTCTCCAGATGCTGATGACAATATTCCAGTTTTCAGATGAGCTCTCACCTTCAATTGAAAACGGCAAGCCCCAAAATAAAAATCTCAGATTAAGCAAACTGTAAAAACTCACGATCAGACCAGATCAGAGACCAGGAGGCAAAGCAAAGTTAATCCAGGGCACCCAGGAACCAAAGGTTCAGTTCCTTCACTCTATTAGATAGTTGTCGGCAGGCAGGTAGTAGCACTTCCAATGTTTCAATAACACTGGATTCCACCTAAAGACGGCTTCAGGAGGGTCCTTGCCTAGCTCCTGATACCTCTTTCCAAGCCCGCTCCCTGCTACGGCCGCCCACCGGCTACCGAGCAGTGGAAAACGGAAGACTGCACATACAGCTCCCCTACGGCAGCGGCACCACAGCACACCGTTGGTTCGAGGTCAGGACCAGGAAAGGCTTTCTCCCAACAAACTGCCTAAATCTCTTCCGACCTCGACTTTGACTTCTGACTTCATTGCTGGAAAACCACTCCTCGCTGCTCACCCCAAAGTACTCCATGTTGCAAGTTACACCACGCTTCACCTTAATCCACCTCTGGGGCTCCAAATTCTGCTCTTCACACACATACAGTGTTGGAATTCCACAAATAAATATTCCTTCAGTACCCAGCTCAAGTTATCCAAAAAGGAAAAAACAAACACAGTTCACAAATCCAAACCACGATAAAGAAAACCAAAGATAAAACAAAAACGAAATAACGAAATAACTAACGACAAAGCAAAACAAAATAACTAAATAAAATTAGGCTCAAAAGGATAACTAAAACTATGATAAAACACAACTTCAACTCCTGTTACTAGAGGCTAGCCCAGTGTGGCCGCCATCTTGAGAATGAGAATCTTGCATGCAGTTGTGAGTTACACCAGTTGCCTCTACACCAGAGACCCTACGCCGCATTCCAGAAGTGGCAGGATCCTGTCACTTGTGACATGCGAGATACACCATGAGTGTGGCAGTAGCCCACACATGGCATATCACAGCTGCATGTCACAAATTGCAGCGAGCAACAGGCGTCCCACACAAAGCCCCCCAGCCCCAGACAACCTTGGCAGACACCAGGGGGCATGGGGGCTGGACATACGGCACAGTCGTCCTGGGGGGTGCACCAACATCGGACTCCCGGGGGTCCCTGATCATCAGGGGGTTGGAGGGCAGGAGTGTGCTGCAAGGGGCTAGGGGGTCCCTATGGCGCCAACGCCAGGGTTCTGCTTGGTGGCATCTGATGGTGCCAGTCATCGGATGCCACTTAGGACAACTCGAACTTTCGGAGTTTCATTATGCCACTGCAGCTTTGGGAATTGCAACTGTGGGTTGTGTCAGCCGCCCACCTGGAATTGGGCTATGTGCATGTCTTAACCCGAAGTTGCACCAGACGTTTTGGGCTGCAGCATAAGTAGCGTCTGAACTTGCGATTATCGCAGCCCGCAGATGCACCAGCATATGGCACCTCTTGGAATGGCACCGGGCGTAGTGCATGGTGTAAGTCGTGGGATACACCATGGAGAGTGGCGTATCCCACCTTACACTGGTGTAGCCCAACTTGGAATTGGGCCCAATATCTCCAAAAGGACATAGACAGAATGGACACAGTCCGGAGAAGAGCACTGAAAATGGTGAAAGGAAAACACCTGAAACCATACGAGCAAAGATTGAAAGACCTCAGTATGTATACTCTGGAAGAAAGGAGGGAGAGGGAAGGATATGCTAGAGACATTCAAGTACCTCAAGGGTCAACAAGATTCAGGAGGGAAGCATCTTTGAGAAAAAGAGAGTTGCAAGAACAAGGGGGCACAATATGAAGCTAGTGGGGGAGAGACTCAGGGAAAACATGAGGAAGTATTTTTTCACAGAGAGAGGGAGGAAACTGTTTAACCAGAAAAGGCATGCTAAGTCATAGCTTGTTTCCAGGTGTGACCTGGGAGCACAAGGAAGTTAAGTGACTTGCTCAGAGTCACACAGTATGCAAGTGGGAGCTGGTGGGATTCAAACCCAGGTCTCCAGATTTGCAGCTCAGTGCCCTTAACCACTGTGCTATACTGCCTCCAAAAGAGAGGGTGGTATAGGCATGGAACAGCCTCCCTGCAGAGGTCATGGGGACAAAAACCATAGGTGAATTCAAGAATGCATGGGACAGACAGAAGACAACCCTAGTGGTAGGAAAAAGAAGGTAAGCTGCAGACCAGTTAGGATCTAGAGTTTATGTAGGTACACAGGCACTGCAGGGAGCTGTTAAAAAGGGGAAATAAAATGTTGGGATGTATAGGTAGGAACACAAAGAGCCGCGACAGCCAGGTACATATGCCCCTGTACTGTTCTCTGGTCAGATCCCATGTGGAGTTCTGTGTGGAATTTTGGGCACCACACAGTAAAACATCTATTGGAAGATTGGAGGGATTGCAGAGGAGAGCCACCAGGATGGTGGAAGGTATAAGGGGCAGGACATATGAGGAGAGACTGGTTGAGTTGAACATGTTCTCACTGAAATACAAGAAGTTAAGCGGGATCTCTGCTTGGTGTATAAAGCTTTTAAAAATCCAGACCTTTGGGAATGCCTATCCTTTTCAAAAATCCTGACAAACAAAACAGACCCCAAAACAGATCATCGCACAAAACTAACAGTGGTGCAGAATAATGAGCCGGGGCAACAGAATAAACGAAATATCAATGCAGACCAAGATGCAGCTCCAGTGTGATGCTATCAGTGAGGGTAAAGGAGCTGGAGCAGAATCTTGTTGTGATATGAGATTGTGGTTCGAAGAAGTAGTGCTGGAGTCGCCGTGAACAGAGGCCAAAAACAGAGTTTGTCAGCTCAGTCTGTCCTTTTCACCTAGTCCAGCCACCTGTAACACAGGTGTATAAAACCCAGTCCAGTTGAAATTGCATCCTGCAGAACTGAAGACAGATCAGCACTGGATAGGACTCGGGTTGTACAAGGGTAGGCAATTTTCCAAATCCAAAAAGGATAACATTTTTGTGAATCCTAGATCTGCGCCAAAAGCGTGAGGCAGGGAGATTAAGCACAGAAGACACCTCACTGAACAAAAGCCAGTTTGCAGCAGGAGTTGGGGATGAAGTACAGCCACTATCAAGTCCCACTGTATTAAAATGTGCTCCTGCAAATTTGAGAAGGTTGGCTTAGGCAGGTTCTCAAAGTCCAGGACCCAGAATAGGAACAGCAGAAGTCGGACATGAGGAGACAAGGGAACCAGGCGATAATAAAGGAGAGAGTAGCTAAAGAAAAAATTCTTCAAGCACATGAGAAAGTGGAGGCTACAAGGTGACAGTCTCAGAAAAGTACTCCAGGAGATCTGCTACTGCAGCTTATCTTAAAAGGTAGCTCAGCCAGCTTTGAATAGCTCAGGGAGAAGCTGCTTGAGTTCGCCCATCACCTGCTCTCCCGTCTTGAACGAGTGATAGGAATTCTGAATAAAAACTTGTAGATGGGCAGGATAGAAAACTCTAACTTTAATCCCAGTCAGGATAAGCTTTTTTATGACTGGATGAAAAGCAGCCCGCTTCTGTCTAGTGGATGTGAGAAGATCTTGAGCAATGTGAAACTTGGCGCCCTCCCAGGTAATCACAGCTAAGTCCCTCACCTTTTGTAGAATATATTGCTTGTCAAGAAAATTCAACATGTACAAAATGAAAGGTCAGGGTGGTGAACCAGCAGGGGGTCTCAAGCACAAAGAACAGTGAGCTCGCTCCACTACATAACTGGGACCATTAGGAGATGGTCTGGCTAATTTTTCCAGTTATTTCTGGGTGAATATAATCGGAGTGACCCCCTCAGTGTCTTCGGGAAGGCTGAAAATTACAAGATTATTTCTGCTGCTTCAGCCTTCTAAATCCTCCAGTTTGCTCTCCACTTTAGTGAGTTTCTGTCACAAGGAGATAATCACTGGGTCCATCTTGTCCCACCACCACTCTGCAGATGTAGAACAGGCCTCCACATCACCGACCCATCTTCCAAGATCTCCGAGGTCCAGTCGAAGGGATTTCCTCTCAGAGGTGAGCTCTTGAAAGATTTTTAGCAGTTGCAGCTCCGAAAGGAATTCCTCCTCTGACAAGAGAGTTAGCTCCAGAGTAGTGGTGGTGGAGTGAACAGCAGTGGCACCCTGACCCTTAGATTTTTTGGAGGCCTTGTCTGGCGTCTGTGGAGGGGTATGTCATGGTAAAGGTTGCCGCATGTCCACATCCATGTCCAGGGAATTTTCTTCCAGAAGGATATCGCACTGTAATCCAGAGAAATTCAATAAGTATAGAAAGTAGAAATATCACTAATTGAAGCAGACTAAATAATATGCCAAGTGGGCAGGAACTGAAGTGAAGAGCTGCTGGTTCTCCAGAGGCATCACGTGACTCCCCGATCTACTGCCATTCTTGATTTTGGAGAACATGGGATTTAGAAGATTCTTGCCGTGTGCCTGCCCCAAATGGCAGATTCCTTCAAGAACTTACTTTTCCACATGTGCCATTCCTGAACTTTATGGGGTGGTGTCACCCATGGTAATCAATGCCCTGTTGCATTCAGCATCACCATATATACATCTCAGTATGGCTATGTGGATCAGTGGCCAAACAGCTGATGGTTCCTATCTCTGCATTACAGCACATTGTGTCCAGGTACCTGGGCTACTACTTGATTCTGGTCAGGGGACAAATTGTACTAAGCCCAATTGCAGTGGTAGCAACACTCTGGGTATTCGCCAGTATGCCACACTGACAACAAAGTGTGTAACTGGCTAACACAAGGGTCAGAAAATGCTAGAATTACTCCTGACTGAGCTTGATGAGTGGCTGCACTGCCAGTAGTGGAAAGCTAGTTCCATTGCAAGGGATAATGGCTCAAATGTAGTGAAATACTGTACTTCACTGAAGGGTGTTTTCTCAGGGTGCCATGCCTGGCACATTGTCTTTATCTCATTGTGCAGGCATTTCTAACATATCCTGATATTAAGCCTATATTCACTGGGGCTCATCACATCTATGACCATCTCAGGTGCCTGCAGATCCAGAACAAACTGTCTCAGCATTGGATGAAGCTGGAAATCATGTCCAGATGGAACTTGACACTGTACATGATCAAGCACTTGTATAAGCAGTGCCAAGCCGACTCTGAATATATGCTGCTGCATACATGCTGTGACAGTGCTGGAGTATTCATGTCTCTGACAATGGACCACTAGTGACTAATGGATGGCCTGGTCCTGATTCTAAGGCCATTTGAACAGGTGACACAGGTAGTGAGTACAGACACTGCCTTTATCAGTCAGGCCATCCCACTTCTACGGGTGCTGAGGCAGATGCTGTTGAATGTATAGTAGGTGCTGGAGGCAGGTGATGATACCAGAAGCTGTGCCTTAATGGAACACACACTCCATGTCTTGTACTGCTATAGCCATAGTTCCTGCCTTCTGCAGTCTGCAGATTTTGGGATTGCCACCATACTGGACCCACAATATAAACCAGGTCTGTCATCAGTACTCGAAGGTGTGCATGATCAGGTTCAAAATTTAACAGACTAGCTAATAAGATGGATAGATGGGGCACAGATGTTAAAGTCATAGCTATGTAAGGCATACCATGAAAGTAATCAGAAACCAGGTGTTGCCATGACCTCACAGTGTAAATGGGTTGTTAAAACATGCAAGGTAACAGAAAAAATAACCACAAATCTACTTTGGGATGTTCTGTGCCAGGTGAGAATTGAAGACATGGAGGCAAAGGAAAAGGAGGATGTTGATGAGGCAGCAGGATTGCATGTAGCACAACACATGATGGATGCATATTTGGTAGATTCAAGACACCTTACCATCATGAAAGAGCCCTTGCTGTACTGGAGTAGCAAGGTCACTGATTGGCCACCATAGAAGTTAAATACCTGAGCTGTTCACCCTCGAGTGTTAGTGTGAAGCGGGTATTCAGTTTAGGAGGGGCGATTGTGTGGGGCAGCCATACAAATCTGTCCCCTAGAAATGATGGCATGCTAATATTTACTAAAATGAATGCAGGGCACATTGCACGCAACACAAGCATTCTGTGTTACTAGCACATTAAGGTGGCGATGGTTGTAATGCTGGTTGTGAAGATGAACAAGAAGAGACTGATATTATTGGCATAGGAAAATTGCCTTCTAGTGAGTTAGATGAAGCACAGATGGAGAAAGAATTCCCTTGTGGGGATGACTCCAGTGTTGAAGACTGTGAGTGCTGCTTTCTTGATGAGGATGGCTGAAGGACAAAAGGAAATGTGTTCCGTCCATCCTTTAATCCTCATTAGTTGAATCATTTTCTTTATGGTTCCATTTTGCTTTTCTGTTATTATATTTTTCCCCAAATTGTGCTGCTGTTCCATAAATCCATCTCATTACTTCCCTCTGCCCTCCCCTGTGTCATTCCTACATACAAACTATAACATCGGTAAACTCTAGATCATTAAATGCCAATTTTGCCAACAATAACATTGGCCACCAACACCTCCACCATACATATACAAATTGTACAACCCGAACTCTTATGCCAGCTTAAATGCTATTGCCAGCCATGCAGACCATGCATCCTCCTGCAATTGAGGGATCACCTCTTCCTCCTCTGGCCTGCTTGTGTCCTCCACATTCACCAAAAACATGGGTCACCGCTGCCTACACTGCATGCATACAGACCAAGAAATACAGGCTTCAGCCAGCACAAATACCATTGCCAAACATACAGACAATGTATCATCTTGCAGTCAAGACACCACCCCCTCCTCCTCCTCCTCTAGCCTGCTTGTGTCGTACACATCCAACAAATAACAAAGGCCACTGCTGCCTCCACCCCATTAATCCAACTCAGAAACACATGGACTCCTAAGCCAGCATAAATGCCATTGACAGGCATGCTAACTATGCATCATCCAGCAATTAAGAGACCTCCTCCTCCACCTCCTCCTTCTCCTCCTCTCCCAGCCTGCTTGTGTCCTCACATCCACCAACAACATGGGCCACCTCTGCCCCCACTGTATGCATCCAAAGTCAGAAACATAGACTCTTAATCTACAACAAATGTCGTTGCCAGGCAGACCTTCAACCAGCCAGCCAGGGTGCCACAAGCCAAATCTCCAGCCAGCAAGCTCATCAAGGCAGCAAGACCTGTTGTCCAGCAAGTCTTAAATTTGTTAACTGTGATGATAAGTTACTTTCACTGTTGTTCACACTCCTTATCCTCACTGATGATGGTGAGACCATTCTCGTTCAGGAGGAGATTCCACCTTGCTTACAAGACATTAAAATTTATTTTATTTAGTCTCCCTCTCACTGTAGGTTTCACCATTCACAGGGACAACTGGCAAGTCAGTCCCAAAGCCAGACAACATGAAAGGCATCAGCTTAAGTAATGTTGTAAGTCTCCTTTCACAAGTTCACAGTAGCCTAGACAGGCTAAACAATTTCTTTTTTTTTCTTCACAGGGTACAAGACTGAGAGTGGACAATGGATATGCCATCCATGTGGTGACCCACACTTTGGCTAACTAAATAAAATCTAAATAATATATCTCTTATAAAATGGTTGGGGCTTATCTAGTAGTACGGTACAAGATGGACACCAAGCTGGATGTGCTGTTGGCTGCTCATTAGTTGCAGTCCCTGAATTTTAATTTTTAGACTGTTTTAAGTTTGTTTTTAATTTGTTTAAGCCTCCTTTAAGCCCATTTGTTTTAAGTCCATTTGTTCAGCTCGTTTTTAGAGCATTTTCATTTTATATGCTTTGTTTTCTGTTCTCACCTGCTTTTTGTGCTGAGGAGTGAGTTAGTGATGGGCTTATTCATTGAGTGGCCTGTTTCTCTGCCTGTCCTGCTGTTGCAGATTGAGAAGACGCAGGGAGGATCTTTGGAGGATCTGGGGCTTAGTGCTGGCTGTTGAGTGGCCCATTTTCTCTGCTTGTCCCACTGCAGCAGCTGAAGATTGAGGAGATGCAGAGAATTTGTGGTGGATCATTTGGGGATCGGGGGCTTGATGCTGCCTTGACGAGGATGGTTGCCAAAGAATTGTGATCTGTGGATGTATGTATCTGACTGCTACATATTTTGGAATCAGAATCATTACTGATTTCTGTACTCAAACCTGGAACTCTGTTGGATCCATATTGGTGGATTTTCAGCAATGGATTTAGTGACTAGTAGCCCAATTTGCAACCAGCGAGCAGGCCCGAATTGGCTGGGGCCCGCGTACTGGTCTGTGGCAGCTCGCGGGTTTGTGCTCTATCTGCTGGGTAGCCAGCGGTTTGGTGCTCTGTCTCTTGAGTCTCCTGGGGGACCGATTAGGTTGGGTTCTGACAGGGGTCTCAGAGTAGCTGGTACTGCCCAGCTGTGGACCTTGGGCCAGATTTCCGGGGCTCTCCCAGGCTGTAGAGCCGACTGGTCCTGAAGAGGCTCCCTTGGACTTTTTTCCTGCTTCTGCTCCTGATATGGTTTGACTTTCTATTATTTTTTGGCCAGTAAGAGTACTTTCATTTGTTTGTATTTCATCTGCTTTTTGGAAAGATTTAAAGCTCATTTACTTTTGGCAGTGAGAGTGCCATCACTAATATATCCTTGGGCCCTGATAGTGAGAGTATCAGTGGCCTAAGGATTAACTGTATCATCATTGAAGGAAAGACTGTTGCCCAGGGGTTGTGCTCCTGAGGACTCTTCAAATGTTGTGTTAGTAGTGAGGGAACTATCGGAACCTGGAACAGCCAGTCTTTTCTCCTTACATTTTTCTGACTGTATTATTCTTTTTATTATTATTTAGTTTATTGATATTTATCAGTTTTTGTTTAATGCTCTCCTCCTCTGATCTGTGAGAGTGTTCTGGGGTGAGGAAGCATTGTTACTTATTTTTAATGTAGTAATTATTTTGTTGTTTAGTAGGGTTTTGATTTCTGAATTGTTGTCTCAGGGAGAAGTTTATGATTCGTCATGGGTTTTAGCTTGAGTTTTATGGGGTATACTGCAACTTTCTTTGGGTAGTTTTCTATAAGTATAATAGGATTTTGTTGTGTGTCTTGGTTCTTAATGTGTGGAATGTGCCTGCTGTCCCCCCCCATTCCGCCTCCTCTCTCCATGCCCTCCACCCGTTCTCCCCTCCTCCTTTGCCCTTTGCTATTTATCAATGCTGTTGGGCATTGGGCATTGTATGTAGGAGAAATGGGGGTGGGAGTGGTGGGGGGCGCTGACATTGGAGGCCAAAGGAGCAGTTCTCTCGCATAGGGGCGGTTAGGTTCAGAAGATGCCCTGGGGCGAAATGGAGCCTGGAATGTGGTAATCCATGCCTAGTCCGCATATCCAAGGGCACCATCTCTTTTGATGGCCATTTAGCTGGGACAGCTCAAGAACCCTGTCACACTTGGGCAGTGTTATGCAATGCCAGATGTATTAAGAACAAAACTGCAATTATTGCAGATTTTGTTGGAATAGCTGATCTGGCCTGCATCACTGAGACCTGGCTGGATGAAAATGCTGGCCTCATCTTGGAGGCAGAAATTCCAGCCAGGTACTCAGTGATTCACCACTAGAGACTGGACCGCAGGGGGCGGGTAGCGGTCTGTTTTAGGACTGAATTGGGCCTCACTGGTGTGCCAGTTGAGGAGGCTAAATCCTTTGAATGTACTGTGGTAGCTGGTGTGGGTTACATAAAAACATAGAATTTGACGGCAGATAAGGACGGCTTGGCCCACCTAGTCTGCCTATTTGCCATTTGCAGGATAGCTCTCGTCTACCGTCCACCCGGGGACGAGAAGCGATTCCTGCAGGAAGTGGCAGATTTCACAGCTGACATGGCATTGGAGTTGCCCAGACTGCTGGTGCTGGGCGACTTCAATGCCTGGGTCGACGAAGAACTCTCACCATTTGGCCAGCACTTCCTCCAGATGATGACATCACTGGGCTTCATTCAGACTGTTTCCTCAGCTACCCATTATCACGGTCATTCTTTGGACTTGGTTTTCCTCCTGGGGATTGAGACCTCTGACCTGGGGGTGGAACCTGTCAGTTGGTCCAATAACTGCATCGTGAGGTTCAATTTTTGTGCCCCCCTTCGTAGGTCTGCCCCTGTGGAGATGGTCAGTTACCGCTCTTTACGGGATGTGTGCCCTGAAGACCTGGTGGCAGTGATTGACTTCTTGGAGTTTCCTGATGCCAGCTCGAGTCCAGAGTTGCTGGTTCTGGCCTATAATAATGCCATTTCCTCAGCCCTGGACTTGATAGCTCCTGTCTGTGTTCATCCCCTCTCACTCCACCCTTGAGCCTGTTGGTTTGATGGGTCTTTGAGGGAGTTGCAACATGTGGGACAAAGGTTAGAGTGTCGTTGGTGGAAATCTGCTCTGGAGGTCGACCACCTTAGTTTGGTGGAGCATCATCAGCTCTACCAATCAGTGATCTCCCATAAGAAGGCAGAATTCCTGTCCAGGGAAATCGCTGTGGCTCAGAATCGACTGGCTCAGCTCTTCCGAACTGTGGACAGGTTGAGCAACCCAGCCTGTCTGCAGCTCCGGCAAGCCTTTTCACAAAAAGAGTGTAATAAGCTCACTCATTTCTTTGCGAATAAGGTGGCTGACATCAGGTTGGAAAGCCATCTGACTCGCTCTATGGGGGATGCGGTTGGTCAGAGTTCATTCACTATGTCTCTTACTTCCTGGATTTCCTTTCACCTGCTGGACCTCGAAGATATTATGAGGATTGTCCAGGGGATGCGCACTTCATGCTGTAGTTTAGATCCAGGCCCAACTTCCCTGATTTTGGGTTGTTATGATATCATTGGCCCGGTTCTGGCTCAAACTGTCCTGTGCTCCTTGGAATCGAGTGAGTTTCCAAGCACCCTGAAGGAGGCGGTGGTGACAACCCTTCTGAAGAAAGCTTCAGTGGACCCAGACATTTTTGCTAACTACAGACCTATCTCAAACCTTCCCTTTTTAGACAAGGTTATCAAGAAAGTGGTGGGAATCCAGCTGGAGAACCATTTGACCATCCATAATGTCTATGAACCTCTCCAGTCAGGTTTTCGTAAGAGGCACAGTACTGAGACTGCTCTGGTTCGGGTGCTCAATGATCTCCTGATGGTGAGAGACCAGAGAAACCATTCAGTTCTGATACTCCTTGATCTGTCTTCAGCTTTTGACACTGTAGACCATGGGGTGCTGCTCGAGCACCTGAGGTCCATCTGTGGCCTGCCAAGTACAGTGCTCAGATGGTTTTCATCTTTCCTAGCTGGTAGAACACAGAGAGTTGTGTCAGGTTTTTTTTTTCTTCCAACCCTTTTTCTCTGTCTTGTGGGGTTCCTTAGGGCTCAGTGCTGTCCCCCCATGTTGTTTGCAGCGTATATGCTACCCCTTGGAGACATTGTAAGATGGTATGGGCTGTGGTTTCACTGCTATGCTGATGACACCCAGCTCTACCTGTCTTTTGGCCCTGACCAGGTTACTGCACTCTCAGTATTTAATAACTGCCTAACTGAAATCCAAGACTGGATGAATTCGAGCTCGTAAAGTTAAACGCGGGAAAGACTGAGGTCATGGTAGTGGACCCGGGTCACAGGATAGAGGGGTTGAGGACTGATTGTCCCTCTGGAATATTTCTGGGAGGCACTTAGATCCTTACCTCCGAACAGGTGCGTGACCTTGGAGTTGTGCATGACGATGGGCTGACCCTTTGTCATCAGGTGTCGGCAGTCATCAAGTCAGCCTTTTATCCTCTTAGGAATACTGCCAGGGTCAAACGCCTTGTTCCATCCAGTGATCTGCCTGTATTGGTCCATGCCTTTGTGACCTCTCATCTTGACTACTGCAACTCCCTTTATCTAGAGCTTCCTGGGGTTGATATCCACCGCTTGCAGCTGGTGCAGAACAGTGTTGCTCGTTTACTGACAGGGGTATCTAGGAGTTTGCACATAACCCCTGTGTTGCACGATCTACACTGGCTGCCGACTCAGTGGCGGATCACCTTTAAGGTAGGTTTCTTGACCTACAAAGCCCTACACAGTCTTGGTCCTGACTACTTGAAAGAGCTTCTGATTCCTTACACCGCTGTGCAACAGCTCTGCTCGGCTGACGAGGGGTTGCTGGAAATTCTGAGGGTTACTTTGAAATCTTCCGGGGCCCATGCCTTTGCAGTCCCTACCCTCTGGAATTCTCTGCCCCGTCAGCTTCAGGAGTGCATGACCATTGGGGGCTTTAAGCAGACACTTAAAACTTTTTTGTGGACACAGGCATTTCAAGAACTATTACGATTTTATTAATGTATATTTATTTGTAATATCTGATGATTATATCTTAATACTGTAAGGCCCCTTGATACTTGAAAGGTGCCTAATAAATAAAAATTATTATTATAAGAGAAATCCTATACTGTGATTGGTGGAATCCAGTCACCCGATTGTGCGGTTATTCAGCACAACTGCACGGATCAGTTAAAATTCCTTTTCTTTTCAGCTTTTGAAGCTTTTTTTCACCATTTTATAAGTGCATCAACACACTTCAGGGTATGTAGTTATGCTGTAATAACCAAACTTACTGGATGGTTGAATGCACTTGGCTCACCTCATGCCTCACAACCCTCCTAGGGTGTGCAGTTATTACGGCATAACTGCACACCTTGTCATGTGTTATTGCTTACTTAACAGGTCTTCTGTGCTACTGCCTCCATCAAGCAAGATTTCTCATCTGCCTCCACTGTCTTGGCACCATTTTCCATTCAAGGCATGGCCATCACCAATGTGACTATAAGTATTCTTTCCAAAAGTTACTTTTTCTTTACATTTTTTTTATTTCTTGTTTCCTTTCACAGGTGCAAGTTCAACACAATAGGGAGTGTATTAGAGTCTAAATAATTTCTGTCTTATATTCACAGGTCTCTTTCCATTCTGTCATGAATGCTTCCTCCTCCTCCTCCTCCTCCTCCTCCTCCTCCAGCAAGCAAGCCATTGCCATCTTCTCCACCTGATCATTGATGTTGTCAATATTGCAGACTCATGCTTGGACCTCCTTCTCTTCCAGCTTCTCCAACAGAGTCATCCTGTCCTCTGTATTCAGTATGAATAACAGTTATCCACCTCATGCTGCTGTCTGACTCTATATTGTCACACAGCTAACAAGGATTTGTCAATGCCGAATGTTGTCTCGCTGGCATTGGCATTGGTAGTGCAGGAGTTAGAGATGCATAATAGGAATGGCAATAAAGTATTGAACTGATGCCAACCTCACTCCCACCCTGAAGAGATAAATTTTCAACATAGGCATTTTGGGACCTCCCCTCATGAACAGTGGCACTGTGATTTTGTTAATCTGTTCCAAAAATTGATTTCCAACAGCGACCACGACATTCTGCGCCATAGGTGTGAAAACACATTTTGGGCAGGATGTGAAAAGTGACAGCTGTACTGTTCATAAAGAGGTGTGAAAAAATGCTAGTGTTGAAAATCTGGCATGAAAATATTGCAAATTTGTGAAGTTACAGGGGTGTGTGGAAACTGCGCAATGCATGCTTGTAACACAGTGATTTTATGGACTTTCATCACCAAATTTTCAACATACGCATTTTAGGACCTCTGCTCATAAACAGTGTCACTGTCATTTTCTCAAACTGTCCGAAAACTGATTTCGCACAGCCACCTCGCTATTCTGCACCACAAGTGCAAAAACAAATTTTGGCCAGGATATGTAAAATGACAGCTGCACTGTTCATAAGGAGGTTTGGGAAAATGCCAATGTTGAAAATCTGGAGTGAAAATATTACAAATTCACGAAGTTACGAGCTTGCATGGAAACTGTGCAATGCATGCATATAAAACAGTCATTTTTTGGATTTTTTTCACCAAATTTATAACACAGGCTTTTTGAGAGCCCACCTCATGAATAGTGGCACTGTCATTTTGTTAATCAGTCCCAAAGTTTATTCCACGCAGTGATCATGAAATCACCTTTCAGGACCGAATAACGCCATGACAGTGACTGAATTCATGAGGAGGGGCCCCAATAACCCCAAGTTGAAAATTTGGTGCAAACTTTCCATAAAATGCCCGAGATATGCACCAAAGTTGAAAAAAACCTATTTATGCCGTTATGCAGCATACCGGCATTTCTTCAGGTTGCGGTCGGCTTTGAAGAGTGCAGACAGGTTCCCAGTCCACGAAGATCATCGCGCTGGACTCCAGAGGTAAGTATGGGGTGAGGGTGTGGGGAGGCAGGGTGCGCAGAGGGTGGGCGTGGGTTGGGGAGGAGCAGGACAGACGCGAGGGACCATTTTCTTCTTTACAGGTTAACAAAAAAATCGCAGGACTTTTTTACTGGGGCATTGCATGCTGGGGTGGGCTCTCAGCATACCACCTGAGTGTTTGGGGGGGCTAGCCAATGGGGCGGAGGAGCTGGAGCCAAGGGGGACTGGGCACCCCCTTCAGCACACAAATGGGGGGGCATTATGCAGATGGGGAGTGGGCTCCCCCGTCAGCACATGAACTAGGTCAGGGCATGCCAACAGGTGGATTGGGTACCCCCAAAGTCAGCATTGTGGCAAGCGGTGGTGGCAGTCACTGCTGCCATGTTTACAAGAATGCTTCGCCAGGAAAAGCACATCGGGAGGTGCCGCTGCGTGACGAGCTTGGCTCTCATTGCAGCGGACCTTTCCTTAGATGTGCTCGCAACATTACACGTTGCTGGTGTGGCACCTGCATGCTGCCTTATTGGGGAATGAAGGACGCACCTAATGATGTGTGCTCTGCATTCGCCCACGGTGACCACGCCTCCAAATCTGCTACTACTGCAATATGCTGACTGGAGTGCAAGCACGAGTCAACATAAAAATTGCCTGAAATAAAAGAAACAAGGAGCGTAAAACAGTTAGACAGTGACATACAAAGAACATTTAAGAATTTAAAAACAAAAATAGGAAAAAGAATACTTACTTTCCCTGCTAGGAAACACCTCTAAATTAAATAATCGGATCTGGACCAGACTCATGCAGCAACAGAATTTCATCACCCTAATAACAAATACCTGAAAGATAGAAATAGGAACAAAAGATGGCTAGAAATACCACTGTTTCCACCCCCCACCCACCCACGGCCAAAAAGTAAAAAACACAAAAACTTACCTTTGCTGGTAGGACATAAAGCAAAACTCGAAGATCACCATCCAGATCTGCAACACAAAGAGGCATTATCATTTCATGAGAAAACACCCAGAATTTCTTGTCATTACAGTGTACAAGGAGAGGTGCTGTGGTGGTAGACTTGCGCAGCACAGAAGCAGCATGTTAATTTAGGGATCCTATCTTATTTTGCTTCCTTGTGTGAAGATTTCCAGACAGAAGAATTTATTAGATTGCGAATATCTGGGCACTGCAGTTTATCATGAACAATGCTGTGTTAGTAGAGTTGCACAGACAGAAGTAGAATATAAATTCAGGGAGCCCATCTCATTTTGTTTCCATCTGCAAACATTTCCAGACAGGAGAGTTTATTAAACTGAGAATTTCTGGGTACTACTGTTCATCTCCTAAACTACATTACAAGAACTATGTTGGTAGGACTGACACACAACGCAGCACCTTGTAGCAGCATGCAGCAACCTGATGTAGTTATTCTGGTAATTGAGAAATTTTCTGGGAGCACACAGACTATGTATATTGTGCTTTTCACACCTTTTCCACTAAAGAGCTTCACAAGAAATGTGGCGGGGAGCCTGACACACATTGAAGCACCATGTAGCAGTAGTAGTACATTACCACCATTTAATAATTTCTTGTTCAGGAGAGAATTTCAAGAGGTGAGAAATTCATATACTGTGCTTGAGCACTTGTGTTGACTTGCCTAATGTGCCTAGTGGATACTGTCCGAGGTGGCAACTTGAACAATGCAGTACTGCTTGCCATGGTTCGATGGTGAGCTGAGAATGCTGAAAAACAGGGGGCGGAGGCTGTAGAGCTGTTGGAGGAAAACCAGGTCCATGGAGGACAGGCTGGTTCTGATTACTCATTACGATGAGTATCAGAATGCAATCATCCAAAAAATGCAGCTTTTATGTCTAGGATGATTACAGCTGGGAAGAACCAATCGGCTCAGCTCTTTCGGGTTGTGGACAGGCTATTACATCTAACCTGTCTGGAACTAGTGAGAGCTTTTTCAGCTCACAAGTGTGGGGAGTTCACTTGGTTCTTCTCAGACACAGTGTCCTCTGTGAGGGCTGGGATTTCTCCAAGTGAAGTACTATTCTGCAACAGTGGTGGCCCTCGAGTGGGGGATGCACTCAGTCACCCTGGAGAGAGTTCCAGCCAGTGACAAGGGTGGAGGTCTATGGGGTGATCTCAGGGCTTAAACCTACATTCTGCAACCTTGACCTGGGCTCAGCACTACTTCCAGTTGATTGCATCGAGGTCCTGGGTCTGGTTTTTGCCGATATTGTTGGGAGTTCCTTGTTGGTGGTGGGGTTTCTGTAGTTTCTTAAACAAGCTCTGGCTAAGTCTCTCCTTAAAAAAACATCTTTGGACCCCGACATCTTGATGAATTACTGGCCTATCTCTAACCTCCCCTTTTTGGGGAAGGTTCTTGAGAAGATTGTCATGGAACAGCTCGAGAGTCACCTCATGGACTTCCAAATTTACAAGCTGTTCTAGTCCAGATTTAGGGCTCAGAGGGTGATACTGCAGAAATATTCCTCAAGCCCAATGGACCTGCCCTGTGGAGTCCCCCAAGGCTCTGTCCTCTCCCCCATGTTGTTCGCAGTGTGCATGCTTCCCCAGGCAAGATTATAAGGTGGTATGAGCTGGAGGTTATGTGATGCAGGCAACCTAGTGGCAGCAGGGTTACAGGGCACCTAACCGCAACCTCACATCATTGGCTTTTATATCTAGATTTCTACTGAAATCTCTTCAATAATACAAATTACGAAGAGAGGGCATCTCCAGCATCAGATATCACCACAACTTTCGTCGCTATTGGGAGAATTTCTTCCATGAAGGATGCAGATATGACCCAGCTTAAACATACGCCTCCTCCCTTGCCTGAAAAGCTGCCTAAAAAAGCCAGGCCTCAAGGGGGAGCCTCCAACTCCAAAAGACTAGCATCTATACAACCAGTTCCACTTACTGAAGATCAGTTTCTACAGGAACTGTTGCCTTTTAGAGAAACATTGCTTGAAATTTCTACAGAGATTAAATCTATTAGACATGATATGGCAGATTTAAATAAAATAGTGGGAGACACAGAAGCCAGATCCCCTCACTGGAATGCTGAGAGAGATAAAGTAGACCCAGAAGTAACTCAGCGCAGCAAATACAAACTGCAGTTAAAAACCAAGGATTTAGAAGGTAGGAGTAGGAAGAATAATATTCTGATAATGGGTCTCCCTGAGACCGAGGAGAACCCCAACGTCATAGCCTTTGTCCAGAAGCTTTTGCTGAAAATAGTGGGCCCTTCTCCACTCGAGAGCAACTACCAAATCGAAAGAGATCACCGATCATTATGGCCTTGTCCCCAGCCTGGATCTCCCCCAAGACCCCTAATTTTAAAATTCCTGAGCTATTTGGAGTGACAACACATGCTAAATAAAGTAAAAGAACTCCAAACAATATTGTGGGAAAGCACCAAGCTCCGTAATACACAGGATCTACCATATGAAATCTGTCAGATGTGAGCAGCCTTCCATGCCATTGTTACCAAAATCATTGCTGCAAACATTCCTTTTAAAATGCTATATCCTGCCAAACTACAGGTCTCTGTATCTGGATCCTGGATATCCTATGACTCGCCCTCACAAGTGATGGCTGATCTAAAAATCAAGCTCCCAGAACTGTTCAAAAATGAGTGAAGTCTCTGACTGCAATGAGTTCTGTATGAGAATTTACTTTCTATGCACAAGATTTAATGAAAGATGAGGATTCACCTACCCGCCTGCAAACTTTTCAGATATCTAGGTCTGGGATTAATTTGTGCATGGGCCTGATCTCACCGGTTGCATTGCTAGATTTCCAGCACAGAGGGCAGCCTACTGCACAGTTTCATTTTCAGAGGAAGGAACTGATTTATCCGGGTGAGGGTAGGGGGGATTGTTTTTCTCCTGGGACTTAAATTGGTCCGGCTACCCTTAGCTTTCCCCCTCTAATTTCCTTACTCCATCAACATCAACAGGACAGGACTCTAACACTGAAGTACTGTACCAATTTTAATTTCTTTGTTGTTTTCTAGCAATTGGTTGTAGCTGGTCAAGAGGTTTTTCTTCCTTAGTTGTTTTCAGAAGTTTCCAAAATTGGGGGGTGGGGGATCTTATCTCCTCATCTCATGTAACCTTATAATGTGGGAGATGAAGCCTGAATCAAGGCTTATTGATTCACTAGGCCTCCAGATACTCCCAGGAGGGACAAAATCTTGTGTATTATCTGGAAACACATATTTGGGTTAAGAGGAGCAGGTTCTAATCCATCTAGGAGCATTATGAACCTCCAGAATGTTTACTTTGTTCTGAATATGTTAGTGCCTAAACATATCAAAATAATATGGTGTTAACATGATTTATAATCCGGATGACGATGTGGTGGGTAGAGGCGTTGGGTGCCCTGACTTGAGCAAGCTCAGGGCTAACTGCATAACAGACTAGATTATGGGGGCTTTAGCTCCTACATATTCCCTAGAAAGGGACATTGGTGGTCCTGGTATCTTTGGCTGCAGTTTTTTTGCTTAGTACAGTACTGCCAAACCATACCAATTGTCTGTCTCCTATTTTTCTGGGATTTGTGGCTAGGAGCTGTATGGGATAGCCTCCCTCACTTGGACCTATTTATCAAGAACTTTAACTGTTTCTTTTTTTCAAGGGAGACAAATGTATATAGTTGCTGGGGTTATGAAGGGAGGGACAGAGGGTCTACTGCTTTATATGTATTATGGTTTCCTCTTGTTGGATTAGTCCTGTACTTCGAAAATATCATCGTTTTGGAGAGTGGAAACTATAACTCCTGAGCAATTGGGGGGTTGGGGATGGGACAAACTTATCGATTTGATTGCTGTACTTTGGAATGGTTACCCCTTCACTTAAATCATTCATGTTATTACCAATTTGCAAGCTTAATATTGTTGAAGGGCTCAGAGAAGGGGGGGAGGAAGGTGGGGATTGGAGTGTGCCTTATGATTATTTCTAGTTTCATAATGATTTGTCCTCTAGAAAAATTATGTGGTTTATTATTTCGTATGGCTATTAACACATGTAAAATAGTGACCTGGACTGTCAGAGGAGTTAGGGAACCTACAAAGAGACATTAAGTATTAAAGCATTGTGCCCTACATAATGCAGACATAATCCTGCTACAAGAAACACATCTGTTGACTAGAGGCCATCTGGTTCACGCAGACTGGGGATTCTCAAGTCTTCGCCACTGGGGTTTCCTCATCAAGTAAAGATGTAGTCATTTTAATCAAAAATACAATCCCATTCCAGGCTGACTCCACAGTAACTGATCCCCATGGCAGATATATTCTCGTTAAAGGTACCCTCTTGGGCACCACAGTAGTTTTAGTCTCTGTATATGGGCCACCGGGTGGCGATCCATCATTTTTTATGGAACTTGCCAGCAAAATTGCACCATTTCTTCCCATCTCCTTAATTCTAGGAGGCAATTGGAATGTCTCTCCCACACAGGATATAGATAGGACCCATCAATCCTTAAGACCCCCTACTCCATCACAAACAGCCCTACAGGACTTGATGGATACACTAG